>CM056491.1:56181594-57381594 GCA_029783415.1 Anisodus acutangulus
ATGGTGCAAGTATTTGGTGCCTAAGCACAGTCCAGTAATATTGTCGCACCTATAGTCCTATAAGTTTAGGCTCGAGCGACCAACTTGGCAAATAATTCCTCAAGAACTCTCAATATTGTCAAAATGTCGCTGTAAATCACAATGCATAGATAGTTCAAGAATAAATAATAATGTCATCCTTGAAACCTTGAATCAAATACAGTAGCACGAAATTCAACCTTGATCCGAAAGCAATTCCACCTTAGTAGACTGACAGTTAATAGTACTCCCCCATGCTTGTGCTTTTACACAACACTAGAATGTCCAATTCGATCATATATAATTCCAGTATCTGTGGTTCACATGTATGAACGCATTCACGTCCTTACTAGAGACTGGGCACCATCAACAAAGATGGAGGTTCCAATCATGTATCTTGAATAGATGACAGTGGATGCCAGATCCTTTTTAACATCAAGCCATCGGTTAAGAGGGGCTGCTTCCTTGGTCAACTTCTCTGCTCTTTCCTTTCCCACTAACAGAGGATACTCATCCTCGACGCGATATGCCATTCACCCTAATTTGGTGCTTCCCCATCTCCATTGCAGGTATACACAGATATGATTATCACAATAGGCACAATTAGACGGAAAATGGTAATATAATGGAGCAGCATAGTTCCGGAAGTTAAAGCAGCTTTAATGGTAGAATTTAAATTGTATCCAACAAAGAGTTTACGAATAATGTTAAAACAATTCAGGAAAAAAAAAAAGAGTACTAATATTGGCAAATTGTCCAAGCAACCTCAAAGGTATGACAAAATACTATTGGTACTCTATTGTACTTTATAAAGCAGTACGGGAAGTAAATAACTATTATAAGTGTTCGAAAGGATAAATAAATGGTCAATCTTCAAAACTGCCACAAGCGTGTTGTGTCTTGAATCTTGATAACCTTGCAAGGCCAATGTTGAGAACTGCCGCAAGCTTATTGTGTCTTGAATCTTGATATCCTGAAATCAAGAAATAACTAAATCTGGATGGTTACAACGTTGTGTGTTGAGTCAAGTGATTGCACTCTGTCCTTAAGACAAGATTGCGCCGTATATATGCTTTTATATTAGCGGGCAATAGTCTCCCAAGATAAAACAACACTTTAATCTCAACTCTACAAAGCCAATAGGTTGAGCCTGCCGAATAAAACAAATATGAATCGACTTGCTGAAGATATGAAAAAGGAAGTGAAAGATGGAATAATTTCCCTTAGGGATTCCTTTCATTATTCACAATATATATAGATGTACAAGGTTGATTCCTAATATGGTACGAATCCTAACTTACCTTACAAAAGTTGATTCCTAATACAATTAGAATCCTAAGTTACCTTAAATATACATCTATCATAATTACAAAATATACGGAGAACATTCTGAGAATATTCGCTAATACTCCCCCTCAGACGGAGCGGGAGGAGGCCGAATGCTAAGGCTGGATTGAAAGTCGGTGAAGAGCTGTCGCGGTAGTCCCTTTGTGAAAATGTCTGCATACTGATAAGAGGAAGGCACATGTAAAATTTTGACCTGACCACGGGCAACCTTCTCTCGCACAAAGTGGATATTCATCTCAATATGCTTAGTCCGCTGATGTTGGACTGGATTATGAGACATATAGATAGCAGATATGTTGTCACAATAGACTATAGACGCCTTGCGCAATGGACACTGGAGCTCCAAAAGAAGATTTCTGAGCCAACGGATCTCAGCGATGACATTAGCAACTCCGCGATATTCTACTTCAGCACTCGAACGGGATAGCGTGGCCTGCCGCTTGGCGGACCATGAGATAAGATTATCCCCAAGAAATACACAGTACCCTGAGGTGGAGCGACGTGTGTCGGGACATCCTGCCCAATCTGCATCCGTGTAGGCTAGCAACTTGGTTGGGGCAGAGGTGTATAAATGTAAACCAAAGTCTAGTGTGCCCTTAACATATCTGATAATACGTTTGAGGGCGGCAAAATGGGACTCTCGGGGGTCGTGTATGAACAGACACATCTGCTGAACGGCATATGCAATATCAGGCCTAGTGAATGTAAGATACTGAAGAGCACCTGCTAGACTCCGATATAGAGTGGGATCAGAAACTGGCGCACCGTCATTGGCACTAAGCTTGGATTTTGAGTCCACCGGAGTTGGCATAATTTTACAATTTGCCATCTTGGCCCTGTACACTATCTCTTCTGCATACTTACGTTGACACAGGAACATAGTGGCTGCAGATCTTGTCACCGATATACCCAAAAAATAACTTAACAAGCCCAAGTCAGTCATAGCAAATTTAGTTTTGAGTAGAGCAATAATTTCATTCTTCAACCCGTCAGATGATGCAGTAAGAACAATGTCATCGACATATAATAGCAAATATGCAGTGTTGCTACCTCGGTGAAAAGTGAAGAGAGATGTATCACACCTGCTACATACAAAACCAATCTGCAGAAGATACCTGGTGAACCGGTCATACCAAGCACGGGGTGCCTGTTTCAATCCATACAATGACTTCCTGAGACGACACACAAACTGTGGAGATGCCGGATGAACAAAGCCAGGAGGCTGATGCATGTACACAGTTTCTTTCAAATCCCCATGAAGAAATGCATTCTTGACATCAAGCTGATGAATCAGCCAATGCATGCCCATAGCAATACTGAGAACAGTCCGAATAGTGGCCGGTTTAACAACCGGACTGAATGTCTCACCACAATCAATGCCCTCCTACTGATTAGTGCCATTGACAACTAGTCTTGCCTTATACCTCTCTAAGTCACCACTGTCTCTGGACTTGTGACGAAATAGACACATACACCGGA
The DNA here is from genome assembly GCA_029783415.1 of Anisodus acutangulus. Lineage (NCBI taxonomy): Eukaryota > Viridiplantae > Streptophyta > Magnoliopsida > Solanales > Solanaceae > Anisodus > Anisodus acutangulus. The sequence goes on from CM056491.1 coordinate 56,184,439, forward strand.
TAACATTCACACCAGCTGGTCTAGGTACCAAATCCCAAGTGTTCTGCTTGGTTAAAGCGTTAAATTCATCGCACATGGCCGCATTCCAATTTGGGTCCAGTTTTGTTAGTTTTGGATTTTTTGGAATGGGTGATAAGGTTTGTGTGGAGATATTGAAGTTAACCTTGGGTTTGAAGATCTCGTGTTGTGCACGAGTCTCCATGCGGTGAGAGGCGTGATGGGAGGTCAAGGCGAGTAGGCGGTGGGCTGCGGGGCCAGTTAGCGGCGGTGTTCTAAGCAGGAGACTCGACAGTTCTTTGGATTTCTTTGGGTGGAGGCATTGTGGGTGGTGCATTAGACTCGACAGGTTGCAGCATGGGTGGTGTGGGAGCTGGACTGGGTGGCAGCATTGATGCGGGAGGTCGGATGACACCGCTTTGGAGGCGGCGATGGTGTCGAACGATGAGTTCTTCTTGGCATGATTTTGGATGACCGGAGACAAACTCGATTCATCGAGAAATAAGTAATCGGTGGTCTGAAATTTCCGGAGATTGGAAAAAGGAAAGGTTGTCTCGTTAAAGGTGACATGACGGGAGACGATGATTTTGCGAGTAGCAATGTCATAGCACAAATAACCCCGATGATTAGGAGACAGACCAAGGAAGACACATGGCAGAGTGCGAGGGGCAAGTTTGTGAGGTGTAGTGGAGGCTATGTTGGGGTAGCATAAGCATCCAAAAATACATAGGTGATCATAAGATGGTTGCCTACGGTATAGGATTTCGGTAGGGGTCTTGTTTTGGAGTGTGCTAGTTGGTAAAATATTTAGAAGGGATTCTACCATTTTGACAGCATAGACCCAAAAAAGCGATGGTAGGCAGGCATGAAACAGAAGTGTGCGGACCATGTTATTGATGGTACGTATAATTCTTTCAGCCTTTCCGTTTTGGAAAGAAGTATAGGGACAAGAAAAACGGAAAATCATGTCTTGTTTAGAACAGAAATTGTGAAATGTTGAGTTATTAAATTCACGTCCATTATCACATTGGAATGATTTAATAGATTTTTCAAATTGTGTCTTAGTGAATTTTTGAAACTCGAGGAATTTGAAAAAAACTTCAGATTTTAATTTCAGTGGGTAAATCCAGACAAAATGTGAAAAATCATCCAAGAATACTAGATAGAATTTATGACCCAAAGAGCTAATAATCGGAGATGTCCACAAATCAGCATGAACAATAACAAAGAGAGAAAAAGTAATATTGTTTGATGACATAAATGGAAGACGAGTATGTTTGCCTAGTGGACAAGAAAAACAGTGTTGGACAATTTTCCCATTATTACATTGAATACGCTTAGAAGTCCTAAGAAAGGTAAAAACTGGGTCTCCGGGATGTCCGAGTCTGTTGTGCCAAGTGGAGGGAGAGATCGCCGCAAGGGACACAGGTGCTTGCGGTCTGTCAGCGGAAGATTGAGTGAATGGGTAGAGATCTCCCACACTATTGCAGCGTGTAAGAATTTTCCCCGTATTGAGTTCCTTTACAGAAAAGCCAAAAGGGTCAAATTCGATAGACACATAATTATTGCTAGTGAATTTTCTAACAGAGATTAAGCTTTTAATGATGTTAGGTGTGTATAGGACGTGGTTTAGGGAGAAAGGTGGGTGTGGATATTTGGTGTGTGTGTTATCGTAACCTTCAATTGGAATGCGATGACCATTGCCGACAATAATAAATTGAGGACACTTTAGCCGATGTAGATGAGATAGGTTACCTGACGACCGGGTGAGGTGAGATGTGGCTCCGGTGTCCATGTACCAATTTTTGTCGGGCTGTTGAAGGTTCACGGTGGTGTATGCAGCCCCAATCGGTCGGGGCAGTGCTTTGAAATTTCTGCAGTCTTCTTCTTCTTTGGGCAATAAATTGCTGCCGATTATTCTTCTTCTTTGCCATCAGTGGGCTCGCTGCCGCTGTTAGTGGGCTTGCACAGTGGTGGCGGGGCCCAGGCCCGATCGATCAAGGTGATGGGCTGGGCCGCTGCGGTCGAATGCGGGCATGCGGCGAGGCCCGATTCTGGCTGGTTGGGCCCTTCTTCTTTGGTGCATTGGACCACTACTGCTGCTGTCCAGTGGGTGGCTGTTGTCCAGTCCACTGGTTGCGTTGACCCTTTCCGCGACCCTTGCCTTTGTTGTTGCGACCTCTACCCACTCTGCGGCTGCTGCTACTGCTGGAACTGCTGGTTGCTGCTGGCCGCAGGTGTTGCCATCCCGTCAACGGCTAACGCCTTTTGATTATGTTCCTCTTGTTTAGCGCGTCTAGTTTCTTCCAATAATAGTTGTGAACGTGCCTTGTTGAAACTTGGGAGAGGGTCGGCTTGTTGAATCATTGTTGTGAGTGTGTCATATTCACCTTTTGGTAAACCCGCAACAAGTTGAAGCACCATCTTGGTTTCTGAAACAGAAGTCCCGATGTTGGATAGTTGATCGGTTATGAGTTTTAGTTGCTTACAATATTCGGACATGTTGTTAAAATTCTCGAGGCGAGTATTATTGAATTGCTCTTCCAAATATACGGCCCGAGTATTTTTATTGTCCTGAAAGATTTCTTCTAGTCGGACCCAAAGTTCACGTGTCGTAGCACCTGTTTTCATGATAGTGCACAACAGGTCTTTGGAGATGGTGCCGTAGATCCATTATTTGACGATGACGTCAAGACGACGCCAGATTGAGTCTGTAACATCGGTGGGACGAGGAACAGATTCGTCAATATGATCTAGCACGGTGTATGCACATGCATGAATTGTAGAATAGTTCCATCCACATGGGATATTGACAGTCTTCTTGGTCAAGAATTATAGGGATAAAATTCTTGATGTTGTTAACGGCGAATGCCGGATGAAAAGAAGATACTGAACGTTGAAAGGGGTGATACATCTCTCTTCACTTTTCACCGAGGTAGCATCACTGCATATTTGCTATTATATGTCGATGGATATTCGCTAATAGGAAGGAAGAGTTTGTATCTTCTCTCCTCGTTTGTCTCTGTGTATATAGTGTGTCTCTGTTGTGTATATCTAGTGTATATGTGAGGGTTTGGTCACTGTTTTTCAGCCATTGTTTTGCTGAATTTCAGCCACTGTTTCGTGCTATTTTGTGACTGAAATGTGCTGCTATTTTCGTGTGTTTTCTGAGCTATATTGCTGTCTTTCCCGTCCCTGAATTGAACCAAAGAAGGCTCAATATATAGCAAGGAGGAGGGGCTAAACAACAACCCAAAACGTGGCTGTTAATGGCCATTAGGAGGGCATTAAAACAACCAAGTAATGGCTGTTAATGGCCATCAAGAGGGGCTGAATTATGGACATGAATGAGGGTGATAATGGAGGAGTTAATCAGCCAAGTAATGACTGATTAATGCCTCAAAAAACAGTCCCAACGGTAGGCAGAAACTCTGGGGGACCAAACTGTAAATATTGAAACTTCAGGTCCAAACTGTACATCTGGCAGAGTTCTCTGGTCCAAAAAGATAATATCATAAAGCCCCCGCAGCCCATGACCGGACCGGACGGGCGCGCGGCGGCGGCGCGCGTGTGGGCTTAGCGTTGAATCCATGCACATCTAGGTCCTCCCTCCTTTAAACACATGGGATACCCCTTGGGGCCCCAAACCCTTTACCAATTGGAGACTTACATAGAGAACAATTCTTCCTATTTCCACCGATGTGGTAGATTTGTCTCACACCACATTTTCATGCCTCAAACACCTTACTTCGTGGACCAATATCTCTTTCATTTCTCAACGAAATTTGACGATTCTTGGCCCTACGGTCATCTATTCACTTCGTAGATCATGCATGTGAGAAGAGACAAGGTCTCCAACATGCGAAACACTAGTGTTTAATTCATCAAAGATGGGTGGACGCATCTCCCCGCCAAAGGCAAATTTCCAACAAATACTAGATGATTTAGCACATATCCTGACAACCTCCCATAGCTAAAAGAATAAATTAGTAATTAGACGGAAAAGACCGGTGATCAAGAGGAGAAACAAAAAATTGAAAATGTTTATGAAGAGGAGTAATCTCTTGTGTCATATAATTTTATAGAATATGATCTTACATATGTGATCATGCATCCCAAATACATAGGAGAATTACAGAAGGTACTTACCCTAACCAGTAGCTGCTGTATTTCCAGCCGAACATGAACCATAAGCAGCAGCTCCTGAATATATTCCTCTCTCAACACCAATGATTGAGGTCATAAATACAATTTATTATCTCGCATTCTTTTACCAACACATTTCAACAGGTACCATCCAGCCATAAAATTTATTTTGACTATCTTTTTGAACTCGCAACTAGCTGCAGTGGATCTTGCATTTCCCTATTTCATTTCATGACAAGTAGTAAGAAGCTTATGTCAAACATGCAACAAAGGCTCAATGCAGCATCTATAAACAAATATGTCCATATGAAAAGACCAACAAGCACCAAACACAATTAATAACATAATACTAAAAAGAATAATGTTACTAGAAGAAACAAGGAGTTTTTTCTGGTGGCATTGGCAACATGCTTAAGTTAGTTCTGCTTATGAGGTCAAATGTATGACAGGTTCAGTTAATAAGCTTTTGTACCCACTCAATCTAACACATCGAAGATAAATTCTCTTGCCAGCTAATCTTTTATTCAAGACAAAAGTATATTTTGGAACAAGTCCCTGCGCGCTTTTCCTCGCTTAAGATGTAGGATTGCAACTTGTATTTTCTAGCTAAACATAACAAGTGTTCTTTACACACATCACTAACACTGCCCTTAATTGACAAAGCCTAGTCCACCATTGGTATACTAACATTGGGACATCAGAGAGATTTACAGTGAGAAGAGGATGGAAGCTCAATAGTAAAGTGAAAGGTGCAGATTAAACACATGAAACAACGGATTGCCTAATTTTTTTCTTATGATACTGGAAGTGAGATAAATTTCTGAGTCTAGGAATAGGGGTGGGCATATATAGCTTTATATCGGTTTTGTATCCGAAAAATATGAACCGAATAAAAATCATTTTTTTTTAAAAAACCGAATACAACTTTAAAAAAAAAAAACCTATATGTTCGGTTTATATCGCCGAACGTATCGGATTATATCGGTTTTTTCTAGTGGGTCGGGTCGGGGATATTTTTTTAAAAAAAAATTGAATTTCCAAAACTGAAATCGACATTCACACCTACACTATCATGAAATTTCGACGTTGAAATCTATTGTGTATCGTGAGATGTTTACTAAAGAAAAAGGAAAATTAGAAATCGATTTGGGGAAAACACAAATTGATTGGGAAAACGGACATATTTCTAAAAATTAGTTGCGCCAAACCGCCTTTTGGTTGTTTGACCGGCCCCGTCTCGAAAAAATACGCAGAATCAATAAAATATCGGGTAAAACGGACATCCGAGCGCAGAGTTATGACCATTTAAAGTTTTACCAATTTAAGAGATAGTAGTAGCCTAAAATAAAAAATATTTTTTTTTATATTTAATTCGGTTTTTCGGTTCGGTTCGTATCCAAAATTAAAAAACCGAACCGAATCACAAAATCCTGATTCGGTTTTTCAAAAAATCGTTTAAAAAAAAAACGAATCGAATTTCGGTTCGGTTCGTTTTTTTCGGTTCTCCGGGTTTTTTGCCCACCCCTATCTAGGAATGTAAAACAAGATTTTACTATTGTCATGGTAGGTAGTTTAACACTCCAGAAAAGAACTTCATAGTTCAGCAGGTCTAAAATTAGATACAACATAAAACCTCAAATCTAGAAACGGTTGTTTATTGTAATTTTCAAGATGATAGAACATATACCCCTTAATTCATATTAACAAATAACAAGGACAAAGATCTTTTTGTTCGATATAGTTGCAACTCGAAATATTGTTCTGATCTTCACTAAATATGCAACAAATTTAGCAAGTAATATTGTGGTGGCAAACAACACACCACCACGGAAATGGTCTATTTTAAGGTCAACTACCTTACATCACAATCTACTGGTACATGTTCAAGTATACAAGAAATTTACAACACCAGTAGTAAATTATTCCCACATGCACCATGATGGCAGCTATGGACTTTGAGATCTGAAAACCAGTCAATTCTTAATAGTTTGGCTACTTTCAGAGTTCAGAACCAAGTTACATCACTTTCTAACAACTTAATAATCTCAAAGCATGAAAGAAGAACATCAAATATTATTTACACGCACAGACAGAAGAAACTTAACATTCAAAGTATACTTGCCGGTGTCTATCAAAAAGCACAGTGACAATGTCATTTTGTTTAGAGTCAAAATTGATTTTGCTTGTCTATGAATTTGTCAGATACCAAACTTTGGATATATATGGAGAGGTTCATTGTCAAATTTGTGAAAATCAAACGATAATTTCTAGTTGAAAATGTTGTGTATGCAGAACAACTAGAGGTAATATGTGTTTGATTTCTTCTATGTATTAAAAAATTCGAATAGTTGTTTTAATAAAATATTTTCATATGAAGTTTCTTTTTAAATTTTATTTTTTATGGCATGGTGTCTTTTTATATATATATATATATATATATATGCTACAAGTATGAGGGAAGTAAGTTTGGTCTATATAGTCATCGGCTAGGTGATAAGGCCACTAAAGCTTTAGCTTTGCTCCCAAGAGTTAAAAGACCCACAAAATATGGCTATTATAAATACAAAATGACATCATAAGTTAGTCATTTGTGTTAAATATGCTACCTTGGTTCTTGTTATTAAATTTTTTATTGACATATATATGAAGATTTAAGTAGTTTAATATAAAATTTTAAAATATTAAATAAAATTAAAATCTTGAAAAGAAAATAATAGCTCAAAAAGTTGAAAAGAAGATTTACGACATTCCTAATTTTATGATCAAAGAAGAAAATAAAGAAGTTTGTTTAAATTGACAAAATCAAATAACGAATACAAGAAATGATGAAGTTATTAAAAAGTATTTTAACTTTTCAATAAAGATGGTAATTTTCTTGTAATAAATAATTTTATATTAAAAATGTCAAGTTTGACACTTATATATAGGTTGGAACTCAACCAAATCTCAGCGATATATTTCTCTGTTGCATCGCAATTTTACACTATCTAGACTTTCAAATTCGCATTTTCAGATTGTACTCTGCCGTTAATGATTCCATTTTGATATTGGCAATTCAACACATTAATGCTTTCATTTTGCCTTTGTCGATCTAGGCTTTGATAACAAGTTCTTTTGTTGACACTCCTTAGTAAACTTATGTACTTTTTGTATACATGTCCAAATAATGATTGGTTTAAGCCGTTGAAAACTAAATTTAAAAGAGCTTTAATGTGAAGTAGAATCTTGTACAAGCTCATTTGAAATTTTAATAGGTGATGTAGTTTTCAACTTGGCTTGACCTCAAAGCTTTCCTTAGACCCTAAATTATTTTCAATACATATCATATCATACACTCCTTATGGTACAACTACTTAGCTATTCTTGACACGCAAAACATAATTTTAAAAATTATTAGCGCATTATAAAATCTTAAAATTAATAGAAATTTTCAGAAGCTCTACAATAATATTATTTTTAACTTGAACATTATAAATATTTACATTCCACGTATAATATTATTCTATATTTTTATAGAACTTTAATAATCAATTCAAATTCTTTTAAGGAATAATTTCACAGACCTCCCCTCACGTTTTGCTCAATTACACTAACCTTCCTTATGATTTATGATATTATGCGTAACAATTATTTTTACCTATTTTCACTAATGTAAACAAAATAGAGTTTGACAAATCTGCCCTTTTCTAATATTAAATTGTTCCAAGTAATTATTTTTAATAGGAGTATCTTTTTTTTTTTTTTTTTTTGCTTCATGGATCAAACACCAAATTTCCATTTTTCCAATTGTTCACCCCTCGGCATCTTTGCCTAAACATTTTGAAAATCCAAGAACAACCCTAAAATATGTTTAGGGGTCGTTTGGTAGAGTCCAAAACCTCAAAGCAAAGCCATTAGGGGCCTTTTGGGTGTTGAGATTTGATACCATTACGCCTACGCAGCCCCTCTCTCTTTCACCCATGACTTCCCACATCTTCATCAACTCTTCTCACTGTTATTATCCCAACTTTCATCTCTCAAAATGGTAAAGCCCCTCAAACCCATATTCCTCTATTCCTTAAACCCACATCGCAATAGCAACTTCAGGCGTTTTACTCATCTGGGTCGTCTTCAATTTTCATCAAAACCCGATTTTTTCGAAGATAATTATAGACTTTCATTCATTATTTCTAAGGTATTAGATATTTTGTCTAATCCGAGGCTGCATTGGCAGACAAGCGCGGAGCTCAATTCATTGAGCTCCAAATTAAGACCTCGCCACGTGGGGAAGCTCGTTGAGATCCATGGTAATACTGAAGTAGCTTTGCAGTTCTTTTACTGGGTATCTAAGCGGCATTTTTACAAACATGATATGAGCTGTTATGTTTCGATGTTGAATAGGCTTGTTTTCGATAAGAAATTTGTTCCTGCTGATCATGTGAGGATCTTGATGATCAAAGCTTGTAGAAACGAGGGGGAATTGAAATGGGTTATTGAGTATTTAAGTGAACTTAAAAGAAAAGGTCTTGGGGATAGTTTGTATAGCTTTAATACTTTGTTGATTCAGTTGGGTAAGTTTGAGATGGTTGAGACAGCTAAGAGTGCTTATCAAGAAATCATGAGCAGCGGAACCGAGGCTAGTTTATTGACTTTTAATACTATGATAAACATATTGTGCAAGAAAGGGAGAGTTGAGGAGGCCAAGTTGATAATGAGTCATATTTATCAGCGGGAATTGAGTCCCGATGTATTTACATATACATCTCTGATTCTGGGGCATAGTAGGAACAGGGACTTGGATGCAGCATTTGTGGTGTTTGATCGGATGGTTCAGGACGGAATAGATCCGAATGCAGCAACTTATACTACTCTTATAAATGGACTCTGCACGGAGGGAAGAGTTGACGAGGCAATGGATATGCTTGACGAGATGATTGAGAAAGGTATCAAACCCACTGTTTATACATACACAGTTCCGATTAGTTCCTTGTGTGCAGTTGGACGTGAGAAGGAGGCTGTTGATCTTGTTGTGAGCATGAGAAAGAGGGGATGTGAACCGAATGTTCAGACATATACAGCTCTTATTAGTGGGCTGTCTCAATCTGGACTCCTTGAAGTGGCGATCGGATTGTACCACAACATGTTGAGAAAAGGTTTACTCCCAACTGTGGTTACATTCAATATATTGATAACTGAATTATGTGGAGCAAAAAAAGTTGATAGAGCTTCTAGAATTTTCCATTTGATTGAAGCACATGGATACACACCCAACACTATAACTTACAATGCACTGATCCATGGATTATGCTTGGTTGGGAATATTGAACGGGCAATGGTTCTACTAAGTGAAATGCTAAAGGTGGGTCCGGCTCCAACAGTGATTACTTATAATACTCTCATTAATGGATACCTTAAACGGGGTTTTCTCGACAATGCTATGAGACTGCTGGATTTGATGAAGAATAATGGATGTAAAGCTGATGAATGGACTTATGCAGAACTTATTTCTGGTTTCTGCAAGAGGGGCAAGCTTGATTCTGCTTCAGCTCTCTTCGAGGAAATGATAAAGCATGGTTTAAGTCCAAACCAGGTAAACTATACAGCTTTAATTGATGGTTTCTCCAAGGAAGAGAAAGTGGATGATGCGCTTGCATTACTTAAAACGATGGAAGCAAGGGGTTGCACTCCAGGCATTGAAACTTACAATGCTATCATAAATGGTTTGTCCAAACAAAAGAGGCTTTTGGAAGCAGAAAAACTATGTAATAAGATTACAGAAAGTGGACTGCTCCCAAATGTCATCACCTACTCAACTTTGATTGATGGTCTTAGTAGGAATGGTGGGACACATCTTGCATTTAAGATTTTCCATGATATGAAGAGAAGAAATTGCATACCAAACCTGTACACTTACAGTTCGCTAATCTATGGTTTATGTCTTGAAGGTCAGGCTGATAACGCAGAGAGCTTACTCAGAGAAATGGAGCAAAAAGGGTTCGCTCCTGATTATGTGACGTATACTTCACTAATTGATGGTTTTGTAGCATTGGGTAGACTAGCTCATGCGTTTTTACTTCTTCGCCAGATGGTTGATAAGGGCTGTGAACCAAATTATAGAACTTTTGGTGTGTTGTTGAAAGGATTGAAAAAGGAGTGTCAGTTGCTTTCAGGGGAGGTTTCCGTACTGCATGAAAGAGTGTATAGTAGCACAGCTAGCAACAATGATGTTAGTTTTGAACTGTTATGTACTCTACTGGATAGAATGTCGGAAATTGGTTGTGAGCCAAATGCAGGCACATATTGTACTTTACTTCTTGGTCTGTCTAGAGAAGGTAAGACTTATGAGGCAGACCAGTTGATAGAACATATGGAAGAGAAGGGCTTCAGTCCTACTAGTGCAGTATATTGCTCTCTTTTAGTTTCTTATTGCAACAATATGAAAGTGGATGCCGCTTTGGAAATATTTGATTCATTGGTTCAACAAGGTTTTCGACCTCCTTTGCCAATTTATCAGTCACTCATTTGTGCTCTCTGTAGAAGAAGCCGACTAAAAGAAGTTGAAGTGTTATTTGAAAACATGCTTGGGAAACAGTGGAACAATGATGAGATTGTTTGGACCATCCTGATTGATGGTTTACTCAAGGAGAAAAAATCTGAATTGTGCATGAAGCTTCTTCATGTCATGGAATCCAAGAGCTGTCCTATTAGTTTCCAGACATATGTTATCTTGGCAAGAGAATTCTCCAAACTAGATGGTTAAATGATACAAGTCAAATGATATTTTTGAGATGCAATTGATCTGCAGCTCCACAAAGCAGAAAGAAGTGAGTTTATTTCTAATCTTACAATAGCCTCTCATATATGGTTTCTTCAACTACTCTCTCTGTAGCTCATTCAATATATCTTCTGTTTCAGAAGCAGCTCTGCAAATGCGGGAAGCTGAGTTGTGGCTGAGTCTCACATTTAAGGAGCTGACCTTTTGCAGGTCAAATGCACAAGGTGCGTGAGATTGACTCTAAAACCTCTGTTTTTTTTTTTTGTTTTGTTTTGCTCAAGTTTTTCCTAGTAACAAACAATTAAGTTCCTTCTTTAGTACCTTTTGCTTTTAGAATCTCTGAGACTTGGTCATCAAGCATCAAAAAAAGAGAAGATAGTTCATTTAGAATTGATAGCTTTAAAATTTGAGAAGCCAAAATCAGGGTTGGTTGCCTGACTCATTTTTTTACAGACAGAATCTTGGCTCAGTATGAGATGAACCAAGCCTAAAATCAAATCTCAGAGTTTTATGTGGTTCAAAATTTCTAGCAGCTTAAAATTGAAGTCAGAAATCAAGTTGACCCTAACAGACATATTCCTTCTATATGGTACCATAAAAGAAATTAATAAAAAAATTGGTACCATAAAAGAAACAGGTGTGCAAATAAAAATTTCCTTCTTTATCTGGTTGGCAGCAAGGGGGCCATATTTACTTTCCGAGAATCCAAGGAAGAGAAAGATACTCATTTCAGTTGATATTACATGTGTAAGAGGTAAAGTCGAAAGATGTGATCCACTTATTGTTTCACTGTCAGTTTTTACAGCAATTGGTGGTTGAATACAATTTGGAACCTGTTTGGTATTGAATAGGTAATGCTGGCAACTGTTTAGTACCAGTTTCTCAAAAAAAAAAAGGGGGTAATGTCGGAACTGTTAAAGACTTGTTTTAACATCAAGCAGTTAGAAGGAAGAGACAAAAAAGAGCTTGGACTCAACGATTTGGAGCCTATTTGGTATTTATAGGGAATGTCAGCAACTGAAAGGCTTGATTTTAAATTGGGCAACTAGAAGGAAGAGAAGGAAAAGAGCTTAGGAAGTTGCTTATTTGATGCTCATGACATTTGGAGAGAACAATCAGATTTTCGAAGAGATTGAAAGTTCGTTTTTAGATACCTTTGGGGATTCTATTTATTGTAGATGATTGGACACTTCATATAGGAAGTCTGATTTTTCTCTAGGTACTCTACTTTTCTATACCACTTTTATATGGGGGTTGCACTTAAACATCAATAAAAGTTGATCTTTTAGACCAGCAGATTGCTGTAGAAGATGTTTCCACTTCTATGCCTAGTGCTACTAGTACTAGTAATAGGAATAATCATCAACCTCTTGTTTTATCTATGAAGTGATTAGAGAATTCAAAATGAAGCACCTATATAATTCAGTGCAAAGCCGTAGTGGTAAAAGGAGAAGAATAGAAGGGAATAATAAGAAATTGATAATCTGAATAGTCGGAGCACAACTTGCACAGGGAGGATGGAGCAAAATTATGAAGCCTCCCCTCTTTTCTCCAAAGCTTTTTGTTGTACTTTATCTTGTTTTTCATTTTCCATTTCTTTCCTGGTGCTTCAAAGCTCCTCTTGCTTTGATTTCCTTATCCGTATAGACATGAATTTCCGATGAGAAGAAAGTGATGGTTTTGGTAGTTGGGGATGCGAAGTAGGAGATGTAAGTGTTGGCTAGGGGGAATGATTGGCTTCCGTTGTACATGTCTTGCCTGTCTATCTATTTCTATATATGTTGTTCCCCAATTAGAATGGAACCTAGCGTGGAGATTAAGGAAAACAAGTATTACTCCCTCCGTTTTAAAAAAGATTGTCTTATTTTGACTTGGCATAAAGTTTAAGAAAGTAGAGAAGACTTTTCAATCTTGTGGTCTTAAATTAAAGATGTGTTGAATGTACAAAAATGACCTTTAATCTTGTGGTCTTAAACATTCCATGTGGAAAGTTGGAATGAAAGAGTTGCTAAAAAAAGGAAAGAGACATTCTTTTTGAAACGGACTAAAAAACAAAGTAAGACAGTCTTTTTGAGACTGAGCGAGTAATAGATAACTACGAGACTTTCTACGTATAGACATCTAGGGGACCTCTTGACTTTTCTTAAAGGTGCCTCAATGTGTGCTCCAGAGATCCAAAAACTTGTAGTGTTGTTGGTGAGAAAGGAAAAAGAGGTGTGAAGGAAAAAAATGAAAATAAACATCTGAATGAGTTTTTCAATTTGTATCTGTGAGGGGTAGGTCCCTTTCTGTCCTCCTCATCGTTCTTTGCTGTAATGTAGAACTTGATATATATATATAATGAAAATAAACATCTGAATGAGTTTTTCAATTTGTATCTGTGAGGGGTAGGTCCCTTTCTGTCCTCCTCATTGTTCTTTGCTGTAATGTAGAACTTGATATATATAAATATATATATATAAAGATCGACAACTCTTCTCAGTGCACTGACAATCTTTTAGTGTTTGGATGAAAATTAATCTGGGTTAACTTTGTTCTTTTTTTCCTCTTGCAGGGTCCATTTCGATAGTCGTCAATTCTCATCTGCTTATGGCATTTTACATGTCCAGCAAAGTAGGAATCGGACCTGAAGAAACTAGAGCAGCAATATTGATTGATTTTTTAACACATACACCCCAGTCAAAAGGTTTCATTTTTTCCCTCTTTTTTTTTCCTTCTCTAATACAAGATTTATGTAAGTAATTAGAGTGCCGTCACATTGGAATTAGCCTGTAGGAATAGCACAGCAGTTGATGTACATAGATCTTACTTAGCTTCAGTGTTGAAAGAAATCTTTGGCAATTGATGATGATTTACTCTGCATCGTTGAATTTATGATTTAGAGTTGAGCAGGATGTTGTAGTATGTACTTGTATTGATTCAGGCATAATTGCACGGTAATAAGATCCCGCAATATTTTTTGTCTCTGTTTTATTTATTTATTTTACATGGTGTCTGGTTAACTTGCAGGCACCTCGATGAATAGCTGCTGTTTTTTATGATCACCTGGGAGTTACATTCAATGTATTCATTCAACATCTATGAGATGCCAAATGTTTGAGATAATCTGATGAATACGATCTTAAGTGATTTAATAAGTAAGGTTCTGATGGATATAAAATGAATTAAACAGAGAGCCAAAAAATAAAAATAAAAAAGTGAAGTTTCTGTAACTTTCACACGTACAAAATGGGTCTCTAAAAGAGATCCAAATCATGCATCCCAATCTCGTCTTATATTTAAGTACATGCCATGCCAGATGTGTGAATTTTATACTTTTTAAGTATTTGGAGGCATGTCAATTTTCAGTGACATATCATGAAAATTATACTGCTGTATGCATCATGAAAACATTCAAGTAGCATCATGCGGGAAGAGTATTTTATCAGCTAAAACCAGGAAGACGAAGGCTAAAATATTTTATCGTGTATGCAACGGAAGCTATATTTTTCTTAATTCAAAGAAACAAAAACATCGGAGTTAACGAGAGTTAGAAAAGTCCAACTGACCAATATTGAGACTCGAACACTGCTATTCGAATTATGTCCTCATAATCTCCGCTACCGTTTATGGAAAGTTTTTGTTATGTGTCATACAGTGTAGCGGACTGTTTTTTTCTATTTTATTTTAATTATGTGTTATAGACGGTGATATTAATTGTGTGAGACTCTTTTTTTATCGCATAAATTATTAGCCCAAAGCTTTTGGACAAAAAAATGTACAGATTTGGATCCACCAACTTATGAGACACAAAAACCTCATAACTATTGTTTGTTGTGTGCTGCACATAATAAAAAAACTTTATATGTATGATAAGTACATCTTTTATAATGATGGTATACAGTATACGAGTTAATTTGCATGTATCTCAAAATTTTTAGTTGATTCGTGTTGCCTTCTATTAATACATGTACAAGGTAGGGGTATAGCTACAACCAATGACGCAAAAGAGTACTATACTCTTGCCAAAAATTATATTATATAATGTATATATAGGTTTTTAAATATTATTTTTAGTACATATATATTAAATCTTGAACATTCTTGAACACTAGCAAGCTTTTTGGCTTCCCCATTGATATTCGGCAACTCAACCCACGAAAACTTAACTAGATGAAGAAAAAAGTCACTTGGTCTTTGCTTATCTGTGATTTACATCCTGTCATTGACCATTAAACTTTACTCTTGAGTGCTATTTTTGACCATTACATTGATATATGTTGCTGCCATGTGATCTGGAGGTCACGGGTTCAAGCCGTGAAAATAGCTTCTTGCAGAAATGCAAGGTAAGGTTGCGTACAATAAACCCTTGTGGTCCAACCCTTCTCCGAACCCCGCGTATAGCGGGAGCTTAGTGCACCGGGCTGCCCTTTTATTGATATATGTTCCTTTAGCAAGGAAAGACAGTGCGGTTATTCAACTGCACATTCATGTTCTATTTGGATTTTTCTGAATTTCTGGGAAGTTCTAGCACTGGATGTTTTGCTGGATTCTTCCCACAATCATCAGAAAAATAGTAAGTTCATTCACACCAACAAAACAAAACAATAATAAAAGATAACTACTACAAAGTTTGTCTTTAGTCCATGGCTTTCTCCTCATCACAGCACAACATAAAAAATAGGCTTAATCCATATATGGACCCTTAAATTTGCCTTGTTTTTTTTTATTTTATTTTGACACCTTAATTAAGCTTTGTTCCTATTTAACTCCTGAACTCTTCTTCAAGTATATCTATAAACAAATCCGACTGACATGGCATAAATCGGGAGTTCCATTTTTTTTAACCTTGCTTCATGTTCCACTACTATGAACTGTTTGGTTCTTGGTTTGAATTAGTATGCATAAGAGTTGAGCTTAAGATCTGTGTGAATATAGGGAGTGGTTGTTTTAATTAGTAGAATTTTTCACGTAGGATGCACTCGACATTCAGGTGCAAGATTAAAAAAATGAAACTCTCGATTTATGTCATGTTAGACGGATTGTGTTTAATAGACACACTTGAAGACGGGTTCAAGAGTTCAATAGAAACAAGACTTAGTTAAGGTGCCAAAATGAAAAAAACAGAGCAAGTTTAAGAGTTTGCATATGCATTAAGCCTAAAAAATATGGATGTTGAAGTCATAAGACAAGAAGAAATAATAAAACTAACAACGCCTCAACCAAAACATTTTAAAAAAAAAAAACAGACGTAACAATACCTAATCCTTTATTCCTTCAAACACTCTCTTCCAAATAGATAGAATCATATATTCTGTGTATCCCAGAATCTATGATTCCAATACTATGTATCAATTACAATCAGAATCATATCATAGGCAATCAGAATCATATCATGTATTATCTTGTAGATTAGAATAGATACTAGGTATTATCTTCCTTTGATTTATAGCCTAATATAACACATGTATATCAGTATATATATTGTAAAGAATCATCAATGAAAACTCACCAATTGAGTTCCTTCATCTTTCATGGTATTAGACTAAGATCCATCTTCCGCTGCAACTCATATTGGTCTCAACCAAACTCTGGTCTCCCATGTTTTCTGACCTGCCTTTGTTCATCAGAAATAATTTTTTCCACTGTTCGTCAAACACACCCCTGTTTCACGACCCTTCTTTGTTCTTCTTCTTCCCAAAACCTTACACATAGCCATGTCGGAAAACCAAAAATTTCATCCAGTATTAGCTATAACTAATGTTAGACAAATCATTCCAATTACATTGGATAATGATTCTAGTCAATATCATTCTTGGGCAGCACTTTTCAAAGTCCACGCAAAAGTGCATAACGTTCTTGCCCATATCACCCCTTCTACAGATGCAACAACCAAGGCAGCGATTGATGCTGCAAAAGCTGCCGACCCTGAACTTTGACACTGCCTCGACGCCGCTGTATTACAATGGATGTATGCCACAGTATCAAAAGACATCCTCCAATCAATTCTTGTGAACGACGACACTATCGAAGATGCCTGGAAATGAATTGCAGCAATCTTTCAAGATAATAAGCATTACAGGGCTGTTCATCTTGAAAATCAGTTCAACAATACCAATTTGGAAGATTTTCCAAACAATACAGCCTATTGCACTCGCCTCAAACTCCTCGCCGACCAATTGGCTAATGTCGATGCCCAGGTTTCCAACACCCGCTTGGTATTAAAATTAATTGTCGGTCTAACTGAAGCATACGCCGGATTTGTCACACACATTAAGCAACATAATCATCTGCCCACTTTTGAAACAACAAAATCAAAATTAGGGCTCGAGGAATCGACAATACTTCAACGTAGTGCGCGCAAATCTGGTTCATCTTCACCGGCGTCGGCTCTCGTTGCGAACTCTCAAAATTTCGATGAAGATTTACCTAATTCCACTTCTGGTAATCCCAATCAGAACACTAATAATCGCAACAATCGTAACAAGAAGAATAATAAGAACACTGACGGCAATGGTCGAAGTTAAGGTAAAACTGGTCGAGATGGTGGCTCAAATGGTCGTGGTGGGGGCTCAGGTGGCGGAGGTGGCGGGCAAGGCTCCAACGGTGGTAATGGTGGTAACGGACGAGGACATCAACAAGCTTGGGCATCGGGTTTTCTGTGGCAACAATGGGCTCAATGGCCCATGCCCCCTTGCTCCTATCCATCTTATGGATACCCGAATTGGGCCAGGCCCAATTTTGCTCCAAGACCCCAGCAGAACAGTAACGGGATTTTAGGCCCAAGACCAGGACATCAACAAGCTTTTAATGTTAATGGTCCAAGCCCAACATATATTGAATCAGCCTTACACACTTTTAGTCTTACTCAATTCGACCCATCTTGGTATATGGACACCGGGGTAACATCCCACATGACTTCCGAGCAAGGTAATCTCTTGTCTTATTCTAATTCGAGCAAAAATAATGCTATAATTATTGGAAATGACCACTCTATTCCGATTCGTGGTTTTGGTAGTGCAAAATTACAACCTCTCACCCTCCATTGATATTGAAAAATATCATTCATGCTCCTAAATTAATCAAGACTAGTTTCAGTTCGCAAATTTACTATTGATAATTGAATTTCTATCTCATTTGACCCTTTTGGATTCACTATGAAGGATTTTCAGACGGGGATAACACTAATGAGGTGTAATAGTCAGGGCGAACTATACCCCATCACCACCGCCACCACCACTAATCAAGCAGCCTCTCCATCCACTTTTGCAGCTTTATCGCCTTCTATTTGGCATGACCGTTTAGGTCATCCAGGAATATCCGTTTTAGACTCTCTTAGGCGAAATAAATTTATTGAATGTACCAAAACAAGAAACTCTAGTTTTTGTCATTCATGTCCTCTTGGTAAACATATTAAGTTGCCATTTGTTGATTCTTATAACTCTACCTCTATGCCTTTTGACATATTGCATAGCGATTTATGGACTTCTCCTGTTTTGAGCTCTGTGGGTCACAAATATTATGTGTTGTACTTAGATGATTTTTTGAATTTCCTATGGACTTTTCCTATCTCAAAAATATCACAAGTATACTCAACCATCATAAATCTTCGAGCCTAGATTAAAACTCAATACGAACGGGAGTTGAAAAATATTCAATGTGATAATGGTAGAGAATATGCTAATGGTCATTTTTTGAATCTCTATCAATCAAATGGAATTTCTTTTAGATTTTCCTGTCCACACACTTCTTCTCAAAATGGAAAAGCTGAAAGAAAAATCCGGTCCATTAACAACATTATTCGAACCTTAATGGTTCATGCCTCAATCCCTCATTCATTTTGGCATCATGCATTACAAATGGCAACATATTTCCTTAACATTTTACCAAGTAAAAATCTCACCTATCAATCTCCTCTAAACATCTTATACCAAAAAGACCTATCATATTCCCATCTTCGAGTATTTGGTTGCTTATGTTATCCCCTAATCTCATCCATTATGATAAATAAGCTCCAACATCGTTCCACTCCTTGTGTCTTCTTGGGCTATCCATCAAATAATCGTGGTTACAAATGTTATGATTTATCCTCAAATAAAATTATCATTAGTCGCCATGTCTCATTTGATGAACCTCAATTCCCTTTCTCAAAGCTGCATACACCCAGTACCTCATCCTATGATTTTCTCGATGACGGTCTTTCACCTTACGTGATTCACCAGATTCAAAATCCACCCACACCTAACCAGAATGCACCAACCCAAACTGTGGTTAGTCCCTCATCACCAGACCAAAATACGCCCAACCTACCTTGTCCATTGCAGGCTGCGGCCCAGTCCGTCTCTCCACCTATTGTCGAAAACTCAAGCCCAAACCAACATCATTCTCTTCCACCTATTTTTCAGCCAACTTCGAGTTCAGATTACAAACTCGTTATGGGAAGTCAACATGGTATTTTTTAAACCAAATAAAAAATATCACCATGGCTTCCTCACTAACACCACAAAATCACCATTACCCCGTAACCATGTGTCTGCACTCAAAGACCCAAATCAGAAAATGGCCATGGATGATGAATATAATTCTCGTATTAAAAATAAGACATAGGATTTAGTGCCCCGTCCACCTGGTGTTAATGCCATTCGATATGTGTGGATTTTTAGACATAAGGACAACTCTGACGGTTCTTTTGAGCGGCATAAAGCCCGACTTGTAGGTGATGGTGCAGGTCAACATGTTGGCGTGGATTGCGGAGAAATTTTCAGCCCGATTGTCAAACCAGCAACCATACACATAGTACTCAACCTTGCTATCTCAAAATCATGGCACATACATCAGTTGGACGTTAAGAATGCATTTTTACATGGTGAACTGAAAGAAACAGTATATATGCATCAACCATTGGATTTCAGGGACCCAGAACGTCCAAATCATGTGTGTCTTCTGAAGAAATCATTATATGGGCTCAAGCAAGCTCCCAGAGCATGGTACAAACGGTTTTCTATCGGATTCACTCATAGCAAGTCTGACAACTCACTATTTATCTACCGAAAGGGCAATGATATGGCTTACATTCTTCTATATGTAGATGGCATCATCCTCACAGCCTCTTCTGATTATCTACGCAAATATATCATGACATTTCTTAGCTCCGAATTTTCCATAAAAGATTTCGGTTTATTGAGCTACTTCTTGAGTATTGCAGTCACTCGTCATGCAGGTGGTTTATTTCTATCCCAGAAAAAGTATGCAGAAGAAATTATTGATTGTGCTGGCCTGTCATCTTGCAAATCTTGTCCCACTCTAGTTGACACCAAACCAAAGCTTAGCGCTACATCAAGCACTCTTTATGAAGACCATTCTCACTACCACAACCTTGCAGGGGCTCTACAATATCTCACATTTACGAGGCCTGACATCTCTTATGCGGTACAACAGATCTGCCTCTTTATGCACAATCCGATGGTTGATCATATGCATGCTATCCGAAAAATTCTCCGCTACATTCAGGGTACACTTCATCACGGACTACATATTTATCCTTCTTCAACTACATCATTAAATTCATATACAGATGCAGATTGGGGTGGATGCCCAGATACCTGAAGGTCCACTTCCGATTATTGTGTATTTCTTGGTGATAATCTGCTCTCCTGGTCGTCTAAATGCCAGCCCACACTGTCTCGCTCGAGCACCGAAGCTGAATACCGCGACGTCGCCAATGTTGTCTCTGAATCATGCTGGTTACACAACCTTCTCCTGGAATTGCATTGCCCCATCCATAAAGCTACATCAATAAACTGTGATAATGTTAGTGCCATATACCTCTCGGGAAATTCAGTTCAACATCAACGCACTAAGCACATAGAAATGGACATTCATTTTGTTCGTGAAAAGGTTGCTCGAGGATAAGTCCGTGTTCTACATGTCCCTTCGCGCCATCAAATAACGGATATCTTCACAAAAGGTCTTCCGTTAGTGATGTTTCAAGATTTCAGGGACAATATTAACGTACGAGAACCTCCCATTTTGACTGCAGGGGTTTGATAGAATCATATATTTTGTGTATCCCAGAATATATGATTCCAATTCTATACATCAATTACAATCAGAATTATATCATGTATTATCTTGTAGATTAGAATAGATACTAGGTATTATCTTCCTTTGATTTATAGCCTAATATAACACATGTATATCAATATATATATATATATATATATATATATATATATATATATATATATATATATATATATATATATATATATATTGTAAAGAATCATCAATGAAAACTCACAAATTGAGTTCCTTCATCTTTCACTAACATCTATCATATTATGTACATTTCCCCCTCACCATTTTCCTCTTCTTAAAAGTCCTCCTGCATGCCTTCAACTCACATCAAAACAACCTACATCATAACATAATCAATTTTAACATTTCTTTTTGGATTTTATTCCTTAGTCGCCTGATTCGCCACCTTAATACGTCACGACTGAAATTTTGATAAACAAAGCCAAATATTTTCCTATATATACATATGCAAAAAGTTCAGCCCTAAAAAACAAGCAAAATCAACACTAGTTCTAACATTCTTTTTTCCTTCAATCGATCAATGGGAAGGCCGAATAATAATGATGCTAATGTTGCAGGTCCATCAATTGCACTGTTACAAGAAAGATTCAGGCAATTGGAAAGAGCAACAAAACAAAGAAAGGACAAAACACTAAAATTGTTCCCAGAGCCTCAGGTGATCAAGATTTCAACGAAGAATTATGTACATGCAATTCAAGGATTACAACGCGATCAACGAGTACTTTTTGCTTGCAATATGCCACACGGGAAGTAAATAAATATTATAAGTGTTCGAAAGGATAAACAAATAATTAAGTTTATTGAAAGAAATAATCCCTTGATTATTTTCATTAATTGAAAGACTATATATACAATTTACATATTTCCATAATATGAGAATTTTATTCCTATTCTACTCCTAAAACTTTATTCTATTTGGAGATTAACTATACAATTATGGTAAGAGTACAAGACTAATTAAGGTACACTACAACTATACAAACTTGTGTACAATAAGGACAAAACCCGAGGGAAGCCGAGACCAAATATACATAGGATATACACGTGCATAACGTGTATATCGTATATATGTTGGTTATATTTAACACACCCCGCAGTCATAGCGGGCTATTTTCGAACACTGAGACTGTCCCTAAAATCTTCAAAAAGGACCTAGGAAAAACCCTTTGTAAAGATGTCGGCAATTTGATACCTGACGGGACATGGCAGACGCAGACCTGACCACGAGCAACCTTTTCGTGGACAAAGTGAATGTCAATCTCGATATATTTAGTGCGCTGGTGCTGAACTGGATTACCAGAAAGTTAGATGGCACTAACATTATCACAATACACCAAAGTTGCTTTCTGAATAAGACAATGAAGCTCCAATAGCAAATTACGTAACCAACATGATTCCGGGACCATATTAGCTACCCCTCGATACTCGGCCTCGGCACTGGATCGGGATAATATTGACTGACGTTTAGCAGACCATGAGACCAGGTTATTGCCAAGAAACATACAATAGCCAGATGTAGACCGCTCCGGCGCCGCTGCCCTTCTCGGCTCCGTGACCCTTTTCAGACCCGTACCATCTTACACTTTGCACAATCCTTCCTTCGTTTACCAACGTGAAACACTTGTTATTTAGACAATAATCGTCCATCATTCTATGTCTCAAACATTTCACTTACATACCAATATCTTTTTCATTGAAATTTATGATACTTAGCACTAAGATTTCACGTGTGTGGAAATGATATTTCTGACATGCGGGGCCCCAATTATTTGAGTCATAAATAATGGGATAAACTTAATTCCACATTAGTAAATTTCCAACAATCCCATTTTGAAAGAGATTTTGGTGCATACACAAGGTGTCTACTTTCAACAATCGTTCAGCGAAAATATATTGCATCAGGAGAGGTAGCTTCCGCTTTGAACCTTCCCTAGTTGAATACCATCGGACTTACTTACTGCACGGTGAACGTGATGTCGTGAACCGTCAGTGTTTAATGTAAGCCAAGACAATGATACCAACACGATACCTCCCCTTTATTTATTTCTTCTTATTGTTCTGTCCGTTGTGGTCATGGACACACTTGGTTTCTTAAGTGCGTTCATTTGAGGCGGCCTGTCCTCGCACTTAAATTGGTGATCTCCTACAAGGTATCATGCTATACCCCACTTCACAAGTGTTAGGAATCATTAAAAGTTTTCCCAATCTTAACCTCAACCGTTTGAGGATCGTTAAAAGTTTGGAAGCTTAACATTTACCCACCATGCATGTAGAACTTTAATGTATATCGCGGGAATGACTTTGGATTCATGTTTTTTACAGAAATCATCATCCGAAGTGCTCTTTCTTCCACCGAAGCGCTCAACTGAACATTTTGCAGCTTAGTTTTCCCATTGAACCAAATTCTTGGGATCTCTAGTCAGTATGGTTGGAATACCACCGCAAAGGTTCGTATTGTTTGGGTTTTAAGCCCATTCCCCTAGACATGCAAAACTCTTGATCTTTGGGTAGTCCCTTAGTTAAAGGGTCCGCTATATACTTTGATTAGTAATCAAGGAAGTGACACCCGTGATGATCAACTGCCATACGGTTTTATGTCTCCGACAAATATGTCCAACGTCGTCATCCGTGCCCTTCCTGAAGCCGACCGGCTAGCCACAATGTATAATTGCAGAAGGCACGGGTTTCTCCCAATAAGGGACGTCCTCTAAAGAGTCGTGAAGTTACTCAACTTCTTTTCATGCTTTGTTAAAAGCGATAAACTCCGATTCCATCATGAATCGATCGATGCAAGTTTGCTTAGAGGATTTTACAAGACACACCATACACATCTACTTGTGGCTTTGGTGTTCTTCATATCTCATGTCCAGTTTGCATCACTGTGTTTTCCCAGAACCGCTGGACATCCGGAATACCATAATCCGTAGATAAGCGAATATTTCAGATATCGTCATATCCGACTTAACGCCTTCTATCGATCATTTCCAGAATCACGAGTGAACCTTAGTTCAACTGATCTGCTTTGTATGCCGATACCAGGTCGGTTGTATTGTGTACAATACATTGAACTAGATGTGACATGCGCATATCGCTCCTTGCATATGGGTGTACCATGATTCCAATCAGTTCTATGATTCATATCTATTGGTGGCTTCAACGAGACTGTCAACTATCTCACAACTGAGTTTGGAGTTAGACCAGTCCGTTAGGTGTCTTAGAAATCCCAATTCCTAAGATGTCATATGTGATACCCATATCTTTCATATCGAGACTTTTGTTTCAATATGACTTTCACTTTCAGACTGTTGGTTTTTCCAACTGTTGGCTTTCTAACTTCAGAGTCAATGTTTCTGTTGTGAGATTCATTATTTCTGTTTTATCTGAAACTTTCAGGACCAAAATGTAAACATTTCAGGGTCCAAAATGAAAGTTCAGGAAGAAGCCCAACAGCCCAACAAACCAACTCTGATCCTCCCTTTCCAACTCTCCGGTTAGGAAGGTTGTTTCAACATCCATGTCACGCAAGACTGCAATGGCCTTGGATATTAAGCTATTCATATGGGAGCACATGTACAAGTAGCCGAGGCCTTATACTCGTCAGTAGATCCATCTACTTTGTACTCACTTTGGAGTATCCACTTTCACAACTCAAATGTTCTTTTCCCGGAGGAAGGTCAGCCATTACACAAGTATGGTTCTATATGATAGAATCTATTTCTCTCTCTGTAGCTTCTTTCCAAAGTAGCGCTTTTGGAAATGACAATTCTTTGTTAATTGTACATGGTTCATTCTCAACCATAAAAGCTAGAAGGCCTGGAACAAGTCTTTGTCCCCTCTTTGTTCCG
Organism: Anisodus acutangulus; assembly: GCA_029783415.1. Lineage (NCBI taxonomy): Eukaryota > Viridiplantae > Streptophyta > Magnoliopsida > Solanales > Solanaceae > Anisodus > Anisodus acutangulus. The sequence goes on from CM056491.1 coordinate 56,209,258, forward strand.
TATCGGTTCAACATCTAGAATCCCTGAGTTATGTAGATCTAGAACATTAAGTTTCGGATAGTCAGCAACTTCTGAGTCTTGTAGATCAGGAACGTCTGGTTCCGGATAATCAGGCACTCGAGGGTTCTTGTTAACCTCGAGCAATTATTTTTTTTCCTCTCAAGGAAAGATGTCTTCAAAGAATTCAACATTCTTTGACACCAAGATGCGATAAGCGCTACTGTTATTTACAGATTCAGTGGATATGCAATCTACGGTCTTAGGTCCAACTTGACATGTTTAGGTATTCCAACTTCTACCAAGCCACCCAACATCACAACATTTGTAGGTGGGATCCTTTCCATATTTCACATGGAGGGTTATCCTTATACTTATGCGGAGTTCTGTTGAGAATCGTATTAGCGATAAGGATCGCCTTGCCCTACATATTTTGGGCGTACGGCTTTGTGTTTGGCTAACACCATTAGATTGAGGTGAGTAAGGAGCAGTTGTTTAATAAACGATGCTTCACATTCTCCCCCTCTATCACTACGAATTTCTCAATCTGTAGGCTTAGTTGATTTTCAACTTCTACTCGCTTATCCACTTCAACAGCTTTATCTTTGCGTTTCTACAAACAAAGGATGTATTACGTTGTACTATCATCAATGAAGGTTACAAAGTACTTGTCTCCCCCCTCTATTTTGTACAAACTTGAAATCACCCATGTAGGTGTGACTAAGTTATAGAAGAGCGGTGCTTCTTTCGCTATTCCTTTGATGGAATGGAAAGATGATTTTGCCTCTTCGCCCACCTCACATTCATTTTGACAGTTTATGTCGACAGAAGGCAACAATCTCAACTTAGTTAGTTTTTGAATGACTTTATATTTAACGTGTCTTAATCTATGATGGAATAGATGCACGGATTACAAATATATCATTCATTTGGCTACAGACATACTGTACCATTCTTAGTTATTACAGACCTGTTGGATTAGTCTCAAACCAGCTTGACCAACACTGTCCCTGAAACTAAGTTTGGGACATGTATCACCTCATTTTAGAGTGATCCCATTCCCTAAATTCCTATTGAGGACAACCTCTGCAACCCCTTCTACTTTAGAGGTGGCGTTGCTTCACATGAACAACCTCTTACCCGTGGTTAGGGCGTAACCAGATCATATGTGACCTGGATACTCTGGCCAACTCCAGTTGCTTTGACAGACTGAGTGTCCAATTTCTTTTCTGCCTTTCTTTGGCCTTCAGATCATTTAAGATCTGGAAACTCTGGCTCACCTAACTAGGTGTCCATTACTTTTCTGCATTTCTTTTAGCCTTCAGATCATTTAAGACATGGAAACTTTGGCTCACCTCACTAGGTGTCCATTACTTTTCTGCATTTCTTTTGGCCTTCAGATCATTTAAGACCTGAAAACTCTGGCCTACCTCACTAGGTGTCCATTACTTTTCTGTCTTTCTTTTGGCCTTCAGATCTTTTAAGACCTAGAAATTCTGGCCCACCTTACTAGGTGTTCATTACTTTTCTGCCTTTCTTTTGGCCTTCATGTCTTTTAAGACTTGGAAATTCTTGCCCACTCCAGTCGCCCGTAGGCTTTGTACGACTGAGTGTCCAATATCATCCTATCAAATGAAGGATCTTCTGTCAGATAGTGTGACAGGTTCAACGTCTTAAGATAAGCCATTATCTTTTAGTCTTCTTCCTTTAGATTGGTGCCCAGACAAATCCTGACACTTGCTTAAGAGTGGTAACAGTTTTGCACAGTTAGTGGATCTCTGTCCTTCGTATGTACGAACATACTTTACACACTTTTAATAATTACACCCAAAAGAACGGATCGTTTTAAGTTTGTTTACAATAGTCCAATCTTTAATCGGGAAAGAAGGAGATTCAATATCTGATTTTAGAGTGTAGGGAATATAAGTTTTTAATGAAAATAATTTCATATTCCCAGCCTTGCTTTACACACTCTTAATTAGACATTATCTCAACACATTATAGATAAGGAAGGATAAATTAACTTAGACCTTTTAGATTCTGGCCCACTTCAGTTAGACTGAGTGTCCACATCCTCCTTATCATAATTCAGATCCTTTGACAAATATAGGCCCTCTGCTACAAGATATAACAACATCTTCAGCCTTCTCCTCTTGTCCCAGTTTACATCATCAGCCTCTCGTGGACGCTTGTTTCCACCACTCTCGGGAGCGGTAACAACAACTCGTCCTCGATCTTTAGCCGTACTAGCATGACTATCAGCAGTATCTTGAAGCTCAGCATCATATCCATATATCCCACATTTGATGAAAACAGATTTGTAACTATCATCAAAGAGAGATCCAAAACTAGGACCAAATTTGAAAGCATAGTTGTTGACAGAGACAGTGTTTGAACTGTTAACAGAATTTTCTTCAACCAGAAAACCACAACTATAGCCTGATTTGGTCACACACTTGTCAACCAACATCTTTCAAACACTAATACCATTCTTGTCTTAAAATTATTGGATATGTAAAGCACGTACGGGAATAGTAAATAACTATTACAGTGATCGAAAGGATAAACAACAAAGATTACAACAACAAGTTATCAATCTCTTGATCTTGAATTGGAACTTCAAATCTGGATCTTGTATTCAGAAATACAAGAACATGAACTGCTATACTTGTGGCTTGTAGAACCGCTGAGAATTCAAACGGTTAGAGTCCTTTGAGATTCAAGTTCACACCTGAAACTCTTAACAACCAATTAGATAATCAAAACACCACCGGCTGAGTCGAGAGATGACTCTCTATCTTTAAGTTAAGATTGCCCCTGTATATAGGCTTTACGGAAGTGTGGACAATAGTCTCCCAAGATGAAATAGCAAACTATCAAGTGTGCAAAGCCTACACAAATGATCCCAGCGAAGAACACGAATAATGAAGATTGCTAAGAGAATGATTACTTATCAGAAAAACTGATCTCTTTGTGGTGTTGTTTGTATGTCTCTTGTTCTTTTTTTTTCCTGTTATGTTCATCTATAGAATTGAGCCAAAAGCCTCAATTTATAGGTGTGCAAGATGACCTTTCAAATGCCCCATAATGGCATTCAATTGTCATGTAATGGATGACATTTAACCCCCAAGTAATGCAGCAACATAATGGTCCAAGTAATGGCCATTATTGGGTGGATTCAATGCCATTGAAACCACCTCAACAACCAAACCTTTGGGATTCCATCGAGCAAACACTGCATGGAAAGCGTCGCGGTGCTGCAACATAAGCGCCGCGGTGCTGCAACATTAGCACCGCGACGCCGCGGCTCCAGAATGCCAAAAGGCCAATTAGCGCCGCGACCCCTTTTCCGACCCGTACCATCTTACATTTCGCACAATCCTTCATTCGTTTACCAACGTGGAACACTTGTTATTTAACCAATAATCGTCCATCATTCTATGTCTCAAACATTTCATTTTGTACCAATATATCTTTCATTAACGAAATTTACGATACTTGGCACTAAGATTGCACGTGTATGGAAACGATATTTCCGACGTGCGGGGCCCCAATTGTTCGAGTCATAAATAATGGGATAAACTTAATTCCACAGTAGTAAATTTCCAACAATTATGCATCCAAAAATACCTATGAGGTTGTGGGTTCGAATCGCAACAGAGTCAAAGAAAAAAAAATCGCAAGATAAGATTTCATTGAAATTATGCCTATTGGGCCAAAGTTGTATAGAGATTATGCTTTAAGGGGCATAATTTCTATGTAACTATGCCTAAGTCAAAGTTTCGTTGAAAAATTAAGATTATTTCTTACCCGACTAGTTACATAGAAACTTTGGCCTTGCTTTTTTTTTTTTCTTTTTTTGTCTCTGCTGGAATTCGAACTCATAATCTTTAATTTAGTAGACACGCGAATAAAGGGTACTTTAGCCCACAAATTTTTCATTAAAGGAAAAGCTCGGGCAAAAATTAAAGACCACCAAATTGAGGGAAAAAAAATTAAAGACCAGCCATATGAAGGACAATCCACACAATTTATTGAAATAGGAAGAAGAAGAGAGTAACGTAAATAGAAAATCATATACACCGAAAGCAAAATATCAATAACTTACCAAAGAAAATAGAGTAAAATTATATCAACATATAACTCCATTAATCACCTAATTTCAGTTTGCAAAATATCACAATCATGTACAAAAGTGATATTATAACTTAAAAAAAATATCAAATGAACTAATCACCTGGCGTGTAAAGAAATGACAAACACCATTGGTGGAGAAGTAATTAACCATTAAAGTTACTTATCACGTGGTGGATAAAGAATTTCTGAAGAGAACTTTTGGGTGCTATATACATTTGTTATAAGTCTACTATTGTGATACTTTTTTGGTAACTTACTATTGTGATACTTGATAGTGAATGCCTTTAAAATAAGCAATTAATAGGTAATCTAAGGTAAAAACTGAAACTTTAAAGTCTCATTTATGTGTTATTTAAGAGCAACAATTATCTTGAATTGGATGAACGGATTGTTGGCGCACAACCGTGAAAGAAATGATTTTTTAGCTTTTTTTTAACATAGTACATAAGTGAGAAAAAAATAGAGAAAATGACAAAAAAAGATAAATAATTTTCTAGGCCATATAGAGATTTCATATCACCTTATCTATGCCTATCTATATACAGATATAAATAAGAAAAAGGACATAGCTACTAGCTAGGCCCGACAAAATCACCATTTTTGGGAGGGTCATGGGCACTTATGTCCCTATTTTATGATAGATCTTTAATTTTTTCCTCTCATAACAAATAACTTTTTTGTGGGTCATAAGTTTATATTTTACATCATAATATCTAATTTGTTATGTCTCTCATGGATAAAGAACTTATGCCCCGCTAGACGTTCAATGGCTAAACAGGCAAAAATAAAGACCAGCCCATTTCAAGGACACAAATTAAAGAGCAGCCCATTTAATGGGTTAAATGGGAAAAAGTGCAGTTTACACTGGCCGTCTTCATTCATAAGGCCTTTCAGTAACGGGCACATCGATGATATACTTATTTCTGAAGGCCGTTCAATTAAAACTAAAAGTACTTTCCCAAGAAGCATGTGTTACTGTATATTTTATGTATATTGTATGTATATTTATAATATACTGAATATACAAAATTTATACATTTGCTGGCTATATTCTTTTGAGCACCAAAAATGTAATTATCCCAATTTTCTTGGTCTTGTAATGTAAATCTGTCACTCTATATATATTTATGTGGCTGTAAAATATATCATTAAGAGTAAAATAAAAATTTAAAGTTAAAAAGTTTTTAAATATAAAAAAATCAATTTTTTGGACAAATTAATAAAGAAATCGTGTCACATATGGAACAAATGAATTATTTAGGAAACACTTGAGAATGTAAAAAATTAAAAATAACTTTAAGTGGGAATGAAACCGTGATACAACTCCAATTCCTAGTTCAGGCTCACTTTAGTTTTAATACCAGAATTGAATTTTTAATTTCCTCTACGATCAACGTGTGTTAAGATAGAACTGATGAGTAAGTAATGATCCTTAATCACATGCAATTAGATGTGTTTCCGCTAATCTTTCCCTTTATTACAAGTCTTGAAAAGTTGGACAGAGAAAAACAAAAGAAAGTTTTAGGTATGTGTCCATTTATCCTTTTCTTTCCACAATTTACAATATCTTTTTCTTCCTTTTCTGATTTGTTTTATTACTCTATGATTCAGCAGCCATACTTCTTCCCTAAGTTACCTTAGTCCACCTATTGAATTGTTTTATTTCCTAAATCTAGTTACTTTAGTTAGTGCCAGTACTCTCATTATATTAAAAAAAGATTCTTTTACTTGTTTATTTTATCCATCAACAAAGATCTATTACTTTCTTTCAATATATTACCTTGATCATTAAGTAATTATATAAAATAATAATAGTTAAAGTTAGATTTTTAAAGCAAAATTAACAAGAACAATTTAGTAAAATAAATTCCTAATAAATACTCCATGTGTACACTTTTATTTGTCCATTTTATCAAGAGAAAGACAATCTTTTTTCCTATTTTATCATTAATATTAATTACTAATTCCCCATCATTTCTCAAAAAAATTTAAAATGTTAATATACACGTCATTTTTTTTTTAAAAAAGTGCAAAGTTCATTGTAGGTAAGTAAAAATAAACTCTTTTAAAGGAAGAGCCAAGTCAAGAAGTGGCAACTAAAATGAAACAGGGAGTATATGTCAACCTTCTTATTGCCTTCCTTTTCCAACAGTGTGATTTCCTATTGTAAGTAGTAAGACTACCAATTGCATGTAAAAATTTGCATTGGAGAACTCACAGAATTAAATTTGTCAGTAGTAGTAGTTCAAGAATTAAATGCACCTGTGAAAGGAATTGGTAGGATGAGTTGTGCTTCCTGTCTTTAAGGGTCTGTTTGGAAAGCAACATGTTAATTAGAATTGGTGTAATTACTAGGACAGTCTAGTAATACACAGTATCGTAATTATAATGACATATTTATTTGTCATAATGTAATTATAAGTGTGTTGTTTAGTTGCACAACTGTAATTGCACAATTAGTTTAATTTAAAAATAAAGTTTCAAGTTAATATTTTAAAAAATATGTGCCTTTATATATGATATTAAATTAGTTATTTGATAACATAATATTTCTTGAAAATGTATTAATTAATAATCATATATTTGTAACTAATATAGTAAAAAAATATTTGATATATATATTTCAAATTAATAATATTTTGATTTTAATTAATTATAAAACTTAAAAGCAGATTTTTTGTGAGAACATCATGGATTGGATGTTTGACTAAAAAATAATATTTATAAATATAATGCCATAACATTATTCAAATGTTTGACCAAAAAAAATCTATCAACTGTAAGTGAAAAATAAACAACATGCAATGTGAAATAATAAGTCAATATTACTAAAGCAAATAAATTAAAATAAAAAATATAACCTAAATTCAAAATCCAAAAGAAAAAAGCTTAACATAATACTCTTATGTCAAATTCCAACATTACATAAGTAAGTTCCAACGTAACTTAAGTAAATAATTCAAAAGAAAGGAAAAATATAAGTCTACAACCTCATTCATAAAGAAATTATACTTTAATAACGTCACTTATTATATGCAAAGTTTGTTAATGACTCATAATTTCTAATATTAAGAGGTGTAGTTTCAAAAAATAGAATAATAACACGATTATGCTAAATGAATAAAAAAATATACGAGCAATTACATGGAACTACAAGAAGTAAAGGTTGGGAATGAAAAGAAAGGAAATGAAACATAAATAATATAAAAAGAAAAATATATTTTAAAAAATAAAATAATTTAAAAGTAAAAATAAAAAAGAAATTAAAATAATAGAAATAAAAAATAAATCTAAAAAGAAAAGATAAATTAAGATATATAAACAAAAAGAAAGAAACTAAAAAGTAACCCTGTAATTACATGTACTAGGGATGACAGGTGGTTACAATTTTGCGGATTCCGCACCGCACCCGCCCCAGTTGAGGCGGGTATGGGTATAACTTTGGCGGGTATTGACGGGTATGGGTAGGTGGTGGATTTGCAGTTATATCCGCCTCCCCCGCCCCGCATCCAACCGCCCACCCTAAATTCACCCGCCCGCCTTATACTCGCCAACTATAATTTTATTTGTACAACTTTATATTTATCTAAAGCCCAAATAACTTGACACACATAATTTTAGCAGCCCATAAATCATTGCTTCAGCCTTCACGCCTTAGTCATTGAGGCAAAACAATACTCACTTTAGTATTGTTTCAGCCTTCACGCTTCCCTGTCCCTGAGACCCTGACTCTCCACACCGCCACGAAACCACCAACTAAACTCCCTTTGCCCTTTTCCCATCTGCTACCGTCGTCGCCACTGCTCCGGTGAACCATAACAGTCACCACCCCACCACCAGCGATCAACACCTCTTACCCCTCTCGTCCTCAACCACCACATCACTGTTCCGGTGAACCTCAAACAACCAGCCACAACCCCGATACCGCAAGCCACGCCACCTCAAACGCCACTGCTCGTCTCCCCTTCTCTCTCATTTCCCCTGTTCTCCAACTACGAACCCCATCTCCGTCCAAACTACCCTAGTAAACCCCCACGCCGGAGCTCCAGCAGAACCCAACCACGACAACAACACAATACCACCAGCCCTTTTCGTCTCTCCGTGCCACTGTCTTCTTATTTTATTGTTGTTAGGCTAATCTCCAGTGAACTCTCTTGTGTTGCTCCGACTCTGACATTTTGTTGACTGTATTTTTACCTTTTATTATGTTTATTAATGATTTTATGATGTTTTGTCGGATTCTTATTTTCTCGATGAGCTGGTATTGCGTTGCTATTGTTTTGGTGTCCTTAGGATTGATTTCAAATTATTTTTGATTTTCTGATGAGGCGGGTACATGCGAGTATTGGCGGGTGGCGGATATCCACTTGGGTGGTGGAGCGGGTGTGGATTTAGGAATATGCCCGCCTAGGCGGATATGGATGGTGAAAATGTACCCACCACGGGTGGAGGGTATAAATTTTTCTGACGGGTACGGGTGCGGGGAAGGGATACCCCGCACCCACCCCGCCCAATGTGTGGATAATTTTCATCAAACTCTTCCCACAATCACCAACCATCACCACTAATCACCTCTGTCATCACAAGCATCACCAACATTGCCAACCATCATTACCATTTACCGTTGTTAACCACCAGCCACCACCACCACCAGCCACTACCACCACCAACCCCCTTTGTCATCACAATCTCCACTAGCAATCACTATCACTGTCAACCACTACTGTCAGTCGCTATCACCTCCATCATTATAATTATATCTACTATTATATATACTTGCATTTTTTTTGAGGTTCATAAAAACTAGCTCGAACATTATCATCATAAGAAATTATAAAAGACAAGGATAAAATAGAATATGTTTTTCAACTTGAAAAATTAAGAACATTGAAAAATAAACCACCAAAGGGTCCTCTTGGTTTCTAGTCGCACTTTCAGTATATCCAATATCCTGAACATTTGGGTCAGACGGGAAAAGTAAATTTTGAACATCGCCCACCGTTATAATATTATTTGTCTTATTATTTGGCTGTATGGCAATAGTACCAACCAGACAGGAAAAATACAAAAATTAATAATGGAGCTTTTACCCCAAAGTCAAATATTTTATTATTTAATATTTTGACATGAACAAATTAAAGAACTGGTATGCAAATAGTGGCATTTATTTTTAATAAATATTAATATTTTGTCCTTCTCAAGATTTGATCCTCATCGATCACGAGACTCGATTAGTTTAATTTGTCAATAACTTCAATCTAGTTAAAAGTAAGCAACGTTGATTAGTGCAAAGGTAGTTGCTTAATGTCACAATATATTTAATAAATATGTCTAGGTAATAAAATAACGTAATATTATGTTCCATCCACGATTCATTACTGCTGAAAAAGATTAACACGAAGTATATAGTACATGAGAATTAAAGTCAATATGCCTTTTAAATAACAAAAATGAAAGATTTCATCTTTATTTCTTTTGTTCCATTGAATATGCGTGAGAACACTAAAAATTATGAAATCGATCTTGATCTCTAAAAATTATAAGAAGACGTCTCACGTATACATTCTCGCGGATCACAATTCACAAATATTGTTTTGATTAACCGAATTTGTTTCGTAATATTTGGCGCTTTAGAAAGAAACAAGAAACATTTAAATTAAAATCAAGATTTTAATTATTTCTTTGGAAATTACTTTTTCAAGTTCACATTACTACTTCAATTAGTATCGTATTAATTAAGTGAAACGTTTAAATAAGAGACAAATCGTATATTAGATAAATAATCTCGCTCTCTGTGTTCAATTTTAGTTGAAGGCTTAACACTTTTCACGTCTAGTAAAAAAAGAAACAATTACAAGATACATTTTATTAAATTACGCTTATTCATTAAATGTTATTTTGAGAATTGAGCAGTATACTTTTTTTTATATATTAAGAGTATAATTGAAAATATTTGATCTTGGAATTTTAAAATAATAATTATTTTGAGATTTTTTTAAAGCTAGAGTATCTATTAATTTGGGAGGGAGGAAGTATAACTAAGATCAAAATGTCATTTTCAGGTAATGCAAAAAATTAAAAGGCAGATTACATTATATCGACCAAAGGTTGTAGATAATAAAAGGACACTTATGTCCCCACAATATTTTTTAAAGCTAGAGTAGGTGGAAAAATTGTACGACTATGTTTTCCATAACGACTTGTTTTGTCCCATATTATCTTTGTCAGAATGCAAATTATTAATTAACGTATGGAATTTAGAACTAATGATGGAGTAATTAAAATTTCAAAATGGATTATCTTGAGACAATGGCACTCTTGAAATTTGTACACGAAACAGTGGCATTTCCATCTCAACATGTTCGAGGCATCTGGTGGAATCAAAGCTGTTTTCGCTTTATCTTTTTTGCTTTACGGGCTACCGTCTTTTTTGGTTTCTTCAAAATATTTTCTTTCTTTTTACGAGTAAGCTATGGTAATGTTCCTATCAAATTAAACTTCACGTGATTTCATTTGATTGGGGAGAAACTTTAACATGTTAATTTGACTATTAATATTGTAGTAAACAAATGTACTACAATTGTTAAGATAATTACATTGATTTAGCTTTAAACGATTCTATATCCCAATGTATAACAACTTGAATAATGAGTTATATATCAAATTAAAGCTCTTAAAGTCTAATTTTCAATGCATCAAATCTTTCGGCTTTTCGATACTTGTTGAGAGAGCAACACACAAGATCAAAGTTAGTTAGAGCAGTTAGTATGTTAGTCAACTCATGAGCGTAAAACTACGGATTGCAAACTTCTAAGAGAAGAGGTGGAAGGAGTGCTAAACAAGGGCCACCTCCGAGAATATTTGAGTGAGAGTGCTCGCAACAATTATGAGCGGGGACCACCCATAGAAGACAAATCAAATGTTGCTACACCACCCCAATGTTATAAATATGATATATGGCAAGTCAATGATTGCTGCTACATCTTTCACCGTGACCACAAAGATGAAAATCTCGGTAACCCGAGAGAAAATATTCCGGGAGTACTGATGAACATACTATCACGTTCACCGAAGAAGAAGTTGTCGATGTAATTTTCCCTCACAAATATGCATTGGTAATCACGATACCTATTGACTGCTTCTAGGTGAAGAGAGTTTTGATCGATCCTGAGAGCTCGGCCAATATAATCCGACTGAAGGTGGTAGAGGAAATGAATATGACGGACAAGATAGTTCCGGCGGCCAGAACTCTGTCAGGTTTTAATATGTCAAGCGAGACCATGAAGAGGGAAGTGTATATGCTAGTGGACGCGATGGAAGTTATTAAGACAACAAATTATATGTCATTGATGGCGACATGAGATATAATGCAATATTTCGAAGGTCATGGTTACATGATATGAAGGTGGATACATGGGATTCAGCAAATTCGAGTCGAACAACCCACTGCTAGGGAAATGTACGCCATAGAAGAATCGGAGGTGGTGATAGATCCTAAATTACAATTACGGGAAGCGGAGCCGGTATCAATAGATGTTCACCAGGTTCCGCCGGCTGAATCAGAATCGATCTGTCCAGAAGAGGAGTTTTCAGATTGATACCAAGTGCCTAGATACTTTCAAGTACCGGATGATTCAGATGTCACCAAGTCCACTACAGAGGAACTTGAGCAAATTGTGCTACACCTGGAAACTCCCGACATGAAGGTATACCTGGGCACCGGGTTAACCCCGGGGCTCAGAAATTTAATTCTTAAATATCTTATGTTTAATGCGAATTATTTTGTATGGTCTCATGAAGATATGACAGGCATCCCTCCAGAAGTCACAATTCATAAGTTGGGTCTGGATCTCAGTTTCCCTCCTGTGCGGCAGAAAAAAGGTCAATCGTTGAACTCCGCAATAGGTTTGTTAAAAAGAAGATAACTAAGTTACTTAATATAGGATTAATCCGGGAAGTAAAGTACCCGGATTGGTTAGCAAACGTAGTCGTAGTGCCTAAAAAGAGGAACAAATTTAGAATGTGCGTTGATTATAAAGATTTGAACAAAGCATATCCGAAAGGCTCATTTCCGTTGTCGAACATAAATCAAATGATCGATGCTACGGCTAGACACGAACTCATGAGTTTTCTCGATGCGTATTCCGAGTATAACCAAATAAGAATGCATTCGGAAGACCAAGAGAAAACGTCTTTTTAACTACTTTTGGTACTTATTGTTATAATGTTATGCCTTTTGGGCTTAAAAACGCCGAAGTTACATATAAGAGATCAGTAAATAAAATGTTTGAAAAACAAATAGGAAAAATAATAGAAGTATTTATAGATAATATGATTGTTAAGAGTCTTCGTGCAGAGGACCATTTAAGTCATTTGTAGGAAACCTTCGAGGTGTTAAGGAAGTATAATATGAAGCTGGACCCCAAAAAATGTGCTTTCGGGGGTGGGCTCCGAATTGTTTTTGGGTTTCTTGATTTCCCAAAACCCTGACAAAATAAAGGCTATCAAAGACACACCGGACATGCTTGAAGATGTAAAATTAATGCAACGTTTGACTGGGAGAGTGGCGGCTCTGAGCAAGTTTATCTCCCGAACGTCAGAAAAATGTCACATGTTCTTTTCACTTTTAAAGAAAAAGAACGATTTTGTTTGGACGCCCGAATGCCAATAGGAACTATGGGACATGAAATCTTACCTATCCAGCCCTCTGCTCATGTCAAAGCCAAAAAATGGATAGCAAATACTCATATATCTGGCGATCTCGGATGTAGCGGTAAGTACAGTTCTAGTATGGGAAAAAACATGTACTTAATTTCTTATCTATTACATAAGTAGAGTAATGTCAGGGGCCGAGACCCGGTACCCGTTACTCGAAAGACTGGTTTTTGTCTTAGTAATGTCATCGTAAAAGCTTCGACCATATTTTCAATACCACCCAATTGCCATAGTAACCACATTTTTTCTCAAGAATTTGCATAAGCCCGAACTTTTCAGGCGCTTGGCTAAATGGGCGGTGAAATTGAGTGAATTTAATATTGCATATAGACCCAGAGCTGCGATAAAGTCGCAAGTCCTTGCAGACTTTGTGGATGATTTCAGTCCGGGGGTAACCCTACAGGAGGAAATATAGGCTATCTTGATCTCGAGGACTGCCTCCGGGATCTGGACGCTTTATACAAATGGTGCGTCCAACGTCAAAGGGACCGGTCTGGAAATAGTATTGTGAACTCCCACCGGTGAAATTCTAAAGTAATACATAGCACTCCATTGACTAACAATGAAGCCGAGTATAAGGCTTTGGTTGCATTTGGAGCGAGCCCGAGGTTTAGGTTCTCAAATTATTAAAGTCAAGTGTGACTCATTGTTGGAAGTAAACCAAATCCACAGGGTATTCGAGGCCAAAGAAGAGCGCATGTCAAGATACTTCGAGAAGGCTCTGAAGCTTTTGTCTCATTTTCAAGAATAGGTAGTTCTGCATATACCACGGGAAGAAAACATAGAGGCAGATGCACCCGCAAACTTAGGTTTCAACACAAAAGATGAGGGTTCTAAAATCGAGTCGGTTATTCAGTTGTTGCATTCGACATTGGGTCTCATCGGGTACGATGAGGTAAATTCAACAAGCTTAACTTGGGAATGGAGGCATAATTTCTTGGACTATCTCGTGAACGAAAAGCTCCCGGAGGACCCAAAAGCATCCAAAGCTCTGAGGACCAAAGTTGTTGTATACTGTGTCGTAGACGAATAACTTTATCGGAGGTATTTTTATGGTCCCATAGCTCAGTGCGTAGGCTCCGATAGAGCTGATTATGTGATGAAGGAAGTTCATGAAGGAATTTGTGAAAATAATTCTAGAGCAGAATCCTTAATGATGAAGCTTGTGAGGGCCGATTACTATTGGCTCAATATCAAAGAAGATACCAAGATGTTTGTAAAGATATGCGATGAATGTCAGCGTCATGCGTAACTGCTACACTGACCTGGAGAAGAACTGCATCCCATAGTGTCCCCGTGACCATTCGTGAAGTGAGGGGTGGACAAAGTCGGACCCTTCCCAGCGGCGCCAAGTCAGGTATGTCAAATTATATTTATAACTGACTATTTCTCTAACTCGGTTGAAGCTGCTGCTTGTACAAAGATCCGGGAGAATGAGGTGAATGACTTCATTTGAAAATACATCATTTGTCATTTTGACATCTCGAATGAGATACCTTGCGACAATGGCTGGAATTTTATTGGGGACAAATTCACAAAGTTCCTAAACGACTTGAACACCAAGCACATCACATCGACTCCCTATTATCCCAGTGCGAATGGTCAAGTTGAGTCAAAAAACAAGACTATAATCCAGAATTGGAAGAAGAAACTGGAAGTTAGAAAAGGAAACTGGTCGTCTATGCTACCAGAAATATTATGGGGATATAGAACCACGGTAAAGACCAGTACCGGAGAAACTTCTTTTTCCTTAGTCTACGGTGCAGAGGCCTTGATTCCGATTGAAGTAGGAACTCCCAGTTTGAGATATCTTCAAGCTGAGGACAAATTAAATGCAAAGTCAATGTCCGTGCACCTGGATTTGCTCGAAGAATATCGGGACCTACCATACGTTCGGATGGTAGCCCAAAATCAAAGAATGAAACATTACTATAATCGGCACACAAATATCTGACACTTTAAATTCGGGGACTTGGTGATCCGTAGGGTAACTCAGAGTACCCGGGAGCATAATGCAGAGAAACTAGACACAAATTGGGAAAGGCCATATACGGTCACCGGTATTGCCGGTAAATTAGCTTATCAACTAACAGACTAACAAGGAATAAGGTTCCTAGTAAATGGAATGTAAGTCATTTGAAGAAGTATTATGTGCAATAAGATATAACATGTGTTGCACTCTTTTTTCCTCCGTCTGATTTTTGTCCCAATTGGGTTTTTCCGATAAAGTTTTTAAGTGGCAGCACCGCAACATAAGCATGTTAATTGTCTAACTACCGATGAGAGCTATCCAATGTCCGAGTCTTCATAGCATCAACTCCCAGACACTGGAGGCCAGATACACCCGGAGTGGAGTGGAGAAAATTTTATGAAATTTTAGTACTTCAAGGAAAAACGTATGATACTAGGACTCCAGATACTGGAGACTGCTCAAATTTTCAAACAATATGTAATCGAACTGACCACACTAGATGACAGCTGAATTTTCTTGCACTTATCTTCACATTTATGAGTCAATGGAATTAATAATTTTTTTTTATGATTAATAAATCTTTGTCATCACGAGCATAATAGTGTATGTTATCTTAAACATATCAAAAATTTCATGCCATAATGAACATGAGATGTCCTTTTCTACAAAACCATTAAAAATAAGGGCCCTTTCTTATTAAAACTTTAACAAAAAAGTTAAGGCTCCAGATACTAAAAGTACCAGACTTTTAAGTTAACTCGAACCAAGTAAAGTCCGAAATCAATTATGAAGGCCATGAAAAGCCCTTGTATGATAGAAAATTCATCTTTTAGAACAAAGTCAAGTTTGATGGGAAGTTATTAAAGACACCCAAAAGTTTAGTGTTTGTCAGTTGTAAATTAAGTATTGACGAAAGGTTTCAATTCATGAAGCAAAATGAGTAAATATTTTCTTTTAAGAATGAAAAGTGAAGACTTAAGAGCAAAATTGCAAAAAGAAAAGTTCTTTCATTCACATTTTTGGACCTAGATCGACCCGGTTACAAAAGAAACTAATCGGACCCAAAAGTGACTCGGTAATAAAACAAAAAACTGAAATTCAAACCCATACGAAAGGTTATTGCCTACCCACTCCATGGTCCACCGGGGGTGTTTGAAATGGTACTAACAAAAACAAAAACATCAAAAGATCAGATGGGGGGGGGTCGCATCACCATCGTCACCAGCTTCTTCACAAACTTCCATGTCTGAATCCTCGTTACCTCCTCATAGAGCTTTTAACGATAGATCAGCATCATGAACGTCAATTTCTGCGTCCAAGAGTTTATAATGAATATCAATCTGTGGTTTGCTGGCCTCTTCAAAGGTATCCACGCGACTCTTCAGCACAACCAAATCTATCCGAAGCTTCCATATTTGGCATTTTTCCTAGAGCTCAGTGATGGTGTGCTCGGAGGTGTTTAGCCGGCCTTAGGCCTCTGCCAAATCTGTTGCCAACCTTGCCGTCATCTCTTGAAGAGTCACATAAAAAATGGTTAAGATTTGAAGCAAATTTTGCCGATCTTTAATAGAGTCGACAACATCCCGCAAAAGTAGCCGGAGAGGGGCTTGAAGAGAGCTTGAATCTCTAAGATTGGCTCGGAGGTCTTCAATTTCAGCTATAAGATGCTGAATTTCTTCCTTCAACTTTTTTACTCTTGAGAAGGGCCTATTTCTTTAGCCAGATCCGCAGTGAAGAGAGTAATGGCATGACCCTAGAGGAAAGAATTATGGCCGGTAAAAAAACATGAGCATCTGAAGAGCAATTAAAAGGAAGAAATATTTTACATGTAAAAGCAAGTCTGCAAAGTACGTGAGAGAAGCTTCTAGAATAGCATTGGGAGATTTTGGGGGAAAAGAAGCAGATATCCAGGCCTCGGTGCCGGAGGTAGGGATTGAGCGGTGCTTAGAAGGGCCACTATGAAGAACAATTGTCTCCATCTCCGGAGCGTCTCGCTGAGGACTCACAGGGCAGGTGTTTTCATTGTTCACCTTCTCCTCATTGTCAATCTGAACGACGCCACATTTTGCCTCTTCCTGCACCTCTTTGCAGTACTCCGTGAGCCGGTGGTGGTTCCTAACCTGGGAACCAATTCCCATCGGGGTCTCGGGAGCTTCATCTTGAGTTTTCTGCTTTCAGTTGCTGGAGGCAGACTAAAGAATGTTAGACAAAATGGCTGCCCGAGATGGCACTTTTTGGGCTGCAGATTTTCTTATTGGGAGCCCTGCAAATAGAGTGAATTTAATGAAGAGGAATCTCGGGAAGTCCGGGGTGAAATCTATATAAAAGGGAGAGCTAGGGTTAAGACTTACCGTGGTATTTTTCCTTTCACCACTCGAAGGTGATACTCTTCCATAATCGGGTGATGTCAGGGAAGGCACGGAGAAGACTAATAACCCATTCGAAAATCCCTTCAATCAGTTGTGGCTCGACTAAAACGGCTGTGAAAAATGCAATATTTGCATAAGAAGGGGCAGTTCTTTTAATCAGAAAAGCAAGATCGTGATTAAAAAAAAGAAAATATACTCACGAGTAGGGTTCCACTTCTCTAGGAAGGGGTCTGCAAAAGGACGGTGAATTTGTCCAGTCTTGATCAAAATAAACCGGGTTAGGAAACCTCGGTCAAAGTCATCTTTGGCGTTAACAAGGTTCCGAATTCCACGGGGGTATAAATGAATAATGACACCCTAGAAAACACGGGGGTACTAGAGAAGAAAAGGATGATATATGATGAATGGGGCGTTGGCGTTATCTGTCAGCATCTATATGCAATAAACTAATCTTCATATTTGTGGGGCAACTTGCCCCAAGAAGACTCTGTATCGTTGACAAATATCTTCGATAATTTAGGGGATCGGAAGCTTGGAGCCAATAGAAAAAGGGTATGTGTAGGTCCTAGAAAACTTTTCAATATGGTGGTGCACTCGGTCAACTGAGTTGACTGTTCTAATGACTATATCAGAAGAGAAGTTGCAATCTTTCACAACGTCGGGGAGAATCTAGGTAGTAATAAAAGATTCAATCCCTTCAGCATGTTCGAAGTTGCTCTGAACACGAAGATCTCCAGAGAAACTAAAGCCAGAATGAAGAATCTCTGCGGCAATGGAATGCAAGTCAGTCTCTTGCTTCTTCAGGGAATATGTTCCTTCCCAAGATGATGGGTTGGAGGATCGTCATTGTTGTTTGGGGAATGAGAATGAGAAGATTTCGTGGATGACATTATGGAAACAAATTTTAAAGAGGAAGGAAAGTTTATGAATACTGTAAATTTAAGAAAGATTGCGGTTGCCTTCTATGTCGAATTCGGCCTTCTATTTATGGTATGAAAATATATATGCATGACTGGCACCGGTGACTCAGAAGGTCATGAGAGCCGTTTGGATCGATAATCGACCTATACAATATTTAATCTTGTTTAGGGGTCAGTCACGAAGCACAATCTTATTCCAAGTTATGTAGAACGATATTATTATGCATTCCTTTAACCTATCTAGTGAGTTGAACGGAGATCACATGATTTATTAGAATCATACTATGGATTTTTTCTCGATTTTGTTAGCCGGTTGTGTTATCTTTTTGTATACTTTAGTTACTCAATCATCTAAACATGATATGATACATTACTTACTGCTTCAATGCAAGATTGTAACATTGACTTACTATTTTACTCAACTTTTATCTTTAAAATTGACTCAGCACCGTATTTCACGTGTCACACTATAATTCATACAACTGTCTTATACAAAATTTGCCCCATACAGATAGTCCCCGCACTTTCTGGGTGCTGATCTTGCGCCCCTGGGAAGTGGATTTGAACCCCTGATCGAATGATCCTTACACTTTAGTAGAAAATTTAAAACGTAATGATTACAACGGACGATCGTTATTGAACCGGTTGTACGTATTCCAACAGAACATTGATGACATTTATTGAGATACTAATTATCCAATTATTACAACATTCATTCCCATGAATTGATGAGGGCATATTTCGTGGGTTGTGTATCCATACAACTCAAGTATAAATAGGGCACATTGTTCCATTGTAAAACATCAGATTCAAGCTATTACAATATACTTACTCATTTTCTATCAATTATTATGCTTTCATACGAGTGCAGTGATTTTGTCCAGAAGATAACACGAGGCTTAGACTAATTATTACTTTTCTCTGTCTTATTATTAGCCGGTTGTGTTATCTTTTTTGTATACTTTAGTTACTCAATCATCGAAACGTGATATGATACATTACTTACTGTTTCAATGCAAGATTGTAACATTGACTTACTATTTTTACTCAAACTTTTATCTTCAAAATTGGAAGTTTTTACACCTTAGTATTAAATAAGACTATAAATTTAGGATTACCATTAATTGGGGGTATATGAGTATGATTTTGCAATTAGTTTAAGAAGATAAATTGCCATCCTATTTCATAAGCATTAGGGGGAAATAAGACCACTTTAAGATAACATTTAGTAGAAGTTTAGTTCATACTATGAAAAGGAGTATATGGGTTATGTATGAGTGCCACCTATGTGCTAAATGCAGCAACTAGGAGGAATATGATTCCTCTATTCCGGCACCGGATTATCGCCTCCTTGTCTGCCACATTGTATTTCTTTTCCTTTCTTTTTTTAATTATTTTTTGTGGTACAATCACAATGTATAGTAATTCAAAATTACTGAATTAACTAATGTATATATAGAGTGAGAATCAGATAATTAACTTTTCACTAGAATTTACTAAATTAATTTAATTTTATAAAACATCAAATGTATGCAACTTTTTCACTTATTAAAATTTAAAGTCAGTGAATTAGAAAATGATGAAGATTAATGTCCACTGCTATGTCTAGATGTGTCCATTTAAAGAGGTTGACTTGCAAATTAATGCTAAATATTTCAATTCATTAATAAGTCCTTATGTGTAATATAAGAATAAAAGATTTTATGTCTTGTATACGTACTAATCGAATAAATAATTTTTACGTTAGCAGATTATGTTAATGTACAATAACAGATTATTTTCTACTTTCTATATCAAACCCAATGTGATAATATAAAAATAAAATATTACTCTAGCAAATTGCTTTGAGAATGTCAAAACTTTCCCCCGGGCAGGCGAGTTGGTAAGTGGCAAGGTGATTGAGGTACAACCACTCCGACGTCGCATGTTCGAATCCGTGTGGTGACAGTCTTTGCTGAAATATTGCAAGGACTGTTGCTGGGTTCGTGTCCCATTGGTCCTCTCCCTTGCAGGGCTGTCACTCGCGCATATTCCTCGATTTACATCCCACCTGACCAAGAAGTCTCTGATACAGGTGGGAGTTTCGCCTTCGGGACTTTCCCCTTCAGAAAGAATGTCAAAACTTAATATCTTCTTGTCCCAGTTTCATCCAATAAGCATTCCCCAATGGGAAATTGTTTTCCAAAAAAAAGTGGAAAAATGTCACCCAAAGTCTCAAGTCGTTAACGACTTTTCCACTTGTTTCTCTCTCCATTCGTTTAAAAAAATCAGAATATATTAATTAACCAAAAGATTATATAGGAACACCATTTTTGAAAATGAATAAAAGCAGATTGGAGGGCTATACTATTTACAGAATTAACCCTCCTTCCAAAAGACAAGGCTTCTTTTATTGGTATGACACTCAGAGCAAGGAGCGAGCTCAATAAATTTTATCTGAAAATAATTAAGATTCAATTATTTTTTTGATCTCACAATTTCATGTAATACATATCATTAGGAATTTAGGATGTTTAGACAAAAATGTACTTATAACTTTGAAAAACAACAATTATCTCTACAAATGTTTATCAATATGTTTCAAAATATTTCAAAAACTTTCTCATAGTGTCAGCAATCTAACAACCCCTAAAAATACACTAAGCTGATGAATTATTACTAGAGAACCAATAATAATCCAAACAATCGAAGAGGCAAAACACACACAAAAAATTGAAGGAAAGTTGGAAGAGAAGTCATATCACACGCGCCCGCGCACACAGCAAATGAGCAAATCATGCAGATATTATGAACTTTATGAACCACCAAAAAGAAAGAAAAAAAATAAAAAAAACGAAGTGTCAAAAATCATATGAATAGTATGCACAGCAAGCAAAAGCATATAATTAGGTACTGATAAATATATCGTGATAAACACGGTATATATATTGCCTTGTGTATACCGTGTATATCACGGAAACACAAGAAAAATCTATATGTATATATTCAATTTAAAATTTTCATAATATGAAAAATTCTATTCCTATTCTACTTTCAAAATTCTATTCTATTTTTACAAGAATTCTATAATTATGGTAAGTGTATAATGCTAATTAAATACAATAATATATTACCTAAATATACAAGTATACACGAAATAGATTTTCCTTGTGTTTCCGTGATATACACGATATACACAAGGCATTGTATATACCATGTATATCACAATATATTTATCAGGTACATCAGTACATCTTAGCCGATAACTTTTGGTGGGATTCGACAATAATTTATTTATTACTCCTTCTGTCACAATTTATATATGTACAATAGGTAAGATTTTAAGAGTCAAATATGATAATTTTGACTGTGATTTAAGACAAAAAATCTTTAACTTTTCTGACATAAAATTTACATATTTGAAAATCACACAGAAAGAAGTATAAGTCGCAATAATTAATAATTTAAAATATTTAAAAGACGTTTGAAAAAATTATAATCAAAGAAGTTGTTTGAATTTCAAAATTCGAAAGGTGCCACATATATTATGATGGAGGGAGTAATTCAATTCATTTTGACCCACTTCAATTTAGTTCAAACCATCCATCTATGCTATTTAGGCCGAAGTGCACATATAGGTGATTTAGAGATCACTATTTAAGTTATACTTGTAACAGGGGTGGAGTCATGTAGGGCTCAGGGGGTTTGGATGAACCATCGTTTGGCGAAAAATTACACTGTTTATACATAATTTAGATTATTTTTATGTATATATAGTATATATTAAATCCCCTTTGACTTCTTCAGATATATACTTCTTCATATTTTGAACCTTCTTAGTGAAAATCTAACTCCGTCACTGACTCGCAATACATAAAAATTAGAAGTCTAAACCACTTCAAACATATATATTGCATCTATGAAGTTTACAAGGTAAGACTGCAACATACCATTGTGGTTCGGCCCTCCCCGAATCTTATGCATAGCAGGGACTTAGTGCATCAGACTTTTTATTTTTTTTTATTTTATGTTTCAAGATGTCTGAAGTTGTTTTGAATGGATATATTAAAAAAAAAATACTAATTAAATAGCAATAACCAAATAAGATACCGTTAAGTCTTCCCTCTAATTATATGACATGACATGACATGACATGACATGACAATACATGGAGAAAAGATTAGTGAGTGGCATTTCCGAAAATAAAAGAAACATGAATGGCAGTAAATATAAAAGCCACATATTCTGAAACCTCACCATATTCTTTCCTTTGCCTTATTTTTGCTTTTCGGTGCTTATTCTTCTTCTTTTAAGTGCTTTCACTTTAAATCTGTTTTGACCGTTGCATTTTTCTCTCTCACACAGTGACACACTTATCAAACTCCACTTGAATCTTTGCCAGGTAAGGATTTTTTTTCATCTTCATGCATATCAGGGAATGAGAAAATCATGAAAGCAAGTCCAGTTTTTATGTGAGCTTCGTCTATTTAGTGACTTTGAACGCCATTTACTTTTCTTCTTCTTCAGAATTTAGCCCTTTTTCTGTTTATTTTATTAAAAGGAAATGTTAACATTTCTGTGGAATTTCCTATTTTCCTTTGTTTATACCTCCAAAAATAGTGCTTATATGTGAAAAGGTTTCTACTGATTTCTGTGTTAGGTTGCTGACTGTTGAGGCTAATATTTTTTTTATCTTGTTCGATTCGGCTAATTTGGAAATATTAAAATGGGTTCCTTTTTTTGTGATTTATTAGTTGAATATACTGAACACCAAGTGCTATTTTTTGTTAATGACCTTTTATGTTACATCTCAACTTTGATGCGTGAGGATGCATTGCAAACTCAATTTTTAGTTCTTGGAATTAATGGGTAAAATATCTTTTGTTTTACAAGAGAAGTTTGCTTATTTAATCTCCATTTTTTCCCCTTGAGAGCCCTTCTTTTTCTCTATTTGCTTCATCAAGTTTACACTTATTGAGTAATTAAGCTCAAATCTTTGCTAAATTTTCTCTTATATTTCAAGAATGATCTTCAATTAATTATAATTGCCGCCATTTCAAGCAGAAAACGATGATAGACTGGTACTTTGATATTCTATAAACCAAGTCCTATTATGTTTCTCATTGCTAATAAATATGCATTTATCAATTTTTGAAACTTGATGTGTTTTACCTGAAACAACCTCTCTAACCCACAAAGGTAGGGTAAGGTCTGCGTACATCCTACTTTCTCCAGACCTCACTTGTGGATCACACTGGGGTTGTTGTTGTTGGAAATTTTCCTTAAATTCAACATTTCTTGATATGATCTTGATCTCTTGGGGAGAAAGCATTTCAATTCTCTAGACCCGTTATTGCAAGTGCTTTCAAGTTTTCTTTTTTCCTTATGACTTATTAACAAGGCAAAGAACCTAAATATGTCATTGTTTCCAATAATTTATGCATAGAATAGCTTGTTGTTATGTTTCTTTTCTTGTTGGCTACATATCTTATGATTCTCTTTGAGAATAAAACTCCTGAAACTCAGTTTCTTGTTTTGAACAGTTTGCTGGTTTCCATATGAATCTGGTGATCATAACAAGAGGACTTAATCTCCTTTCCTGTTTTGATTCAAGCCTGAAAAA
This sequence comes from Anisodus acutangulus, assembly GCA_029783415.1. Taxonomy (NCBI): domain Eukaryota; kingdom Viridiplantae; phylum Streptophyta; class Magnoliopsida; order Solanales; family Solanaceae; genus Anisodus; species Anisodus acutangulus. The sequence goes on from CM056491.1 coordinate 56,232,970, forward strand.
TTCTTAGGCTCTTAGAGTAGATAAAGCGAATTTCAGAGAAATGGGATGTTCTTCATCCAAGTTGGATGATGAAGAAGCTGTTCAACTTTGTAAAGATCGAAAGAAGTTCATTAAACAAGCAGTGGAACAGCGGATGCGATTTGCTTCTGGACACTTGGCTTATATCCATGCCATGGAAAGAGTTTCTGCTGCCCTACGAGATTATGTTGAAGTCGATGAGCCTCGCGAGTTTTCGCTGGATTCTTTTAAAACTCCACCTTTTACTACACCCATTAAGAAAGTAAGCCCTGGTTTTATCTCCATAGAACCAAAATCCTTTTCCACAACACCCTTGAAGTCTGAACGCGAACCCAAACCCAAACCCAAACCCAAATCCACTATACATATAAATTATCTTAGGTCAGGTGGGAATCCTGCTGTTTCTGTGGAAGAAAGACCTCAATCACCCGAAACAGTTAGAATTCAGGCTTACTCCCCAGTTCATCAATATGGGATGGATAGTTTCTTTTCTATGCAATCCTCACCGATGAACCCTTCGTTTTTTCAATATTCCCCCAACAATAGGCCTAATTTGCCTCCCCCTTCACCACAAACATCACAGTGGGATTTTTTTTGGAACCCATTTTCTTCACTAGATTATTATGGTTATCCTACGAGAAACGGTATTCATGAGCAGACAATTCTCGATGATGACAATGATGGGCTAAGACAAGTTAGGGAGCAAGAAGGAATTCCTGAACTAGAAGAGGAAACCGAGGTAGAAGAAACTGATCATGGAGAGGATGTTAAAGAGGAGAGGACCAAAGTAGCTCACAATTGTGATAAAGATGAAGTTATGGTGGTAGATGTCGACGACGACGACGATGATGATGATAGCGACGAGGAAGAAACTGACTATGAGCATGAAAATGTCCCCCATATTCAAGAATTACTATCTAAGACCAACCAACAAACCACAACAGTGGCAAAGACACAGAATGTAGGGCAACTCAGCAATAAGGAGACAGCAGTTGCTGATCCTGAAGCAAAAGAGGAAACACCTGGATTTACTGTTTATGTAAAAAGAAGGCCTACAAGCATGTCAGAAGTTATTAAGGATCTCGAAAGTCAGTTTACGATTGCTTGTAGTTCTGCTAAAGAGGTCTCAGCTGTGTTAGAAGCTATCAGGGCTCAGTACTCGTTGCAATCGAATGATCAGTCAGGTAAGGTGTTTACATAAAATGCTTCACAACACACTCTGATTCTCTTGTTCTTCATGACTGTGCACCCTAAGTCAACTAGGAAAATGATATCTTTACTTAGGGCATGGTGCCACACATGATAAAATGTATGCATGCAGCGGAAACAGCAGTCACATTATTTAGCATGTTCAATATTCAAAGAGCTAGGTCCTTGCATGTTCCTAGTAGCATGGAAAACACTAGTTTTTAATGCTTCTAATCTGGAGTTTTCTTTAAGCTCTCTTGCTAAAAGTAACTGATATATTTTGGAAGAATGGGCATACTTCAACAGAACAGTATACCGTGGCACTGTTAGAAGAAACCGGGGTTATTTGTGTAGCAATAACCTGATAAGAAGAATTATTTTATGTTATCCCTAAGTAATGTGCTTTCTATAGAAGTTTCTTTATGTCAGTTTCTTTATGTCATTTTCTTTATGTCATTTTATGCAGTGCCCAAGCTTATGTTTCTGATTGTCATCAACTAATCCTAACACCTCCAGATTTGTCATTCAAAGGATTGCGCCATGTTATTTGGTGAAAGTTAGTATGTTAGGGTGCTAATCAGCTTATTTTATTTGCAGCAATGAAAATATTGAATCCAGTAGCTCTATTTCGCTCAGGGTCATCAAGATCATCCTCGTCGAGATATTTGATTAATCCTTCAACTTTAAGAGATGAGGGTTATCAGAGCAGTAGTGACTTGTCTGATGAATCTAGCATGCTCTCAAGCAGTCATCAATCAACCTTGGACAGATTATATGCCTGGGAGAAAAAACTATATGAGGAAGTCAGGGTATGCTTCTGCTGCTAAAAGAAATTTAAGTTATAAGTCAATTTCGACTAGTACCTGTCTAAAATAGGATCAGAATCTTAACCTGTTGGAAAGAGAAGAATTCAAATATGACTCTTGAGCAAGAAGAAGAATTATCACTATTTATTCAAGAAATAACACAAAAATGCAATCCATGCATGCATAATTCTGTTTATATTCAACCTGTTGAAAAGTAGAATGAATCCAAATATGACTCTTGAGCAAGAATAATAATTATCATCGTTCATTCCAGAAATAACAGGAAAATGCAAGACATGCATATATGGATAAAACTAAATTATGGTTTAAAATTTCTTTTAACATGCTAATCTGACCTCCCAAACATATTTCTCTTAAGTAACATTATCCTGTTAACCTAATTACTCTAAGATGGTGATCGTGAACATCAGTTATTCACTATTATAATGTTTGATAGGCAGGTGAGCGGATCCGGCTAGCGTATGAGAAAAAATTGGCTCAACTCAGAAATTTAGATGTGAGTGGAGCAGATCCTTCATCTGTGGATAAAACAAGAGCAGCCATTAGGAATCTGGATACTCAGATAAAGGTTTCAGTCCACTCTGTTGAATCTATCTCAAGAAGGATTGAAACTTTAAGGGATGAAGAATTGCAGCCTCAGCTTTTAGAATTAGTGCAAGGGTATGTATATAATATCCCTCTTACTGTTCTTAAGTTATCTATACTAGCCAGCCATTCCAATGCTATGATTTATTTGCTCACACTGTCATGTTCTTGAACCGGGCCCCCATATCCATTACATACATATGTACATACATACGTTTACGTACTCACATAATTATATATATATATATATATATCTATATGTTACCAAAACAGATTTAAAAGAAAACTTGAAAGGTTCTTTTAATGATAGAATCAAGTAAAACTTTTTCCATTGATTTTTCAATAAAGAAAAAGGTGAAACAAGGTGAAACATTTTACATTGTTAACAAGTTGTTACTATCATAGATCATTATATCAGTTTCTCAGTATAACACAAGGTAACAACAAAGAGCCCCATCTATTTGATTCTTAATTGCTCTTAGCTATCTACTAGAGTTATTTACAGTTCATATCAAATATGTTTATTTCTTTCATATCAAATTTACCAGAAGGATCCCAAAGGTCTTGATTTTTGCACATTCAGTGATTTAGAGCTTCAGAGACTCAGTTCTTTTGGTTTCTATATTTTGTTTGTCAATTATTGGAGCTAAAGTTTGACATCAATGTAGTTAAGTTGATAAAAGGTCGGATGTATGATTCAATCATAGAAGTTCGGTTTCTTCTGCTATCCATCATAAACTGTTATTTGCTGCAACGTACTAAAAACTTACATCGTAGCCCTTTAATGGCAACAACAGGTTAGGAAAAATGTGGAAGGTTATGACAGAGTGCCACCAAATGCAGAAGCATACTCTAGATGAAGCGAAGCTCTTACTAGCTGGCACACCTTCAAAGAAGTCGGGAATAAGGAAGTACACGGTCATGTCACCTTCTGAGCCTCATAGTCTAGCCCGTTCTGCTGCTAATCTTGAGATGGAGCTCAGAAATTGGAGAGCCTGTTTCGAGTCATGGATCGTGTCTCAACGATCATACTTGCATGCTTTAGCAGGCTGGATTTTACGCTGTGCTCGTTCAGATTCAGACGCATCAAAATCACCCTCTCCTCGTCGTTCCACGGGAACTCCGCCAATATTTGGCATCTGCATCAAATGGTCCAGGTTATTAGACTCCATCAGGGAGACAACAGTGCTTGAAGGACTAGATTTTTTCGCAGCAGGAGTAGGCTCACTCTATGCACAACAACTAAAGGAAGATTCCCGTCGGACTCCTGGTGGGTCAAAGAGGCATGGGGAGGAATCGGTTGCGAACATGGAGGTCGTGGAAGTTGGACAGTTTGGTGAGGAAATAATGACAGCGGAAAAGATGGCAGAGGTTGCCATTAGAGTGCTATGCGCGGGAATGTCAGTTGCTCTGAGCTCACTGACAGAGTTTTCCATAGCTTTAGCTGATGGATATACTGATTTGCTAAAGAATTGTGATAATACCAAACAGCCAGAAAATTTGAATCAAAATGCAGTGTAATTTACGTTGACATATATTAGGTTAGGTAGGAAGGAATGCAATGTAAATTATATGTTTGAGTAACTTGAGTCATATATATATATATATATATATATATATGTAGAGAGAGAGAGAGAGAGAGATAGAGAGATTCAATCTGGGCTTCTGATTATGCAGAACACAGAAGTAATAGAAAGTGTAAGTGGCTTTCTTAAATCTACACCAACCTTCAAGGTATATTCATAACCAAGTAAACATCCTATGTTGCACTAAAAATTCTCTTTATATATATTAAATCAAACAATATGTTAAATGGTTCATGGGTTGGCTTTGCAAACCGGGTTCTGATTATGTATGTGGAGAGCAGTTTGGTTAGCATGTACTCCAAATGTGGTGACGTTGATTCCGCCACGTAAAGTGTTTGATAAAATGTGGCACAAGGATGTGGTTTCTTGGAATTCTTTGATGGATAGGTATTTCAAGTGTGCTGAAGTTGAGGTTGCAATAGAATTGTTTCATGTAATGCCGGAAAAGGATGCTTTTTTCTTGGACTTTTTTGATAGATGGCTTGTCAAAAAGTGGGAGAATTGAATGCCAAGTAGAAATTGATGAATATGCAGCCAAAAGATTGATTGAAATAATTCCAGATACGATTCAAACTAGTGTTCTTCTTTCAAATATGTATGCTGTGGCAAGAGAATAGAGCAAAGTTTCAGAGAGGATGATCAGCCATGAAAGAGTATGCCCGAGTGGAACTGAGAAGATCAAACGACCCGACAGAGCAGGAAGTGACCAAGTGCAGTTGACACTGGACTGAGACACGCCCAGACTCCTACGGGAGGTAGCAGTGGGGAATTTTCCGCTATGGTAAGAGAAATGAAGAAGAAAAAAGGAGTAAGAAAGGAAGCAGGACAAAGCTCAATGGAGCATAAAGGTGTGCTCCATGAGTTCATGTAGGTGATACATCACATCCTAATGTTGAGGAAATACAGGCCAAGGTTAAAGAGATGAAGGAGAAATTGAGGTGCGCGGGAAATGTAGCAGACACGAGCCAAGTTTTTTGTACGTTGAAGGGGAGAAGTAAAAGGAAGCTGAATTGGAGAATCACAGTGAGAGGTTGGCTATTGCTTTTACTCTGATTATTGTTAAGCCTGAAACTTCAATTCACATAGTGAAAACCCTTCGTGTTTCCGATGATTAGCACACGGTTACAGCACTATTATCTAACAATTCTCTGAGACGGAACATTTGATATCTTCTTGCAGGCCTCCTTTCTCATTACTGCTATCAGAAAAATAATGAGAAAGGAGGCCGGCAAGAAGATATCAAATGTGGTTGAATGGATTGTTAGGTTTGAGGTCTAAGACAAAAAAATCTCTGTATAAAACTCTGCATTATTAGTCCGGTGTTTGATCTCTCTATGTAATTTTATCTTGAATTCAATATATTGTACATCCAGAATCTAATACTAAAGAACCAAACATCTGATGATAAATACAATAATTCACTGATCACTAATAGTAGTAGATAACTTTTCCAGAACTAAACATCAATTATCTTGTAAGCATTACAACACGGGGCAAAGTTTGCCCGCCTTTCCATCATTCATGCTGATAGTATAACTTTTGTGCATGATCAAATTTAGACAGATTCTACTACAGAAGCATCATTTATCTTTGATATAGTAAATAAGAAACTTTCAAGAAGCATCGACAACTATTTGAATATAAGCTTACATAGCGTAAAGTAGATCAAGCCTGACTAAGTTTAGAACACTCAGGGCATTGAAAGTGTCCTCTAGCTCGACATTTAGTACAAGAAGAAGAGGATCCTACTTTTGATTTGTCCTCCAAAAGAATGAAATTGAATGGTCCTCCTTTAATAGTACCAGATCCCTTGCAGCTTGAACATGCTATTAGCTTCAAATCTCCACATCTTTTGCACATTCCCAGTGAACTGCTCATAGAAAAAAAAAATGCAGCAAAACAATTTACCCACTTTCTTCAAAAACTACTACTACTCCCTCCATCCCAAAAAGATTGTCTTAGTTTGACTTGACACGAAGTTTAAGAAATAAAAGAAGATTTTTGAAATGTGTGGTCCAAAACAAGTCTTAATATTTGTGTGGTTGTAAATTATCTCATAAAGTTAATTGTTTCTAAATATAGAAATGTGCCAATCTTTTTGGGACGGAGAGAGTATATAGATTATGTAACTGAAAACAAAGCAGTTATGTTCTTGACGATCATGGCAGAGTCAGAATTTTCACTAAGAGATTAACAGTGCCCGAATCCTTTCTCTTTGATCGACAAAAAGCTCTCGTTTGAGAGGGCTTCAAAAGACAGATCTCAAGACTTGAGCAGTTTGGAATGAAACTTCTTACTGGAAGAGCTCACTCAACACAGAGGAATATGATGAGTCTATTTCAAATTGACTGAAAAATCTGGGGTAGGAAGCTTGATGACAGGTGATAAGGTGAGGAAAATTTGGCTTATGTTCTTTATGTAGCATTATCGAATGACTATTCAAGTATAAAGAAGTAAACATACGAAGAAGCTAAGAGAATTCAACATCTACCATATATAAATACAAAATAATTTGATATATATGGATAGTACCTACGCTGAGAAATGGAGATGAAGGAATCAATTTTGGGAGCATAAAGGGTGGCAGCAAGTAGAAGAGCGCCCACCCCAAATCCTGCTATTTCGCTTGCTGTTATGTGTTCAAACATCTTCCCAATCTTCTCCTCTGCTAAATGAAAGCAAGCAAGACTGTCTTATCCCCTCCAATTAGAATATGGATAAGATATTTCAGGTTGTTTTGCACATATGCTGTTTTCTTATTTTTCACTTAAATATGGTGCAGACTGCAGAGAGACGCCAAAAATTCATTGATAAATAGTTGCTATTTTTTTAGTTTTAAATTTTATAGGTGAAATTTTAAAATAATATTATAAAATTTTACTTATAAAATTTAAAACTCCAGAATAGTAATTATTTACCTATATAAATTTGTAAAGTGATTAGCGGACGTTATTTCTACTCTAAAAAGAAAATGATAAGTGAACCAATGTGCTACCAATTAATTGGGAGATTGATCTTATGATCCATTATAAATATTTTATTACTTATATAGTTTTTTTTACAGAGAAGACCGGTAAATAAACATTGAGGATATTTATAAAAGAAAATTCTATTCATAGGAGATCATTAGCATATTTACACGTTATGGCATTTCTTATAATCAACTCCTCTGGGTGAGATTGAGAATGCTAAAAGAGCGCAGTTCATAATTTATAAAAGGACTATCGCTTTTTTTTTTTTGTAAAAAAAAAATTAACACAATTATTGGAAGTCTGCTGTACTTACATAATCATTCAGCTGAAATAATTCTCTTTTTTCTTTTTCAAAATTGACTAGTTTCCCTTAGTAAACTTTCCCATACATTTCCTCAACCTCAAATTCCAATCCATAAAGGAGAAAAATATCAATAGAAGTTCTTCAATTTCCTAATGCAGTCTCTTACACTTGTCCATTATCGAGTGTGCATGACAAGACTTGAGAAAGAAAGCCCCCGGCTAACTCCGTGCCAGCAATCGCGGTAAGACTTGGAAGAAGGGGGAAGCAGTAGGGATGACAGGTGAGTACAATTTTGCGGATTCCGCATCAGTCCTAGTTGGGGCGGGTATGAATATAACTTTGGCGGGTAGTAGGCGGGTATGGGTAAGTGGTGGATTTGCAGTTATAACCACTTGCCCCGCCCCGCATCCAACCGCCCACCCCAAATCCACTTGCTCGCCTTATATCCGCAAATTATAATTTTATTTGTACAACTTTATATTTATCTAAAGCCCAAATAATTTGGCACACATAATTTTAGCAGCTCATAAGTCCAATAATAATGAATTTTGAGGCAAAACTCTACTCACTTGGGTGGTGGATCAGGTGTGGATTTATGAATATACCCGCTTACGCGGATACGGATGTTGAAAATGTACCCACCTGTGACAGATATAAATTTTTTTGATGGATACGGGGTAGGGGTAGGAGGTAGGGGATACCCGCACCCCTTCCCGCCCAATTGACATCCCTAGGAAGGAGCAAGTGTTCTTCGGAATGACTGTGTGTAAAGGGCACATAGGTGGTGAATCGGGTCGAAAGTGAAAGCCGCTACTCTCTCATTAGTTTGGAGTTTATCGTGGACCGCTCTCCAGGTAAGAAATGCCATTTCAAAAGGCACATCCCTATGCCATGTCTTTGAATCTAAAAAGGACACCTCTGTTTTTTGTCTAAGCATATTGGGAATCAATTGACACTTATTGGTGAAAAACTACATTGTGTAGATAAATTAAAGTTTATTGCGTATATATTATGTTGAATTTTCTTGGTGTGTTTACTTCTCATATTTTAATACAATTTGTGAAAATTCTGATTCAGCTACCCATCAATCTAATGCTTTGACCTCACTATTCTTAAATTTCAAATTTATGGCATGAATAATTCACTAAAACATAAATTTTAGAATTTTGTTTCCTCACTATGCTCCCAAGATCCATGAAAAGGACTTCTGCTGCCACCTGAATTATACATCTTAATGAAAGTGTTCCTTTTTTTTTTTTTCTCTATTCATATTTTCATTTTTCATTTTTCATTTTTCATTTTTCATTCAAGGTTATATTTAGGGGTGTTAGATGGGCCGTTTGGGCTGAGGTTAGGCGAGTCAAGATAGGCTGAATCAATAGATGAGTCAATACTCAACCCCGTTCAAAGCTTACTTGGGCTAAGATGGGCGGGTCAAGATGGTTAAATGATGGGTCATAACCCAATTTGACCCATTACTTTTATAAATTTCAAGCTTACATCCTATGATGTTGTTTTATTCTGTATATTTTTTTATTTTAACATATTTTTATTTTAAAATAAGAATAGTATTTTTAAGAGTTTTCTCATTTTTTTTAAAAAGTAAAATAAATATATTAAATTGTGGTGGTAGGGCAGGGGTAGTGGTAGTGGGGGTTGCGTGGTGGGGTAAGAAAAGTTTTTTATTTTTTGTAAGAATTTTATTTAAGTAAAATAAATATATAAAGTAAAAAACTTGGGGTGGGGTGGGAGGGCGTGGGGGGAGGGACTGGTGGGGTAAGCAAATGTTTCTCATTTTTTATAAAAAAATTGATAAAAAATAAAATAAATATATAAAATAGAAAATTTGGGAGCGGGTAGTGAAGCCGGGGGTGGGAGGGGTGATGGGGTAAGAAAAATTTCGCATATCATATAAATTTTTTATATAAGTAAAATAAATATATAAAGTAAAAAAATTGGGGGTGGTTGTGGGAGGGTAAGAATTTTTTTCCATTTTTTTATAGAAGCAAAATAACTATATAAAGTAAAACATTCGGAGGGGGAGGGGGTAAGAAAAAATTCATATTTTTAATAATTGGGGTAGGGGATGGAGACGGTAGGGGGTAAGAAAATTTTCATATTTTTCATTAATGTGAGGGTGGTTCAGTGCTGGGGTGGGGGTGGGGGTGGGGGTACCCATCATAAAGCAACAGCCCAAATAAAAAATATGAATTTTTTTCTTACTCACCCCCATACCGTCTCCACCCCCCACCCCATCCTCAAAATCACTCTTGCCCACATCAAACCTTGAGCGGAATGGGCGGATTTTTTAAGCTTGGGCTAATTTTGATACCCCTAGTTATATTTCTACCGAGGAAAGAAAAACATACTTGTGCTCTAGTTTTGTTATAGAAAAGTACACAATTATGTTTCTAATCTAGAACTAGAAAGCGAATATTATACTTTGAGGTAAAAAAGACAACTAGAACACTGAGAAACATTACTGACTTTGGTAAATATCAGCAAGTTAAATAGTGCATCAAGGTACAAGCCAATCTTTCACAAGCATAAAACTTCATTAGCCCAAATTTTACAGATTACATACTAATTACTTCACTTCCCGGGTACAAAGTTTGTGGCAAAAGCCCAAGCATTGTTGGCCACTGGGTCGTTAATGTGGTCAAAGAGGTTCTCAATTGGGCCTTTTCCTGTAACAATAGCCTGAACAAAGAATCCGAACATTGAGAACATAGCCAAGCGTCCATTCTTGATTTCCTTCACCTTCAATTCAGCAAAAGCCTCAGGGTCATCAGCTAGACCAAGTGGGTCGAAGGCACCTCCTGGGTAGATCTTGTCAAGGCCTTCACCAAGAGGGCCTCCACCAACTCTGTATCCTTCAACAAAGCCCATAAGGACAACTTGACAAGCCCAGATGGCGAGGATGCTCTGTGCGTGGACAAGGTTTGGGTTACCGAGGTAGTCAAGTCCACCTTCTGAGAAGATCTGGGATCCTGCCTTGAACCAAACTGCCTCACCGAATTTGACACCGTTCTTAGAAAGGATTTCGGGGAATACACAGCCCAAAGCACCAAGCATGGCCCAACGGCAGTGGATCACCTCAAGCTCACGGTTCCTGGCAAAGGTCTCTGGGTCAGCTGAGAGTCCAGCAGTGTCCCACCCGTAGTCACCTGGGAATTCACCGGTGAGGTATGATGGGGTTTGCTCAGAGAATGGGCCCAAGTACTTTGGGCGGTCTTCTCCGTACCTATTTCATCAACGAACCAAGTCATGGTCAAAATTCATGTAAAAAAGACTTTCAACGTAAAGAATTGATTTTGGGCCCCAAAAACTAGTTGTAAGGCGAGGATTGTCCAAGTAATCTATGTATTCATTTCATTTTCGACGTGGATTCTTAACACTATTCTTTACCCTCAATTTTACTAGATTAATTAGTTGTTATTTTAGAGTGCAACCAATTGTGGGTTAGTTGTATACATGTATGGAAAAGTTCCTCGTGCAACCATCATATGCTATTATATTAGTGCAAGAGCTTCAAAAATATTGTACTAACTCTTTTATTATAGGCTCCAATTAGTTGGTATACTTATAGCGTGACATTTAATGATCACAATCGTCTCTTAAACACTTCTCTTTCTATTTATTTTTCAGCTTTGTGTGCATATGTTAAGTGCAGATTTGATAATGTTTTCTTTGAAAATAGTAAAAAGCCACTCAAAGATGTGGTCAAATGATCAATAAAGTAAATTGAGAATCATGATATTTCAGCTTTAAATGTTAGTGAAGGCAAAAATATTATTTTCTCTGTTGTAATTTATGTGAAGGTGTTTGACTGAGCACAGAGTTTAAAAAATCTTTTAAAACTTGTGATCTAAAACACGTCTTGTTTATTTTCTGTGACTATAAATTATTTTATTAATGATAAAATGGAAAGTTTAAAATCAATTGTTACTAAATTAGGAAAGATGTCACTCTTTTCTTAACCGAATAAAAAGGAAAAAAATGTCACATAAATTCGAATAGAGATAGTAAGTGAATTCTCCTCGTACCTCACAAAGTTACTCAATATATGTGTCGATTAGAAAACAGAAAGTATTGAAGGTATAGATTAAATTTGAAATGAAAGAATACCAGATGCTTTGAGGAGCACTTTTAACGGTGCGCCTCATGGTAATACGGCCTCCATCGAAGCTACCGATTTTCCTAACAAGCTCATTTTGTGATTTACCAACTGCCTGTCCAACGAATGCAGATTGTTGAATTGCAGAAGTGGCCATTTCCGTAATTGCTAAAGATGCTTTTTATTCTTTTCTTTTTTCCGATATGAAGGGAAGAGGGAGTTGTGGGGGTTATATATGCAAATTAATGGATTTTGAGGATTACAAGTTGTACAACTCAGCAATGGCTGATTGGTTCTAGCTTTGTAGTTGGATTTCCCTATGGCACATAAAGGCCTCTGTTCTGCCACGTGGCATTGCAACATCTGTTGGGTGAGATTGTCTTTCAGTTCAGATATGCAGCCACTGAGGTGTTTCTATGATGGGCCATAGTCGTTGTTTCAAGGGAATATTTCCCAAATGTATCAGTTTTACAAGGACCAAACAATATTCCAACTTGTATTTGCAACTCAGCAATGTTAAAAGAGTAATATTCCCGTGATATACACTTATCATAACTATATAATTCTTGTACTACTAGAATAGGGTTTTGATATTAGAATATGAATAAGATTTTCCTATTATGGAAATTGTAACTTGTATATATTCTCTTTTATTAATGAAAATAATCAATAGATTATTTCTTTCATTGTATCAGAAGTCTAGGTCTTAAAATCATCTTTCAAATTCCTTCATAGTTTCCTTCACCCTGCCTCATTTTCCGAGCCCATTCTTCTCAGAATTCGTGCCGAAGGTCTCTCCTCTCTTCCCCAAATTTTTATTCCCAATCCCTAAATCACGTCTTGCGTTGCTATTATGTCTAAGAACATGTTTCACCCGACCCTTCTTGTTTCTAATATCAAGAATCACATCCCTGTCATTCTTGAAATTGAAAACGTCCAATACACGACGTGTGCTGCATTGTTCAAAATTCATGCACGCTCGCATCAAGTCCTCCATCATATTATCCCCGCGCCGCCTACGGATACAAAGGTGCCCAAACCCCAGGATGATCCTAAGTTATGGTCAACACTTGATGCTACTGTTCTTCAATGGATTTACTCCACTATTTCTACCGACCTCTTGCAAATGATTATCGAACCCGACGCTACGATGATGGCGGCATGGAATAGAGTACGTGATATTTTCTAAGATAATCAAATTCGCGTGTTGTTACTTTGGAGCAGGAATTCTCGTATGTCAATATGGAAGATTTCCCTAATGTTTCAGCGTACTGCAAAAGGTTGAAGGAATTGGCGGACCAACTCCGCAACGTTGGTGCGCCCGTTACGGATGATCGTCTAGTCCTTTCGATGGTCGCAGGTCTATCTGAGGATTTTAATGGTGTTGCCACACTTCTTCGTCAGAGCAACCCTCTTTCGCAATTTTATCAGGCTCGTTCTATGCTTACACTCGAAGAGGTAGGCATGGCTAAAAAGGCGGCTAACGGTGCTAGTCCCGTAGTCATGATGACCGAGTCCAATTTTCATCCTACCGATTCCAACAACTCGGGCAAAAACCGCAACAACGGTGGCAGGAAAAATGGCAAAATAGGAAAAATAATGGCAAGAACCGCGGCGGCAACACTGGCGGCAGCCGAAACAGTGGTGGCGGCGGTGGTGGCCCTCGGGGCGGTCAGCAGCAACATCAATTTTGGGCCCCGCAATGGGCCCCTATGCAGTGGCAGTGGGCCCTACAGTTTGGGCCAAACAATAGCAGTCCAGCGTTTCCAGCTCACTAGTAGTGGGTTGGCGGCCCGATCTCGCCCAACACGCAGCGGGCCTAATTTGATAATCCTCTAGGCCGAGGCGATGGCGGTGTTTGGGCCTTGGCCCCCACATGCCCATCACGCAATGGCCCCCACTTCTACCGACATCGAAGGCGCGATGCACACGCTTGGATTAAATCCCCCGGACCTAAATTGGTACATGGACACCGGAGCCACTACCCACATGACATCCGACCAAGGTACTCTCTCGTCTTATTCCAATTTGAGCAACCCCTAGGGTATAATTGCTGGTAATGGTAATTCTATTCTGATTTGCGGTTATGGTCATAAAGTTTTGCCCCCACCCCATCCACCACTTATCTTGAAAAATACCCTTTATGCCCCTAAATTGATTAAAAATTTGGTGTCTGTCCGTAAATTCACAACTGATAATTTTGTTTCTGTTGAATTTGATCCGTTTGGGTTTTTCTGTGAAGGATTTCAAGACGGGGAGTCCTCTCATGAGGTGTGATAGTAGGGGAGATCTTTATCCGATCACACCAAGTTTCGGTCTTTCAAGTCAAGTCTTGCCATCTACGTTTACCGCCCTTGCTCTTTCCTTGTGGCATGCGCGTCTAGGTCATCCGAGGTCGTCTATTTTGTCTTCTTTAGATAAAAATAAATTTATTTCTTGTAAGGGTACGCATATTACTCCGAATTGTCAATCTTGTTATTTAGGGAAAATTGTTAGATTGTCGTTTGTAGACTCTAATTCGCATACTCTAATGCCATTCGATATTATTCATAGGGATCTATGGACATCTCTTGTTCTCAGTTCTTTGGGTCATCGTTATTATATTCTCTTTTTGGATGATTATTCTAATTTTTATGGACTTTTCCAATAGCGAAAAAATCTTAATTTTTTCTCATCTTCTTAAAATTTAGAGCATTCATTAAAACCCAATTCGAATGGGGAATTAAGAATATCCAATGTGATAATGGCAAACAATATGATAATGGGGTATTTCGGGAATTTTGTGCTAATAATGGGATTAATTTTTTTTCTTGCACTCATACGTCTTCACAAAATGGGAAAGCCGAACGAAAAATTCGTACCATTAACAATATTGTCCGAATTTTATTGATTCATGCTTCCGTACCCCCTACCTTTTGGTATCATGTTCTACAAATGGCTACATATCTCTTTAACATTCTTCCTATCAAAAGTTTGACGTATTCATCCCCTCTTCATATGTTATATAATAAGATCCATTCGTTCTCACATCTTAGGGTCTTTGGGTATTTATCTTATTCGTTGTTTCCGTCAACCACAATTAACAAACTTCAGGCTCGGTGTACCCCTTGTGTATTTTTGGGTTATCCGTCTAATCATCGTGGTTACAAATATTTTGATTTATCATCTAATAAAATCATCATTAGACGCCATGTAATTTTTTATGAATCCCAATTTCCATTTGCTAACGTGAGTAATCCCGTGCCTGGTTCGTATAATTTTTTGGATGATAGTATATTCTCGTATATTATTCACTATTTTTCGGACATGTCTCGCACCCCAAATCCTCCAGCGGGCCCACTGTTCCGTCACCAGCTACAGTTCCAGCAACATTGTCTGCTCTAGTTATTGGGCCAGTAACGGTAAATGGGCCAGTCACCCAGCCCATTACCGCCACTGATCTAGTCCTGTGTCCAGTTCTCGTTACCGAATTGGGCCAACAGGCACCAGTCCGTCCTGAGTCCCGATAATTCCCAAAATTCACTCGATTCTCCCCCGAGTCAAAGACCAATCACTCGTAGTCAACGGGGTATTTTTAAACCGAAAAGATATTTTAATTTAAATTCTAATGTTCTTAAATTACATTTACCCCGTAACCCATTGTCTGCGTTAAATGACCCGAATTGGAAAATTGCTATGAACGACGAATATACTGCTCTTATTGATAATAAGACGTGGGAGTTAGTGTCCCGTTCATTTGGAGTTAATATTATTCGGTCTATATGGATTTTTTCTCATAAGGACAATTCTGATGGTTCTTTTGCGAGGCATAAGGCTCGTCTTGTAGGTGATGGTAAGACTCAGCAGGTTGGTATGGATTGTGGTGAGACATTTAGTCTGGTGGTCAAACCGGCTACCATTCGTACGGTGCTCAGCTTGGCTCTTTCGAAAGCATGGCCTATTCATCAGTTAGATGTGAATAATACTTTCTTACACGATGATCTCAATGAGACAGTTTATATGCATCAGCCCTTAGGGTTTAGGGATCCCAAATATCCTCATCATGTCTGTTTGTTGAAGAAGTCCTTGTATGGGCTTAAGCAGTCTCCACAGGCTTGGTATTAGAGGTTTGCAAACTATGTTTCAACTATTGGATTCTCTCACAGCAGGTCTGATAATTCATTGTTCATGTATCGTCGTGGTTCTTCCTTGGCTTATATATTATTGAATGTGGATGATATTATCTTGACTTTCTCTTCTGATACATTACGTCAGTCTATCATGACAATGCTCAGTTCTGAGTTTGCTATGAAAGACTTAGGGCCCTTGAGTTTTTTTTTTTGGGATTATTGTCACTCGTCATGCAGGGGGGTTGTTCTTACCCCAGAGGAAGTATGCAGCTGAGATCATTGAGAGGGCTGAGATTTCATCTTGTAAGTCCACTTCCACTCCGATTGATACTAAACCCAAGTTGGGTGCTTCGATTGGCTCCCCTTATGAGGATCCAACCCGCTATCGCAGTCTTGCAGGGGCACTTCAGTATCTTACATTCACGAGACCAGTTATTACGTATGTTGTACATCATGTGTGTTTTTTTATGCATGATCCCATGATTGAGCACATGAATGCGCTCAAACGCATTATTCGGTACATCTAGGGGACACTTGACTGTCGCGCCCATTTTTCGACCTTGCTCGGGTCAAAGCGGAGCGCGGACGTGTTCGGTGATTCCTGGGTAAAAAGGGTTGAGGAGTCGCCACCTAATTATTTTCTACGGTGAATTAGGACACCTAAATATTAAACTAAGTGCTGCAATGTAACTCCAATTTTAAGGTCTGCGAAACTAGCGAGATTCTAGGTAAGGGTTCTTTATTATTCTAAAGGGAAGGGGTTATGCATCCTTTAAGATCCGCTAACTTGCGGTTATCCGGTCAAACTCAGGTTAATTATTACTAGAAAAAATGCATATTTGAAGCATGAAGTTAAAAGATGTTTGTAAATAATTAATGAAAAGAGATGCTTTTTAAAAGATAGATAAATGTAGAGATTTTTTCAAAATATGCATTTGTATGATATTTAAAGAGAAATACATGTAGAGTTGGAAAAATATGTATTTGACAATTGATAGTAAAACAATTTATTTATAATGTCAAAGAAGTAAAATTTTGAGAATCAATGAATTGTAAATTGACAAAAGATAAACTTATTCGGTATGATTAATAAAGCAAATAAAAGATGACAAAAGTCGTTTTGAAAATCTTGAATACGCGTGACGAGCCTAAAATAAATAAACTAGCGAAGGATTTCTAAGTTTGAATTCAACCGAGCCTACAAATAAATAAGCTAGCGACGGGTTTCAAATCTTAAACTACCCTATGAATTAATCCTAAGTTTGCCTATTCTAAGCATTTCAATAGTTACATAAGTGCGATAAATAATATTACAATACAAAGCGGGATAAAAGCTGAATTAAAGAAAGAAATAAAATAAATAAACTCCGAGGAATAATTCGTCGTTATTTACTTTAATCCTCGCAAGTGTCCAAGAACAAACGGTTAGAAACAGTTAAATACAAATAACTCCATATCCGCATGCAAAACAGTCAATGTTTTGATCACTGAGGGCTCAGACTTAAATTTTGAAAAGAACATTCCAATCACGTCGTGGCTGCAAACATATGACTAATGTGGTTATTTTGATTGCCTCGTCTACTAAACGTGTTGGTCTCTCGGGTGAAATAGAAAAGATCACTATAATCACGTCGTGGCTGCGAATATATAACTTGTTGGTTATTTTAGTCACCTCGCCTACTAAACATGTTGATCTTGAAAAAAGGTTTAAGCCTCATCATTGCCCAGAAGTTATATTTCCGTCTTTGCAACTGTGGAGGCCTCAAAATAGACGGATATTTTTCATCTGCCAGTGTAGTATCGTGTTCAAATCAGTAAAATTAAAATGAAACAGTAAACAAAGAGGCGCAAGGTGAAAACAGAGGCAGAGAGAAAAAAAAAAGTTTCCGAAAATGACGCGGTGTTTAGTTTAAAACAGTAAAACAGTAGAACAATAATTTGGAACCGAGCAGTGAACTGAAATAGAAAGAAGTACCTGAAAAGACGCGATATTTATTCAAAACAGTAAAACAGTAAAACAGTAAAACAGTAAAACAGTGAGATATCCGTTGCCCGGATACTTAAAACAGTGCTAAAAAATAGAGAAATGAAACAAAAGAAAAGCACGGCCTCGAATTCAATTTCGTCGGCCTAAATGCGGTATTAATAAAACAATAAAACAGTAAAAGAAACGAGCAGTGAGCAATTAAAGTATCCGACCCAAATTCTGAAATGTTGGAACCGAAACAGGATTAAGAAGTAATTATGGAAAAATCCGACCCGGATCATGAACAGTGACCGAATGAAATCGAAATTCAGACTTTTAGATAACCAAAGAAACAGATATGAAAAAATGCCATAATCTGAAATACGCCAAAATCGGTCCATCTGACCGGTCGATGACTGACCGAATCAGTTGCCAACCCGAATCAGATTTTTTTTTCATTTTTTCAGATAACCAATATACAAAAATATGAAATGCAAGAATTCTGAAAATATTGCTCAAACCGGGTCGACCCGACCCGGGTCAGTGACCCGACCCGAATCAGTGGTCCAAACCCGAATCAGATTTTAACACCAAATTCAGATAACCAACATACAAAAATATGAAATGCAAGAATTTTGAAAATAATACCCAAACCGGGTCGACCCGACCCGAATCAGTGGTCCAAACCCGAATCAGATTTTAACACCAAATTCAGATAACCAATAACAAGAAAATGAAATGCAAGAATTCTGAAAATAATACCCAAACCGGGTCGACCCGACCCGAATCAGTGGTCCAAACCCGAATCAGATTTTAACACCAAATTCAGATAACCAACATAGATAAATATGAAAATGCAAGAATTCTGAAAATGTTACCCAAATCGGGTCGACCCGACCCGAAATCAGTGAAGAACAACAAAAATGCAAACAAATTTTCGGACTCAAGTTCAAGAACGAAACTCACCTCCTTTCTTTCGAATCTTGGACCTATTTCGGACTTGTATCTTGAACAACAAAGACAGCAAATGATTTAAAATCTAGAACACAACAAATATTTTATGTATATATGGAATAGTCTTCCGAAAAATCCTTCGAAAATTTGTTTTTATCCCCGAAAAATCTTTTGAAAATCTCCCCGAAAATCTCCCTCCCAAAATGAAGAACAACATGGGGTATTTATAGGTGGATTTCCCCCCAAGAACGAGTTTGAAATTTGAATTAAAGGTAAAGATTTCGCGGATTTGAGGGGCATGGGTCGCGGATGGTGTCAGCGCAACAGAGGGGGGTCAGTGAAGGCAGAGGGTTGGTGGTGGCAGGGGCGAGGTGACCGGCGACGTGGGGTCGCCGGTATGGGGGTGTGGGGTCGGTGGCTTTGAGTGAAGGAGAGATATAGGGTTTGTAGATTTTTTTTTGTTTTGGGTTTTGTTTGGTTTGGGGAATTAAAAGGGGATGGGTTAAAAGAATTGGGTGGTCGGGTTGGACGATGTGAAAGTGGTCCGGTTCGGGTTTCGGGGAGAATGGGCTGGTCCGATTGGGCTTGGGAATTGGGGGATTTAATTGGGTTGTGGTTTTAATTGTTTTGGGTGAGGGGAGATTAAAGATGGTTGTTGGGCTTCGGTTTTGGGCTGGCCGGTTGGGTTGAAAACTAAAAGGGGAAGTTGTATTGTTTTGGGTAGAAATTGTTTTGGGTTGGAAAAATGAAAATGGGTTATGGATAAAAATATAAAAGGGGTTTAATATTAAAAATATTATTTATATATTTTTTGTAAAAGATGTGAATTATTTAAAATAACGTAACGATGTGATAAAAATATGATATTTGCGAAATGTTTAATGCTTAAATAAAAAATGTAAATGCGATGCAATTTTGCGAGAATAAATAACATATAATTTTTTGGATGAAACTTATGATTATGATAAAATGCAAATGATATAAAAAATGCGAATAATAATAATAATAAGAGGATACACACATATATGTCTATATTTTAAAATTATTTTAAAAGTGTCAAAATATTAAAAATTACGAATAAAATCATAAAAGATGGGACAAAATTGGGTGTCAACATTGACTATGGCTTGCATTTATATCCTTCGTCGACATCTACATTTGTCTCATATACAGATGCTGATTGGGGTGGCTGTCCTGACACCAGACGGTCTACGTCTAGCTGTTATATGTTTCTTGGTAATAACTTGGTCTCATGGTCTGCAAAGCGTCAGTTGACGTTATAACGTTCTAGTGAAGAGGCCGAGTATCGAGGGGTAGCCAATGTGGTCTCTGAATCCTGTTGGTTACGTAATCTTCTATTGGAGCTTCATTGTCCTATTCATCAAACTACCTTGGTTTATTGTGATAATATTAGTGTCATCTATCTTTCTGATAATCCGGTTCAGCAGCGCACTAAACATATAGAGATGGATATCCACTTTGTTCAAGAAAAGGTAGCTCGTGGACAAGTACGCGTCTGTTATGTTCCTTCCAGGTATCAAATTGCAGACATCTTTACCAAAGGTCTTCCCTCGGTCCTTTTTGATGATTTTAGGGACAGTCTCAGCGTACGAAGACCGCCCGCTACGACTGTGGGGGTGTGTTAAAAGAGGGAATATTCTCGTGATATACACTTTCCTTATGAAGTGTATATCACGGGTTCTATAGAGTATATCACAAGTTTTTTGATAAATATTTTGTATATTATTTTGTATTACTTAGCATTGTACACTTACTATAAGTATAAGATTCTTGTACTACTAGAATAGGGTTTTGGTATTAGAATAGGAATATGATTTTTCTATTATGGAAATTGTAACTTGTATATATTCTCTTTTATTAATAAAAATAATCAAGAAATTATTTCTTTCAAGCAAATGAAAGTTATTTTATGTGGGAATCAGTCTGAATGTCTGATATGCAATAGTTTGAGGGGTAAAAGTGAGCCAATATACTAACAGTGATAAAAATCAAACAGAAGAGAGAAAATGAGATCTCTTGACCTCTTACAATTTGAATTGAAGAAAATGACTTTTTCATATTTTTTATGTGTTTTTTTTTAGATCTCTTATGTGTGGAAAATGAAGATCACTTGTAAAATGGTCATAAAATTAAAAAAAGTTTGTAAAGAACCGAAAAACCATTTCTCCCGTAAACATTTAGGATAACTTGTTGAGAGATGCATCAGAGATGAAAAGTCTTAAAATGAATCCACATGACACAGTGAATTTATGAATTTAAGAGAATTATGTGACACTAATAATTTAGGTATGAAACTCGTATAACAATAATAATTTAAGCAAGTTCTAATCGATTCACTCAAAAAATTTCCACATTTATAGTCACTTGGAACTTTTTGGAGGTGGTTTTGAAACATAATGTTCACCTACCATATCATATTCCTTTCGGAGATATTTTAATGAGACCGTGATAGTTCAGAAAGTTTTATAAACACACAATAATTTAAGTGTGAAACTCCGGAAACAATACTCCTAATAGTTTAAAGACGCTTTTAAAATTTTGGTCCTTTCCCATAATTTAAAACCAATCACGCCTCATATCAAGTGTGAATAACCCTTTTCTATCTCAATAAATGCACTATTTGCTGTAACAATGTACAAACAAGACACAATCTAATACGAAAAGCACTAGTTTTTTGTGGTTTCTTTCTAAGACTGTAAAACTCTCTGAAACTCAAATGCCCGACTAAAAGTTGTCATCATCAAAGCCAAAATACTCTGGATTTGCGAAAACACGCAGTATACGCGATATACCTGAATGACAGCAAAATATACTCATAGGACAGTAGGCAAAAAAATTAAAAGAAAATCATAAGCACATTTTAACTGAATTTACAAGACGAAAACTCTCCTACTTGTTGACTTCTAAGAACTCTTAAAACCATCCAATGTTCCGACACTACTCATAATCATTCTACCAACTTTGTTTAAAACCACCAAGCACTCATCCTACATTGATTTAACTACAATGGGCACTGGTAAAGAAACATCACTGCCATATACAATTTCATCTGTTGGTGTTAAAAAAACGGCAGATCAAGCTGCTCAACCAGCAAAAGAAACACTACAATTATGCAGGGTTAGTTTCAAATTTCCCACAATCATTCAGATTACTAGAATAATCAATCACTCCATTGGGGTAGGTCCCTCCTCTTCCACAATACTAACAGTATCGGAGTGAACACTTCCTAGCATAACTGCTGTTAGCATCAGCTTGCCGGTATCAGGATAATCCTTGTGCTGCATCAGGAATGTTTGCACAGAGGATCCCATGTTCTTTAAATTTACGTGCTCAGAATTTTCTAGCCTCAGCGGCAGCACTTCCTGGAAATTGCCCTCAAAAGTTTCAGCTTTGGGGCCATAGCACCTGTTGGAAGCCTGGAAAAGAATGGTGTCTTTTAGAATGCTCAAAGTCTCCTCATCACTCCACCCCTCATCTACAGACGCTTGATACAGCTTCTCCCAGTCGTCCTGATTGGAGGCATTTCTCCAGCAGTCCTCCAAGAGGCTTGCATTAGACTTGACAAAAGAGGAGCTGGTCCATGCAAAAATGTCAAAAACTCTCAAAGAAAGCTCCCTATCCTGAGTTTTAAGGCACAATTCAATAAGGTCCACTGGAGGAAGAAGCCGCTGGCTAATATTTTGCCTTTCATCGTCCGGAAGGAGTTTCATTATTTCTTCCTGCGAGAGAAGTAAAATTGACAATAAGAGACGCCTGCACATACACACACACGGAGAGAGAGAGAGAGAGAGAGAGAGAAAGTTATCAAGCACAATTATATGGTTAACAGAGGCACCCAAGGGTGTGACTTAGCATTCAATGAATTGGGTGAAAACCTTGGAGGTCAGGGTTCAAATGCCAAGAGAAACAAAAAAATGTCAGGTGATTTCTTCCCCTCTGCCTAAGCCTTGGTGGGCAAAGCTATCTGGTGTTTGTGCTAGTGGGAGGTAGCAAGTACCCCCATGGAATAGTTGAGGCGTGCGCGAACTGCCCCGAACAACACCATTATTGGAAAAAATATAGTTAACAGAGACAGACAAAAGGAGGATATTCATCTATCAGAGTTCCCTCCCACAACAACCAACTGGACCATTAAAAGAAAAAAAGAACGAGAAAACATTAACAAAAAGGGAAAGTGGGGCACTAACTGGTTGCATTTTCCTGGTTGGGGAACTGAATTGGGCTGTTCAACCACAGAAATAAAAAGAACTCTCATTTCCTATTAGCTTTTCAAATCTTTCTTCTAGAAAAGCTGTCTCGGCTGCTTCTAGTTTTACTAGGTGTAAAACTTCTGAAGTCAGTGAATACATAGATTAAGCACTCTGTTCAGATTTCTACCTCAATTTATTCCATAAGTATTTCAAACAAGAACTTCTTTTCCCATTATTATCAGACATTAGCCTGTGATCATCTACCTATACTTCCAAACTACCGGATTATGTTCTACGTCCCCTTACCCTCAATTTAGAATTTTGGAAGTTTTTATGATAAGTAAAGTCCATACAAGATTACAAGCAACTAAATCATGGCAGATAACTGTAAACCATACAACACATTTTGTATTAAGGGTAACAACCCACAAGATAGTAAGCTAGAATTTAAGTAGTCACTGCTAGTGTTATAGCTAATGTCCTAATAACTTGTATTTTTATCATTGTATGAATTCTGTTCACAAAAGAGCAACTTATACTGCGGTGATACATAAATCCTCAGCTCCAATAACCGAATAAGCAAAAAATTAAAATGATACCTGCAAGTTCAGAATCTTTAAATCAGCCTCTATGCACTTCACCTTTGTTTCAAAATTAGCACTTCTTCCTACCAAGAGATTAAGTAAACATAAGTTGTCGCCAGTAAAAAACATAGAAGCAATATGAGAATGATAAACTGCAAACATGAAATTTGTTAAATTCTAAAGGCCCAAAGTCCAAAACACATGGAAAATGAAGAAGATGAAGAATGTTAACAAGCTCAAATAATTATAACCAATCTGGAATCAACGGATATAATGTAATTAAATCAGCCATTTTACTATTTGCTACAATTTTTTTAGTTGGAAACTTTTATCGAACTTCATCAAAAACTGTTCTAAATTTCTCTATTTACATAGTTAAAGGGAATACCTGCCAATGCAGCTACCTTCGAGAGATTCAGAAACCGCCTTCTTTCCACCAAACTTGTTTCTATGGTGGTGTCAAATGAATCGGTTTCAGTATCCATAGCAGGGCTATCATTTGGTGAAAGAGCCAAAACATGTAGAGCTTCAGAAGCTTCAGAAAATTGATGAAGGAATATTTCATGAAGCCAAAGGAGATCCTGATGCTGTTTTAAAAATATTGCTAGATCTTCCTGAAACTCCTCCCCAAGTCTCATAAGCTTAGAGAACTGTCTGTTGTCATACAGTTGTTGAAACACGAAGTAACTAAAGCCTCGTTTAGGTCCCATGCTGTCATGCTGCACAAGTAAAGGCTTTTTAAGCAGAAGTCGGGAAACATCTAAAGAAGCATGTGATCTACAATCAGCTTACTAAGACAAATAAGAACAAGCAACACACACACATAACAGATGAATTTTACCATAAGATTTTTAAGTAGTTCAGTATTGTTGAGATCACAGCATACACTCCATAGAGTTTTATAACCTTCGTGTCTTTTTGCAATAGACAACAAGCCTGAGGAAAACTTTCCAAAAATCTCCGATTTTTGCTCCTCAGCTGCTTCACCCAAATCCTGCATGGATGAATATATGTTTGAGCAAAAAACAAATGACAGGGATAAGACTTCATACTGTATTCCTTTTTAAGAATATCTTATCTTCGGTAATTCCATTTATTACATATATGAGCACTAACAGACAAGTACAGGAAAGAAAAAGGACCTATTGCATTTTCTTCTCTTTTCTCTCTCTTTTTTTTTTGTTTGTTTGCTGGGGATATTATGAATCAAACCTTCCAAGAGAAACGAACAAGAGGGAAAGAGAGAACAACCTGCAGTTTGCCTTCAACTAAATCTTTCACTTGCTGGTAAAGACATTCCAAGAGTGCATCTCTTCTATTACAGTACTCATCTAACAGACTTCTGTGTCCTTCGCTACGCTCAACTTTCGCACTGATAGCACCAGAATATGCTTCCAATAATACATCAGATAGCACTTCAAGGTGTGAACGAAAATCTAATCTTATAGTATCATCCAGGGAATTATTTTCCTTCACCAGTTGAAGCATAAGATATGCAAGGCTCCAGAGCCCATTCCGCACCTTTTCTTGACAAGTCCATGGTGTCAAGCCCTCAGACGGAGGATACCAAAGGTGATTTTCACTTCTGCAAGTCATGGCTGTGCAAAGCAAAGCCGCACAGGCACTGGAGAGTTCACATGCTCTTTGGAAGAGAACAGAAACTGTCATCTTTTCACAGATAATGTAATCGAGGTCTCTCTCTAAGCAATAAAAAAATTCTTCAAGGTCTGACACCTTACTGTAGAAAACTTCAGCATTATCCCTATCCATCAAAAGAACTGTTCTTCGGCGAGCTCTTTCGCCAACTAATTGGATGACATCCCACAGGGAACCAGAAACCAACATCCCAGTAGTTGAATAAGAGCCAGCTCCTGAGGCACGGTTCTGATTGAGCATGTTCTGCAGCTCTCTCAATTGGATCATGCCAGCAAGCTTTTCACCATGTTCCATGACAATATGCAAAGCATGCCCTGGCACATAATTTAAAACTCTTAGGCCTATGGTTTCTAAGAGAAAAAAATCCATTAGCATATAAAGAGCACATACAAGCATGTAGAAAATATGCTTGTGCAGTCATTAACTTAAGCTGTTGCAGTGAACTGATTTAAGATAAGCAAAATCCATTAACTACTTATTAATGGTAGTAAGAAGGACTGCAATTGATCATCTAATTTAGACCCTTCAAGAGGAAGCTAGATAGTCTGACTTGCTTTGTCAGAACCTATGATCTCCAACAGTATGAATGGCAGCGAGGCGGGTGAGTTATGGGCTTAGAAACGTTGCTGCATTTGAGGGAATATAAGTCTGATTCTACCCTCAGTTCTTTGCGCATTAGTATAACTTTTCATTGCTTTATACACGGATTTCATTTTCTAAATCCTCTTAACATTCTTTTGAACGTGCATTTTGTGAGCCATGAATCATTAATATCAAAAGACAAGGCTTCAATGTAATCTTATATATTTCTATTTCTACTTTCTCATCCTTAATTTTTTTGTAGACAAATAGGAATACACTTAAGTTTTCAAATTATGTCTCGTAATTAACTTAACCGAAGGACTAACTATTGGTAGAAATAATAGAGTGGATATTATATTAATATGTTTGTTGGTATGTGTGTGTGTGTGTTTATGTAGTTTTCTTCACCTAATGCCTTGTCACTCTCTAACACATTATATCCTACGAAAGGAAGAACTACAAAACCAGCAGCAGTTCATCAAATGATTGCATGACTTCTCTTTCTTTTTTCATTGCAATCTACGTTCTGAGTTTTTTTATTCACTGCAATAACATTAAATCTTGATTTAGTTTTTCAAGATTTAAACACAAAAAAATTATGCGGGGCAGGGGATTAATGCGGGGAGGGAAGGGGCGGATTGAGATTTTGCGGTTAAGGCTCAGCCCGCCCCGTTGCCATCCCTACCCAAGAGCATCAAAAAAGACATGTAAAACCAACTTCAAAACTATTTTAGTTTCACATATTGAAAACATTTGACCAGCAATTCACGTAGTAATGGCAGCACAAACAGATCCAGTTATGGCATGACAAGATGAGTGACAAGGACGACTAAAAGAGTGAAAACCGCTGCTTACTGGCAAATTCAATGCTCTAACTGCCAGTGAAACTAGCCAATTGTCAGCATCCATTTGGACCCACTTTTGCAGATAAGTGCAGCCACAACTTACAGGGATGTATAGTAAGTAGAGACTGGCTCGTGAAATTTCAAGTCAAACATCTTTCTCCCTTTTCAAAAACATATATTCACCTCCATTATCTTTAGCATACAAATTTAGCCCTGAGGAAGCCACTAATAACATTTAATCTACAGGTCCAATTTTAACCTGCTCACTCGCGTAGCATGTACACGAAACAAGATTCTAATGGAATTTCTATGAAGCTTCACTCCTATTCCATATTCAGTTCCCAGTACAAAATTGCAACTTCATGTTGTAAAGGCTATTTTTACTGTAGTAAAAAACAATGCTATGATTAGGGGTGGCAAAATTAGCCCATGAAAACATGACCCACCCAAGTTTGGGCAATTTAATGGCCAGCCCATTTATTAACACAGGTCATCTTGACCCGCCAATTCGGCAAATCTAAAAATTGGGCTTTGGGCTAAACTGACCCATGAAAAACTGTCAAAATATTTTAAAAAGGACTTTTTGTGCTTGATATGTCATGTATAGTCATAATTTAAAAAGGTTAAATTAGGTTATTAAACAAATTATAGGAAAACAAACAAAACTATGTAAGAGTTGGAGGTTTGGGCATTGACCCAATTGTTTAGCCCACATGGACCCAACCCATATCAAGCCCAAGTAACGACCTGCACATTTATCAATTCCCATTTTGACCTGCCCAAATTCAACCCAACCCGTCCATTTGCCACCCTTGTGACAAAGCCCTTGTCTACAAAACCAAAAGACATAATCCATGTTTCTATACATAAAAATTCTCATTCTAATCATACAAAGCACTTCCTTTTTCCAGTCACTATCACCAAATTTAAATGGAACTATCTACCCACACATATTTTATTGAAACCACAAATTTAATTAGATTTACCATAATTTCAAACAATTTTATGTTTTGTAGTTGCAAATGCATTTAGTTCCCTAAGCTAGAATCCCCAATCTAAAGGAGGACAATTAAGAGAAAGGCCTTTTTACTAATTCCGGGAAGGCTCTGCTGAGCCATGGTTGAAATGGATTTTCCTTGATAATGAACTCAGTCATACCAAAGCAAAAGAAGAGTTAAAACTAGAATCCCCTAGCTGATTCTACATATAATAAATCATGTCAAAGTTAGGGTATTGTTGGTAATGGCGGAAGTCATTTTCCAAGAAAATGATTTCCATGAGGAAGTCATTCACTTGTGTTTTGGTACCAAATAATGTCTTTCAAGGATACATTTTCCATTAAAATGGAGAAAATGACATGACTTCCCTCACTTGTAGGTGTAAGTCATTTCCGTAGAACTATCTCTATCTTTTAACTTCATATTACCGGCTCCAACTATCACTTGGACATTATTATTAATCTTTAGTACCCAAAAAAATCATCTGAACATTCACAGATTTGCCATTATTATTAAAAAAAGGGCAGCAGTGCACTAAGCTCCCTCTATGCGCAGGGTCCGGGGAAGGGCCGGACCATAAGGGTTTATTGTATGCAGCTTTAACCTGCATTTCTACAAGAGGTTGTTTCCACGGCTCGAACCCGTGACCTCTTGGTCACATGGCAACAACTTTACCGGTTAAACCAAGGCTCCCCTTCTATTATTATTATCAATTTTAATATATATTTTTGGAAGAATATTTTTCACTTACCAGAAGGGGAGCCTTGGAGTAACCGGTGAAGTTGCTGCTATGTGACCAGGGGGTCATGGGTTCAAGCCGTGGAAACAGTCTCTTGCAGAAATGTGAGGTAAGGCTGCGTACAATAGACCCTTGTGGTCCGGCCCTTCCCCGGACCCCGCGCATAGCGGGAGCTTAGTGCACCGGGCTGCCCTTTTTTTTTTTTACTTACCAACCAAAATGCAGAAAAATGTTTGAGGAAAATATTTCCATGGAAAAGTGCTTCCATCATACCAAATACACTTAGTTCAACAACATTAGAAGGCCTAAGAGATAGAAGCAAACTTAAAACGGCAAAGAGGTCATACTCTGTCTAGAACATAGTTCTTCGTGGCACTTGGATAAAGCCAGGAATTGAAGGAATCTTTTATGCTTTTGCTGCTTCTCCAAAAGTTGCGAGGACACGACAGACGAAGTCACAATCTCAGCACCTCTGGTGGTTGTCCAATGTTTTGCAAGGGTATCCACAATTGATTTGCTTGTCCTTGCAAAAACATTTGTTTCGCCCTCTCTTTCAAATGCCCCTGAGGTCTTCAGTTTATCGAAAGCACCATCCGCATGCCCAGATAAAAGAAAGTCATGGAAAAGCTGATTTAGTAAAGCTTCAGATTCCTCATCTTGAGCATTTCGACGTGCAATTCCAGTTAGACCAGGCCTTTGTCTATCTCCAGCATCCCATGCTTCTGAAGTCGCCCTTCTTGGAGCAATATTACCTGCAAAAGATCGGTTTTTCCTCTCTTCCAGCGATGACCTCTCATTAGAGCTTCCTTTACGTGACAAACTTCTCTCCGGTGGTTCAACTCCACCAAGTAAAACGGCCCTTTCAGGTATAGCCCAAACTCCAGCTTTTTCAGTTAGTACAGCCCAAGCTCCATCCTCGCCATCATCTGAAGGGAAAATTGAAGCATCAAGAACTCTTCCAGCATCATATGGTAGATCAAATTGATAAAGCCGGGTAGAATTTCTCCAGTAATGTGAGACAGTTGCAGTGCCATCACCAGAAAGTACGACCACTGAACCGGCTGGCTTACCCCCAACCTTCAATCTCATAGAGAATAAAAACTCTTCATCTTCAACTCTAGCTTTAGGAATTATCACTTGGATAGGAGCCTTTTTCTCTAAAATCCTTTCATGTGGCTGCACACATTCTGAGGAGACATTCACCCCAGATTTATATTGCATGGTTAGATGTGAATACTCAGTGTAGCTTGAACTGGTGACCCGGTCCTTGCAAAAAATTGCAATCAGAACAGTAATAACCTTGCCATCATTATCAATCTGCAAATCCAGAGGCCAAATTCGCTTCTGCCCAGCCAGGTCCTTCTGAATACCCAGATCACCATCAGTGCCAACAATTTCATGAGTCCAGATCTTAGAAACATTGAAAGAGGGAGAAAGGTCAATAGCAAAACATCTTATTTCATGATCTGTCAATAAAAGAAACTGTCCGTTGGACTTGTCTAAAGAATGGGAACGAGACTGCCAAATCAGTGACCTAGCGTAACCCCTGCCTCCAAAGAATTGCCCACCATCACTTCCTTCAGAGTTCTTACTTAACATGTCCTGATCCATCTTTCTGCGCTGAATACCACCGGGGCTGCAGACAAATTGCCAAAGTTCGCCATTAGAACTACAAGCAAGAGCAACCGATGCATGATTGTGATGAGTCTCAGGGACGGCACAAGCAATCAAACAGTTGAGAGAATTTGAACGAGTAACACTGCTCCCAGGTTTATTCTGCTGCTGCAACTTGGTTGGGGTTCCCTTCGCATCAGAAGTAGAAAAACTCACCTCTGACTCCTCAGGAAAACTTGCTACTGGTTCATTCCGAGCTGCAGAGTAGATATCTGGCCAGTATATGAGATTTCGAGTTTTCCGATTACAGGCAACAATACCAGCAGAACTGCACTGTGGAGTGACTTTCTTGGTACTCATGTCCCAATTGATGACACAAACTAACCAATCATTAGAAGATTTTCCAATATCTTCATTTTCGGACATCGTCGAAGGAAGATCAAGAACAATGCAGTTCCTAGAAGCTGCTGGTGATAAGTAACTCCAGATAAAGAGTTTGTTTCCACATATAATCCATGCCAAGGAAGTCTCCTTATCCATTCCACCGGAGATGGACGCATTACCTTAACAAAATACATAGTTTCAAAATCAATCACTCGAGAAGATAAAACTTCACTGTATAGCAGGCACTTAAAGCACTGGAATATTCGAATTTATTACTCTATCTTCATTATGGAAATAGGGGACACAACTAAGAATAACTATTTTCTGAAAGCTGTAATGACGAAAACTGAAAGGATACAAGATAGAGAATCAGTTCATTCACTAACCAGGAGCATGTTTCTGAAGCAAAACTGCCTGTTCATCACGTAGGACTTGTGGGAACTCTCCAACATAGACAGGCTGAATTGGATCGGTCTCTTCACCTTTATCACTCTTCTTTGCAGGAGGGATTCTATGACAATTAACAACAAACACTGTCTTAATCAGTTTCCATTCAACTATACTTCTAGAACTCCTATCCTTCATTAACAATCAATTAATGACAACCATCCTGATAATAAATGTGCATGTGCAACCACACATTTGTTTCTGAGAAATAAAGCAGAATATGAATAAATAGGCAAGATTTGACACTGTAATCTTTTAATTTAGTGGTCCATAGATTAGTAAAACGAACTAGTTAGGGAATTCCAGTGTTATCAAAAACGCAAAAAAGCTCTAAGGTCCATTGCAGCTTTAAGCGAAAAGTGCAAATAAAGCGTGGGCCTTAATGAAAAAAGGCACAAATGGAGAAAATATATAAATATACATGTTTAGTCCAAGACATTGATTATAAGCATGAATATTAAATATATGCACAAAGAAATTGAAATTCTTTTACGATAAAATAAAATATCAATTGTTTAGTATCACCTCTTCAGGAAACACTCATTCACAAGGAAAAGTTTGTCTTATTGACTTGATGACGACACTGAAGTGCACATTCAGCGATGTGAAGCGCTCAACATGTTTTGAGCCTTGCTTCAGGACTTAAGCATGCTTTAAGTGGACAAAACTGGGGAATTCCATTTTACTTCTCACACAGAATCCAAGTATTAATTTATAAACAACAAAACGAAAAACTGAGTTGATTTGCATAATATGAAAACAAACGCGACAGAAAATGAAGAAAAAATAAAAAATAAACGAAAACAAGCAATAGCATTTAGCTAATTATAGAATTGCATATGCAATCAATAGTAACATCAGGATTATTAGTACAAAGCAATTTCACGATCTACAGTACACCTAAACTAGAACTACAAGACACAGTAATCTTTTAATTTAGTGGTCCATAGATTAGTAAAACAAACTAGTTAGGGAATTCCATTTTACTTCACACAATACATAGGGAATCCAAGTGTTAGTATGTAAACAGCAAAATGAAATATTGAGCAGATTTTGCGTAGTCTTAAAACAAATGCAATAACAAATGAAGAAAAAACAAAAATTAAATGAAAGCAAGGAATCACATTTTAGCTAATTATAGTATCGCATATACAATCAATATTAACATCAGGATTATTAGTACAGAGCAATTTCACGATCTACAGAACACCTAATCTAGAAATGCAATTTTCCAGTAACAAGTAGAAAATCCTAATAAGATAAAAATCAATAGTAGTTCACTTTCTAGCTTATACACAACGTGATATATAAACAACAAAACGAAAAACTTAGTAGATTTGCATAATCTGAAAAACAAACATGACAGAAATGAAGAAAAAGCAAAAATAAACAAAAACAAGCAATAGCATTTAACTAATTATAGAGTCACATATGCAATCAACAGTAACACTAGGACTACATAATAGCAAATTTACAGCCTACAGTATACCTAAACTGGAAATGCAAATTTCCAGTAACGAGTAGCAAATCCTATTAAGATAAACATCAACAGCAAGTACAATTTATGTACACATATACACAATATAATGTAGCTAATTACAGAGTCACATGCAATCAATAGTATCACCAGGACTATTAAATAGCAATTTCACAGCCTATAGTAAACCTAAACTAGAAATGCATATTTACAGTAACAATTAGCAATTCCTAATAAGATAAACATCAACATTAGTTCAATTAATGTACACATATATATATACACAATGCAATTTGTGTTACCTGGCGAGAACAGAAAGACGGGAAGCCCAAGGAGCAGGAGTACCAGTGGTAGGGCGATTAGGTATAGGAGAATTATTGCCATCAAGCGGCCTTCTATTCTCCGTGAACGGCGTCACCGGTGAGCCGCAGGTAGTAGGTTTTTCT
Source organism: Anisodus acutangulus (assembly GCA_029783415.1). NCBI lineage: Eukaryota > Viridiplantae > Streptophyta > Magnoliopsida > Solanales > Solanaceae > Anisodus > Anisodus acutangulus. The sequence continues at coordinate 56,265,579 of CM056491.1, forward strand.
CGGCGAGCACTGATATTTGATCTCTTTGTTCCGGGAGAGAACATTTTTTGGTTAAAGAGAGTAGGGTTTATAGGAGGAGAGAGTATAAGAAGGGCGCGTAGGGTATTCCTGCTTGCTACTTTCTCTAATGGCGAAAGCTACAATATATATAGTAGAAGGAGATTAGAAACTAGTAGGAGAATCTGAAGAGTTGCAGAAATTTTGAAAAATGTGGCAGAGGTTAGGGTGCTCTTTTTTCTTCGTCTTGTCTTTGTTCTTCACTTTTCTTTTTTGCATTTTTCCCTTTTTTAAAAATTTGAATATGAGAGTAAAAGCATTTATTTTTATTAAGATTAATATGTTTGAATATATATGCTCATTTGAATATTAAATAATGAATGCTTAAAATTTTTATGGAATATTTGTAATTTATTTTTATTAAAAAATAAAAGAATTCAACATTATAGTCACAAATTATTGGGTTATAACGCGTAGATTCGTGATAGCCGACTGGCGGTACTTGATGGTGATGGCTGGTGGCAATAGTTGAAGTTCAACGTTATGAGTGATGGCAATGATAGTTGGCAATAAGTGAAGAATATAAATAAAGTAAAAAATTCAGTGGTGTTGAAGAGTGAGAGTGTTTGAATATTGTGGACTTATGGTTATTGTGATGAAGGAGGTGGTTGGTAATAGTGATAAATTTGTGGAGAACCTCTGCAATTATTTTAATAATAAACCTTAAATATATAAGAGTTTCTATTAGAATTTCTTTAAAAATAAGATCTTTTGCTTATAGTAGCCTCCTTTTTTGGTAACTAGACTTATTTTATTACCAAAGTGAAACATTACAGCACATCAAATGCCAAGTCTGGTAACACAACTCAGCAGTAAATCAAGCATGTCTATCCTTCATCTCTATTACACAGGATAAAAATTCAAAGTATCAAGTTTTCTTCCTAACTTGGTCTTCATGCTCCCAACATAAAATACCTCCTGGATGATTCTCCTCACCACTATCTGTGCAGTTAATGCCTTGTTCTGGAATAACCTGTTATTTCTCTCCTGCCAGATATGGTAAATACTACCTGCTAATGTCATCCTCAAGAGGTGAGCAGTGGCAGAATTACCCTCCAACATTTGTTACCATCCACTGAACTTGATCCATTTGTTCAAGCTTCTTGTTACTCCTTACCAAATCAGAGGCTTGTGCCACAATTCCTTAGAGAAATTACCTTAAAAAAAGGTGATCATGACTCTCATCACATGTATTGCACATGCATCATCTTTTAGTATACAGTTTGCCTAGAATGATAATTCTCAATATAAAGATCCATTTTCCTGCTGCATAATTATTGCACACTAATCTTCTCCAACAGACTTTTGGTAAAGGTCTTAAAAATTGCTTGTATAATCCTCTTATAGAAAACTGCTTCATTGCTTGGATATCATCCAGAGTTTGACCAACCTTAATCAAGTGTTTCATGGCTTTGAACACTTTTTGTAGCATCCATAAAGCTTGAAGTTGGCATTGTGTCCTATGTTGATCCACCCTTAATGTAGTAGCGATGCACCCATTGTATTCAAAGGGTGTCCTTTTTGCAAAGATTTCATAGTAATTTTTCTGGCCTGTTCCATATGATCATAGAGGTGAAGTTCAGACCACCACCAGTTGTAGGCATGCATAGCTTGTCCCATGCTATTAAAGCCTTTTTAGATATCTCAACATGTCCAGTCCAGAGGAAGCTCCTACAGACAGCTTCCAACATCTTAATCACCTTCTTTGGTAGTATAAAAATCTGAGACCAAACTGTCTGAATGGAGAAGAGCACACTTTTGATAAATTACACCCTTCCTGCATAGGATAAATATTTAGTAGTACAAAAGCAACTCTATCTAGCATTTTCTGTATAAGAGGTTGGCATTGAATTACAGAAACTCTTTTTGTACTCAATGGGACTCCAAGGTATATGAATGGCATAGAACCATTACCAAATCCAAGTGAACGAAGTATCTGATCCTGTACTTCAGCCTTAACACCACCAAAATATATCGAGCTCTTGGTTGAATTAGCATTCAACCCAGAAGCTTTGGAAAACAGTGAGAAACATTTGTATAAGTACAAGACTGACTGAAGATCACTTCGGCTGAATAAGAGGAGATCATCAGCAAATTCCAATTGAATAATCCTCATTTTTGCACACTAGAATGATACTTAAATCTCTTCCCCTTGCTCAATGTGGCCAGTAATCTAGTAGAGTACTCCATTGTAATCACAAACAAGAAAGGAGATAAGGGATCACGCTGTCTTAACCCCTTTTTGTTGGAAAAGGCTTGGTAGAATAGCCATTGATGTTAATGGAATATGAAACAATATTAAGGCAAGCCATTATCCATTTCACAAACCCATATGGGAAATTCAAACTGCTCAATAAATGGTCATTCTACAAAATCATAGGTCTTCTGTAAGTCAATCTTCATCATACATCTAGGTGAAATGTTTTATTTACTATATCCTTTAACCATCTTATGACTTAGTAAGATGTTATCTGTGATCAATCTACCAGGTACAAGGGCAGCTTGACTAGGATCCACAATGGAGTCCATGACAGGTTGCATTCTATTCGTAATAACTATAGAGATGACCTTATATAAAATTGTGCAACAAGATATAGGTCTGAACTCTTTGATGGTGGCTGGATTCCTAACCTTAGGTATAAGAGTCACTGATGTACATTTAATGGGTTTAAACATGGTCCAGTCTCAAAGAAATGTAATACAACCTTTGTAATATCATTCCCCCACAGTACCAGGTTTTCATAAAGAAGTAAGCATTCATACCATCATACCCCTGGTGCTTTGTTTATATCTATCCCTTTCATAGCAGTCTAGATTTCCTCTGTTGTAACTGGTTGGATCAGCATCAACTATTTTGACATGGTAAGCACCCTTCCTCCAGTCATGATGCTAGGGTCAATAGCTGGAACTGCTTCAGCTGCAGTGCCCAATAGTGACTGATAGAAATCCAGAATTTCCTTCTCAACTTACTCACCATACTGTAGCATTATCCCATCTAAAGACACTAGGGCCTTGATCTTATTTTGAGCTTTTCTTCCTTTGACACAAGCATAGAAATACTTAGTATTTGCATTACCTAGTCTTAGCAATTATAGTAGCCTCCTCCGGTCCCCTTACGAAACTTCGGTTATTTGGTTAGCCATACACTTCATGTATTTCTTGCGATTCACATGGTGATTGGTGTGATATTAGTTGATCACAGTTGTGGCTGTTAGTGACTAACAGTAGTCGTGGGTGTGATAATAATGGTGGAAGTGACTGATAACGGTAATTATATAGTGATGGTTATGGACATAGTAGTTGTTAAAAGTCATATTCGTAACCTATTAGTTATATATGATCTATTTAGATTTATTATATGATTAAAATTCTTAATAAAAACAAATGACATTAGAATCGTTTGTCTTAGAGACAAGTTACGCAAGAATTAGTTATACATGAATTACTTTTCGTTGAATATTTAGTTTGAAACAGTACCAATCAGGATATACATGTATAATTTAAAATATTTATTATTATTTAAGCAAAATAATTTTTTCTTACAATTTATGAAGGTGGATTTTGTTGTTTTGTATATGTATTACTAATATTCACATTCTTATTTCATACTTATTCATATAACTTATGCAACCAACAAAAAGAATAACAGAACAATGCATAACTAATGTTGAATGTTATGCAAACTCTCAAAAAAAATCAAACATTGCATTATTAATGTTTGATTTTATGTAGATATAATAATGACTTATATATAAAAGCGTACGATCTCTTAATGATTTGATATTTTTTTTATTAACAAGATACATATACATAATGTCGTTAGTAGCACCTTGCATAGTTGAGTTTCCTATCAAATTACTATTACAGACATAAATAGTTCTAGTTAACACAACTCTTAGAATGTCCGTCCACACAATAATTAAGGCAAATACCATAGTCACCGTCAAAAATTTAGTCTTGTAAAACAGCTTTTCTCTTATCTTCTTCTTGACCAAAATGTAAGATTGGAAGTCGGTGAAGAGTTGTCTCGGTAGTCCCTTTGTGAAAATATCTGCATACTGATAGGAGGAAGGCACATGTAATATTTTGACCTGACCAAGGGCAACCTTCTTTCGTACAAAGTGAATATCCATCTCAATATGCTTAGTCCGCTGATGTTGGACCGGATTGTGAAACATATAGATGACAGATATGTTGTCACAATAGACTATAGACGCCTTTCGCAGTGGACACTGGAGCTCCAAAAGAAAATTTCGGAGCCAACAGATCTCAGCAACGACATTAGCAACTCCGCAAAACTCTGCTTCAGCACTCGGATGGGATAGAGTGGCCTGCTGCTTGGCCGACCATGAAATAAGATTATCCCCAAGAAATACACAGTAGCCTGAGGTGGAGTGACGTGTGTCTGGGCATCCTGCCCAATCTGCATCCGTGTAGGAGAGTAACTTGTTTGAGGCAGAGGGGTACGGATTAGGGTTTGGCTCTTGATACCATGTAAGATTGGAATAATTTCCCTTGGGGATTCCTTTCATTAATCATAATATATATAGTTGTACAGAGGTTGATTCCTAATACAATAAGAATCCTAAGTTACCTTAAATGGTTGATTCCTAATACAATAAGAATCTTAAGTTACCTTAAATATACATGTATCATAATTACAAAATATTCGAAGAATATTCGGAGAATATTCGCTAATACAAAATATTAGCTACTATGTTCTGCTTTCGATAGGTGTGGTTCCCATTTGCATTGAGGACATACATACTTTCAAAATTATCCTAAGACAAGTAGTCATGCATGATCATATGTATGATCTTAGTGGAATCAGTGGCGATGGCTGCATATTTTGCTCAAAAACAATGTGTAGTCCTTGGAGAAGAGTTTGGAGTAAAGAGAAAATGTTGGTCCTTTCATGTAGGTAATGATCCAATTACCATTACTGTTTTTGATAACTCCCACCAATGCCTCGATTATTGAGGACAGAACCATCAGTGTTTAAGTGCTCAACCATTCAAATTTGATTTTTTTATTTATTTAATTTAACAATCATGTTATCAATTAAATTAAAACTATAGCATTGCTAATTAATGGTCTAGTAAATATTAATCTTTCTTTTATCATGATTTAATTCACTATTTTTCAAAAATAAATGCAATGCGATATACTACTCTTGATATAGCTTTTTTCTTACATTTTGAATTGTTTGTAAGTTTGATTTATATTATTTTAAACGAAGAAAGATGTGAAAACCCACAAAACACAATTTTTAAAACTTTTTATCCAATTCAATCTGAATATTATAAAAAAAAATTTGTCATAATTGTGTATAAACGAGATACTTAATTTGAAATGAAGGAAACAATATTTTTAAAGTTTGATATTTAAAATACCAAGTGTATTAATACTTGGTATCATGAAAGAATTACAATGCTCTGTCAGTGAAAATTTATCATATTCTCCTAACTTTTTCTTGAATTACCTTGCCATCTAAAACATCTCAACTTTATTTGTTTGAGATTGATTATCAAAATAGTAGAAATGTCACATCATTTACTGATTCAGTTATTTCGAATAATATAAGTATAGATCTTGTAATATATACTCCTCGTACTTATGAAGCCATTTAAAAGTTGCTTTAACAGTTAAAGAAACTTTTTTAATAATATTCAATAGTTAAGGTAAAAGTCCCACTTGTGGAGTTATATTGATTATGTCACTATAATTAAGATAATATCACACATATTTCGAAATTTCACTAATTAAATTAAAGAGTATCATAGAATGTAAATACCTTTGTCAAATAAAAAGTATTTCGATTGAGTTATATAATCAATGACATAATTTTGACAACTCTCAAACTAAAAATTGACAAAATTATGAATCACAAATTTATTTATTTATTTGATGAAAAAGAGCCCATTAAAGAATATGATTTGCAACAATTAGCCTTTATTTCTTTCTTTATTCTAATTCTAAACTATTTGAGTAAAAATTTGGTGACAATGGTGATCACCAAAGGCGTATAAAAGTCTTATTTGAAACTTCATGTGTAAACTTCAATAGGTTCAATTTCCGCGCCATCATCACCATGCCCTTCACCACCTCCCATTCCTAAACCACTTCCGCCCCCACCGCCGCCACCACTGCCGCTGCCTCCGTCGCTACCTGATCCACTTCCACCTCCAATTCCGAAACCACTTCCGCCGTCTTCACCTCCTCCTCCGCCACCGCCGCCACTTCTGCTGCCGTTGCTACCTGATCCACTACCAGAACCACCTCCCATTCCATAACCACGTCCGCCGTCTTCACCTCCTCCTCCTCCGCCGCCGCCGCCGCCGCCTCCATTGCTACCTGATCCACTACCAAATCCACCTCCAATTCCAAATCCCGAACCAGATCCACCATCCACACCTCCTCCGCCACCGCCGCCACCGCCACCACCGCCTCCATTGCTACCTGATCCACTACCATAGCCAATTCCAAATCCCGCTCCAGATCCGCCGTTCACACCTCCTCCTCCTCCGCCACCGCCGCCTCCTCCACCTCCGGCAATACCTCCGATAAGTTGATCAATTCCGTCAAAGCCGATGATGTTTCCAGATGGAAACTGAAGAAGCTTCCTTGCATACGTGGCTTGCACGATTATACACCCAACAAACAAAAGAACCAACCTGCTAGTCATCTTCGTATTTGCTGTTAACACTGCACCAGAAAGTATTTAGTAAGTACTACTATTTACATAGCGGGAAGTACAACAAATATTTGAAAATATAAACGCATTTGGACGTAAAAATGTGATTTGAAAAAAAGTTGAAAAAATGTATTTGGAAATTGGAGTTGTGTTTGGAGTTTGGACATGAATAGAACTGCGAAAATATTAGAGTTTTTGTGGGTGATTTGGAGTGAAAAATGTGAAAACGGGTATTTGAAGTTATCTCAAATATTTTGAAATTCAACTTAGTTGTAATAATTCTATGTCCAAACATGATTCCGAAATATATTTCTAGGAAAAAGTGAAAATTATACATTGCCAAACAGGCCCTCAGTTTTTTCTATTGCGATATTGAACTTCCCATTACTACTTGTCCTGAAGTAGAAAATTAATTGCGTAAACATTAGCAGTAACAACAACATATTCAGTGTAATCTCATAAGTGGAGTCTGAGAAGGGTAGAATGTACGCAGACTTTAGGATGTAGAGAGGCTATTTCCGATAAATCGTCGACTCAAAAATATTTTAAAGTCGGAGAAAAGAAAATAAAGAAAGTAAAGAAACCATAGCAAAAAATTATAGAACTGTGTAAACATTAGCTTAGCACAAAATAAGATGGGAAGATGTAATTGTGTAGAATTTTTAGCAGTAATAGAAGCAACATTAACAAGAAACTAAGATGAAGATTGCTTTTCTTACTTGGCTCTTCTCGTATGTGTTTTGAGCTGAAGTGACCTGAGAGAAGAACTAAGCACTTGGATGAATAATCTGAGATGTTTAGGACCATTTAAATACTAGTATAGATTAGTGGTAACTGGTAAAGTAACATACATTGTTAATGAATGTAATTAATATCACATATACAAAATGGAAACGCCAGAAGCATAGAATTGAATGTGATTAAGAAGACACACGTTATGGTAATTAATTGTGAGAGATGAACTTACGTGTTCTATTAGACATTATGATTTTAACGATTAAGAACCAGTACTAGTATGGTTAAATATAGTCCAGTACCTGAATTAAAATTCTATATTTACCTTTATTTCTGGTCATGACATGGAATGTCATGCGATTAATAATAGTAATACATAAATTGTTATGTCGAATCGCCTAATCTAAGGCATTTTTTCCATTAGATAGTCTTATTTAGGTATTTTAATACATATATTCTTATTTTACATTTTATTCCTAATAAAATGTTTCATAAAATCTCGTATATATTATAGAAGGGGAGACTTGGCGGGTGACTCAACAGTAAGAGTCATCGTCGAAGTCATGAATTCAAGCAATTGGAAACATTCTTTTATAAAAATGCAAGGTAAAATTGCGTATAATAGTCTTAATATGGTTCAATCCTTCCTTGAACCCCACACATAGTGAAAGCTTAGTGTACCATACTGTCCTTTTAACTCTCGTACAAGTTATATTGGAATAGTAATAAATCATTTGATTTTGGTATTGAACTCCACATAACTTATATAGAGTTTAATACCATAAACCAAACATTTTATTAGTTAGATGGAGATTATATATCAAAAACCAAACTATGCTCAAGTAATTTTATCAGAGTATCTTAGTAGATTAATTAGTTGGTTACCTGAACTTTCACCTTGTTGGTGAGGGTTCGATTCCCCATCTTGTATTCCCCTGCCCCCTATGTAATAAAAAAGTTTTTTAAAAGAAAAAATTATACGACGATTCCTTAGATATCGATTTTAGAAATAGGCTTAAACAAAGCCGTACCAAACATTAAGTTCATCAGTTGGGGATGGTTGTACTGACAAATGAGAGTGCTTTATAACAAAATATAATCTGCGTATCATCAGTATATATACATTTTATACACTTATTATACACTGACAACAACTACAAACTGTTATGGCTAAGTGGGTAAAAACGTTTTAGCCGGCTGGCTAAAAATGTTAGAATCCCTTATAAAAACGTAGCACTTGAAGATCATAATGCAAGTACTATCCTCCTTAAGAATTCATTCCCAAGTCCCAAATAAGCAAATGTGTATTACTACATCATTCAATCTGCACCAAAGTAATCAGAGTGGCAAATTTTTCAATAAAAATAATGCACGTTGAGAGATTTACATAACTGTATCTCTTTGCTTCATTTGAGTATATATTCATCACAACTAATTTAGGACAAAAAGCAGACTACAAAACTATGTATAGGAAATGCTTGGACAGAGGAGGAAGTTCTCCAAAGAAGAACCAACAAAAAGAACGAAAAAAAAAGAGGAAAAATATACGTATGCATTTTCCTACTCCTGTCCTCATCTTAAAATACAAATTAACATACATACACAAGGGCATATCAGTGTCAAGGATCCAGCTTCAACGAAACCACTCTAGATTGCCTGTTACGTTTGGCCACCTTCGTAAATACTACAGAGAGGCATGACGGTGCCCACCAAGGTCGTCGGACTTTTTGTTCCCCTTTCAAGCAAGCCACTACATGAAATGAGTTGAATCAATAACAGCGTACTAAACTATAGCAAAATTATATAATAGTATGGTCATTCTTTAAAGCGACAGAAGATTCACTGATGTTAGTTTATCAATGGTTAGCATTAGCAACACTCTTGACATGGTGATCAAAAACGGATAACAAAGCTGAGTCTGCAACATCCTCAAAATTTTTGTGATTAACAAAGTCATGCTTGTCATCCTTATGATTATTAATAGAATAGCTATATCAAACCATTCAGAGGAATTCATAACCATGCCACAATCATATCCACGAGTTAAGAGATCTCTTCTTATTTTATTTTTTCTTTCCGACGCGAGCTAAGCGATATCTTACTTCACATTCACACTGGGCAAAAAGGTCTTTTAACTAAAAAAGAAATCACCACTTCATTCATCTTCAAAGCTGATTTAAGCACAAAAGATTTAACCAACCACATTTAATTGCATTGCTGGACAAACAGAGGAGACAGTGGAAAAGCACTGGAAAAACTTTGCACCAAGAAACTGGGGAGATTACGGATAAAATAAGAAAGAGAGAGAGATGGAAGGGGGAAGGGACTAGATGCACCTTTTATCCTCCTGAGCTCCTTGCACAGTGTTATGAAGTCTCCCCATTTCATGTGACATCTTCTTATAAACCGTAGTATCTGCTCAGTCGTGAACATAGACATACCCTCCAAGTACTCTCCATTAACACCATTCTCTTTAAAAATCTGACGATAGCCACCGAGATTTATTTCTTCCAACCATAAGCCAACATCCTGCCAACAAAATTAGCAACATAAATCAGTCATTGAACGACATACATTTCCTTCTCATGTTGTTTATTCATTGGACAAGATACACATCTCCTTTTAGTGTAAGTCATTGCCGGCCCCCCCAACAGAAAAGAGTTGGGAAGGAACTCTACTATTTCCTAATGTGTTTACTTTTTTATTTTAAATTTTGTTTGGGGGTGGGTTAGGGGCAAGGAAGATCTTCATCAACTGGATAAGAGTGTAGTTATAGCCCCAGGAAAACAATTATGAAGTGAATATCTGGCTCCATGTCGATGTAGTAGTGAATAACAAAACCTAATGTCATACATAGCAAGAGGACAAAAGAGAGCGTGCAAATCTTGCAATAGGAATAGAACACTCCTTTTCATGTACTAATCACATCAGCTCAGAGCATACTCGGTGTAGCATCTGTTAAAAGATTTGAAAAATCAATTTTTCGTCTCCTGGCTTACGCATTTGTTTACATTTTTACCAATAAAAAGAAGTTGAAAAACAAGAGAATATCTCCAAAAATAGTCAGTTTCAAGTAGAGAATTAATCAGGCACCTAAAAGGAATCAATGCTGGCTTACGCACGTACTTCCTCTTCAAAGAATGATGAATTACTACAGATCTCTTTAGATATTTCATTGATGCTTCCCTTTTATCAAACGAGTAATGACTTCCATTTAACACGATCTGCTCATCAGACATCGTGGACGTTGTATATAGAACACACAACACACACATAACAACAACATATTGGAATTCAGGGATTTCACATAATCCTCTACCGCTCTACGTATGAGAAACTCCTATCCACCTCTTTAGGCTTCCACATGCTTAAGTTTAATCACAAGACTTCATGTCACTGCTTAAGAGGTAAATAACGATGTCTACATCACCCTTTTATTTGCAACATATATTGATAATTTGATATACATTATACTTCCCCTTGGAAGAATGACGAACTCCTAACTATATCTCTTTAGGCTTCCATGGAACATACAATCTGATTGTATGACTTAAATGCCACTGTCTGAGAGGTAAATAAGGACACCTAACCTCTACCGCACCCAGCATAAGTCATATATCCTATGCAGCTTTACATCAGGAAGTAGAAAAGGCTTTTGCAACTTTGGCAGTCAAGATCTCCATCCAATATTAACTGATCTTAGGTTAATTTATATGATAGCAACTTAGATGATTATCATCAGCTGTTAATTCATCAGAACATAACTATTAATCCATCCATCCCAATTAAAATGGAAATCTTTCTACGTTGGGACATCCAAAAATGTTATAACAATTCTACTGATATCCCATCATCCAAATTTAGGTGTATCGTCTAAATTTGTCGCAATTATTAAGGTAAGAGCTCAAAATTCATAAATTTTTCAAAAGTACAAATTATTAATCTTTTTGAAAGAATGGAACAAATTTCAGAATTAGTTTTTATTTTAGAAAAGTGGAAACAAATTGGAACAATCCAACATAGAAAGCAGGACGGTTAACTTGAGATGCAAAAAGTTTTTTTATATCATACGATTCTCATAATTTTCAAAAGAAATTTTAGTTCATTTAACTGTTCAAATTAAATTTTTATATTTTATTTTCTCAACTAACTTTTCAACAACTATGTCCATATTTTCTTCCACTGCTAATATAACGTAAAAATCAAATTAACTCTGTGAATTTCTTTCATAGTCATATGGTGTAACTGTAACATAAAGTAGGATGGAAGGAGTATCTTTATTGTTTCAAAAATATTATACAACTAGTCAGTTTAACCACTTCCCTACAACTTTTTGAAGCTCACACAACCCAAAATGACTACATATTCCTGTGTGCGTCTCAATGTATTCCTTAGCTACTGAAGGCGAAAGGTGGAATAATATGTAGCAAAGGTTGGGCAGGTTTACATTTCCTGGCGTATCTTAGGCGGGCAGCTAACTAGTATCTACAAGACACCATTCTTGATGATCAGAATTTAAATTTTCTGTGCATCTTAGCCAGGCAGCTAACCCTCATCTATACAAGATAGCATTCTTGATGATCATGATTTCACTTGTAAAGTCATGTTCTTATCTTCCATCTCCTCCTAGGGGTCCTAATGTAATCTTCTAATTTTACATGAGAAACTACGTACACTATTATGATGTAGAGACCCAAGAGTATTGCCTATCCTCCTGTTCATTCTATCCTCAAGACATTGAGAGAAAGACTTGGAATTGAAAAAAACCAGTAAAACCATCCAGCTAAGAAGCTGGTGCTTTTCAAAAATCTGAAAAATAGACATACCAACTGGGTCCATTGGGACCTATAGTATGAAACTCCGTGTGGTTTCTGTGCAACTATCAGATGAACTTGTTAGTAATCATGATGCAGAAGGCAACAGAATCTAGTAACAAGAAGATTGTTTTTTTTTTGAGTTAGTAACAACTCAGTTTAAACAAAATGAGTTAGTAACAAGAAATCTGTTATCAGTTCATTCTCTACATAGAAATTAGTATCTAAAACCTGATACCCTCAACATGAAACCTCAAGTTCACCACATAAACACATTTCCTGTTTAGTGGTTACATGGGGTCGCAAAAGCAGAGGCGGACCTACCCTATGGGGAGAGGGGTCACAGGACCCCCATTAAGTTCAGAAAAGATCGTATATATATACCCTGAAGACAGAGATATATTTTACTAGGCACCCTGATACACAAACTTAAAATGGGTCACTGGTCACGGGGCTCCTTAGGTCTCTCCTTAGGCTCAATGATCTGTGTTCACTATAACATATGTTTTGTCGGTGGAGGACCTGTCTTACGTATACCAAGTTCTTTTACTTTCTTTGGTTTCCCCCACCCTCTTTTGATTAAATCCTTTCTCAAAAAGTTCTAAACCCACGACGATAGAAATCAGAAATTTAGGAACTCTTATTCCAACCCAACTTCTCTCCCGCTAAATCATTTGCCTGGACAGCCACTGGAATTTCTTGCCGGCAAGATAAAACAACATTGGTGCAGTGGCGGAACTAGGATTTGAACTTTTGGACTGGACATCGATCTCAGACTAAAATATAATAACAACAAGACTAAGGAACGAGTATCAATATACAATATTCTTTTAAAAAGCAATGAATCACAATATATATAAACATTACAATTGCACTCGACGACTTGTCATGTTTTGAAAAAGATCAATGATCGCATTATTAGGTACACTTTCAAAAACTTCATTCTCTATATAACAAACTAAACAATTATTCTAAAATACATCACCAATTCTGCTTCGCAAATCATTTTAATAGACATCATTGAAGAAAAAGCTTTCTCCGTTGTTACAGTAGCGACATGTAATATCAAACTTAACAAGCAAATAAACAAGCCTCCATGTTTTGTGCATAATTTGTTTCAACCAATGTCTTTGAAAGATCTCACGGTCAGGGGCGGATCTAGTTAAAGCCGAGGGGGCAACCCCCTTCGCGGGAAAATTACATTGTACATATAGGGTCAATTTTTGTTTATGTGTGTATTTATTAAAGGATGAAGCCCCTTGGCAACAACTGAAACACTTAGCTCAGCGGTAAGGGGGTTCAAATTTGTCCTTGAGGTTGCGAGTTCGTACTCGCTGAATACAGTTTTTGAACTCTTTAACATAGGCATTTCCTAAGCTTTTTTAATAAATCAAACGGAACGGTGTTGTTGACTCTTAACAAGGAGTGTGACTAGTTTCTGACCAAAATCATCCCTTATGTTTCATCCTAACTTTAAGTACACAACAACAACAACAACAACAACATACCCAGTGAAATCCCACAATGCGGGGTCTGGGAGGGTAAAGTGTACGCGGACCTTACCTCTATCTTGGAAGGTAGAGAGGTTGTCTCCGAAAAACCCTCGGCTCAAGAGAACGCTTGACAAAAAAGGTTAGATACGGGTAAGTAGATCAAAGCAGTATTAAAATGAACATAACGAGAGTGAAAAGGCCATGATAAAGCAGTAGCTACCACACATAAATAAGGTAAAAAGCATGATAAAAAAGGCGGTACAAGAAAAAACAAAATGTAACAGAAGTCGAAGGGCAAGAAACTATACACGTAATACTGCGACTACTACTATGGACCTATGAAATAGGCAACTCACGACTAACTACTACCCTTCTACTGAATCCAAACATTTTGGGCAGGAGTCTCGACGACAAGTCGTGCCTGCAGTTGTTCATGCACATCTTAAGAAGCTCACATGCTTCAAGATTGAAGTTTTCACCAGATGTAAAAAAAAGAACATTGTAACGAGATCGCATAGGTCCAACATAATCCTCCTAATTCATGTACTCCATAGCCCCTTATCTAAGGTCATGACCTCAATAAGCTGAACCTTCGCTATGTCTTGTCGAATCATCTCTTTCCATTACTTGTCTACCTCTACCTCTCCTAAAATCGTCCATAGCCAGCCTCTCACACCTCCGCACTAGGACATCCATGTCTCTCCTCTGCACATGGCCGTTGCATGGTGGAATTTAGCAAGTTGCCGGAAACCGACACCACCTACCCGAGTGCACCGAACCATCTCAGCCTCATTTCCCGCATCTTATCATCCACCGAGGCCACTCCCACTTTATCCCGGATATCTTCATTTCTAATCCTATCTCTCCGAGTATGCCCACACATCCATCGCAACATCCTCATTTCCGCAACTTTCATCTTCTGGACGTGAGAGTTCTTGACTGACCAACACTCCGCCCCGTACAACATAGTCGGTCTAACCACCGCTCTGTACAACTTGCCTTTTAAGTGTTGGCGGCACCTTCTTGTCGCACAAGACTCCGGATGCTAGCCTACATTTCATCCATCCTGCCCCAATACGATGTGTGACATATTTATCAATCTCCCCATTCTCTTGCATTATAGACCCAAGATACTTAAATCTTCCTTTCTTTTGAATGACCTACGTACCAAGCCTCACTTCTATTACAGCCTCATGCGTTGCGTCGCTGAACTTACACTCCAAATATTCCGTCTTGATCTTACTCAACCTGAACCCTTTAGACTCCAGGGTTTTTTGTCAAACCTCTAGCTTATCGTTAACTTTGCTATGAGTCTCGTCAATCAGAACTATGTCATCCGCGAATAACATACACCATGGCACCTCACCTTGGATTTGTCACGAAAATCCATCCATCACCAAGGCAAATAGAAACGAACTGAGAGTTGATCGCTGGTGCAACCCTATCATCACTGGAAAGTGCTCTGAGTCTCCTCCCACTGTCTTTATCCTGGTCTTGGCTCCATCATACATGTCCTTGATCGCCCTATAATACATCCTTAAAATATTTCATTTGACTGAATCATCTTTAAGTTTCCCAAAGTTGACTAAAATCACCCCTCTGTTAACATTCACAGAGCTTGTTGTTTTTTGTTGCTACTCCTTTCTTTTCTTTTTCTTTCCCTTATCTCACTAACATTTAATTTCTTTCTTCTCTGAAGAATACTCTAGAAGCTAGAAAAATAGAGCTTTTTTTTGCAAATATATAGCACTAGCAACCAATTGATTACTACAAAATAGCTTAAACCAAAGCTCTCTTAGTGCTTTACTTACGGTATGTTTGTCTCTTTTTCCAAAAGTTGTAATCAGCACATAAAGCACTTCTATTTTCTTGTTCTCTCATGTTTCAGCTTCTCTAGTTGTGTTGCTTCCTCTGAACAACTTCCACAGTTGGATGAAATCTTTTACACTCTCTGTCCCAATTTATGTTGTACTTTATACTTTTTGAGATTCAAATCATATGAATATTGACCAATATTTTTATGTATTTTTTCATCATATTGACATGAGAAAAATTGCAATTATAGTACTTTAATTTCTATATAGTATTTGAATATTCAAATTTTTAATTTTAAAATATTGAGTTGATCTAATTTAATTCAACTCAAAAAGTAATCAAATTAACTCTCGGATAATAAAAAGTACCACATAAATTGGGACGGAAGGAGTACATCTTTTTTTAACAATATTTAAGCCCTACCTAGACTCCCCTTCATATTATAGGTTCTATGATACACTGTAATTGATTAAATGTTGCCTTCCATTTATCAGGATAAGCTAGAAAAGTGCCACCAATTACAAGTGGTAATTCTCTTAGTAACATGGTGTAGAGAACCATCTAAAACCAATCCACTCATGGCATAAACTTTCTAAATGTCCAACAAGGAAGTGCTATCAGCTATATATTTGCAAAGAATCCTTTTTCTAGCTTTGGGAGTGTTCTTTCAGAGAAGGAAAACTGAAGAGTTAGTGAGATAAGGGGACGAAAGAAACAAAGGAGTAGCAACTGAAGAACAAGTTCCGTTAAAGTGGATGAAAACCATAACAGAGGGACGATTCTAGTCAACTTTGTGAAACTTAAAGGACGATTTCAGTTAAATGAAATATTATAAGGATGTACTTAAATTAGAGTGAAACATAAGGGATGATTTCGGTCAAAAGCTCGTGACTAGTTTGACTTAAAGTTACTAAAAGTGGATATATGGGTGGTAATAAACAGTACCAGAAATAGGAAAATGACAACATCTGGTAATCTATACAATTGATCATGAGTTGAAGATTTTATTACTTGTTTTCCGCAAAAAAAGATAAATGGTGTCAAATATCAAATATCTCTTATTGTTTTTCTGCTTTCAATTTTGTGAGATTTCAGCGAGGCTAGGAAATAGAAATCATAATATGATTTGTTAATTTCTCCAGTTTTGTTGTTCATGTTGAGGTAGAGTTACACTTTATCTAGCCCGCTCATATTTGATTCGACCCGCTTATATTTGATCCGACCCGCTCATATTTGATCCGATCCGCTCATTTACCAGCACTATTAGCGAGCTTACTTTTTTTTTCAAACCCCCTTGATAGAAATCCTGCATCCGCCACTGCTCACGGTCAGAGAAAACATTGTCCGCTTCTCGCACATAGTCAATATAGTTGTCAAGCTGAGATCTTCAAGCTTGGAAAGACTGGACTCATTTGAATAATATGTAGCAAGTTTCATGATCTTGTTTTTATCATACTTTGCAAAAGAATCATCGGTGCTCAAACTAGTCATACCAACAACATACTCAGTGTAGTCCCACAAGTGAGATTTGGGGAGGGTAGCATGTATGCATACCTTACTCCTACCTTTATAGGGTAGAGAGACTATTTCCGATATAGACCATCGGCTCGAAAAAAAAAAGACAAGAATGTGAAGCATGGTATCAAGAAAAACATGACAAGAAAATAGCAAGATAAAAAGCAAGTGAAGCAACATATTGTAATACACATTGCTCAAACTAGTCATACCAAGAAGCAATTTAGTATTCACTTCATTAAAACGATTGTTGAGCTCCGAAAATTGCAAATCAATAACAACATAAGAAAATTCTACACTCAAATATGTAACACTTGAGGTCTTACGCTTTACCATACTTCTCATCCATTTCTGGGATCACAATACCATGTTTGTCACAAAATAAAAGATATCTTTTAGCCAAGAACTCCATTCAGAATCCCTCATCTATTGTAATTGTCTCTTTGTGAAATCAACAAGCTTCATAGCACTTATAATATCTTGAACTTTTCTTTGCAAAACCATATACAGATCATATGTAATTGCCAACACTTTTGATATCAAATTTATAAGGTCTTATGTCATTCATTAGACTTTTGTCATTGCTTTCTCATGATAATCTGAACGATCATTTGCAAAAAATCCAAGTACATGAACAATGGATGAGAATAAAGAAATAAAGTTATGTGCAGTCTTAAAATGATATCCCAAACATGTATCACTTGGCCTTTGAAGTCCAAGTTCTTGATCACTTTTCGTATATGAACCTCACCAAGCACTAGTAATTCCTCCAAAATTTTAGCTTGATCATCTCCCTACACTTAAAAGAACCTCCAACAATATTCAAAACATTAGCAATAATATAAAAGAAAAATTATCTACATCAGAGTATTTTTTTGCAATAACTACAAGAGTTAATTGCAATTGATGAGCAAAGAAATGTATGCAATATGCAGAAGGAGTATCTTTCAGAATCATAAGTTCTTTAAGATCATTAATTTCTCCTTGCATGTTACTTGCTCCATCATAACCTTGTCACCTTATTTGAGATGCACTTAATGAATGGTCAAGACACAGAATAAATTGCTTGCTTCAACAACCGTGCAGATGTATCTTTAACATGGACAAAACTAAGAAAACGGTCAATAAGTTTACCCTCTTTGTTGACATAACATAGAGCAAGAGTCATTTGTTTCTTATGAGAGACATCCTTAGGCTCATCAACTAATATTCCAAAGTAATGACCATTCAAGTCTTTCATAATTGCTTTCACCGTTTCTTTTGCACAAGAATCCACAAAATATCTCGAGAAGTCATGGTGTTATTTTCAAACACAACATTTTTCACATCTTCCTTCCAATCTACATACCACTTTAAGAGTCTAAAGGTGACCTCTTTTTGTAGAAATTCCACTCTCATTTTGCCTGCGAAAAGGCATTCCTTCTTTCAATGCAAACCTTATCACATCAATCGAAACATTCAAGCAAATCTGATGCCCTTTAATTTTCTCATAATGCTTGTCACAAGAAGTTAAAATAGATTGTGCTTAATTTATTAAATCTAACATCATCTTGAAACAGCAGCCTTTTTTGTTACATGGTTCGGTAAATATTTCTATGCATTCAGCGAATTTCCCAATACAAATACGGGGTCCGAAGAAGAATTATTGTGTTCTTCTACATTACACTGTAGCTCCCACCTCTGCAGTGGTGCCCCCTCCACGCTCAAATCCTAGGTCTGCCTATTTCAAGAAAGATGTTAGATTTATTAAATCAAGCACACTCTATTCTAACTTCTTTTGACAAGCAATCTGAGAAAATTAAAAAGTGAGCATCAGATTCACTTGAATGATTCGATTGATATGATAAGGTTTCTTTTGAAAGAAGGAATGCCTTTTCCGGGACAATTTATTATTTATTGACTTCATAAAAAAGGAATGTCTTTTCGGGGCCACAATGAAAGTGAAACTTCTATGAGAAGATGTCACTTGGTAGATCTCTTAAAGTGGTATGCAGATAGGAAGGAAGACGTGAAAAATATTGTATTAGAAAAGCTCAAAAGTATAACCCCATGAGTTCAGATATTCAAAATGATATTGTGAATTCTTGTGCAAAAAGAAACAGTGAAAGCAATTATGGAAGACTTGAGTAGGGGTTACTTTGGGATATTGGTTGATGAGTCTAAGGAAGTCTCTCATGGGAAAAAACGGTACTTGTTATGTGGTATGTCAACAAAGAGGGCAAACTTAGTGAATGCTTTATTAGTCTTGTTCATGTTAAGGATACATCTGCACAGTCATTGAAACAAGAAATCTATTCTTTGATGAATATTCATTGAGTACATCTCAAATACGGGAACAAGGTTATGATGGAGCAAGTAACATCAAGGAGAAATTAATGGTCTTAAGACTTAGATTCTGAATGATACTCCTCCGGCACATTGCATACATTGTTTTGCTCATCAATTGAATTAACTCTTGTAGTTGTTGTTGCAAAGAAACATACTAGTGTGGATAATCTTTTTGATATTCTTGATAACGTTTTGAATATTGCTAGAGGTTCTATTAAGTGTAGGAGATTATCAAGATAAAAAATTAGAGGAATTACTAGTGCTTGACGAAATTCATAAGAGAAGTGGATTGAATCAAGAACGTGGACTTTAAAGGTAGGTGATGCCTGTTTGGGATCTCATTTTCAGACATTGTGTAACTTTATTTTTTTATTCTCATTATTGTTCATGTACTTTTCTTGTAAATGAGGGTTTCAAATTATCATGCGAAAGCAATGACAAAAAATCTAGTGGATGACATAAAATCTTGTGAATTTGTATATGTGTTGCATTTGATGTTGAAAGTGTTGACAATTACATATGATTTGAATATGGCTTCGCAAAGAAATTATCAAGATATTGTAAGTGCTATGAAGCTTGTTAATTTCAAAGAGGCAATTGCAATCGATGAGAGATTCTAAATGGAATTCTTTACATGAAGATGATTCCTCATTTTGTGATAAGTATGGTATTGTGATCCCAAAAATGGATGAGAAGTATGGTCTTGGAAAGTCAAAGCGTAAGAGCTCAAGTATTACATATTCTCATCATTTGCGTGTAGAAGTTTTTTAAGTTGTTATTGATTTGCAACTCTTGGAGCTCAACAACCTTTTTAATGAAGTGAATACTAACCTGCTTCTTGGTATGGCTAGTTTGAGCCTCGGTGATTCTTTTGCAAATTATGATAAAAGCAAGATTATGAAACTTGCTACATATTATCTAAATGAGTTCAATTTTTCCAAGCATGAAGACCTCAATTTTGAGCTTGACTATGTGTGAGAAGTGGACAATGTTTCTCGAACTTGAGAGATCTTTCAAAGACATTGGTTGAAACAAGCACAAAACCTGGAGACTTGCTTGTGTCCTTGTTAAGTTAAGTTTGATATTAGTTGTCGCTATTGCAATAACGGAAAGAGCTTTTTCTTCAATGAAGTTTATTAAAATTGACTTGCGAAGCAGAATTGGCGATTACTTTCTAAATAATTGTTTAGTTTGTTATATAGAGGATGAAGTATCTGAAAGTGTACCTAATAATGCATTATTGATCTTTTTCAAAACATGACAAGTCGTCGAGGGCGATTGTAATGTTTATATTCATAAATTGTGTTCAAGTGGCTCGTTACTTTTTAAAAATATATTTAATATAGATACTCGTTCCGTAGTCTAATTATTATAGCATATTAGCTTGAGGTCAATATCCTATCTTAAAAAAATCCTAGCTCCACCTCCGTGTGCAAAGGGAAGAGAGATCCCACAAGCTACAATATGTACTATATGAGATATCAAACTCACCATATCTTACTTAAAATTTCCCATAACTCGCAGATTCTAAGAATCTAGAGCAAAATTACGCGAAACGTGTAAACCCAAGGTTTTAGGAAACAAATTCCAATAGATGGAGCTGCCAAACAGTGGTGTACCAATTCATCCAACTCGATGCACAATATCTATAGTTACCTACTTTGCAGAGACTCAGGATTGAAGTTTTCTAAAAAAAAATACAATCTTTGAGCTCATGATTTCAAGCCCGCTCCCTTCACCGGTAACCTAGAGTACAATTCTCTACATCATTCCCTAAATGCATATGCATTAGCAGAATTTATCATATGCTTAAAATTCAACAGCAAGGGTCAAAATGATAAATAAATGCATTTTTTTAACTGCTCAAACCCACCATCATCAGATTATCAAGAAAAAACTCATCATATACAACAACTACAACAGCAAGACACAGAAAAATACCCAAAAATAAAAAATAACATTCTACATCCATTAAAAAATAGCAGTTACACCCAAGATCTGGAAATATTGATGAATCATAAATAGGAAAGAAACTGAGTACCTCAACAGTCCAAATGAAGAAATCCAGAGGCTCTGGTGGCCTTTCTTTGCTCATAGAGTCAAATACAAATTCCCAACCCAAATAAGGGAATAAAGGGACCTAAAATTGAAAACCAAGATTAGATCAAAAAAATATCTTTCCATTCATCACAATAATTATTAACTACCAATCAAACACCCCACACATAATAATCACTCACCTGTTTTTCTCCACTGTGTTAATTAGGATTTATTTGATTTTCTATGTTTGTTGCAGAGAGAAGGAAAAAAGTGTATTGTGGTGAGACAAGGTTTAATTGGATTTAATTTCCCTTTTCACCATTATTGTAGTATTTGCTGAATTATATGTCTGTTAATTTTCCTTTTGTTTCTTACGAGATTTCTCCGTCACTTGCGCTGCCACTCCCACGCGCACTTTTAATGGAAATTTTGAGAATGAGCAACTTTTTTCTTTTGGTTTAACAATTTATATTTGGTTAGCGTTGTTTGTACATGATTGAGCTGAGATTTCACAAAAATATAGTATATTCATATTTGAAATTGAAGATGCTGTTGTGGTTTGGTATGAAAATAAGGGTAGAATTTTGTAAGTGAAAAGGAATAATTTTAAATTCTAAATTCTCAGTTTGAAGTTAAAATAATAACTTAATTTGATAAATAAATAACTGGGCAAAACAAAGTTAAAGTTCTAATTCGATTGGTCAAGCTTTCAAAATCTATTTATTTAAAAAGTAATTTTTTTTTATCGGGGAGTACTTTTTGAAAATTTCACTGTCATGACTTACGCATTTTGTATGTCTTATTTTGTTTGGGTTTTGTCTTGAGCTGAGTATCTCTCGGAAACAGCCGCTCTACCTACCAATGTAGAAGTAAGGTTTGTGTATAGTCTACACTCCCCATACCCCCACATTGTGGGATTTGACTGGATATGTTGTTGTTGTTGTACTTGTTGAAAAAATACTTTTGAAGAAAAAAAAATTATTCTAAAAATATTTTTGGGGTTATTTTTTAGCTTATGAAAACAACTATTGTTGCTACTTAAAAGCATTATTATTTTTATAAAAAAACTTGATCAAACACCTTAACTCCTCAAAATAAGTATTTATTTAAAAAAATAAAGCACTTTTGACTTTTTAGAAGTAGGATCAAACAGACTATGATTCGATCAATTTCAATTCGAGATTAAGAAAATTTACTATTAAGCCAAAAAAGTGCTCTTCATAAAAGAGATTCTCTATGAGTTCGAACTAGGGATGGCAGGTGGGTATAATTTTGCGGATTCCGCACCGCACCCGCCCCAATTGGGGCGGGTATGGGTATAACTTTGGCGGGCAGTAGGCGGGTATGGGTATTGAAAATGTACCCGTCACGGGTAGGCGGGTAGGTGGTGGATTTGCCGTCATATCCGCCTACCCGCCTTGCTACCCACTTAGCCTACCCGCCCGCCTACCCGGGTGCCTAGCTTATATAGCTAAAATAATATCTGAGTTTTGTCTACATTTGTAATATATAGTTATTTGGGTGGATAATTTTTTGGGTTTCTTAGAAATTTTATTTTCTTGATTCTTTGTTGTGCAATGGGGAAGAGGTGAAAAAAATGGGTGGCGGGTAGGCGGGCGGGTAGGCGGGCGGGTAGGTGGCGGGTAGGCGGACGGGTAGGTAGGTGGCGGGTAGGTGGCGGGTATGGATGTTGAAAATTGTACCCGCCACGGGTGGCGGGTAGGTGACGGGTATAATTTTTTTTGGCGGGTACGGGTGCGGAGGAGGGGGTACCCGC
Source organism: Anisodus acutangulus (assembly GCA_029783415.1). Lineage (NCBI taxonomy): Eukaryota > Viridiplantae > Streptophyta > Magnoliopsida > Solanales > Solanaceae > Anisodus > Anisodus acutangulus. The sequence goes on from CM056491.1 coordinate 56,288,847, forward strand.
ACCCGCCCCGCCCAATTGCCATCCCTAGTTCGAACTTGTAATTTTTGGGACAATAAGTAGAGATTAGAGTGATAAGACTGCAACTTGTTATACATTTATTCTAATTGTGTCAGTTTCATCCTAGAATTATTGCAAAATTGGGTTAAGTTCACAACTTGTATTGATTTCTCATTGACAATTCTTGAAGCATTTGTTGTCTAGTTACTAGAGGTGGCCAAAAGGCTCATCTAATGCCTAAAAATAAACCGGGGCCCTTAAAGGAAGGGAACATCGAGGCCAAAAATTGGTCCCAATATAAAAGGGATTGCCGGTAAGGATCTCTTAACTAGTGTGTGACATCGACTGAATTATTATTTAAGAAATTAGACATAATAATCTCTCTACCTCTCGAGATAAGAGAAAGTATGCGTACACTTTATCCTTCCTAGACCTTGTATGTGATATTACACCGACTATGTTATTATTGTTGTAGATACAATAACGAAAAACAAAACTTCATTTTTTAAATTATTTTTAGAAAAAGTGCATGTGCAATCTAACACGTTCAGTATAAAAAATGAAACTAGATCATATTTTTACTAGTAAGGTATTCGAGTTGTAATGATGTACAATATCCTACCATTTATTACATGTGACATTATCGCATAAATTATTGCCAATCTCTAGTACACCATCAAAACAAATTCTAGAGCTACGATTAGTATTAGTTTATCTTTGATTTTTGTGATACATTAATAGATTAAAAATCAAAGGTATTGTCCAAGATAGTATAAGTACGATAGAAGTTTGAGATTGAGCCTTATGGAGTTGAAATATCTTAAGTTACAAGGTGGAGCTGATTAGGGTTGAGCGGGTCTAGGTATCCTAACTTTTTTAAACTACTAGGATTCTATCCAATAAAAGATCGGTTCCTAAATTTACTATCCGGAATCTACCCGTAGCAATCATTACCCGAAACCTACCTGGCCCAGGTACCCTATAAATAGGTAGAGATAAAACTAATTAACCTCTGAATATTATGTCTCTCTTTGCCATATTTGGCTCCACACTTTACCCTCCACAATTCTCAAACAATCATTGTAGGGATGCACTTCACCATGAACAACAACACTGGTAATTTTAATTTTCCATTACCACCAGTTTATCATAGTTGCTTCAATGGTATGTTGGTACAGGGGATGCCAATAGGGCCACACATGATCTTCCATATTTCTTAGGAATAATTTTCTGCGCAAAGTAGATGTTCAAGTTCTCTTTTTTTGAAATTCTTCAACGACGACACTTTGAAGGTATATCAATTTCCATTTTATCATTTCTAGCATCAGTAGAATTTATGCCTCTCACCTTCCTTCATAGAATGAAATTCATACTGAAAGGCATATTTTTATGCCAAGTTATGATATTTATCTAAAACTTGATTTTTTCTTCTTCAGAAGGTGCCAAGCAGAATCCACAATGAAATTTCCTTTCCGTTCTATTGTCTAAACTGGCCTATTATCAATGTCAGGATTGAGAGTGAGTTGCACATTGTTTATGTGAGTCATCACATGACCAAGAAGTAATAGATCCCGGGTATCGGTTCCGGGTCCGGGTGCCCTATCTCTATTTGCCGGAACAGGACCCGACATTGATCGGTTCCTAATTTTACTACCCGAAATATATCTGTTATTATAATATATCTACCCGAAACCTACCTGTAAACGTGTAAATATAGGAAATAATATATTCCCTACCCATAATTAGAATATTTTCATATATTGTGTAAATATAATTATGGTAAGACTAGGATTCCTCTTTTGTATAGGCTTAGAATTTCTATTGTATAAGGGATGAATATTGTACTCTATATATACCTTGATATTAATGAAAGACTCCCCAAGAGAGATTAATATCATCTTACATGGTATCAAGAGCCAAATAAACAAAACCCTAAAAACCTTTCTCTTCCCTGATCCTTGTTTTGCCTCTCTACCTTGTGACCCTCAAAATTTTCTTCTTGTTTTTCGGGTTTTGTTCTTCCTTTCTTCTCTTCTCTAAATGGTTATCCCTGATTCTTCCACACTTTCTGACGCCTCTACCTCCACAAAGTCATCACCCTCGTTTCGCCCCGCCCTTACTGTTTCCAACATCAAGAACCATATTCTCATTATTCTTGATCAAGAAAACAACCAGTATTCTCTCTGGGTTGAACTTTTTCGCAATCATGCATGTCTCTATAACGTGCTTGACCATATTGATGACACTATTCCGCGCCCTACGGAGGTTGATGATTATATCTGGCATCGTCTCGACGCCGGCGTCAAACAATGGATATATGGTAGTATCTCTCAGGATTTGCTCCTTACTATCATGAAATCGACTCATGACCTTGACTTGTGGAATCGTTTGGAGGAAATTTTCGGGACAACAAGCACACTCGTGCAGTGTATTTGGAAGAACAGTTCAACAAAACACGTCTTGAAAACTTCTCCAATGTCTCCGATCGCAAGCAGCTTAAAATTCTAGCGGATCAACTCTCCAACATCGGCACGCCTGTCACTGACGATAAAATGGTGCTACTAATGATTTCTGGCCTTACTAAGGGCGAATATGATACTTTGGCCACCATAATTCAACATGCAGATCCGCTACCGAGTTTTAACAAAGCTCGCTCACAATTGTTGCTCGAAGAAACCCGTCGTGCTAAGCAGGATGAGCACGCCCAGCAGGTGTTAGCTGTCGACACGCAACCCCAAGATCAGACGCCACCAGACAACTCCCAACAGCGGCAGGGCCGCGGCGGCAAGGGTAGAAAAGGTCGCGGCGGTAGAGGAGACTGTGGTCGTGGAAAGGGTCGCGGTCAACAGAACCAACAGCAGCAACAGCAACAGAGATCGTAAAATAATTGGGCCGCGGCTCCTCAACAGTTCGTCTGACCATGGCGCCCGATCTGAGCCGCGGCGCCCGGTTGAGCTGCGGCGCCAAGTCCATTCCGATACCAGCTGACCATACAATCCGTATTCTTACGGTTTGTTAGGCCCGCTCGGCCCAGCGGGCCCACTTCATGCAAGGTCGGTCTCGCGATCCTCCTCCGGCATGACACCCACTGAAGTTGGGTCGGGCGTTGACACCTCTACATGCTGACGACAATACTTGGTACATGGACTCAGGCGCCACATCTCACGTCACCCAGTCTGCAGGTACTATTCCTAAACTATTTAGTTTAAAGCATCCTCAATATGTTACAGTTGGTAGTGGAAAACGCATTCCAGTTAAGGGTTATGGTACCTCATACACACAACCTCCTCATCTACCCTTCTCCCTTAAAAACACCCTATATGCCCCACACATGATTAAGAACCTCGTATCTGTCCACCAATTTACTCGTAATAATTCTGTCTCTGTGGATTTTGACCCTTTTGGTTTTACTGTAAAAGATCTTCATACGGGAACACCTCTTACGAGATGCAATAGCACGGGGGATCTCTATCCATTCACTTCTACCTCCGCTGCCAGATCTTGCTCTCCCGTCACTCTAACGGTTGTTTCTTCTTCAACTTGGCATAATAGGCTTGGTCATCCAGGAGTCCCAGTTTTTAATTTTCTTAGAGGAAACAATTTCATTGCTTGTAATGGAAAACTTGCCCAAAATTGTGTTTCTTGCTCTTTAGGCAAACATATTCGTCTTCCGTTTAAATCATCTACTAGTGTTACATTTGCTCCTTTTGATATCATACATGCCGATTTATGAACATCTCCTATCTCTAGTTCTCTCGATCATAAATACTATCTTATGTTGCTTGATGAATTTTCACACTACGTTTGGTTATACCCTCTTAAATTTAAATCGGAAGTGTTTGTCAAATTTCTTGAATTTCGCAAGTTCATTCAAACACAATTTGGAAAAGGCATAAAATCATTTCAGTGCGATAATGGTCGTGAATTCAACAACTCTATGTTTCACCGCTTTTGTACCACTAATGGCATGGTCTTTCGCTTCTCCTGCCCTCACACCTCACCACAAAACGGTAAAGCTGAAAGAATCATCTGCACCATTAACAATATAATTCGCACCATATTGATTCATGCCTCTCCCTCCACCATTCTGGGTCTATGCTGCTAAAATGTCAGAATACACTCTAAATATTCTTCCTACTAGCACTCTTCACAATATGACCCCTACCGAAATCCTCTACCATAGAATCCCCTCTTATGATCATCTACGGATTTTTGGTTGTCTGTGCTATCCCAACCTTAGCTCCACCGCCCCTCACAAGCTCGCTCCTAGGTCCACTCCATATGTCTTTCTAGGATTCCCGCCGAACCATAGGGGCTATCTATGCTATGACTTGTCGACTGGTCAGATCTACATATCTCGTCACGTCACATTCGACGAGACCACATTCCCATTTTCGAATCTTCCAAAATTCCAAAAACATGACTACTCATTTCTTGACGAGTCTGCCATCTCTCCCCTCATAATCGAACAACTCACATCCTCTGTTCCGTCGTCAGAGCCGCGGCGCCCAAACTTCAGAGAAGCCTGTTAACCTTCTAGCGCCGCGACTCTCGATCCAGGAGCCGCGACGCCTCCGACGGCTTCGCCCCCACCTTCTTCTTATCCGACTTTACCCCCCATCTCAGACACCACTCCGCCATCCATTGTCCCTACCCATCTAATGGAAACTCGTTCAAAGCATGGAATCTTCAAACCCAAAGTCAATTTCAACTTGTCTGCCCAAACCATCTCTTCACTTCCAAAGAACCCAAAATTGGCCAAACAAGACCCTAATTGGAATGTGGCTATGTATGAGGAATTCAATGCTTTAACTAAACAACACACGTGGGATCTAGAACCTAGACTTGAGGGGGTGAATGTCATTCGTTGTATGTGGCTATTTCGTCACAAGTTCAGAGACAATGGGAATCTTGAGAGGTATAAGGCCCGTATTGTGGCTAATGGCACAAATTAGCATGAGGGCATTAATTGTGGTGAGACCTTCAGCCCGGTTGTCAAATCGGCTACCATCCATATAGTTTTGAGCATTGCCATGGGCAAACACTGGCCGATCCATCAGCTTGATGTGAAGAATGCATTCTTACATGGGAATCTGAGAGAGACAATCTACATGCATCAGCCACCAGGGTTCACCCATCCAGCAGTTCCTCACTATGTGTGTCGTCTCTGTAAGTCACTATATGGCCTGAAGCAGGCCCCCCGTGCGTGGTATGATCGATTTGCCAGGTATATCTTGCAGATTAGGTTTGTATGCAGCAAGAGTGATACATCACTTTTCATTTTTCATCGAGGTAGTAGCACTACTTACTTATTACTTTACGTGGATGATATTGTTCTTACTGCCTCCTCCGACGGATTGAAAAATGAGATTATTGTTTTGCTCAAGTCCGAATTTGCAATGACTGATTTGGGGAAGCTGAGTTACTTTTTGGGGATATCAGTGATCATGTCTGCCAATCATATGTTCTTGTGTCAGCGTAAGTATGCAGAAGAGATTATGTACAGGGCTAAGATGACGAACTGCAAAGAGGTGCCTACTCTAATTGATTCTAAATCTAAGCTCAGTGCTATGGATTGTGCTCCAGTCTCTGATCTTACTCTGTATAGGAGCCTTGCAGGTGCACTTCAGTATCTCACATTCACCAGGCCAGACATAGCTTATGCTGCTCAGCAGGTGTGCTTATTCATGCAGGTGTGCTTATTCATGCATGCCCCCCGGGAGTCTCATTTCACTGCTCTTAAGCGTATCATTCGATACATTAAGGGCACTCTTGATTATGGTTTGCACCTATACCCCTCTACACCAGACAGGTTGCTTTCATATACGGATGCAGATTGGGCAGGGTGTCCGGACACGCGACGCTCCACCTCCGGCTTTTGTGTTTTCTTAGGGGATAATCTGATTTCTTGGTCTGCCAAGCGACAGGCTACCCTATCTCGCTTCAGTCTGAAATTTGAGTCTGAGGCGTTGCAAATGTAGTAGCTGAGATTTGTTGGCTCAGAAATTTACTGTTAGAACTTCAGTGTCCTTTGCGTCAGGCATCTATTGTGTATTGTGATAACATCTCTGCCATCTATCTTTCTCATAATCCGGTTCAACATCAGCGAACCAAACATATTGAGATAGACCTACACTTCGTTCGTGAGAAAGTTGCGTTAGGCCATGTCAGAGTGTTACATGTTCCATCATCCTATCAGTATGCAGACATATTTACCAAAGGACTTCCCAGACAGTTATTTCTTGACTTCAGATCCAGTCTCAGCGTCCGGCCTCCTCATTTCCGTGAGGGGGTGTGTAAACGTGTAAATACAGGAAACAATATATTCCCTACCCATAATTAGAATATTTTCATATATTGTGTAAATATAATTATGGTAAGACTAGGATTCCTCTTTTGTATAGGCTTAAGATTCCTATTGTATAAGGGATGAATATTGTACTCTATATATACCTTGATATTAATGAAAGACTCCCTAAGGGAGATTAATATCATCTTACACTACCCGTTAGTATCGATTCCGATCGAATATCTGGGTACTCTGTACCCCTAGAGCTAATTAATAATTGTTGATATCTCAAGCTATAATAGTCTCAATCAGGGTGAGACTCAATGAGGTGACTATAAATTGATGCAGCGTTGGTCAAGCAGGCGAAAAGTGATTAGTGATTTCTTTACTCGGTAAGTCTGGAACCTTCGCTTGCACTACTGAAGTTGAAACAGATAAGTATTTGAACGGTTAAAATGATTACTTATTTGTTCACACGAATTAAACAATTGACTTTGGAAATGTACAGTAAATATGAACTCAAAGCAAAAACAAGTACGAAATTAAGAACCCGTTTGGATGAGCTTATGACTTTTAACTTATTTTTATTATTTTGACTTAAAACAAATGTTTAAAAATACTCTTTTATTTTACCCAAACACTACATAATACTATAATTTCTATATAAGTGATGGAGAAGCTTATTTATCTTAGCAAACATACATGAGATTCGCGGTTAGCATATTGATTTTGTAAGAACTGAGTGGTGAAAACATATTATAAAGGTAATCCATTAATATTGAACAAGCTCGAAGAAGTGAATTTGAATTTAATTTTTGGTAAGAAATTTGGAGTGAGTACTGTTTAGACTTTGGAAATAGTCTAAGGAGATTGTCTATAAAATTCGAAGTCATTTGATAGAAATTTGGACTGGGTTTGAACAAAAATTGCACCTAAAAATCATAGAAAAAGTCTATCTTAGTAGTTAGCAACGTCTTATGCACTTTTATACTAGGTAAATATATTTATGTTCACTATTATGCATTTTTATATAGGTTAAATACATCACTTAGGTGTATAAATACAATATAATAGTGTATATATAAAAATCGTTGCAAAAGCATTGACTACACAGGTATAAACTGAAATATATGATTAGGTAGGTGAAAAATGTTGGGACAGAGGAAGTATTAATTATCACTCGATTATACCACTTCAAATTTCTCCATGTAATTAATCAATGTTTATTATATTGAATCACTAATCTTTATGGTGCAACAACAATCATTTACACTGTTTGGTGCATACAACTCGAATTCAATTAAGGCAATCCAGTGACTGATTGAAAGCCAAATGCAGTTAGCTTTTTGTAATGAGTATTGATAACTCCATGAAAGGAGCTTGTAGAGCAACAGAAACGAAGAACAATGGTGAAGAAATGAAGGAGAGAGATGAGTGAGAAAGGAGGAGAGAGAGAAAGTAACATAAAACGGTTATTGCTACATTGACAGAGAATGAGAATACAAAATATCTAAAAATGAATTGTATCACCTAGTACACATCATACTATTGTTATTTATGCTACACATTCACACACGTGTGCATATACTAACTCATCTCTAGTTACTTTAACTACACTTAAACTTCTATTAACTCAACCATGATAGCTTGTAGGTCAACCCTCTTCCTCAAGCTCATAGTTGAAATAGGTTGATGACTCTCAACTTGCTGATTAAGCTCTGATGTTGAACCTTCCTTAGCCCATTTCCTTTGTAAGCAGGTCTGCAAGTTATTCCTTTGTGTTTACATACTCTGCTTTCAGTTGCCCTTGATTAATTATTTCTCTAACAAAATGACAATCAATGTCTATATGCTTGATCCTCTCATGAAATATTGGATTGGATACAATCTAGATTGCAACTTTACTATCACACGTCATCTTTAATGGCTACTCCACTTGAAAGTTCTTTGAGCAGACCAACTAACCAAGTGACTTATGCGACACATGTTGCCATGCTTTTGAATTCAGCTTCTGCTGAACTCATTGACATTGCTTCCTGCTTCTTAGATTTCCATGAAACAAGTGCTTCTCCAAGTTTAACTAGATATCTTGTGACTGATCTCCTAGTTTCTAAGCATGGCCCACAATATGAGTCACGGTATGCTGACATTTGTGTAGTATCTTTAGTAGGCATAAACAAATCAAGACCAGGTGTATCTTTAATATACCTGACTACCTTTAGTGCAACTTACATATGAGAAGTCTTTAGAGAATGCATAAATTGGCTCCACTTGTACTGAGAAATCCAGGTCAGGCATTGTCATTGTAAGATACAACAACCTACCCACCAGTCTTTGATACTTAGAAGGATCACTCCAAATTTGATCACTCTTATCTGCACCATCACTTTTTCCAACACATTCATTATACATCACAGAAGCAATTTCTGATTTAATTCTAATAGAGTACTAACAGGCTTTGCTCCTCCTAGGCCACACTCATCAATTAACTCCAATGCATACTTTCTCTGGGACATAACAATGCTAGACCTTGAACACTCAATACCCAAGAAGAACTTAAGATCTCCCAAATCTTTCATTTTAAACTGCTTTTGAAGATTTCTTCTTGTCTCACACAACAACTCTTCATTATTACCAGTTATTAGAAGATCATCCACATATACCAGTACTATAACAATATCTTTCTCACCCTTCTTAGTAAATAGAGTGTAGTCATAATGGCTTTGTTGGAACCCCAAATGCACTAAAGACTCAGACAACTTCAAATTTCATTGTCTAGGAGCCTGTTTAAGGCCATATAAAGACTTATGAAGTTTGCAGACTTTGACACTATTTCCCTCTGTCTAGTAAACCCTTTAGGAACAATCATATACACTTCTTCTAATAGATCACCAATAAGAAAGGCATTGTGGACATCTATTTTATAGGCATACCACTTCTTAGCAGCAACCAAGGTAACAATAGTTCGGACATTGACCATTTTAACAACTGGACTGAATGTTTCACTATAATATAGGCCTTCCTTTTGACTATAAGACTTGGCTACAAGCCTAGCCTTATACCTATCCACCTCCCCAAAAGAAGTATACTTAACCTTATAAACTCACTTATATCCAATAGGCTTTTTGCCAGAAGGTAAATCAACCAAACTCCAGGTCTTATTTTTCTCTAAGGCTACAATCTCTAATTTCATAGCCTTAACTCATTGAGGATTAGTGGAGGCCTCTTTGAAAAATGAGGGTTCTACTATGACAAAATAAGCAAAGATAGATTGTTGATGTAAAGATGAGAGATGGGCATATAACAAGTAAGAAGACATGTGGTAAAAACAAGTGTTGCCTTTGGTCTGAACAATATAATCCTGCATCCACACAAGTTGTTTACTAGTTCTAGAGGATTTCCTGGTAGCAATATCAAGAACTGAAGGTTGAGAACTAGGTGGAGGTTGAGGACTAGGTGTAGGAGTAGGAACAGAAGGCTCAAGAGTAGGGGTTGAGGTAGGAGGAATATCTGAAGTAGTTGGGGTTGAAGACACATAGACAAGACCAAAGGAAGAAGAAACAGAATCAGAATCAAAAGAATAAGGAAAAGTCGGTTGTGTACTTAGCACAGAAGAACATGCAACATCAGAGGAATATAAGTCTAAAACTGGGAAGAGTGGATTGTAAGAACACTGGAGATGCTTTAAAGGAAAATATCCTCATTGAATACAACATTTCTATTGACTAGAAATGACTTGGAGTGAAGATCATACAACACATATCCTTTTTTAGTGGAAGAGTAGCCTAGGAAAATAGCAAGAACTGCTCTTGAGGAAAATTTATCTGAGATCTTAGGACATGCAGCACAACAAAGACAACCAAATACTGTAATATGTGTTAGGGAGGGTGAATGAGAGTACATTAACTCAAAAGGAGACTTGAACTTAAGAAGTTTTGAAGGTATTCTATTCAAAAGGTAAACAATTATTAATAAACATTCACCCAGAATTGAAGAGGAATAACAGCTTGAAACCTTAAGGCTCTTGCCATTTCAAGTACAGTTCGGTATTTTCTCTCAACAATATCATTCTGCTGAGGTGTGTACACACAAGTACTTTGTTGAATAATACCAAGGCTACTGAGCAGATTTTAAAATTCAAAACTAAAGAACTCACTACCATTATTTGTTCTAAATGTTTTAATAGTAGTGGAAAATACATTTTGTACTTGAGCAAAATTCTGTTTCAGTACTACAATTACATATGCCTTTGAAACAAGTAAAAACACTCAAGTGTATCTAGTGTGATCATCCACAATGGTTACAAAATATCTCTTTTTATCATGAGTTAATACTCTATATGGACACCAAACATCACAGTGAATCAAATTAAACATAGCTTTGAAATTATGAGTACTTAAAAAAAGGAAGTTTAATATGTTTTGCTAAGGGACCGACTGTGCAATGTGACTTCTCTAGATTCTTAACACCTCTAAGATACTCATGCTTCTTTATTATATCTATATATGTATGATCTAACATTTTATGCCATAATGACATGGTTTCAATTGCATTAACAAAATTAACACTTTTCACATCTGATTGAGTTAAAACTGGAGCTTGTGGAAAACACCATTCTCTGAGAATGTATAGACCATGTACTATCTTACCAATCCCCTTCACTTGACCATTGTAGAGATCTTGGAAGATGCAAAAGTCAGGAAAGAAAGCTGTCAAGCAATTTAGTTCCTTTGTTAAATGAGAAACAGACAAGAGATTGTATTGAAAAATCAAGAACAAAGAGAACATTGGGTATTGTTTGATCCTTACATATAATTGCACTTATAATATGTGACATTGATACTTGATTTCTGATAGGTAGATGTACTTTTCTCTTATCACACTGAGGCACAGACTTACACTTATTTAACATATCAAAGTTTGAAGTCATATGGTTAGTTGCACCAGTGTCAATTATCCACTCCTTAGGCACATATTTTGACACTAAAACAGTTAAAATACTACATGTTGCAGCTGCTTTCATGGATGACTCTGTGTTACTTTCACCACCCTTGGATAACAAGTACAACATATGATGATATTGTTCCTTTGTAAAGAAAGTTGTAGGTGATTGTGTGACCTTGAATGGCTGTGTTGGAGCCATCATATTCTAAGCATTTGATTATGCATCAACTAAATTAGTAGATGCAACACTCTTCTTCTTAGACTTCCACCCTACTGGATATCCAACTACCTTGAAGCAATTCTCTATACTATGCCCCTTGTAGCCACACACTTCACAAATAAGAAATTGCTTCTGAGTTTTACCAACATGTGCACCATAGTAACCATCTGGACCTCCTCATGGGTTGTTATGTCCACCTCCACTACATTTGTGACTAACATTTGGTCTATTATTTCCTCCTCCACTACATTTGTGACTAACATTTGGTTTATTATTTCCTCATCCACTACCTTTCTGGCTAAACAGAGCAGTTCCTTCAATCATACCAGTTCCAACACTAACATGAGCTAAACTAGCCAAATTCCTCCAACTCTACTGATCAATCATGAGTGAATATGTCTTGTTCAAATTTGGAGTTGGAGACATCATAAGAATTTGTCCTCTAGGCTGGAAATATGACTCATTAAGTCCATTTAGGAACTACAAAAACATATGATATTCTAAGTGTCCACCAAGGGCAATGCATGATTGCATCAAACTCATTCCACATATCTCTTAGTTTTGAAAAATAATCAGCAATCGACATAGTGCCTTGTGTGCAAACATGTATTTCCTTATGCAATTGAAACACATGCGATCTATTGATTTTATCAAATCTCTCTTTCAACTCAAGCCAAACTCTATGAGCATCACAAACATACACTACACTGCTCAACAAACCAAGTCTTACAACAGTCATGATCCATGAGAGTATAACAACGTTACACTTCTCCACAAATTATGTAATTGAGGTTCAAAGCTACTCTTAGGGTATCAGCTATCTAAGAACCCTAATTTACTCTTTCCTAGCAATCCAATTGGCATAGATCTACTCCAAAGTGCATAATTCTCTGAACTAGTAAGTTGAATAGAGACTAAATAACTACCTGGAGTATCAACCGATTGAAGAAATAGAGGATGATGTTGATTGATGATTGGAAATGAATTGTTCATAGTTGAACTTCCAGTTCCATTGTTTAATGCTTTTGTATGTGGCTGTGTGTTGTTCGTCTGTTGTGTTCCAGTATCTAGGGTTTCGGTAACACAGAACGCTATATTTGACATCGCAACAAGCTTTGAATTACCAAAACCTAGCTCAATGCTTACTCGCGATTCAATTGAGCTTTGAATCTAAGCAATTCCCGGTTTAAACACGAACAATCAACACTCCACTAGCTGCCTACAATCTATTGAGGCTCTGATACCATGATAACTCCATGAGAAGCTTGTAAAGCAACAAAAACGAAGAACAGTGGTGAAGAAATGAAGGATAGAGAGAGGAGAGAGAGCAACAAAAAACAATTATTGCTACATTGAGAGAGAATAAGAATACAAAATATCTAAAAATGAATTGTATCACCTATCACCTATCACATATCATGCTATTGTTATTTATACTACACATTCACACATGTGTGCATATACTAACTCATCTCTAGTTACTTTAACTACACCTAAACTTCTATTAACTCAACCATGATAGCTTGTAGTTCAACAAATATTGCTTGATAACGTCCCGTTCCAATTTTAATTTGCATGAATATCTTTTGTACATAAAATTACACTTTGTGTTAACCATACTAGTAAGTATTCTTTAAGTCAATTACTCGTGGAATGATTATTATCTCGCTTAACTATCTGAAGCATTACATATTTACAAATTAGAATCGTGAAATCACTAAGATTCAACGTCCCATTCCGATTTTAATTTGCATGAATATCTTTTTGACATAAAATTCACTTTACGATAAATAATTTCAGCCATACTATTTTTTACATCAAGTAGCTTAACAGAATTCCTTAATTAAATCGTCCTTCAAGCACATCCAGTAAATAAAATAAAATAAAATACATCCGGTAAAATTGGAACTGTTGAAAAAATCCCTGAAATCTAACGAAGACTTATAAGAGGCTGGTAGTTGCTACACTGGCGTAACGAAATCTACATCACATTTTACTCTAACTGACCAACTTATAAGTCAATTGTTGGACTATATAACCAGTGATACCTCTTCTCTTGCCGCTACTATCGGCCGCAAACACCCATTAAATCAGTAACTTCTTTTTTACTTTGAAAAAGTAGTAATATTATAACTTCTCTTTTACTATATCGCCCTTCAAAAGTTAAAAAATAAAAGTTTGAATTTATCCCTGAACTTAATAATAATCATTATTTTCATTAAGAAAAGTTTAAATATAAAAAATTATGTGTACATAGTGTTATGAAGATTTAAATATAGTATATACACAAAAAATGTTAGATTTATTTACACAATGAGTATAATTTTTCGATGAAAGTCATCAATTGACTTTTCTTGGAGAAGGGTAGCTCTGCGCCTGCCAAAATTACTTCATCTGTTCCAATTTATATGACACACATTTTTTTTAATCTGTCAAAAAAAGAATAACATATTTTTTTATTTGACAATAATTTAACTTTAAAATTATACATTAGATGATCTATAAACATAGAAATATCTTTAGTTTATTTTATATCACAAGATTCAAAAGTTTTTTTTTTTTTAAATTTCGTGTCAAGTCAAACTATATCATAAATTGGGACGGAGAGAGTATCTATTTTTGTCATTTGCTACACTTTCGATTCATTCTACTCTTGCAGCTAGCAAATGGTCTCGTGTTTGCGTTTGTCATTAACGGAGCTTCAACATGTAACTAAAGGAGCTACACTTTGGTTTTCACGTATTCAAATTGTTAAAGAAAAAAATCTAAATGTATCTAATAATCTTGTTACTAAGTTTAAAATTACCTTTAAATTGGAGTTCCACTAAGAATAAAAAGAGATTATTTTTCTTTGAGTAATTGTAAATTAAAAGTTTAATGAATGTAAAGTTGTTCAATTTCTTTTAGTTGGTTGACAAATTTGACTATTTGTTTAAAATTAAACCAAATTTCCCTCTCCAAAATTTAGTTTACAAATACAAATCTGGTGGACCCCATGAACTGCCAGGTAGATTTTGAGTAAGAACGTGTGGTCCCCATCTGTGAGCATATGTGGAGGAGATTTTCTATTAGAATTTTTTCTCCTATCTGTACTTTTGGCCTAAAGTATTAAAGTAGCATCCAAAAACCAAATACTCATGAGAGCAAATTTGATAAGTGCCACACATGCAAAACGGTGTTATATTTATTATAAAAAGAAATGTACTGTGTGCATGCCATTTATCATACTACTCAAACAACAAAAACATTAACACTTTGATCAATGGGCCCCGTTCAAGTAAAACAACCATATTTGAATACAAAATTTTTAAAAAGTATATCCGTAGTTCACTTTTGCTTGTCATGTTTCGTTTTTCTAAAATTAAATTGATTAAATTTCGAAGATAAATTGAATTAGATTAATTTAATATTTAAAATTAAGATACTCAAATACTATATGAAAAATATCATAAGTTGCAATTCTTTTCATATTAATATGGTGAAAAAATATATATTAAAATATTAATTAAAATTCATATAGTTTGACTCTATAGAAGCGTAATGTGACAAGTAAAAGTGAATGAAAATAGTAATATATTGGTTAATTTAGTCCGAAGTTATTAGCTACTTAGCCATTTCATTGTAAAGAATATAAAGCAAAGTTCACTATGCACATTAAATTTCACGTTACTTTAAAGTGAGAAAGAAAGAATTCACAATTAGAACACATTCTTATTTTTTCTTCAAAATAGTCGATAAATTACCATCAATATTGTTTAGCTGATTTTCTTTCTCACTATAATTATACTTATTTTTATATAAATAACCGACCTAATTTACTGTTTACTTTTTAGTCAATATATATAAATTATATATGATTATACACATTCATCAATTATTTTTAATTAAAACGGTTGGATTAATGACTATATCCTTACTCACTTTGAGATCTTTACACAAATATGTATATATATAATAATAATTAATTAATCTTCAATATAATGGAACGAGAAGACAATTATAGTAAACAACAAATATATTCCCATGGTCCCTTTTTACCCAACTCGTTTTAATTGCAAAGGACATTATTTAGAAAGTAATTATTTTCTCAACGCCATCAAAGCCTCTGAGTATTATGACGTGGCGTCACCAGAAGTGCTCATACGATCAGGCTATGTTATACGAGGTTACACACTAGACTTTCTCAAAAGACAAAAAAGTTCCCACACAAGCCAACCTGTTCGCTGTTCCTTTGCGAATATTTTATTTGAGACATTTTAAAACTTTTTGGGTAAGGCTTAGCCACATATATATATATCCGAAAAAAATCGATGGATGAGGGTATTTACGTCATTTAACTATCTAGTAAACGTTCTAATTGAATTGGAAAATCCAGGCGCATTTCCTAATAAACTCCCGCATTTTTCTGTAACGACAGATACAGCCTGTAAATGGAGTCATTTCAAATTTTTGTTTTAAAAAGTTTGTAAGTTATCCATTTTTTTGCTATCAGTATCAAAGACCCATAATTTAAAATTCATTAATCTTCTTTAAATATAATAATAATACAGGCAGTACTTACTTGGTATTGTTAGTTTTGACACAAGTAATGGTTTGAGAACTAGTACTTGTTTTCAGTTATTTGGTATAGTAGAGTTTTTGGATATATGATATTTAAAAATTGGTTTTGATCCCTTTAAAGCCAATTCTTTCTGTCAATTTTTGCTCTTTATTTGGTTAGTAAACAAAGAGTAGTGTTGTGAGAGTACTATATAATATTTTTATTTTATAGAAATGGGATTAAGAAATAGTCAGAAGAAGAAGAGCAAGAGGAAATTTGAGTACTGAGGAACATGGATTGGTTGGTTTAATTATTTTTCATTTTTCAGTATTGTACTCTACTCAGACACTTTGCAGGTATTTTTATTTTTATTGTTCTTGAAAATGGTGGTTGTGATTTTTTTTTTTGTCATTTCCTCTACTCTGGTTTTTTTTTTTTTGTGGAATAGTTTGAAGTGTTAATTTTGTTTCAATGACGAAAAGAGACAACTTTTGATGTTTCTATGTTCAGAGAAATGTCAAAAATCTCATTTTTTTTTGTGTTACAGAAACAAGAATCAATTTTTATGTTCAAAATTTGGTGATATCTCCTAAATCTTAGTAATTTAAGGAATTCCAATGTTCTGTTTGTTGCTTTAATTCTTGTTTTAGGTTAGTTTTTATAGCAAATATAAAAATTAGCAGTTTTTATTGAAACAAGAATTGATTTTTATGTTCAAAATTTGGTGGTATCTGCTAAATCTCCTTTTTTTAACAGATAACCATGTTCTTGTTTGTTGCTTTAATTCTAGTTTTAGGTTAGTTTCTACTATAGCAACTACAAAAATTAGCAGTTTTTCTTGACACAAGAATCGATTTTTATGTTCAAAATTTGGTTGTATCTGCTAAATCTCCTTTTATTGAAGATAACAATGTTTTTGTTTGTTGCTTTAATTTTAGTTTTAGGTTAGTTTCTATAGGAAACATAGAAATTAGTAGCTTTTCTATTGTTGTTGGTGTAAAGGTAGCTTGAATCTTCCGCAACTTTTTAGTGTTTTGCCTCTTTTGGTAAAACTGATGATTGCTTATTGTTATGGCCAGTTATGACTAGGTCAATGTTATAACCAGCAGTGTCAGATAAAGCTTACCACTTGTTTCTTCCTTTTCTCTCATTTTTAAGATTTATTTTTGTTCTGTTATCTTCTGTCATTTTGCCCCTCCTTGATTCAAGGATATTTTACACCAAACCCTCTCCTTGAACTGATGACTTTATTTGATTTTTCCTCTTGAGAAATGTATGCCGATGCCATTCCAATTAGATATGCGAGAATATAATTTTTGTTTATTGTTTTAGTAATGGTTTTCGACTAAGTCAACATCCATGTTGATTTGTTAGGTTGAAGATGAATATGGACTTTTCCGAGTCTACAAAAGTTGTATATAGTCGAATTCAGAAACTAGAGCCAGAAAATGTGTCAAAGATCATTGGTTATCTCCTCTTACAAGATCACGGTGAGCAGTACATGATTAGATTGGCCTTTAGTCCCGACAATTTGATCCATTCATTGATTAACAAAGCTAAGAATGATCTTGGATTATCATCCAAACCAGCCATTTCTGGTCCCCTTTCACCTCCCTTGATCAATCGAGCATTATCTGTAGACGTTCCCTTGAAATTTGCTCCATTCTCACCAGCTTCACCTCCCCCCTTTCCGACTCTTCGGGTTGGAAATCCCTACTGGGACCCTCAAGGACCTGCTGAAAATCATCTGATTCATAGCTTGGATGAACGTCAACTCCCTAACCAACTTCAGTTCTTGTCTTTGGATGATCACTCAGACCATGTTAATTCAGATTTCTCCGGTGACCACTATTTTCATGGACCCACATTAGGTCCAAGAGCGAGTCGAAGGTCTCCAAGCTTGCCTGAGTTTCCCGTTAAGGTTTGCCATTACTTTAACAAAGGCTTTTGTAAGCACGGAAACGATTGTAGATACTTTCATGGCTATCCAACTCCGGAAAGCTTCTCCCGAGGCTTCAACGCAAATTTAAATGAAGTAGGAAGTGATGAACATATCTTCTCCCCTGGATCTCTAGAGAAACTCGAGATGGAACTCACCGAGCTTCTCAAATCTAGAAGGGGTCAACCTGTTTCTATTGCTTCGTTGCCTATGTTGTACTATGACATGTTTGGCAAAACACTTCAGGCCGAGGGTTATCGCACAGAAAGCCAGAGACACGTGAAAGCTGGATATAGCCTGACTAAGCTCCTTGCCCGACTAAGAAACAGTATTCGTGTCATCGACAGGTGCAACTTGTATAGCTCTCTCCTTTGGTGGATTATGTCTTTGGCACGGACTGTTTTTGATATAAATGTTTGTATTTTGAGACAGGCCCCATGGACAGCATGCCATTATTTTAGCTGAGGATATTCCAAAATACATGGAGTACAGTGGAGAAAGAAATGAACACAGAGCAATTGTAGCCGGTTCTCGCCAGATTTATCTGACTTTTCCAGCTGAGAGCACCTTCAGCGAGCAAGATGTTTCCAACTATTTCAAGTAAGTAACTCCATGTGAATTGACACCTATTATATATTAGTCATTTTTTTCCGTCTTCACGACTTATTAGAGCCTTCTCATGTTTATGCAGTCAATTTGGACCAGTCCAAGATGTTAGAATTCCCTGTCTACAGAAGAGAATGTTTGGATTTGTAACTTTTGTTTTCCAAGAGACGGTTAAGCAGATCCTGGCAAAGGGGAATCCTCATTTAGTTTGTGGAGCACGTGTTTTGGTGAAACCTTACAGGGAAAGGCCCAAGGGTGTAGATAGGTATATTTCCTCTTTTTCTTTTTCTATGAAGGCTTCTAATCACTTATTTGCATACTTTCCGGTTATTGGTCAAAGATCTTCATTTCCTTTAACTGTTGATTTGCATTTGATACGATCTTTATCTTATATCAGCAGAAAAAGCCCAGAGAAAGCTCATCAAGCTTCCTATTATAATTCATCTTTCAATGATGCAGAATCTGAGCACCAATCTTGTAAGATGCACTTCTACTCAAACAGTGGAAATCTATCTTCTGCATGATGCTTTTCTTAATTTTTTGTCATAGGAGTAATATATCATTTTCTGCTTATAGCACCTAGAGTATGTGAAAATTCAAGACTATTGAAGAAACATCTCATGGAGGAACACGATCGTGCAATTGAGTTTGAGAGGAGGCGCTTTCCGGAGTTGCAATATCATCAAATGCGCATTGGCTACTCATTAGAGGATTTGAAGCTTTCTTCAGAAGGTTCTTAAATTTGCAGCTGTGAAGCATATCCTCCACATAATAAAGATCCTTGACTATCCATTTCACCTGACATTGTTCTTTTCTTTTCGTGCTTTCTCCTGTATAGGCCATAGCGAACAACTAGAGTTCCCATCAGCCAAGGGTTTTACTTACATGCTAGATGTATGGAACAATGGTTCCACCAGCGAGGACAAATCTAGGCACGTTAAGACGAATCACTGTGACCAAGAAAGGTAATTCACCTGATTCTGTCCTTTCATCTTAATTCACCGTTTCCCTTTCCTTTTTGTCTTCGAGGGAAAATGCACGTAAAAGTGTATTGTGTCCTTTTGAGTTTGTTGATGATAATTTTTACTCATTAATTCATTTTTTGGGATCTTGCAGTGGTCAAGGATTGAATCTTCCGGATAGCCCTTTTGCATCGCCAATAAAGAATGGCATTTCAACTGTCACATAAGTTCAGAAAACACACACAAGGTTTACAGAGGACTGATTTTTGGAAAGGCAGTTCGTTGGTTCGACACACAAAAGTATGCTACATATTTCCATAGAAACAGTAATTAAAATAGTTGCTCAGCAGAAAGCGCGAGAAGATTAAATTTCTTCCTTTTTTTAGGTGGTCATGATAAAATAATAATATAGAAAAAGAATCCCTAAATGTAACAAGTTTCATAGGTTTTCTGCTTTGATCTGAAGTTAATGATAGGGAGCAAGCTTGAGACTTGTAGGTTTTAGAAGTTAAAGATGTAATTATGGTCTTTTTCTAAGTTTGATGAAGAAGAAAATAGGGGCAGATGCTGAGTTTGGGGTTCAATGTAGAGCTCTCAGCTACTAAACAGAAATGCTAATGTTGCTAACAATAAAGTTATATACATAGTTTTCATTTGCAGTTGTCTGTTTACTTCTGAACTCTCATTTATGTCAAAATTGTTTTTATAATGTTGGTTTTCATGTTAGCTTTCGTTGTACCTATGACTAGAGACATATTTAGAATTTGAAATTTATTGGTTTAAAAGTTCATTATATGTACATATTATGTGAATTTCTCAACAAATATACATGGTTTTGATCAAAGTTACTATCCCGAACCTGTCTATGTCTAATCCGACTACCTTAGTTTATGCAGATGGGAAGAAATTATGTAGTAGTATATTTTTATTGTCTATGTTGGAATTTCAACTAAATTTATGCCATTTATTATGCTGATAAGTTAAATATTCTAGTTTGAAATAGAGACAATGATTGTAAGTGGGGTTGTAATGGCAACTGGAAGAATGGATCCAGCTAAATAGCATTATAAAACCAGTTCACTTTTTGTATTCCCTCTTAAGCCATTAAACAAAATAAATTGTACCAATTTTTTCGGTTTCCCACATATGTTCATTAAACTACATCATTGGAGCCAGACTATATCCGACGTCGCGCCGCATAAGGTCATTCCTCTATTTCTTACTCGATGTTCGCTCATCTCAGCCCATTCACTTCTTACTAAGAATTTTTTCATACCTAGGCTCGAACTCTCGACCTCACTTCATTGCTAAAAAATATATAAATAAAGAAGTTGAATATGGATGTTTGTGGTCCTCAACTGCATGTTCTCTTAACCCCCACACACACCCCACACACCCCACCCCCCACACACAAAAAAAAACTTACATAATGAAAATTGTATTTTGGACACTTGATTTGCTGAAGTCATGCAAGTTGTTATTTTTAAAATCATTTTATGCCAAAATTAATTAGTATGACCAAATTAAGTGGCTTGCTTCTACCTTATGGTAATTGGTATGTGACGAGTTTGTGCTTAATATTTTGTCATTTTCATCTTTTTATTTTTATAATTTTGTATTTTTCACTATTATACAACTGGAAATAGTGAAAGAAAAAAAATATTGCAATTTGAAATTGGACTTGTGACTTCTTTAATAGTGATTGACTTTGAGGAAAGTAGTGGTGGTGAAGTGCGACATTGATTTAGATTATTTGTGGACCGGACCTTATGTGGATTTAAATTATAGATTTATGGGACTTACATATCTACTATAGTTCAATCTTTTTATGTGACACAGATGTTACCTGTCGATGGCCATAAACTTTTCTATTCGTCCATTTCTTACCCACAAACACACTTCATACTTGAAAAGTAGTTTGATTCTATTCCCATCCACCTCTATTGATTTATTTATAACTTTTTTTTATTATCAAAATTAAGCTCCATTTGGTGCTTGTGATATATTTATTCACAAAAATACAATAATTGTTTCTGCGTGGAAAATTCATAGTAGCAAAAAATTATTTATAAATGAATGTAGAGGGAAATTATTTTAGAACAAAAGAGAATAAAAAACTTTTGTCTACTACTAGTATGCATTATGCAAGTCATAAAATGAGAAATGTTCAAAATATACCGCCAACCACAAAATACTTCCATTGATATAGCCATATTTTTCAGTTTACATCAGCATAGGTAATAATGTTTTGCAACAATTTTTATATACCTTTATACATTATTATATACGTAATATTTATAAATTATATAAATAATATATTTACCTTATATAAAATATATATACCTTGTATAATAGTGTATAACAACGTATAAACCTCGTTGGCTACAATTACAAACTTTTTGTTTTGCGATTTTCAATTGCAATTCTTGTTCAAAACAGATACAAATTTCCACTAAATGGCTTCAAATTTGTAGATAACCTCCTTAGACTATTTCTAACAAGTCTAAACAATGCCCATTTCAAATTTATCACAAAAATTAGATTCAAAATTCAAGCCTACTTCTTCAAGATTGTTCAATAATGATAGATTACTTTCCTAATCTGATTCTCACCAGCCAAATCTTATAGAATGAGTACTCTTAACTACGATTTGAGCTTCAAACACAATAAAAAATGGAATTTGTCAACTAACAATCAAGATGTAACTGGATTGGGGAAGAAAAATACAGGATGTGACCTAGCATTTAAATTATATACATTATGGGCCAATTTAGGTAAAAGCTAAATTTTTTTCTTTTGCATATTCTGGTAATAAGATTAAGTTGGGTGACTGTGAGTGCAACTATAAAAAAATTACAGCAAGTTACACCAATCCATATTGGGCTTCAATCTTCATGTGCCTTTTAGGACACCAAGGAAAGTCGGAGAGGAACGCATCTCTATTCAATTTATTTTTGGTATCTGTTTTATAAATTATTTTCTATTCCATTCCCCAACATTCTAAAATAACATTGAGATTTATTATAAAGTTAGATTTCCAAATAAGGGTCATTTTAAATTTTTATGACTAGTGGTCCAGATTAAAATGTTACTCCCTCACCAATTTATATGACACATTTTTTTAGTCCATTCCAAAATGAATATCACATTTTTAGTCCGTCTCAAAAAGAATATCACATTTTCTTATTTGACAATAATTTAACTTTACCTTATACGTTGAACGAGATGATTTATAACCACAAAAATATCTTTGATTTGTTTTAGACCACAAGATTTTAAATTTTTCCTTTATTTCTTAAACTTCGTGCTCAGTCAAACTACATCATATAAATTGGGACCGAGGGAGTAATAATTTACTTCTTGATTTGTTTAAATGTTGGAATACAAGCGAGTGGTCTAGAGAACATTTTTGTTACATGCTCAACTATAATGTTTGCCAAATAGTCAGCAATGGCATTGCCTTTTTTGTATGAACAAATTGAAAATTTCCAGTTTTAGCAAATTCCCATACATGCTCAATTATATTGTTGATCTGCCAATGAACCTTCATCTTTTTGTTAAACATATTCACAATCATAAGCGAATCTGATTCGACTACATTCAACAGTCCTAGGTAACAACATATTGGCATACCCTGAAGGATTGCCCTAGTTTTAGCTATATTGTTGTTGCACTGGCCATAATAGTCTCTTGCAATGGAGGGATGGTGATTTTCAATGACATCAATGAAAAAATGGCAGTGGAGACGGTGAGTGACTATAGAATCTCAATTATGTAATTTAAAAAGTCATTATGGGTTATTTCATGCTATTTATTATGTCAAGTTATCTTATGGTTCCAAATTGTCATTATAAATCCAATTACCATCCTTTGAAGTGAACAGGGGGAGTGCACAAATACCTGGATTTTGGGTCCACGGTTTAAGTTATGTATTCTAACAGGTTTGGCCATAGAAATTATTCACTTTTTTCGGAATTTTTTTCATTTTTTTTTGGAAACTAGTGTTTGACCATGAAAATTTTAAATACAATTTAAAGTTATATTTGAAATTTTAAAAACAACCAAAACCTTGTTTTCACTATTTTCACTTTCTCTTTTTAACCCTTGCTTTGTTTTTCCTTTTTCAAAATTTATCCTAAATTTTTTATTTTTATAAATTTAACCCCGTTTATTTTAGTATTGATAGTATTTACAACTATTTATTTTAGTTCTTGTTGGGTTTTGTACTGGGTACAAGTGCAGGGTGGGGATAGTCTGCATAACAATGTCACTCTTTCTAGCTTCACATATACAACAAATGTGCTCAAATCTTATGAATTACGATACATTAGTTGTAAGTAAATTGACTCTAGTTTCTTAATACTTCTATGCCGGTAATTAACCACATCCCAAAGACCATAACTATTTTTATTTTCCATTAACAGTATGAGTCTTAGATTAGTTAGTTTTACAAATTTATCATCATATTCATTTATTGTACTTCTATCTCACCTCCAATATCTTAATTAGCGTCACTTAGTTAAGATTATGGATGTGATAGATGATATACTAATCAGAAATCTGCAATAATAAAAAATGATTTTGGTAATGAAAAACAGGACGTTGGTCCAGATATTTGCAATAGCAAATAAGATTTTGGTAACCAGAAATTTGTATTAACAAAGACCGTTGTGATCTTCCGTTATTAACTTTGCTTTCTTTTTAGATTTTTTCTTTATTAAGAAAATAATTGTAGACCTTGGTTTATTATCTATGGTTAACTTAACTGAACTGAGATGAATTTGAAGTTTCATTCTGCTGAAAGTTGTTTTCACTAATATATTAGTTGTTTGATGTAATTGTGTAATCGCATGTTTTGATTCAACCAACTGGTTATGTTTATGAATTGTTTTGGGTGATTTTGCTAGTTTTTAGAATTTGAGGGTATAAATCATATTTCATGTTTTAAAAAAAAAAGTATATTCAAACAATCAAATATTTTTTACAAAAACTATGGCCAAACACAACTACAACTCCAACTTCAAAATTTTCAAATAAAGTAAAATTCTTTTTGGTTTCTATGGTCAAACGCCTTAAGTTTATAAATTTTTTGCAAATCTCTCACTTTAGAATAACTTCAAAAAATGCAGTATCTGAACTTTGCACTTCAGCCTATGTGGTAAGGCATATATGGATGAAGTTCAATCATTTTTGCCTAAACTTTATCTATATGAATGAAGTTCTGCCATTTTAATTTGTCAACTGAATAAATTTGCTCAGAAACAATAACTTGTTCTTTGAATTTCAATAGTCCAACATGATTCAATGCCCAAATCTAAACTGAATTAGCTCATATTTGAAACGTTTCAAATATCATAAAGAACATACCCCAACAATCAATTTGTCAAAATAACAACAAATCTAGCAAATCAATTTTACAATAATGATGCTTTGCCGATGTTTTTGAATTTTCAAACAATGCTCACTTTATGTAAAAGTATGAGCCTCCACAAATTATTTTTCTTTCTCATCACAAATATTAAAATATTTTAATAAGCATATTCTCTACATAAATAATTCCGAATATCAAATTTACACGTATTATTTAATCTGTTACCTCAGAGAAACGTATATGCTCAATGTCCAGTATATAAATCAGTCCCTCCCAGCATTACCAGGCCGTCAGATTACTTCTAGACTCTTCAACTAATTCAAATATAACAAGCTTTTGATGATCGTTTTTAGAAAGAAATATAACCTTAGTGATGCCTAAATTCAAACCATACATTGCATCTTTTACAATTCACCAATGTGATGATGGACGTGGATTTTAATAACTCGGCATTTCACAATTTTTGCTCTAAACAAGGCATGATTTTCCATTTTTCCTGCCCCTATACTTCCTCCCAAAATGGAAAGGCTGAACGAATTATACGTACCATCAATAACATGGTTCGCACCCTTCTGTTTCATGCCTGTCTTCCACCGCCTTTTTGGGTCTATGCTGTTAAAATAGTAGAATCACTTCTTAATATTTTACCAACTAGCACTCTCCAAAACAAGACCCCTACCGAAATCTTATACCGTAGGTTCCCATCCTATGACCATCTCCGTATTTTCGGCTGCTTATGCTACCCCAACCTAGCCTCCACTGCACCTTACAAACTAGCCCCTCGCACCAAGCCATGTGTCTTCGTTGGTTTCTCTTCTACTCATCGGGGCTACCTGTGCTATGACATAGCCACTCATAAAATCATTGTCTCCCGTCACGTCACATTTGACGAGACGACCTTTCCTTTTTCAAATCTCCAAAAGTTTCAGACCACCGATTTCACCTTTCTCGATGAACCAAGTCTGTCCCCGGCTGTCCAATCCTTGTACCACCGGCAACCCACTATTCCGACAGAGCCTGCGCCAGCAGCTCCGTCCCCGCCACTGTCCGGCATCGTCTTTGACCAGACTCCTCCCAGCTCTCGGTCGACCACCCCACTACTCGACCCGACTATATCTCCTGCTCCTCCAGTACCGCTGCTGCCTCCAGAACCCGACAGCCCACAACCACAAAATCCAGACCACCCACCACTGCCTACCCACCGTATGGAGACACGTACATAACATGAGATTTTCAAACCCAAGGTCCATTTTAACCTCTCCGCACAAACCATATTACCCATTCCAAAAAATCCAAAACTAGCCAAAATGGACCCTAATTAGAATGTGGCCATGTGCGAGAAATTTAATGCTTTAACCAAGCAGAACACTTGGGATTTGGTACCTAGACCAGACAGTGTAAATGTTATCCGGTGCATATGGCTATTTCATCACAAGTATAGAGACAGTGCTGACTTGGAGCGGTATAAGGCAAAACTGGTTGTTAATGGCACTAATCAGCATGCGGGTATTGATTGTGGTGAAACATTTAGTCCGGTTGTTAAAACGACTACTATTCGGACTGTTCTCAGTATTCCTATGGGCATGCATTTGGCCGATTCATCAGCTTGATGTCAAGAATGCGTTTCTTCATGGGGATTTGAAAGAAACTGTGTACATGCATCAGCCCCCTGGTTTTGTTCATCCAGCAGTTCCTCAGTTTGTATGTCATCTCAGAAAGTCATTTATGGCTTGAAACAGGCACCCCGCGCTTGGTATGATCGCTTTGCCAGGTATCTTATGCAGATCGATTTTACATGTAGCAAGTGTGATAACTCTCTCTTCACTTTCCATTGAGGTAGCAGCACTGCTTATTTGCTAATATATGTGGATGACATTGTTCTTACTACCTCCTCTGACGGTTTGAAGAATGAAATCATTTCTCTACTTAAAACTATGTTTTTGTGTCAGCGCAAATATGCGGAGGAAATAGTGTGCAGGGCTCATATGGCAAATTGTAAATTTATGCCAACTCCAATTGACTCAAAATCCAAGCTCAGTGCCAATGAGGGCGCGCCGGTTTCTGATCCCACTCTCTATCGGAGTCTTGCAGGTGCTCTTCAGTATCTTACATTCACTAGGCCCGATATTGCATATGCCGTTCAGCAGGTGTGTCTGTTTATGCACGACCCCGAGAGTCTCATTTTGCGGCCCTCAAACGTATTATCAGATACGTTAAGGGCACATTGGACTTTGGACTGCATCTCTACCCCTCTGCCCCAACCAAGTTACTCTCCTACACGGATGCAGATTGGGCAGGATGCCCGGACACACGTCGCTCCACCTCAGGCTACTGTGTCTTTCTTGGGGATAATCTTATTTCATGATCCGCCAAGCGGCAGGCCACGCTATCCCGTTCTAGTGCTGAAGCAGAGTATCGCGGAGTTGCTAATGTCGTTGCTGAGATCTGTTGGCTCCAAAATCTTCTCTGGAGCTCCAGTGTCCACTGCGAAAGGCGTCTATAGTCTACTATGACAACATATCTGTCATCTATATGTCTCACAATCCGATCCAACATCAGCGGACCAAGCATATCGAGATGGATATTCACTTTGTGCGTGAGAAAGTTGCCATTGGTCAGGTCAAAATATTACACGTGCCTTCCTCCTATCAGTATGCAGATATTTTTACCAAGGGACTACCGAGACAACTCTTCACAGACTTCCGATCCAGCCTTAGCGTTCGGCATCCTCCTGCTCCGACTGAAGGGGAGTATTAGCGAATATTCACAGTATATTTTGTAATTATAATAGATGTATATTTAAGGTAACTTATGATTCTTATTGTATTAGGAATCAACTATTTAAAGTAAGTTAAGATTCTTATTGTATTAGGAATCAACCTCTGTACAACTATATATATTGTGATTAATGAAAGAAATCCCTAAGGGAAATTATTCCAATCTTACCCTATGATTAGCAGAGTTTTCGATGTATCGGATTCTTAATAAAGCAGTTGATAATAGAAAATATGTGATACGCCTGCATGGGTTGTTCGTGTCTGACATGAGCGGTTCGATACTTGTGAATAATTATTGTGATGCTAAAATTATCTGAAAAATTGAACAAGTCGTAAAATATACAATTAACAACATAGCGATGCTTATTGTTTTCTTTAAAGTGAAAAAATGACGAAGAAGGGAAATGAAATTAAGGAGATTTTCTATTGAACATTTGACTACTTTTAGGAGTACTTAGGAGAAGTGAAGTTGTTGATGACCCAATCAAATGCAAACTTGCAGATATTATAGTAATATTTATTTAGTTACCAACTCCATTCACAACTATCTTAATATAATTTTACTTGAAATTATATAGAAGCACAAGCATAAATAGAAAGGATTTTAGTTATATACTAAAAAAGTGAACATTCTTTTATGGTTTTAATATCTTATACATAACACGTTATACGATAACTTGTCGTATTTTCAAGTTACTAATCTCATTCATTTGCTCATAGTAATCTCATTCATTTACCCATTAGTTATCTTTTAAAAAAAAAATCTCGGATTCATATGATTCAAATTGTGAAACTCTAACGCCAACCAAGTTATATGAGCTGTATTCTTTGAGTTTAGTGTGCCAAGTAAGTACTAAGTACTGACCTTCTACTACCTCTAGAGAATAAGTTAAAGGAGAATATTAACGTGGAAAGGAAAAAGAAAAAGAGAAGGTGGCCAAAGAAGGTTGGAACCAAAGAAAATAGAGGATCAAAGACTAACAGCTTTTTGGATGTTTTTTTTTTTTGGTATTTTATCATATTGTTACTTTAAATATAATGTTATGTTTTAGTTGTGATTTAAATATTATAGTATTACATTGTTAAACTCATATTGTTATTTTAAATATAATATTTATTTTAATTGTGACTTAAATTTTATAGTATTATATTATTAATTCCATTGTTAAGTAACGATGAAAAATAATTTATGTAATGATATATTTAGTATGATTGTGTCGTTATGTTTTTCCCCCCTCATCTTGGCCTTGCTTACTATTTAATAATTCTATTTTACTTTTTATCTTACCTTTTTTATAATGTAACTTTACGCGTATCATACATTTTCTTTATAATATTATAAGTTTATTCTTCAATTTGTTGGTGTATGGCATTATAAAATGACAATAAACAATACAATCTATTTAAACGTTGTAAATGATAATTTAAATACAATACAATCTGGTAATACATTATAAAACAATATGTCATAACCATCCGAAGTGAAAACATCATGGGGTGTAGTGTGATGAATAATATCTCTACGTCCTTAATCAATTTTTTTAAAATTTGACCTCTAGAAATAAAGAATCTCTTGACAAAGAACACTTTAACTCCCTTATTGAATTAATGTACTTATCATGAATTTAGATCAATCGAATCAATATATTTTGAAAATAGGATGCCTAAAGAAATAAAAGATCAAAGGAAATAGAGGAGCAAAAGACTCAGTGGAAAGAAGGGTGGAGGTCTAAAGAGGGTCCATGGGAGACCCAAAATGCAATATGTTAATTGGGCCCAACTTTTAGGGCCTGTTTGGAAAGTCATCATGTAATTGGATTTGATTTGAGTGTAATGTAATTGAGTGTAATTGAAAGATTGTAATTACACTTTCCAATACTCAAGGGTGGAAAAGAGAGAAAGCTTTTCAATATATTCCTTAGAGTTTCAAATGGAAATATCATCCCAAGAAATAGCGCTATTCTAAGATGCCGGGGGAGGGGGAGTTGCAGGTAATTACATGATGTAATTAAAAGATTATTTTCTGAATCTCTTCTTTTCTTTTTTAATTTATTTTTTATTTCTATTCTTTTTTCTTTTAATTTATTTTTCATTTTAACTTTTAAATTCTTTTTTTTTCAAACACTATTCTTTTTATATTATTATCTTTTATTCATTTCTCAACCTTTACTTCACGTTCTTCTACATAATTTCTCATACCGTGCTCCTTTATTATTTAATTTTCATTATTTTTTTATTTCACTTAACTATGTTAACTTTCTTATTTCTTTTTCTTTATTTTTTTATTTCAGCCATCTATGTTATTATTTTATTTTTTTAAAAGTTACACCTCCTATTCTTAGAAATGATAAGTCATCCACAAACTTGACTTATAACGAGCTAGTGATGTCAATAAAATTGAATTTAGCTGTTGGATGAGGTTATATGCAAACTTAGCTTATATTGAATGATGTTAGCATTGATAAATTATTTTTTAACATTTAAATAATATTATGAAATTATAGTTGTAACTATTAATAATTTTGTCAAACATGTTGTCAGCGATGTTATTGCAAAATGTATGCTTCGTAAGAAGTTTTATTAATTGATTCAATTAAGGTATTATTTATTTATATATATCAACTTTTTATGATGCTAGTTATAAATTTATAATTATTTAGTCTATATCTTCGAAATAATATGTATTTTGAATACACAATGATAGATAAAATTAAGTAATATTTCTTATATGAATATATATTTGTCAAACATTAACGTTTAGTTTTTGATAATTAATTTTTATTTTTAAAATTTAAAATATTTAACTGTATAATTACATTTGTGCAACCAAACAATACGTTTCTGATTATAATGTAATTAATTTATGACAAACAAACATGTCATCGTAATTACTATACTGTGGAATTACTAGATTATGTAATTACTACTCTAATAATTACACCAATTCCAATTAACGCTTTCCAAACATACCCTTAGTCTTTGTTCAGCCTTTTTTGGTTAAAGGATAGTAAGGTTCGAAGAGATGAAGACAAAGAAAACAGTGTGTGCAAAAGCTAACAGAAGTGGTCGTATAACAATGGAAGTGTCAAAAACCTGAAAAAAGACAACATTGTCTGTCGGCTTACTTTAATTGGGAAATGACTCACAAAGTCAATTGATGTTTTCTTTCATGAAGACTTCCCTCTTGTGAATTGTGATTCGTTTCTTTGATTTTCACAAAATTCTTGTTTTTATTGTCTAGCACTATCAATGCTACTACTCCCTTCGGTTTCGATTTACGTATTTATTTTTCGTTTATAGTCTATTTTATTTTTAAAAAAAGAATGTTGTTATTTTGTATATTTAATAAATTTTTAACTTTAACATGTTACTAGATATAAGACATGTTTAAAACGACAAGTTCAATTGACATTTGTGTTGAGGAGAAATTTATTACCTTACATACATTTATAATTTAAGGTCATAAGGTCCAAAAAAAAATTCTATATTTTTTAAAATTTCGTATCAAATCAAATTATTAAGACACATAAATACAACGAAAGGAGTATAATCTACTATCTCCCATTTACTAGTATTTTTTTTTTGTGTGAGTGGAGTTAGAAGGGTTAAACCTTAACTTACTAATTCTAATGAAGATAGAACATGCCCTACCCTTTACATGGGTGCAGGAAATAACTGTTAAGAGTCTCACATCGGATATGGAATGAAAACTTGGACTCCTTATATGGACTTGAACAATTTTCACCCTACAAGCTAGCTTTTGGGATTGAGTTAGACCCAATATTCATTCTTTACATGGTATCAAAGTCAGGCTCATTTCAATTCTTTGTTCACCGATGTTGGGCCCTAAGATCATATTATCCACGCTCCAGTTAACAAAGTTTGGGCGTGCGGAGGATTGTTAAGAGTCCCACATCGGATATGGAATGGGAACATGGACTCCTTACATGGACTTGGACAATCCTCACCCTATAAGTTAAATTTTGGAGTTGAATTAGGCTCAAGATCCATTCTTTATGATAACGATCAAATTTGTTACAAAATTTATAACATACTTTAAGATGATATTCCAGTACAAAATGCTAAACAATGAAAGTTAAAGAAGAAAGTTGAGTTATAAGTCAATGATTTTTCTTACAAGCGAAAAATGTAGATATAAGAAATGGCCAAATTTTTGTAAAAGCGTTTAACATGGTGATCTCGACTTCTTCAGTATGTCCGTCCAAATTCTGACAGTAAAAGTCTTGATATTTTACTAGTATTAACTGTCACAATTTTGAAAATTGAATTGTTTTTTCCTATTCGAGTGTATTTCTAGTAAACTTATAAGACAAATAGAATTTACTCTATTTTATGTTCACTCCAAAAAGACCCGACATAGCAAGAACATCACTTGATAAAGTCTTCATCATGTGAACTCCAATAAAAGCTTTGCCATATAAAATGGACTACACAATGATCTAAATTCTAATAAATCTTCAAATTATATCTATATAGTAGTATCTTATTTTCTTGATTGTCGCGTTTATATATCCGGCAAGACAAGTATCATGGGGACAGTTACATACTCGTTGGATCTAGAAGTGAGTCCATGCCAATTTAGAGGTAGATTCAGAATTTTCCGTGCGTGAATTATGGATCACAACTTTTTTTATTGAACGGGGTTGTAATTATAAATTATTTAATACATATTAAGTGAATTTCTAGGCACAATATAAGGTATGAGCTGAAGCTATTAAGTTCTGTTAAATCCATAGTTTAAACGATAATCTACCCCGATATGCTGTGACTTTAAAATCTAAACAGTATAGGTTCTGTATTAAGATGTACACATTTTCTTTTACATATGTACCTTATATATACACACATGTACACATATATAACTAGTAAAAATTTGTTAGCTACGAAAAATTTAACGAAGGATATATATATTGATTTTTGCCCAACCTGAAATACATAATTTGAATGCAACTACATCTTTTCCCAAGAAACTTGAGAAAAAGAGAAGGCAACAGGATTACTTTTTTCATAAGGTCTTCATCTTCATGTGAGTTATAATACAATGAGAAGGGTCCCATATATTGTAAATAGCTTTCCATGGTGGTGGGGAGCTAATATGAAGAGTCTTAGCTTTGATATCATGTTTGAACCATCGATTATTGTAAACTAGTTGCACTTGCACACGCGTGCGCAGACAGACACAAATAATATAAAGTATTCAATTACTATATTTTTATGTATCTAACTTCTATTGGACTATATAATATTAGGCGCATGCTATTCAATGACTTGGCACCCTTTAAAAAAATAAAATATATATCCATCTAAAATAATCAAGGGATTGAAAAAGGAAGTCCAAGAAATACACCCTTCTGAAAAAATTGATCATGTCATCTTTTTGAAAATAAATTAAAACGAAAATGTGCACTTATTTCTTACAATAAGTGTTTAAATAAGAAAAATTATGAGAGTAAAATGCCGTGGAAGGCATTGAAGCAAAAAAAGAAAACGAAAACACCCACCTTAAGTTAAATTAGAAAATAAGTTCTGGAAAAAAATAATTTCTTAATTATTTTCATTAATGAAGAAGTATATATACATGATATGCAATATCTAAATATGAAAAATACTATTCCTATTATAATATTAATACCATAATTACACTTGTACAATAATTCTACAAATATGGTAAGCAATCAAACCAAATTCAGTCACTTGGTATACACGGTACCGTGTATACGTTGCCTTTCTATCACTCCCCGCAGTCATAGCGGGCGGTTGTCGTACGTTGAGACTGTCCCTAATCTTCAAACAGAACCAAGGGAAGACCCTTCGTAAAGATGTCAGCAATTTGGTACCTTGAAGGGACATGCAAGACACGTACTTGTCCACGGGCTACCTTTTCGCGAACAAAGTGAATATCCATCTCGATATGTTAGTGCACTAATGTTGGACCGGATTCCCATACAGATAGACGACACTAACATTATCACAGTAGACCAAAGTAGCTTTCTGAATAGGAAAGTGAAGCTCCAATAAAAGATTATGCAGCCAACATGACTCAGATACCACATTGGCTACTCCTTGATACTCGGCCTCCGCACTGGATCGCGATAAAGTAGTCTGGCGTTTTGCCGACCAAGAGACCAAGTTATCACCAAGAAACATACATTAACCATATGTTGAATGTCAGGTATCTGGACATCCACCCCAATCAGCATATGTATAAGACACAAAAGTAAAGACGAATGATGTATATAAATGCAATACATAATCAAGTGTGGCATGTATGTATCGTATAATGCATTTGAGCATATGCATGTGCTCAATACGCGGATCATGCATAAATAAACACACTTGTTGTACTGCATAAGTAATATCTGGTCTCGTGAAAGTAAGATACTGAAGAGCCCCTGCAAGACTACGATAGTGGGTGGGATCCTCATATGATGTGCTAGAAGTAGCACTCAACTTCAGTTTGGTATCAACCAGAGTAGAAGAGGACTTACAAGACGACATGTCAGCACTCTCAATAATCTCAGTCGCATACTTCTTCTGTGATAAAAATAGAACACTTGCATGACGAGTGACAGCTACACCCAAAAAATAACTCAAGGGCCCCAAATCTTTCATAACAAATTCAGAACTCAGAAGGGACATGATAGGCTTGCGCAAATTATCAGAGGAGGCAGTCAAAATGATATCATCCACATATAACAGAATGTATGCTAGACAAGTGCCACGACGATAGATGAACAGAGAATGATCAGACCTGCTGTGAGAAAATCCAATAGTCGACACATAATCTACAAACCTTTTATACCAAGCCCGTGGGGCCTGCTTAAGCCCATACAAGGACTTCTTCAGGAAAATGACATGGTGAAGATAATTGAGGTCTTTAAAACCCAAGGGTTGATGCATGTATATTGTCTCCTTAAGATCACCGTTTAAGAAAGCATTTTCACATCCAACTGATGAATGGGCCATGTTTTAGAGAGAGCTAGACTAAGCACAATGTGAATGGTTGCCTATTTGACCACCGGACTAAATGTCTCTCCACAATCCACACCAACCTGTTGTGTTTTACCATCACCGACAAGACGGGCCTTATGCCTCTCAAAAGAACCGTAAGAATTTTCTTTATGAGAAAATCTACATAGAACGAATAATATTGACACCATGCAGACAGGGCACCAACTCCCATGTCTTATTTTCAATAAGAGCATTATATTGGTCATCCATGGCCATTTTCCAATTCGGGTCATAAAGGACAGACACTGGGTTACGTGGTAGGGGTGATTTATGACATTAGAATTAAGATTAAAATATCATTTTTATTTAAAAATACCCCATTGGCTACGAGCAACATTTCCTTGACCCGAGATAGAATTGGACGGGATTTGGGTAATTATCGGGTCGGCAGTAGACTGGCCAACAGGCATTGGGCCTGCTGGCCCAACAACGGGTGGCTGAAAAAGTGGATGCGGGGAAAAATTATTTGGGCCAGAAACTAGACCGGGACTGGACCGAGAATCGGAGGCAGAAGCGGGACCAAGACTAGCACTGGGTCGTGACTCGGGAACAATACCGGGAATCTTTGGGCCAGCAGGCAGTGGGCCTGCTGGCGGATTTGGGTTATGGGACATCTCGGATAAATGGTGGATAATATACGGTGAGAGACCATCATCCAAAAAATTATACGAACTAGACACAGAATTATACAATTTAACAAACGGAAATAGTGTTTCATAAAAAATGACATGGCGATTAATTATGATTTTATTAGCGGATCAATCAAAATATTTGTAACCATGATGATTAGACGGATAATCTAAAAACACACAAACGGAAGAACATGCTTGTAGTTTGTTAATTGTAGTAGACGGGAAAAGCGGATAGCACAAACACCCAAACACCCTAAGATGAGAATACGAGGGATCATCATTATAAAAAAAAATTGAAGGGTGATTGATATGCTAAACCTTTGTTAGGGAGTGTGTTAAGGAGGTAGGCAGTCATTTGTAACGAATGATGCCAAAAAGATGGAGGTAGCGAAGCATGGGCGAGTAAAGCTCGGACAATATTATTAATTGTATGAA
The DNA here is from genome assembly GCA_029783415.1 of Anisodus acutangulus. NCBI lineage: Eukaryota > Viridiplantae > Streptophyta > Magnoliopsida > Solanales > Solanaceae > Anisodus > Anisodus acutangulus. The sequence continues at coordinate 56,324,591 of CM056491.1, forward strand.
TTTTTCTTACGACCTTCCCATTTTGGGAGGACGTATGAGGACAAGAAAACCAAAAAGATATGGCATGAGTGTCACAAAATTTGCGAAATAGCCATTATCATATTCCTTACCATTATCACATTGAATAATTTTAATTTTCCGTTCAAATTGGGTACGGATGAAAGCTCCAAATTTTAAGAATGTTGAAAAAACTTGAGACTTTTTAGACAAAGGAAAAGTCCAAAAAAATTAGAATAATCATCCAAAATAAACATAATAATGATGGCCCAAATAACTCAAAACGGGAGATGTCCATAAATCACTATGAATAATGTCAAAAGGCATCGACGTACTAGAAGTAGAGGCTACAAACGGTAATCTAACATATTTCCCTAGAGGACAAGAAGGACAAATATGAGTACAACGTGTACTCGTACAATCAATAAAATTATTATTTTTAAGAGAACAAATAATAGATGACCTGGATGACCCAAACGTGCATGCCACAAAGCAGGAGCAAGAGCGGCAAATATTGAAGGTGTGGCTTGTCTCATGGAAATGGTGGTGGTGGTGATTGGATAAAGCCCCCCCTTCTATTACATCTCATTAGATGTATCCCCGTCATGAAATCCTTCACAGAAAATTCAAAAGGGTTAAAGTTAATAGAAACCTAATTATCAGTTGTGAATTTTTGGACAGACACTAAATTTTTAATTAAGTGGGGGGCATGAAGATCATTTTAAGGACTACAGGTGGATGTAGGAGGGGGGCAAATTTGTGTGACCATAACCATTAATTGGAATTGAATTTCCAGACCAACAATTATGCCATGATTTTTGCTCAAATTGAAATAAGACGAGAGATTACCTTGCGCGGACATCATATGAGAAGTGGCTCCGGTGTCTATGTACCAATTTGCGTCTGGGGGATTTAATTCAAGTGTATGCATCGCGGCCTTAATATCCGTAGGTTTCGGACCAGACACTGGGCCCGCAGCAGCAAAGTCTTGCTGAAGCCGAGGCCCAAGCAGGCCAACCGACTGCCTGGGCTTGGAATGCTGGAACAAAGAATTGGGCCTCTGCTGACCACTGGCCCAATTTGCTGGAAAGCCTGGAAAATAAGAAAAAGTCGAGTTGGGCCACTGTGCATTGGCCCAAGGCTGCGGCCAGTAGTGTCGCGCCCGTTTTTTGACCTTGCTCGGGTCAAAGCGGAGCACAGACGTATGGGTGATTCCTGGGTAAATGATTGAGGAGTCGCCACCTAATTATCTTTTACGGTGAATTAGGACACCTAAATTTTAAACTAAGTGCTGCAATGTAAACTCCAATTTTAAGGTCTGCTAAACTAGCGAGATTCTAGGTAAGGGTTCTTTATTATCCTAAAGGGAAGGGGTTAGGAATCCTTTAAGATCCGCTAACTTGCGGTTATCCGGTCAAACTCAGTTTAATTATTGCTAGAAAAATGCATGTTTTACAAGTATAATAGATTAAAAGGTGTTTGCAAATAATTAGTAAATGATGCATTTTATACAAGTACGTATTCAGATGACATAAAAAGAAAGATACATGTAAAGTTTTGAAAAATATGTATTTGTGACAATAAATTATTTATACTATCAAAGAAGTAAAATTTTGGGAATCATTGAATTGTAAATTGACAAAAGATAAACTTATTCGGTATGATTAATAAAGCAAATAAAAGATGACAAAAGTTGTTTTAAAAATCTTGAATACGCGTGACGAGCCTAAAAATAAATAAACTAGCGAAGGATTTCTAAGTTTGAATTTAACCGAGCCTACGAATAAATAAGCTAGCGACGAGTTTCAAATCTTAAACTACCCTATGAATTAATCCTAAGTTTGCCTATTCTAAACATTTCAATAGTTACATAAGTGCGATAAATAATATTACAATACAAAGCGGGATAAAAGCTGAATTAAAGAAAGAAATAAAATAAATAAACTCCGAGGAATAATTCGTCGTTAATTACTTTAATCCCTGCAAGCTGTCAAGAACAAACGGTTAGAAACAATTAAATACAAATAACTTCATATTCGTATTCAAAACAGTGAATGTTTTGATCACGGAGGGCTCAGACTTAAATTTTGAAAAGAACATTCCAATCATGTCGTGGCTGCAAACATATAACTAATGTGATTTATTTTGATTGACTCGCCTACTAAACGTGTTGGTCTCTCGGGTGAAATAGAAAAGATCACTATAATCACGTCGTGGCTGCGAATATATAACTTGTTGGTTATTTTAGTCACCTCGCCTACTAAACATGTTGATCTTGGAAAAAGGTTTAAGCCTCATCATTGCCCAGAAGTTATATTTCCGTCTTTGCAACTGTGGAGGCCTCAAAATCGACGGATATTTTTCATCGGCCAGTGTAGTATCGTGTTCAAATCAGCAAAATTAAATTGAAACGGTAAGCAGCAGATGGCGATAAGCGATGCGCAGAAAAGCAGAGGCAAATTACGAAAAGACGGTGTTAGTTTAAACAGTAAAAAAATAGTAAAGCGAATCAAACTGAGCAAGAAAGCGAAGCGAAAGCAATACCAACAGACGCGGTATTTATTCAAAATAATAAAACAATGATATCCGTCGCAAGAAATTTAAAACAGTAAACTTAATAAAACAATAAGATATCCGTTGCACGGATGTTTAAAACAGTTAAACTAAACAACAGAGAAGCGAAACGAAAGAAAAGCGCGGCCTCAAATTCAATTCCATCGGCCTTTAATGCGATATTAATAAAACAAGAAACAAAAGCAAAGTGCCAAAGAAACGAAAGCGGTGAGCAATTTAAAATACCCGACTGAAGTTCAAATTCGAAAATATCCAAATCGGGTCGACCGACCGAATCGATGATTCAACCAAATCGATTTGATGCAGCCAGATAACCAACAACAAGAATATGAAAATGCAAGAATGCGAAATATCCAATCGGTCGACCGACCGTCGATGATCTGACCGGTCGATGATCTGACCCGGTCGATGATCCAAACTCGAATCGATTTCAACACCAAATTCGGATAACTAATAACAACAACAAAGAATAATGCAAGAAATTTAGAAATTCAAACCGGTCGACTGACCGTCAAGAATCTGACCCGAATTGAGATTCAACCCGACATCAAATAATTCCATCAATTCCAGATAATCAACATACAAAAATGAAATGCAAGAATTACGAAAAATTACTCAAGCGGGTTGACGGGCAGATCGATGACCGACCGAATCGGGTAAAAATCGAAATCGAATAATTCCATCAAATTCCGGATAACCAACATACAGGAATATAAGAATGCAAGAGTTTTGAAATGTTACCCAAACCGGTCGACAGGCAGGTCGATCTGACCCGAGAATCGAAATTCAACCCGAAATCAAATATTCACCAATTCAGGATAACCAACATACAGGGAATATAAGAATGCAAGAGTTTTGAAATGTTACCCAAACGGTCGACCCGACCGGTCGATGTTTCCGACCGAATCGAAATTCAACCCAAATCAAATATTCACCAAATTCAGATAACCAACATACAGGAATATGAGCATGCAAGAATTCTGAAAATAATACCCAAACCGGTCGACTGGTTGGGTCGATTGACCAAATCGATGAAGAACAACAAAAAATGCAAACAGATTTTCGGACTCAAGTTCAAGAACGAAACTCACCTCCTTTCTTTCGAATCTTGGACCTATTTCGGACTTGTATTTTGAACAACAAAGACAGCAAATGATTTAAAATCTAGAACACAACAAATATTTTATGTATATATGGAATAGTCTTCCGAAAAATCCTTCGAAAATCTGTTTTTATCCCCCGAAAAATCTCCTCCTCAAAATGAAGAACAACATGGGGTATTTATAGGTGGATTTCCCCCCAAGAACGAGTTTGAAATTCGAATTAAAGGTAAAGATTTCTGAATTTTGAAAGCGGATTTTAGGGGGGTAGGGGCGTGGGTCGAAGTGACGGGAGGGGTGTGGTGGTGTCAGGGTTGGTGGCAGGGAGTGGGTGGTGGCAGTGGGCGAGGTGACCGGTCGGATGGGAGTGCAGGCGTGGCGATTTGTGAGGGGTTAGGGTTTAGGTTTTCGATTTTGGGGAAAGGTTTGTTAAATGGGGATTTGGGGAGTTGGGTGTAGAACAAAAGGGGTGTGGGGTTGGGCGGTTTAGGGGTTTCGGGTGGGCCGACGGGTTGGTTGATTGGGAGTGGGCTGGTCAGGTTGGGAGAGAGAATGGGTATTGGGTGGTGGGTTTTTTTGTTTTGTGGGTTAGGGGTGTTTGGTTTTGGGTATAAGGGAATAAAAATGGGCGGGTCGAGTGGGAGTTGGGCCGACGGTGGGCTCGAGTTTGTATTGGGGGAAATTTGGGGTTGAGTTGTTTAGGGAATAAAAATGGTTGTTGGGCTCGGTAGGCTTGGGAAATTGGGCTGGTTCGATTGGGAGATGGGGGTGGCCGATTGGGCTTGGGGAAATAAGGGGTATTGGGCTTGGGGTTGGTTTGGTTAGGGAATTAGTTTGGGTAGGAATTTGTATTGGGTTTGGAAAATGAAAATGGGTTGTGGGTTTAAAACATAAAAGGGGTTTTAATATTAAAATATTATTTTTGTTTTGTAAAAGATGTGAATTATTTAAAATAACATAACGACGTGATAATAATAAAATATAATATTTTGTGAAATATTTAATGCTTAATAAAAGGAAAATGCGATGCAATTTTGCGAGAATAAGATAACATAGAATTTCGGATAAAACTTATGATTATTATAAAAATGCAAATGAAATAATAATAATAAGAGGATATACACATATATGCCTATATTTTAAAATTATTTTAAAAGTGTAAAAATATTAAAAAGTACAAATAAAATCATAAAAGATGGGACAAAATTGGGTGTCAACAAGTAGTGTTGTGGCCCACTGCCACCATGTCCACCACTGCTCCGACCACCGCCACTTCCCCCGCCGCTGCGGTTCTTGCCATAATTTTTCCAATTTTGACCCTTTTGACGGCACCGCTGTTACGGTTTTGGCTAGAATTATCCAAGAATGAGTGAGGGTCATCGGACGTGGACATCATTACGGAATTAGATCTGGTAGCCGCCTTCTTAGCCAAGCCGACATCTTCTAATGTGAGCACGGAATGGACCTGATAGATCGGTGGAAGAGGATTACTCTGACAAAGAAGTGTCCCAACGCCATTATAAGCCTCGGATAGGCTTGCAACCATCTGAAGAACAAGACAATCATTGGTGACGGGCGCACCAACGTTCTTGAGTTAATCCTCCAATTCCTTAAAACCGTTTACCATAGGCTGAGACATTCGAAAAATCATCCATAGTGACGTGGGAAAATTCCTGCTCAAGAGTGACGACATGTGAATTTTTGTTATCTTGGAATATATCACGCACCCTATTCCAAGTTTCTATTGCTGTGGCGTCGGGTTCAATAATCTTCTGTAAAAGGTTTGTAGAGATAGTGAAATATATCCATTGGAGTATTGTAGCATCAAGAGTCGTCCATAACACAGAGTCATCATCGACGGTAGGCACCTTCTCCTTGCCTGTATTCGCGGGAATGATGTGATGAAGGACTTGATGCGAGCGTGCGTGAACTTTGAATAATTCCGCCCACGTTGCGTATTGGACGTTTTCTATCTCAAGAACGATAGGGATGTGGTTCTTGATATTGGAAACTGTAAGATCGGGATGAAACATGTTCTTTGAGGTAGACATGATGAAAGGACAAGAGGAGAATGAGGATTCAGAAGAAAAAATTGGGAGAAAAAAAAATCTGATTGTCGGCCTGCTTCTCGGTTTCCGAGAAGGAAGAGGGCTGCGGAAGGTGTTTGGGATAAGGTATTTTTGCCCTAGACTTCTGATACCATGAAAGAAATAATCTCTTGATTATTTTCATTAATGAAGAGGTATATATACATGATATACAATATCTAAATATGGAAAATAAATCTATCTTTTTCTAATACAAGACTAATACCTATTCCTATTATAATACTAATACCATAATTACACTTGTACAAGAATTCTACAAATATGGTAAGTAAACAAATCAAATTCGGTCACTTCGTATACACGGTAAACGTTGCCTTTCTATCAGTTCTTAATTAAATATAGTAGTTTTGTGGTAAACCTGTTACCTTGCATTCTCATTCTCCTAAGACTCTTTTCTTTCCCTTGTTTTTTCCTAAGAAAGAAAAAATTAAAAAGAAACACGAGATCTTAGTAATAATATTCTAAAAACAGGATATCAGATCACGATATGTATTTGAGATCTTCTTAATTTAAAAAATATGGATATAAAATTTGTACTATTTGCTTGGAAACACAAAGAGTTGAATGAATAAACAAAACACCAAGAATTATGGCAGGATAGATAATGTTTTTTATTTTTAATTAGAGTATGGGGTTAGACTTTGAAATGAAGAAAATTCTTTTAAAGAGCATGATACAAAATATATTAATATTCTCCATTTAATGAGTAGCCTCCGAACAATGAGAATTATACATTTCTACACGGTATCAAGAGCCAAACTCTACCCTCCTCCAAAACCCTAAATCCCCCCTCCCCCTCTTTTCTTTCTCACGCCACTGGCAACCCTTGTCCATAGCTTCTCCGACCTCTTCCTCCTCCACCCACGATACACATCCTACTCCTTCTCCACCCTCCTAGCACCTTTCATCCGGCCTTTGCCATGATGAACATCAATGTTTCGAATACATGCTTGCACTTACAACGTCCTTGATCACATCGATGCCACACCCCTCCCCCCCCCCCCCCACTGTCCACCCGATGTCGACAACCCAAGGTGGAAGAGCTTCGATGCAATAATCAAACAATGGATCTATGGCACCATATCCAAGGATTTACTTCAAACCATTATCAAGACAAGTGCTTCGGCTCACAAATTATGGACGAGACTAGAAGAAATCTTTCAAGACAACAAACATACATGTGTCGTGCATCTGAACGAACAATTTAACAACATCCGTCTTGAGAAATTTGCTAATATGTCAGACTATTGTAAACAACTCAAATTAGTTGATGATCAATTGTCTAATGTTACCCATCCGATTTCTGAAACAAAGATGTTTTTGCAACTCATTAATAGGTTGCCGAAAGGTGAGTACGATACACTTGCGATGATGATCCAACAAGCTGATCCTCTCCCTAGCTTCAATAAGGCCCTATCACAATTGCTATTGGAAGAGACTAGACGTGTCAAACAAGACGAAAGACATTGATAGTAAATGCACCGCCGACCACCCCTGCACCCGTCGGACCACCGCAACCCGCATACCACCAAAATCAGCTCAGTGGCCGAGGCGTTGGCAGAGGTCGAGGCCGAGGCAACGAACGCGACGACAGAGGAAGGGGCCGAGGGGGCTAGTCTAATTTCGGTGGATAGCCACGACATGCCCAATCCCCATATCCGTGGGCTAGCCCAATACTGTGGCCAACCCCCAGAAATTGGGCTCTCCCATTTACCTTACCAAACTGCCCCGGCACAGCACCCGAGTTCGACTCCGAGTATTCTAGGCCCTTCTCCTCGCCCACAGTACACGGGTCATCCACACCAGGACCACTTCTCCACGGCTCAACAACAACAGTAGGCATTCAGTCTTATGACCCCTACCGAACTGAGTCAGGCCTACAACACTATGAATCTCCAACAGGCCAATGGCGCATGGTACATGGATACGGGGGCCATATTTTATCTCACTCGTAACTCTGGTAATCTCTCTCGACTATTTAATTTGAGCAATCCTCAATTTATTTTGGTCGGAAATGGCAATCGCATTCCAATTCAAGGCTATGTCACCACTCAAACACCACCACATCACCCTCCTTTTACCATAAAAATGTATTGTATGCGCCTAACATCATTAAAAACTTAATTTATGTTAGGAAATTTACTAGTGACAATTTTGTATCTATTGAGTTTGACCCTTTTTTTTGTGAAGGACGTACGTACGGGGACAACTCTTACGAGATGCAATAGTGTGGGAGACTTCTATCCTTTCTCATCCAATTCTGCTGCAAGTGTCAATCTCTAGCTGCAATCTCTCCATCAACTTGGCACGATAGACTTGAGCACCCGGGAGCACCAATTTTTAATTTTCTCAGGAGTCAAAATTTAATTCAATGTAATAAAGGGAAATTTCCCCACGGTTGATACTCTTGTCCTTTAGGTAAGCATGTTAGACTTCCTTTTCAGTCATCAATGAGTGTAACATTTTCTCATTTTGATATCATTCATGCCTATTGATGGACATCTCCAATTACTAGCAAACTAGGTCACAAATATTATTTGGTTCTTTTGGATGATTTCTCTCACTTTCTTTAGGTTTATACTCTAAAATATAAGTCCAAAGTTTACCCCATTTTTCTTGAATTTCAAGCATATGTTAAAACCTAGTTTGAGAAAAATATCAAAACATTTCAATGTGACAACGATCGTGAGTTTGACAATTCCCCTTTTCATAAATTTTGTGCGGATAATGGCATGGTGTTTGGATTCTTTTGCCCCCATAACTCCTCTCAAAATGGAAAAACTGAAAGAATCCTACGTACCATCAATAATATGATCCGTACTTTACTCTTTCATGCTTCTATCCCCCTTCCTTTTAGGTCTACGCATTGCACATGGTAGCATATATCCTTAATATATTATCAACACATACTCTTCATAATAAAACTCCAACAGAAATTCTCTTCTATCGAATCATTTCCTATGGTCACCTTAAGATCTTTGGTTATCTATGCTACCAGAATCTCGCCTCCACGGCTCCTCACAAACTATCACCTAGGTCTACTCCTTGCATCTTCTTGGGTTTTCCGTCGAATCATAGGGGGTACTTATGCTATGATTTATCCATAAATAAAATCCTAGTCTCTCGCCATGTCACATTTTAGGAGCACATTTTCCCATTGGCAAACGTCCGAAAATGCCAAGTCACTGATTATGGCTTCCTTGACGATTCAGATACATCCCTTCTCTTTAGAAACGTAATACATGGGACTAGTAGTCCGGCCCCACCCAAGCGTCTGACACCTGCCACGTCTTCCGTCGAACCCCCAACACACTGCCTGCCTACGGGCAGTGTACCGTCACCAACCTCTCATTCCGCATCACACACTGCGCACTGCCAACAACCCACCCCACGTCGAACACCCCATAGCCCCGTCTGCCCTCCGATCCTTGAGCCCAGATCACACGCAGCCCGACCACATCCCATAAAATGCCACCTATCCGATCTCTATTCCTACACACTGCATGGAAACTCGTTCCCAACACGGGATCTTCAAGCCAAAAGTCCACTTTAACTTATCTACTCAAACTATCTCACCTCTACATAAAAACCCAACATTAGCCAAGCTTGACCCAAATTGGAATGCGGCCATGCATGAGAAATTGATGCGCTCACTAAACAATATACTTGGGATCTTGTCCCCAAACCAGAGGGAGTCAATGTGATTCATTGTATGTGGCTATATCGTCACAAATTTAGGGATAATGGTGAGCGTGAACGTCATAAGGTGAGACTTGTGGTAAATGACAAAGGGCAACATGAGGGCGTTGATTGTGGTGAGACATTCAGTTCAGTGGTTAAACCTACCACCATTCGTACTATTTTGAGCATTGATACGGAAAAGAACTGTCTGATTCATCAACTTGATTTGAAAAATGCGTTCCTACATAGGGATTTGAAAGAAACCGTCTATATGCATCAATCACATGGTTTTGTGCATCCCTCGGCTCATCAACATGTCTGCCGTCTTCGCAAGTCACTCTATGGCTTGAAACAAGTCCACGGGCTTGGTATGGGCGATTTGCCACCTATATCATGAAGATCTGGTTTGTGTGCAACAAAAGTGATAATTCACTTTTTATTTTTCATTAAGGTAATGACACTGCATACCTTTTTCTCTATGTTGATGACATTGTCCTGGCCGTCTCATCTGATGTGCTGAAAAATAAGATCATTACCTTGCTCAAATTAGAATTTGCCATGACGGACTTGGGTAAGTTGAGTTATTTCTTGGGGATTTTTGTGACTAGATCCGCGAATGCAATATTCCTGTGTCAGCTAAGTATGCCGAAGAGATTGTTTACATGGCTAAAATGGCAAACTGCAAGATCATGCCTACTCCAGTTGACTCGAAGTCGAAGCTCAACACCAATGATGGGGATTCGGTGCGTGATCCTTCTCTTTATAGGAGTCTCGCTGGGGCACTTCAGTAGGCCCGTTATTGCCTATGTTGCTCAATAAGTGTGCTTGTTCATGCATGCTCCCAAGGAGCCTCACTTTACCGCTCTTAAACGTATCATTCGATACATTAAGGACACCCTTGATTATGGAATACATCTTTAAACATCTGCACCGACCAGGCTGATATCATACACGAACGCCGATTGGGGCGGTTGTCCTGACACACGTCGATCTACTTCCGGATATTGTGTATTTTTGGGTGATAACCTCATTTTGTTGTCTCCAAAACGGCAAGCCACACTTTTCCGTTCTAGTGCAGAAGAAGATATAGAGGCGTTACGAACGTTGTTGCCGAAACTTGTTGGCTCAGAAACCCCCTTCTAGAGCTTCATTGTCCCATTACGTAAGTCATTTATTGTATATTGTGATAACGTATCTGCTGTCTATTTGTCTCATAACCCGATTCAACATCAAAGAACCAAACATATTGAGATGGATATTCATTTTGTTCGTGAGAAAGTTTTCATGTCATGATCGGGTGTTACATGTTCCTTCTTCCTATCAGTACACATATATATTTACTAAAGGACTTCCTCGGCAGTTGTTCCTTGACTTCAAATCCAGTTTCAGCGTCCGGCCTCTTCCCGCTCCGACTGACGGGGTGTGATAGAGATATATTAATATTCTCCATATATTTTGTAATTATGATTTTGATGTAATTATGTAAACTAGATAATCTCATTCAATTAGGTTTGTACTTGTAAACACCTATATATATTGTATTAACGAGAAGCCTCCGAACAAGGAGGGTTATACATTTCTACAGAGCATTTCTCGTTTTAATGTGTAACAACGTTGTGCGGCTAGTATTTGAATATTGACTTGAGACATTTTTTTTTATCCTTTCTTAACCTAAAAAAGCAGGGACATCTTACATTGATGGTGAAATGATAGACACGCAAAACTCAAAATCTCATGCTAAAAAACATGAAGGTACAATATAAATTTAAATCAATTAAAATTGGAAAGTCGTTACTGAACACCGGAGGAAAAAAAGAATTAGACAAAAAGGGAAAAGAGGGTTTGTGCGGTATTGAAGATAAGAATTTGTGGGGATAAGCACTAACGTTGTAAGTTGGAAGAAAAAGAAGAGACAAAGGGGAAACAACATTCCCTTTTTCTTATTTTTTTATTTTTGCTAACGTAACCCATCTGCAAGAGGGGAATCCCTGCGTGATTACATGCAAATTAATAAATAAAATACATTACTTATATGATTTTCTTAATCCCCAAATCGGATAGCAAGAGGAACTAAACTAAATCACATCTTCCAAGTAGATAGAGAGAAATCAATATATGAGCATGAAATTACTTAATTACCCAGCTTACTTAATTAGTAGTGATTTGTTCTTATCGGAGATTAATGAAAGAGAGATAAACTAAGGGCTTAAATGTTTTCTTAATAAACTTTAAAGGCACAAAGGCATGTCACACTTATTGCTAATTGATATTAGATTTTTGATATAGCAAGTGAGAAATTACAAAAAAAAATTACATCAATGATTAAAGACAGAATACTTTGAAACTTTTTAAATTTGCTATGTTTTATTTTATGCCCATCTAAATTTTGTCTAGTTCTAATTATTTACTGAATTTGATAGTCTCAGGCTCTCTCAGCCCTTCTGCCTAATCTCACCTGATGGGGTGAGATCAGGTGAGACAGCAAGCTGCCGCGTGAATTTTTTGTATTCACGTGATATTTTATTTTCATAAATCTATTTTATTACTTTTTAATTTAAAAATTTTTGAATCATCTTTTTCAGGTAAAATTTATATAAAAGAAATTGGTTGAAGCTTCATTGTCTTGGCTGTATTTTTTTTGCTAATAAAAATGGAATTTTATCCAATCCTTTTACAGATTATGCTTAAAAAGGAAGGGAATACACAGTTAAAATAATTTTATTGCATCTAAAAAAAAAAAAGAAATACACCATTAAAACTTTATTATTTTGGATTAAAAAAATTATTCGGGTAAAAAATGGAGGGTTAAAATGCACTAACTTAAAAGATCAAGTAGAGGAGGTGGGGTGGGTGGAGGAGCGCATGTTAGCTGAAGTGGAAGTACTAAAATAACCTTTTAATTTCGCTTTCATAATGATTTTTTATGATATTAATGTTCGAATCAACTTAAGCGCATTTCAAGTGTTACGTTGAGTACTTGTTATCTCCTGTCGGTGCATATACTAAATAACTCCTCCGATAATAATTTCCTGAACATTCGAAGTCGGCACTCTTTAGTTCACTTGATTAATGTACTCCTGCTACACAAGTAGGTATGGAGTTCTATAATTTCTTCAATTTCTTTTAATTAAGGACTATAATCGGATGGTTTAGAATCAAACAAAATTGAGTAGTTAATCCCAAGTTTTTGGATATCTGGTTAAGATATTACCACTAAAGTTAATAAAGGAATATGTTCCTGTATTGTATTTATCAATAATGTACAATATATATATAGTAGTATAAGAATATTTAAACTAGGTAACTAATCAACTTAATTACAATAGGAAATATAATTCTACCTAAAATAGGAGACCTAATTACAATAGGAATACAATTCTACCTAAAATAAGAGATATACAATTAATGAAAGAATATTTGGGAAATATTCCATTACACCCCGCAGTCGAAGCGGGAGGTTCACGAACACTGAGACTGGATCAAGAATCATCAAATAGTATGCGCGGAAGTCCTTTGGTGAAGATGTCGGCAATATGATAACTAGAAGGAACATGAATGACACGAACTTGACCACGAGCCACTTTTTTTGGGAACGAAATGAATGTCCATCTCTATGTGTTTAGTGCGCTGATGTTGGATGGGATTGTCGAAAAGATATATCACACTAATATTATCGCAGTAGACCAGTGCTGCCTTTTGAATCGGGCAGTGAAGCTTAAGTAGAAGGTTACAGAGCCAACAAGACTCAGAGATGACATTGGGGACACCTCTGTACTCTGCTTCGGCACTGGATCGGGATAGTGTAGGTTGCCTTTTGGAAGACCAAGACAATAGGTTATCTCCGAGGAAAACGCAGTAACCAGACGTGGAGCGTCGGGTGTCAGAGCATCCACCCCAGTCAGCATCAGAAAAAGCAGTGAGACTAGTGAGCGAGGACCTGTATAGATGTAATCCGAAGTGAAGTGTACCTTGGACATATCGTAAAATACGTTTGAGGTCATGCATGTGTGCTTTCGTCGGATTGTGCATGTGTAGGCAGATTTGTTGTACGACATAGGATATGTCAGGTCTCGTGAATGTGAGGTACTACAGGGCCCCAACCAGGCTACGATAATAAGTTGGGTCTGAATACGGGGGTCGGAATCAGCTTTGAGCTTGGAATTGGTGTCTACTAGCATAGGATGGTTTGCAAGATGGCATGCCTGCACGGTTAACAATCTCTTTGGCGTACTTCTTCTGACATAGAAATAGGCCGCCAGAATGTCAAGTGTCAGAGATGCCCAAGAAATAACTTAGGGGGAAAGGAAAGACATAATGGATCGGCGGAGAGCATTAGATGATGTGGTGAGGATGCTGTCATAAACATATAATAATAGGTAAGCCATGTATGTACCCTTGTTGTAGATGAACATGGAATGATCGGATCTGTTGTGTGAAACACCGATAGAGGAGACATACTCGGCGAACCGTTGATATCATGCTCGAGGAGCCTATTTCAGTCCATAGAGCGATTTTCGCAATAGACACACATAATTCAGATGAATAGGATCCCTGAAACCCATAAACTGATGCATATATATTGTTTCATGAAGATCCCTATGTAAGAAGGCATTCTTGACATCAAGATGATGAATGAGCCAAGACTTGGATAGAGCAATGCTGAGGACGGTCTGGATGGTTGCGGGCTTTATGACCGGGCTGAACGTTTTATCACAGTCCACTCCCACCTGTTGAGACCTGTCATCACCTACAAGACTGTTGACACCCAATTTTGTACCCTCTCTCCCGATTATTTTGTGATTTTAAATATTTACATCTCAAAAATAATTTTAATTTATATATGCATATATATATATATATATATATATATATATATATATATATATATATATATATATATAAGACTTTTAATATCGTCGTCTATTCGCAATATCATTATTTATTTTTATTCGCATTATTCTACAATGATTCGCCTTTTAATATCCTAATCATAGTTTTACCATAATATTCTATGTTATTTTATCTTTGCAAAACGGCATCACATTTTTACTTTAAGCAATAAGCATTTCATAAATATTATGTTTTTATTATTATCACATCGTTATTTTATTTAAATAATTTACTTTTTTTTTTGCAAAGCATTTTTTTAATAATAAACCCCTTTTCTATTTTTTAAACCACAACCCATTTTCCCTTAAACCAATACATTCTATCATTTTCTTATTCTCTAAACCAATACCCAAACTCGGCCCGACTCCCACTCCCCCCATTTTTCCCCCCAACCGGGCACAACTCACCCGTGGCCCAACACATTCTCGCCCAACTCCCACCTTTTATCCTTAATCCTAAAACCCTAAAATATTTTCTTTTCTTCCGCCCTCAATCACCCAAGCCGACAGCCCCCATACCCTATTACCCTAAATTTCGCCGACCCACACCCACCGCAGCCCTGCCACCACAAACCCCCCATCACACCCATGGCACCACCACACCCCTCCCATCACTTCACCCATACCTACACCCCTAAAATCCGCTTCCGAAATCAAATTTTTACCCCTTTAATTCGAATTTCAAACTCGAGTTTGAAGGGGGGGGGGGGGTAGGGAGATGAACGTTATGAGGGGGACATCTATCTATAAAACCCCACCCCTTTGTTCTTCATTGAGGGTCGGTTTTTTGGGGTCCGATATCACTTCAAAATAAATCAAAAAAATAAGTTCGAAAAATAAGTCCAAAAATCATAAAGAAAAGGGGTGAGTTTTGTTCTTAAATTTTGGGTTAAAATACTTCTATTTGCTTCATAAACCTTAATCCGAAAATACCCCTTTTAGTTTTAATTTTCGGTTAGAAAACTTCTTTTGAATACTAGCAGCAATTTGAAAAATCTATTTTTTGTGTTCTTCACTGTTTCCGAGTCGGGTCGGGATTCCGGGTCGGGTTGAGTTTCCAGGTCGAGTTTCAGAACTGAAATCGATTCTGTTTCGGGATGATACCAGTTCCAAAAATCAGAAAATGAGGTTCCAATATCAGAAAATCAACGATTCCGGCAATTCGAAACACGCCTCGGTTCGCTGCCCGGAGAAGGTCAGTAAATTCGAACTCTCCTAGTTTACTTTATTTTGTGTGTATTAGTTTAGAAATGCTTAGATTAGTTTCAATTAGCTTAATATGGTTTATATACAAGCTGTGTTCCAATAGGTATGATTCGACCCTGTTTGTATTGAACATTCTGTGAACAACCATAATCAAGTCCAAATATTTATTTGTCATGACTGGGTTAGTTGAGGTTTGGAAGGAAAAATCTTGTTTAGTCTTGTTATATGTTGAGATTGTATTGAGTTAGCTATGGAATTCTGGTTGCCTGGTGAACTTGTATATGCATTTACATTTTTTTCTTTGATTTGTGGATAGTATAGGCTTTGTTTGGTTTTGAATGGTTATGGCTGGGTATTGACCCGTATAAAAGGAAATCCGAGATAGGCAATGGGGACTTTGTGTATGTCTATTGATGTCTAAACAGAATTAATTGGGACTATGTCATGTAGCTTTGAAACACATTTATTCATATCTCGGTTCTCGTAGCTTGAATGTGAAACATAGGAGATGCCTTAAAAGGTGTTTGTCTTATGTGCATATGTGATTGTTGTCTTATGTGCATATGTGATTGTTGTCTACACTTTATACATCAAACCTAATATTTTAAAATAAGGTCTGGGAATTATTTGTTTGGATGTCTAGTGTGAGAATCATGTAAACATTCTAAAAATTAAAATTAAGGGCTTGTTTATACTTGTATATTTGCTGGCCTTTCTCATTTGCCTTCCCTACTTTCTATCGTGCTTCATGTTTAGAATACATGTATGATATACACAAAGATATAACCAAGTATACTTGGCATATAAGTCAAATATATCCTCTATGTATATCACTTGGGCTCTTCTGTTTACATGTCTCTTGAGTCAGGCCCAACAACATATTACTTTTCATGAATCATTTACTTGTATTTTTCTTATGTATATATTTTCATGTTCCGCCTACTAATCATTTTCTTTTCTTTCATTTACATGAAACGCATCGGGAGCAACAAAGAGTCTCGGTATGAGACTCATCGTGACTATTGTCAAGCGAAGACCCGCATCCACATTCCTTGCATTCTCCGGCCTCGGGATTTCTAAACAAATAGGGCGGGATGACATCGACATCCACCCTAGTCGCAGCTTTAATTAATTAATACCACCTTTTCTATTTTTTCGGGTTGTAATTTTATTATTTAATTTTGTACGGTCATCGGAACACTTAGAATAATTAGGCCTTGAACGGATAATTAATAGGGTAGTTTAAAATTGGAAATCCATCGCTAGTTTATTTATTTTCGGCTCGTTTAGTTTTAAAATCGGAAATCCGGCGCTAGTTCATTTTAGTCTCGTCTCATGTTTCGAACTTTCAAAAATAACTTGGACACTCTTTACTCGCATTATTAACCATACGAATGAGGTTTTATTTTTATCCGATTCGCTACAAAAATGACTTCCATAAAATCATTTCTTGCATTATAAATAGTTTGCTTTTCTTCTTACTATCAATTGCTACAAAATATGTATTTTATAAACAAAACAAATGCATGCTTTTATCCAAAAATCAAGTTTATATGTATTTTATAAATCATACTATGTAAGTGCATACTCTTGTCAAAAAATCAAATTTACATGCATTCTATAAACCATGCACGTTTTTATCAAAAACTCAATTTCACATTGCATTTTATAAGCCATGCCCTACAATACATACTTTTTGTCAACAAATCTATTTTTACATATATTTTAAAACAAATGCCATGCAAATGCATATTTTTATATCAAATCAAATTCGAATTTTATGTCGGGAATCTATTTCTCAAAAATGCAATCATCTTTGCAAGAATTTTCATGTTGTCAAAATACATTCTTTTATTAACTACTTGCAAACTTCCTTTTAATTAAACCTTATATTTTAAACATACATTTTCTTAGCATAAAAATTAACCTGAGTTTAATTAAACCTTATATTTTAGGATAATAGAGAACCCTTACCTGGAATCTCATAGTTTCACAGACCATTAATCGGAGTTCACTTTGCAGCATTTAGTTAACATTTATGTGCCCTAATTCACCGTAGAATAATTAGGTGGCGACTCCTTAACCGCTTATTAATTCAGAAAGCGCCCATAAGTCGCGACCATGTCGGATCCCCTTCCTCGCGGAAAGGGCGGTCAAAGCGGGTGCGACAAAGACGAGCCTTGTACCTCTCAAAAGAACCATCAGATTTCTTTTATATCTAAAATTCCACATATAACGAATAATGTTAGCATCAGGTGGACGGTGTACTAGGTCCCACATCTTATTATCAATAAAAGCATTATATTCGTCAATCATTGCGACTTTTCAATTAAGGTCGGACAAGGCATCCTTCGAATTTCGAGGAACAAGGGAAGGGACAACTAAAATGGATAGATTAAACAACCGTTTAGGTTTATGAATTACGTGCATGGCACAAGTTTTCATGGTCTGAGAGCGTGTCTCGAGATGCGGGATGGGAGGGGTGTGTGTCACAGTACTGCCGTAAATAGGAGGAATGGCAGGGATGGCGGGACCAGCTAGCCGATACTCGGTTTGCCGAGAGGTGGCTGCATAATCACCCTGAGGTGGGCTGTTCTGGGCCACCGTCGGCAGAACCGGGCGGGCATTGTGTCCTGGATTGTCCAAAGGGGGCGTGTGCCGGGGTATGGGACGGCGAACTATGTAAATGATGAATTAGAAGAGGGTTCATGCCATCATCTAAGAAGTCGTAGGAATGCCGAGGTGGCGAGTTTAGGAGGAAAAGGAAAATTGAGACTCATCAAATAGGACATTATGTGAAATAATAATTTTACGGCTTGACAAGTCATAGCACGAGTAACCACGATGATTGGCGGGTAACCCAGAAACACCCACGGGGAAGATCGAGGTTGGAGTTTGTGAGTGGTCATATAGAGAGGATAACAGAGACATCCAAAGATACGCAAGTGTTGGTAGGAGGGGTTCCTACAAAACAGAACTTGAGTGGGCGACCGTTGAGCTAGAGACTTGTTTGAGATTATATTTAGGAGATAGGTGGCCATGGAAAGTGTGCAATGCCAGAATTGAGGGGGAATTGAGGCGTGAGCAAGTAGGGCACGAACTAGGTTGTTTGTGGTTCGGATTTTTCGTTCGGCCTTACCATTTTGGGATGAGGTGTGAGGGCAGGAAAAATGAAAGGTAATACCATTATTGGAGCAAAACTGTTTGAATTGATTATTATTGAATTCCCTGCCATTGTCACATTGAAAATATTTAATTCTCTTTTCAAATTGTGTTTTTACGAGTGCACTAAATGAGGAAAAAATGGGGTAGACTTGAGATTTATTGCCAATTGAAAAAGTCCATAGAAGTTGGAATAATCGTCCAAAAACAACACATAATATCGATGGTCAGCCGTACTTAAAATAGGGGACGTCCATAAATCACTATGTATGATATCGAAATGTAGTGAAATATAATTTGTGGATGCAGAAAATTATAATTTAACATGTTTCCCAAAAAACACACGATTCACATATATGAGTCCTAGAAATACGGTTGCAATTATTAAAATTATTTTTCCTAAGGGAGCGACACAATCTCCCGGATGTCCTAATCTAGAGTGTCATAAAGAAGACGAAAGAGCATCAAAGGTTGATGGAACTATGGTTGGATTATTGACGGTGTTTGAAATAGGGTAGAGATCTCCGGTGCTGTCACATCTCATTATTCGTCTCCCTGTCGTAAAATCCTTCACAGAAAAATCAAAAGGATCAAAGTTTAGGGACATGGAGGATATTTTTTAAGATTAGTAGTGGATGTGGTGGGGATAAGGATGAATGACCAAAATCGCGAATGGGAATGCCTTGTCCATTACCAATAATAATATTCTGATTTAAATTACTCAAATTGGAACAAGACGAGAGAGTACATTGTGATGTCGTCATGTGAGATGCGGCGCTTGTGTCCATACACCAATTTTTGTCTGGAGCGTTGAGTGACATTGTGTTCATAGCTGCCTCAATGTCAGTCGGTGCATAAGTTGAGGGCGGGGGGAGGGGGGTTGTGTTGTGTAGGCCTGTTGGGGATATGGACCGAGTATGCCAGAGTGGGCATGTCGGTTCTAAGGTGGAGTCCACGAGGATGTCGGATACGGGCTAGGAAGAGAGGCCCATGATGGTGGGGAGCATACGGCTTACGGCAGATACGCAACCTATGGCGAAGGCTGCTTCCACTGCCGCGGTCACTGCTGGTTGTTTCCTGCCGGCGGGGACTACCCCTTCTCGCCGTCGTTGTTGCCGGAATTCCGTCCACTGCGGCCCTTGCTGGACTGCCTGCTCCGACGGTTGTTGCGGGTGGATGTGAGATGCTGCGGGTCCTCAGGCCAGCAGTTCTGGTTGCCAGAGTTGGAGGCCCTGCCGTCGGCGGAGGGCCCGACGGTGGTGGTGAGGGCGGCATCGACAATGCTGGCCTGAGTGGTGCTGCGCTTGAGTTTTCGGGTTTCCTAAAAATAAGCTTCGAACGGGCCTCATAAAATGGAGGTAACGGTGTGCATTGCTGAAGGATGGTGGTAATGCCGTCATAGGATTCGATCAAGCCTGCAATAAGTTGCATGACCAATCGTTGATTAGTGACTGGTGCACCGACGTTGGAGAGTTGGTCGGCAAACATCTTGAGTTTTTGACAATATGCAGACACATTTGGGAAATCGTCCTGATAAACGTCATTGAACTGATTTTCAAGGTATAACGCTCGTTGAGTTTTGTTGTCATGGAAAATACTTTCCAAATGTTCCCACATTTGGCGGGCAGTGGCATCGGTCTCAATGTTGGTGTGCAACATATCATTAGAGATTGTGTCGTATATCCATTGGAGTATGGCTGCGTCCAAACGAGACCAGAGTGCATCATCAGAAGTCGAACCCGAGGGTAGGTCTGTGGACTTCGGTGTAGGAGGGGTGATGTGGTTGATAACTTCGTAAATACGACAATGGATCTTAAAAAGCTTCGCCCACGAGGAGTATTGACCCTTTTCCATCTCAAGGGTGATAGGGATGAAGTTTTTGATGTTGTTTACTGCAAGTGCTAGGGTTCCGTGGGAGTGGCGAATAGCTGGAAAAAAATACTAGGGTTCCGTGAGAGTGGCGACCGAGAGCTATGGTCGGCGGCGGTGGTGGAGGTATTTTTAGGCTACTGATACCATAAATGAATATGTTTCTTGATTGTATTCATCAATAATGTACAATATATATAGTAGTACAAGAATATTTAAACTAGGTAACTAATCAATCTAATTAAATTAGAAAATATAATTCTACCTAAAATAGGAGACCTAATTACAATAGGAATACAATTCTAACTAAAATAAGAGATATACAATTAATGAGAATATTCGGGAAATATTTTATTAGTTAACACTGTTGCAAAATTGAAAACCACTCGTTTATCTTCGGAGCGCTATTATCTCTAATGACTTTTATCAGTAATTAATATTATTAAAACACTTGTATAACTTTATTTACACAATTTTCATATTATAAGTAGAGTTAATTATGATAAACACTCATATAATATGATTCAATTTCAGATATACTCTCATGTCAAACACTTAAACCCCAATATTATGGAAATCCTACACTTACACCTCCATGAGGTATGTCCATAGCTAAGTATATTAAAGTATATTTATTAAATTATAAATAAGAGGTTTATGTATTTATTTTTATAAAATTTAATAAAGAAGGTAAACATTATTTTTAAATTATATTTATTCATGCATTTGAAATATATATATCTCGAAACTCATAAATAAGAAATTCACACAACTTAGTTAATAGAATGTACGGATTATTAGTAATAATTTTCCTGCACTTTATACATGTAGTTATGTCTATTTCTTAGTTATAATTATTTATTGTACAAGAATTTTTCATTATTTATTTTATTTTTATTTCCGCTTCAAAAATATATTGAATTTATATTAATAGCTTTTTATTTATAATTTTATTTTATTTTTTAATAATTATATTTTAATATACTTAGTTTCAGAAATATTTCATAGAGGGTGTAAGTGTAGGATTTCCATAGTATCAGAGGTGTAAGTGTTTGATTTTAAAATATAGAAGGAGCAATGTTTCTAAGTTGAGTCATATTACGGAGGTGTTAAGTGTAATTAAGCCCTATTATAGCAGTCAGAGAGGCTAAGCGCAAGAAGAGTCTAGGAGCCAGAGAGGCTAAGCGCAAGAAGAGTCTAGGAGCCCAAACACCTGATGGGTTGTAGCCACGATATTACAAGAGTTGAGTTTCAATCACCAATTGTTGTGACGTTTGTCAACGTGAACTCACATTTAGACCAACTACGAGCTCGAGGCGCACGAAATGCCAGTATTCTAGATTCATTGTGGCTTAGAAATTTTATTCTCTAAGTGGAGGGGGTGATAAAAATATAATGGTTGTCATATCAAAGTTGGATAAAAAGAAAACTGAATAATTGACACATCCACTATAATTGTAATAAAATTGGTGTTCATATTGGATAATAACTAGACAACTGACCGAAAGGTGTTGCTAACAACTTATTGGGAGTGCATTATATTTGTGAGTAACCAATTTAATTTGTCCCACTTGAGTTCTTGAACACAATAATTAGACTTGTGAAGCAAACACATCCTTCATTTGCATGCTACTTCAGTATATCATAAATAGCTTTAAGGGGTCGTTTGGTTGAGGCTTTAGCATAACAAATCTCCACATACAAATAAGCACTAAATTACACGATGTTTGATTTGGATTTGAAGAGATTTAATTTCCACATAAAAATCAGCACAAAGTTAATAGCACAATATTTAGTTACTCCTTGTTTTTTCCTTATAAATAATATCTGACAAGTTATACGAGAATTTATATAGTATTTTATGCACGATAAAATGTAGAATAAGAATGTAGAAATTAGTAATACATGAACTAAAATTACAAATTGACAAACTTAACCCTTTTAGTAGTAAGAAAAAAATTATTTTGTTTAAACAATAAATAAGTATTTTTAAATTATACTAATTTGTAATATATCAAACTAAACATTCTTGCGTTACTAATCTCTATAAAATTACTGCATAACTAATCCCTACATAATTAGTCTTTGCAGAACTAATCTCTAAATAACTAATCCCTGCATAATTAATTTGTACATTACTACTCCTTTCATAACTTGTTGCCTCTATACCAAACACCCCCTTAATCAATTAACTACGCTAATTATTTCCTCTTGGAAAATTTACAAAAACCCTTTAATTAGTAGTAGTAGGGTTTGCGAATAAGCACCATACTGCTTCCTCCGTCTCAAAATAGTTATAGTATTTTTTATTTAAACATTCCTTAAAAAAGCATTAGTAAGGATAGAATTTTGACTATTTTACCCTTTTAAAATATTTCATTGTATCTCTTCAAATAAATACTATTATATCGATGTATCGACTCCATCAATGGTGTACTCTATCTTAAATGTTATAATTAATACAAAGGGTAAAATGAAAGAAAAAGTATTTAATTTTGTCTTAATATTTTTAAATGAAAATATTTTTAGATAAATATTTTTAGTAAAGAGACAAGATTTTTGAGATGAAGGGAGTACAAAGTTAGTGTAATTAGTATCCAAAGCAATGGTGCTATATAAACAAGTGATGAATATGTTCATTCAACTTTTCTCTAAGAGAGTGTGTATTTAGTTACTCAATTTGATCTTGTATTATTTTCCATTCAATTTTTCAATTTAATTATTAACGTGCAAGCCAATTCAATGTTGAACAAGTTCAACATTGTTAATTGAGCCTTTATTGAATAACCAAAAGGAAAAAGGATATATGGTGTGGCCACCCGCAAAAAGAAAGTGAAACTTATACAAATGACTATAATTTAGAGGTTTTAAATTTGTCATAGCTATAGTTTCAATATTTACAGGGCATAACTACTTTTTTACTCGATGCATTCATAAAACGGCTCACTATATTCATAAACGGCCTCGTTGTATTCATGAATACAACGAGTAAAAATGTATTCAAAATTCTTTTCGATGTATTCAAGTTAGATGTATTCAACCCAGCTGTATTCACATCAAATGTATTCAACTCATTTGTATTCATTTGTAGCTACTTTTACATTGTATTCAATTTATTGTATTTAAAATCGGTTGTATTCAAACAACATAAATACAAAAAAATATTTTATTCAACTTACTGTATTTTAAATTCAATTGTATTCAAATAACATAAATAAATAAAAAAAGATTCAACTGTAATAGATACACTAAAATACTGAATATAAAAAAATAGATACACTAAAAATTTAACAAATACACTCAAATACTGAATACAAAAAAATAACAAATTGAATACAATCTAAAAATTTAACAAATAAACTCAAAAACTGAATACAAACAAATAACAAATAACAAATACACAAAATGAAATGCCACTGAAGTTCGATCCCTCCGTCGTTGAAGGAATCGGAACGTGATCGGAAGAAGCTCAGACCATAGCGATCCCTACGCTGCCGCACTTGTCATCTAAGGGTTCCGACGTTCCCTCCTCTGCCGCACTTGTCATCAATCCGTTGAAAGAACCAGAACGTGATTGAAAGAAGATGAAGAACGTGACCGGAACATGATCGAAACTCCAGATATAAAACGTGACGGTGGGTCACGCCGGAGCGAAACTCCAGATCTGAAGGCGCCGACGATGGATCACAATGGGAGTGGAAAGCTCAGATCTGGAGGTGCCGGTAGAAGCTTAGATCTGGAGGCTCCGCCGGGCAGTAAGTCACGACAAAGTCCATTGCGACGGTGGGTCACGACGGAGCGGAAGCTCAGATCTGATAGAAATGAATTTCGAGACTCGTGGCGGTTCGTTAATGGCCGACGACGGAGAAGCGAAGCGAAGGCAATTCTCATCAAGATAAAAATAATAAAAATAGAATATTCTACTTTAAATATATATATATAGATATAATAGGTAATTCAAATACACATTGTAGTTATGCTTTGTAATTTAATTAAATAATAGCTATTAAAGATTAATATGTCCTAGAGTTAGCTATGAGATGTAATTATTCCAAAAAGAAAAGACTCAGAAAGGTCCAAATTTAAATAAATGATTCGAAATAGCCCTTAAATTCAAAATAAAGTCAAATTATAGCCCACCAACATAAAAGAGAAACTAAAAAAAAAAGAAAAAAGAACACGATCACCTTTTCCCTCCTCTCCCCCTCTCTTCTTCGTTTCTCTACTACATTAACGATCGAAAGGAAAGGCAGATTGATTTCAAAGAGATGAATTGACTGTTAGTTCTCTTTTCCTTTAAACCCTAGAACTTTGAATTTCTTCACTCAAAAATAAGATGCAGGATATATCGGGGGCCGATGGCGACGTTATTGATGGAATATTATAGAGTAGTGTAGTTGTGACTATGAAATTGTTTACAAGAATGAAGAATTGAAAAAATATCCTTAAAACATGTATAATATGAGTGTATTGAGCGTTCAAAAGATATCTCAAAACATGTATAATATGTGTATAATTAGTAAGTATATATTTTTATAAAAAATTATACGTTGGTTATACATTTACTATACACAAATTATAGAATAATGATATATTTTCTATACATATATTTTAGGGATACATATTCTATACGATAACGATAATGATACAGTTTCTATACGTGTGATACATTTTTTCTATACATATACAGTAGTGATACATAATCTATACAACAATCATACAGTTTCTATACAGATGATACATTTTCCATACATATACAGTACTGATACATTTACAATAATGATACTCCCTCCATCCCAATTTATGTGTCACCATATGACTTAGCACGGAGTTTAAGAAAGAAATGAAGACTTTTGAAATGTGTGGTCCAAAACGAATTTTATATAAATGTGGCTATAAATCATCTCCTAACGTTAAATTATTTCTAAATATAGAAAAATGACATTCTTTTTGGGACAGAGAAAAAAGAAAATGGTGCCACATAAATTGGGACAAAGGGAGTACAGTTTATATATATGCTAGAATTAGTTGAAAAATTGGCTAGAAAATGAAAATATTTTAAAAGGCTAAAAAATGATCTTTAAAATTCTTGGACCCCGGATGTCAATAGTTTCAATCGGATGACCATTTGTGTCCTTATCCCTAACCAAAATTCTAAAAAATATGATAAGTAACAAATCATCGAACTAAAATCTCGATTTCAGGTATTCAATTTGTTTAATCCAAATGATGCACATCCCCTTTTTTTCTCCTCTCTTATATTGAATTATGGGTGTATATGAACCGAGTTGGTTCGAGTTTTTTAAATACCAAATCAAATTAATTATATTGGTTTTTTAAATTTATAAGTCAAATCAAATCAATAAAATTGGATTTTTCAATCACGATTTTTCTCTGATTTTTCGGGTTGGTCGGTTTTTTCTGTTTTTTTGGGGCTCTATGAGAAGCATCTTACTTCCATTTCGCCGGATTGAAAGAGCCATCAATCACTATGATCTCTTTCTTAGAATAGTATTTGCTCTACCAAAAATAAGCATCTTACCCAGTGAAAAATGAGTGGTAAATTCATTAACTCATTAAATAAAAAAATCATAAGAGTTTAAATAAATAAGTATAGAACATGCATGTGATGTATAAATATAACCATCAAAGTGAATGTAGTAACAACCAAACTGAATGTAGTAACAAATAACTTCAATGTTGTTGTTTTTTTAAATGAGTTTTAACTAGCTAGCTTTTAAACATTTAGTCAAAAAGTCTTATCACTAAATGAACAAAACGATTATAACTCAAACTTGCGTTAAGAATTATAGTTGTCGTACCAATTTTTAAACAGAGTGCATCATGAACGAAGCTAACTAATTAATGCTCAAAGGTAATAAATAAAGTTTTAAAAATATTTATAAATTATATATGTATAAAATAATTTAAATTTTTTTTATATATATAATTGGGTTGATTTGATCTCGGTTTGACTTTTTTTAATTAAAATCAAATCAAACCTATTATAATCAGATGTTTTTCCAATACCAAACCAAATCACTAATAGAGTTTTTTTTTTTATTTAGTTGGATTTATCGATTTGGTACTATTTATCGGTTTTCTTTTTACAACCCTATATTGAATCATTAACTTAGGAAAACATCCAAATTAATCTCTACTTCAGACATGGACAAATTTGTCACTTTCTATTCTCCATATACGTTAGTGATAATCTCAAATGATCTACGTACGTAAGATCCAATCTTAATCATATTTTAGGATATCATTATCAATAATGACATTAAGATGTGAAATTTGTTATAGTGACGCTTATCATCATGTCTTTTATAACATTTTAGTTCATCTTTATATTATTAATTAACAAGAACTGACCCCATCTTATCTTTTGATTAAGTACGTCGAGCACTTTTACCACTACGCTAACACTAAAATGGCATTGGGTTTTAAGTTTTAATTGTTGCTAAGCCTTTTTTTTTTACTGTAAACAAACGATTTAATTTACGGATATAACCTTGTGCTACGATTTTCATATAATTTAGCAAATATACGTAGAATCTGACTTCATGATTATGACATAATACATATAGTAATACAATTAAGTAAACATTTGCAACTTACTTGGTCATGCAATACATGCACATTTCATTATTTCGTATAAAAACTGTTTTACGATGACTATTATGTGTTAATTAATATGTCAGACTTATTAACTTGATGTGCATGTATCTTGATTTGTTTTCCAATTACCAGGTTCAAAGTTACAGTGTGATGAATGTCGTAAGATGATGTATGCATGAGATTTAGCATTTAATCAAGTGTGTTATACCAACTTGAAACATTTATAACTTTATAAATACACGAGTCTGACGAAACAAGCTTAGAATCACATGAAAAGAAATTATCTTAAGATAATTGTTGGAAATTTACTAATATGGAATTAAGTTTATCCCATTAATTATGACTCGAATAATTGGGGCCTCGCACATCGGAAACGTCGTTTCCACACACGTGTACACGTAGTGCCAAGTATCGTAAATTTCATTAGTGAAAGAGATATTGGTACATACGTAATACGTTTGAGACATAGAAATGATGGACAGTTGTTGACCAAATGACAAGTATTTCACGTTGGTAAACGAAGAAAGAAGTGTACAAAGTGTAAAGATGAAACGTGTCGGAAATCACCGCGGAGTCGTGAAGGGCCGCAGCGCAACCCCGTCGGAGCCGCGGCGCTTCGGAGGCAGAATGCTGCGACGGGAAGATGGAAAGTTCTGACTTTTGGGCTGATTTTGGAGCATTAAATCTCCATTATTTGGCACATGAATTCAGTCATTATTTGGCTGAATGTAATCCCTCAATAAGTGTCATTACATGGCTATTGAAGGTCATTAGTTGTCTAGTGGAGGGGTCATCTCCTTACACTATAAATTGAGGCCTTGGCTCAATTGTTCAACACACTTAAGAAATTTTCTGAAATCTTTTTCTTCCTCTCTAGCAAGTTTACTATATTCAAAGTTCTTCGAAAGTAACACTTGAGTTTTCTTTGCTCATTTGTTAAGTTGATGTTGTATCTTGGGAGACTATTGTCCGACACCGTAAAAGGATATATACGGGACAATCTTGTCTTAAAGACAGAATGTCATCACTCGACTCAGCAAATCACAAGGAGTTTGTATCGTTCTTGATTCCAGTTTGTTGTAATCTTTAGTTTATCATTTCTAGCAATTTGTAATATTTACTTACTTTCCGTTTCCTGCAATTGTTGTAACCCACAATAATTACATTCTTTTGAAATTAAGACAAAATTAACTATGAAAAAATACCTATATGCGAGACACCTAATTAATTGAAATTGCGGTTTAGTTGTTGTTATTACACTTTGATGTTTGTCGAGAATCTTCTTATTCTGATTAGAGATTTGTATTTTTGTGTGTATATCTCTCTCTCTCTCTCTCTCTCTATATATATATATTGAGATCTCCTAATTTTCTGAAAAGACAGGTTATATTAGTAAGAAAATGTACCTAAATACTCGTAGAACATAATAGACAAAAACAAACAGATTTATACAACGATTCTAACATAACTCAGTATACTGATGAGTAGTAGTTTGATTAATTGATATTTGACTACTTGATGCTATTGACCGTGTAGAGACCTTTATTTTTGTGGTTGGAAAAATCTAAAGTTTTTTTTATAAATGTTAGCTCTATGGTCAATGCAAGTCAAAATAAATTCCCTTTTATTTCAATAAAATAAAAGACAAAAGGAAAAAATAAGTTACTATTAAAAAGTCCCAATTTATTTTTCCAGCTTAGTGTAACGTGTGGAGTGAGCATTTCTGATTTGGTTATATTGTCTTGAGTCGTGACCATGACCAAGATGTAGTCTCTTTGTGAAGGAAAATTGGAGTAGGATTTGATATTGAAGGAAGGGAGGTTGATCAAGTCAGTTCAAAATTCATATCTCGAAACATACTTATTCACACGGAATATTTATATCAAATTAAATAATTTTATTTTTAATAATTAAAAATTAAAGCGAGAATACGCATCAGTTAATTATGATTAAGTGATAAAATATGTGTACACAATACATATATCTTATATATACGGGATTGATGTAAAAACCAGATCCGGAAAGAAATTTACCATCATATTCCTATCCATTTAAGGACAGTTTCAAATCAACTAATGTTTTTCTTCTCTTCTTCTACGTTCTTTCTTTCTTGAGCTTGAATAATGAATTATACTAATTTGATTATTTAAGTCAAGAGTTATCATAGTAACAAAGATAATTCAATGATCAAAACCGCGCAATTTGAATAAATGATGTCATGGATTCAAAGAAGACCATTTTTCACTGCTAGATCTTCTCTCTGTTTATGTTTTTTCTTTTACTTTTTCTTTTGGTTTTCATCGGTTGGTATCCATTTAGGATCTTGATTAATTTAGATTAGCGTCGCGTGAGACTCATTAAAGGAGAAGTATTTTCTATCAAAAAATTTACTAATCCAAGATCACTAATTAATGATAAAAAGAGTTCTTTCTGTTCCTCTGATTACCTATCAACTTTGGAATGAAAATCATGAAACAAAAATAAAAGTTCCCTATTGGATAGGTTATTAACTTCATTGTTTTACTAAATACTACAATCGTGCTAAATTGTCAACCGTTAATGAGGTATTTGTTTAACATTTATTTGTGAAAAAAAATATGTGCTTCATATAAAATCAAGGGACATGAGGCATTTAACCATATTGCAAGCTCTTCATCTAGTCTAGACCCTAATATTCACGTTGATAAATACATTTAACTCACTATATAGAATATTCTCTAAATATTGTGCATTTCTTTTACTATCAATTATCGCATTTTTTTAATTTAGTATTTGAAATATATTGATTCAATTAATTTATATTCGCTTTGCATAAGTCTTACTTATTAAAGGTAAAGCAGTTTATTAAGAAAATTTATTTTCAAAGCTCGAACTCAACAACAACAACATACCCAATATATTCCTATAAGTGAAAGATTGAAAATGATAAAAACACTATCCCTATCTCGGAGAGAGAGGGAGTTTTCAAAACTATAACTCAAAATCTTTAATTACAGATTGAAAAATCCTGTTTATTCCACAACCATAGAAAAGAGTCACTCCACCTTGCACTTGCCATGTCCACTAATTGTTGATTAAAGAGCATTTTAGGCCCCTAGATGGCTAGATCAATTAATAACAAAACCATAGTGGCATTCTTGTGCTTTTCCTAAACCCTAAGGGCTTAATAGTAACCTTAATCTTTTTATAACACTTAATTCACAGAATTTCACCTTCATAGGGTCCTCTGCTCCTTCCCTTTTCTCTATCTGCATAAATACCTTTCTCTTAGTTGTAATAAAGAATCAACATATTAAAATTTTAAAAGAAAAACGAAAACTTGGGATTCTTCAGTTTAAGGTTGGTATGCCAACTGCAAATTCATAATATATGTAACTTCACTTCTGTTCATTATTTCTTTGTTGTTGCTTCTAAGCTTCTTTGCTATGTCATCCCACTTCAGTTTTTTCTCTTCAATAAGATACAGTTAAAATCTTTCTGAGATTCTTGTTTCAATTTGAAGAAATTTTCTGGAAAAATCCAAAATTTATGTTCAACTTGGTTTTATAGTATGAAGGGAGCTTCGGAGCAACGGTAGGTTAGACTGTCTATATCACACCTCTTGGGTGTGACCTTCCCGGACCCTGACCCTTGGTTATTGGTCTTACACTCTTACTTCCCTATGAATGCTTTCTTGATAGATCTGCCAAAGGTGAGATTTTTATACTTATAATTTGTTCTTTCTGTTATTTTTTAGAATTTTTTTTCTTTTTTTTATTCTGAATATTGTGGATTCTTGAGAAAATGAAGCTATATTTTAAAGTGGGGTTCAATCAAGAATGGTGGAAAGTTTGTTTATTCTGTTATTTTGGAATTTATGGCAGCTTAAGGAAACGGTTGCATTCAATTTGAAGCTAGTTTCAGTTTTTAATTGAACTGATATATCCTGATTAAGGAAATAAATTAAATTCAAGCAAATAATTAAATAGGCTGCAGATACATGGATCATTTTGTCTGGTTCATGTTCTGCTCATTTTTTTTTAATTTTTTTTCATGAATCAAGTTTTACTCTGAGAAATTAATACATTTTGTGCAATTAAATTAAACTCAGTGTCCTACTCAATTGATGGTCTTGTCTGTATGTGAGGTTTCTTGCTACATTCAATGTACTTAATCATATTTGCTCTTTCTTAGAATGTCTTATTTAATAAGAAAAGTTCTCTGTTTAATTTCTTTTTTTTTTTGTTCAGATTGTTGGCTTTTTTTTTCTTCCTACCCCTTTTTTAGTTTTTAAAAACTGTTGATTTCAACATATGGTAGATTTCCTTTTTCCTTTTTTTTTTTTAAATATCAAATCCTTGTCCTTTTTGCTAATTGCAAAAGTATAGTGGATCTTTGCAAAGGACTTCTGGTGTAACTAGTTTTTGTGCTTTCAAGGTAATTAGATCAATGGTAAGAATTTCTCAAGTGGGAAAAGCTTAAAGTTTAAGGACCATTGACCATTAGACAATTCTGAGGATATGTTACATTGGTCACTGGTCCTTTTCTTACAATGAATGTAAATTTAGTTTAAATATGTATTTCTTAAAAACTTTCAATAAATATAGAGTTCAGTTATCTGCCACTGCGCGATAAAAATTGATGAGTTCAGTAGTATATTTTGACCAGTTACCAGCTTAGATGATGATGCAGATCTACAGTTTCTTATTGATGTGTAATTGATTCTGCAAACATTCATCCTTTTCTGGTTTTCCTTTACATGATCTGTTACTTCATAGAGATTGCTCAGAGATAGTAGTAAGCAAATTTTAGGTTGGTTTCAAGTGTATATATAGCATAATGTGTAGCTGATTTAGTAAACTCACTCAATGTTACATAGCAGGAATTATTGGCACAACAATTGCAGTCGTTAATCGTCTTTAATTGACCTTGATTATTATGCGTCATTTAGTCTCTTACTATTGAGTTTTAATAAATATTGTACATCTATTTTGTAGGTTGTCATGTTTTGCCGCTAGAGATTGTCCTTTACAAATTCTGAATGCTGCTCAGCTGTTGAGGTTGATCTCACTGTGAAGATTAGAAATACTTTACTGCGGTACCATGAAACTTTGTCAAATGAATGATCCTTGACGCCCAATAAACGTGCACACCAATCTGCATAGGTCATATATAGTCGAGGCAGGAACAATCTTTTCAATGCAAGCATCACGACGCAGAAGAACAGCCATGTCTAATACTCTTTACTATCAACCTGTGCAGAAGGCAGAGGCCTATTATCTGCCTCAGTTTCAAACTTTAGACAACCATTTGAGTGGTAATCAGTCTATTTACCACTCACCATCAACTACTAGTTTCTCATCAAATGGAAGCTCGATTTGCCATCAAGAATCTCAGACGTACCTGTCAGATGTTCGTCAATCCCCTGAGACTAACTATGGCTCCCCCATTACTGGATCTTGTATTACAGATGATATGAATGATTTCATGCACAAGCTAAAAGAACTGGAAACAGTAATGCTGGGACCTGATTCGGACTTCCTTGAGTGTTACGATAATTCCTTGTCAAGCAGTATAGCCTCCCAAGAAATTGACAGCTGGCGGCAAATGATGGAGGCCTTTCCTAGACGGGATCTGAAACAGGTTCTTATCGCTTGCGCAAAAGCAGTTTCCGATGGTGAATTACTAACAGCACAAGTGTTGATATCTGAGTTGCGTCAAATGGTGTCCGTATCAGGCGAACCAATTCAGAGACTGGGAGCGTATGTTTTAGAAGGGCTTGTTGCAAGGTTGGCTAAATCAGGAAGTTCAATATGTAAATCCTTGAGATGCAAAGAACCCGCAAGTTTTGAGCTGTTGTCTTATATGCACGTTCTTTATGAAATCTGCCCTTACTTCAAATTTGGATACATGTCAGCTAATGGTGCCATTGCAGAAGCAATGAAGGATGAAAATAGAGTTCATATTGTTGATTTCCAGATTGCTCAAGGGAGTCAGTGGGTCCCTATGATCCAAGCTTTTGCAGCTCGTCCTGGTGGACCCCCACATATCCGCATAACAGGCATTGATGATTCCACCTCAGCGTATGCTCGTGGAGGAGGGCTTAATATTGTGGGGCAGAGGCTTTCCAAACTCGCTAACACTTTCAAGGTGCCTTTTGAGTTTCACGCGGCTGCCATGTCCGGTTCCGATGTTCAGCTAGAAAACCTTCGAATCCGAAGCGGCGAAGCACTGGCAGTAAATTTTGCTTTCACATTACATCACATGCCGGATGAAAGTGTGAGCACTGAAAATCATCGGGATAGACTATTACGGATGGTCAAAAACCTCAACCCTAAGGTGGTTACGCTTGTTGAGCAAGAATCTAATACAAATACTGCTGCTTTCTTTCCTCGGTTTCTTGAAACCTTGGATTACTATACAGCCATGTTCGAATCAATCGATATGACTCTTCCGAGGGGACACAAGGAGCGAATCAATGTTGAGCAGCATTGTTTAGCCAGGGACGTTGTTAACATTATAGCATGTGAGGGAATTGAAAGGGTAGAGCGGCATGAACTTCTTGGTAAGTGGAAGTTGCGGTTTAGAATGGCTGGTTTTAGCCCGTACCCGTTGAGTTCATTGATGAACGCTACTATCAAGACATTGCTAGAAAGCTACTCTGATAAGTATAGGCTTGAAGAAAGAGATGGGGCTCTTTACCTTGGTTGGATGAACAGAGATTTGGTTGCTTCTTGTGCCTGGAAATAACAAGATGGTTCTTTCTTAGGATGCCATTCAACAAACTGGAAGCAAGAATGTTCTCTTTTCTCCTCTTCCTCTCTGTAATAGCTGAAGTGCTAATATGAGAAATAGGTTCCTTGTCAAGTGTATCACTTTTTTTGGTAAACAAAAAACTTTTATTACCAAGTAGAATTATGTACAAATAAAGTGTATCACTAGATCAATCAAAGTTGAAGCTTATTTCTTGGAATCCACTTATCCATTATTCATATTACCAGTGATATGCAATGTTGGTCTTGGAAGATTTTCTTTAGGTGTCATTTATGTAGTTCCATAAAGAAAAACCAGTAACATGAGGGGACCTTTGGTCTCCAGTTAACTTTCTTTACACTTACTTATTTGCTCCTGGGCGTGTGATGTATGAGTTAAAGGGCACATCACGGATTTGAAACTCGCCGCAGACAAAAGCCTGCTATTTAAGTGAAGGACAGGACACAAGGGTGGGCTCATTATCCAAAAAGTACAAAAACAAACAAGTTAACATGAGGGACCTCTTGAATATTCAGAACATTTTTACTTCAGCAGAGATTCTTATATATTTTTTAAAGGGAGTGGAATTTCTTTCTTTT
Source organism: Anisodus acutangulus (assembly GCA_029783415.1). NCBI lineage: Eukaryota > Viridiplantae > Streptophyta > Magnoliopsida > Solanales > Solanaceae > Anisodus > Anisodus acutangulus. Next base: position 56,359,129 of record CM056491.1, read on the forward strand.
CGTTGCCGTTCAAACTTGAGAAATAATCAATAAATTGAAGTGATATATCGTTAAGTATTGCAGTGAGACTCCAATAAATTCTGATGTTAAGTATTAGTTTAAATGAGAGTTATCCGTGTATCAACCATCTAGATAGTGCAAGAATTGAAGAAACTATCTTTAAGCATCTTATTTATGTATAAAAACTAGTTGAAGGAGCTAAAGTAGCCTGATCAACCGGCAACAAATTAGATACATATGATCAAATCTGAACTCCGTTATGTTTGTTGACAACATAACTTATACAGTAAAATTTAGGAATTCACACCAATTATGAGGTTAAATCAGCTGTTCCTAATACATATTTTATCCTTTCTTCTCTCCTGCAGTGAAGAATAATTGACCAATTACAATAAGTAAAGAAAAAGATAAGATTATCTAAATGTGGATCAGTTTGATTGTTTGGCATTATGCTCAATTTGCACCAATATGGACAACCCTGTCAATGCCAACATGTTTGTTTTCACCTGATTGAGATGTGGACTCTCCACTTATTCTGGTTGTATTAGAATCAGCCCCTGCTGAATTTTGCATAACAGTCCGGGAAGGTGGGATATCATGGTCATGCTGCCCTTCATATGCTGTAATTACTAATTTTGGATCATGGGATGCCCTCTCCACATGCTTTTTTGCAGGGCAACCAGAACTCGAGCATCGGTAGTAACTCCTGCAGTTTAATGAAGCTGAATTTATAGACAGAGAGAGAGCACAAAAACCAGGGAGACGGGGGTGGAAACAAAGAGAACAAGAAAAGCATACAAAAAATTGAACATTATCAAAGACGAGAAGTATGATCCAAACAATGTGCATATAGGAAAAATAGAATCAGGGGGCAAGTGTATCACCTTCTAAATACAAGACATACAGCAGTATGTAGGCCTAATGCTTCTTTTTATCTTTTTCTTTAAATCTGATTAAATAGGTCTAATGTTTCATTCTATTGATTACCACGCAAGATATGATCGTAAAGTAACTATCTATATCCTCCAATCTCACTTTTAGAACGAGATTGCTTCGACATGATACAATATCTCCTCGGCAAGATAGGTTTAAGTCAGATCGTCAAGACGAGTGAAAGGGACCCGTGCAAGAGTTATTCCATTTTCGGACTACTTTGGGACAACTTAAAAAGGAACTTCGACATGATACAATGACAGCTATTGTTCTGATAGTTCACAGTGGAAGAATAGGAATGCTTTGTAAACAATCAGTACAATAAAAGAACTCAAGGTTAAGAGGTGATACGAAAAAGCTATTTTGCATGGGAAAAAATTTACAAACATGTTTTTAAGAAAAGGAAATATTTTACCTAGGATTTGGATTTCCTTTTACAAATTTTTGCCCGTATTTGCGCCATCGATAACCATCGTTGACTATATCTACTTCACTCCTGGTTTGAACGATGTGCCGTGGTTCACTATGAGACTTCATAGGTGGAGTGATGTCATCACTCCTCGGTACTTCTTTCTTCCTGTTGCAAAACAGTTGCTCAACTATCGACTCTAAGAGAGTGTCTAGACTTTGAAACTGAAGAAATAAGTAAGATTTTGACTTTCACATACCGTCTCTTTGAGTCCGGACCACTATTATTATCAGCCTCATTTCCTGATTTAAGTGGCTTCAAAACTGTATGTTGTGCACTACCACCAGCTGATACAACAGCCACTGTCTCCGATGGTTCGATAGATTGACATGTTTGATCAGGCGCAATAGATTTCTCACCTTCAGCTAATTAGGTCACCAATTAAAATTTATTATTCCTACTCTAGACCAATTAAAGTAATTGACTCAGCCAATATTGAGTACCTTGACGTGGTGTTCCCGTTGGCATGTCTGGTTGTTTCATTTGTGAAGGCACTACAAATTCAGGGGAGATAAGGGGACTATTTAGAGGTCTTGGATGTTCATGCTTTGTGATATAGTGAATATTGGTAATATGACCATCATGTGATCTCTCCACTTGCTTCTTTGCTAGACAATTAGGGTGCGTGCACTTGTAATAACTCCGAGTAAACTCATTTCCTCTAACAAGTTTCTGACCGTATTTTCTCCAGTTATATCCATCTTCAGATGGTTTTGACGGTTCTCCGAAGGGAGGGACTCCTTGATCAGATGGCAAATCCATAGATGGTTTTTCAGGTTCTCTGGAGGGAGCGACTCCTTGATCAGATGGCAAATCCTGGACACTCGTATCAGGGTTCCGCCTTGGTTGCAACTTAGACAAAGCTTCCTCATGCCTTGTTGAACAAGCTACTTGTTCTTGATGAGGTTGAGATACAACTTCCATTTTCTGACTTTGTATTTGTTGTGAAGAATTTGAAGCCTTTCCAGGTACTAGGAAAATGTTTCCCTCTTTTACATGAGAATCTGATTTACAAGGTTTTATGCATGGTTCAGATTCTGATGCACCACCCTCACTCTCGGGACCCTTTTTCTGATGCACATTTTCTGAATCTTTCTCTGGTACATTAGAAAGGGAACTATCTTCTTGATTGGATTGTGACACATCAATCCCTTTATCGACACTCTTCCTTGGCTGGACTTCACCTGATACTTCTTGAAATGTTGTAGGATGTACTCTGTCATCTCGATTACTTTGTGATACCTTTGCTAAAGCATCAGGGCTCAGTCTCTTATGTAGTTCATCAGAAATCGATTCACAGCCTCCTTTATCCTTTGACTCTAAACTGTTGGTGACAGTGTCAGGGTCCTGTTTCTGCTGTAATTTTTCAATCCCTTCAACGACACTCTTCTTTGGCTGGACTTCACCCGATACTTCTTGACATGTCGTAGAATGTGCACTTTCATCTCGATTAGTTTGTGATGCCTTTGCCAAAGAATGTGGGCTCAGTCTCTTCTGTAGTTCACCAGATATAACTTCAGCTGACATTGATTCACAGCTTCCTTTCTCTTTTGACTCTGATCTGTTGATGACAGTGTCAGGGTCCTGTTTCTGCTGTAATTTTTCAGAGGAAACTTCATCTGTCACATCATCCTTAGCTATACCCATTCAAACCTGAAAGGAAGTAATTGAAGCAAAAGCAACAAAGTATGACATTTAAGACGGGAATAAAGTACAAGTATATTATCATATGCAACGTATGGATCCGCTAATTCTGAAAATGCCACACACAAGTGAGTCGCCACTGCCTATTTAGAACATGCCTAACATCAATTTTCTTTAAACCACAATGAAATCTTGAGGTGCGACCCTTCCCCACCCTGCTAACGCGGGATGCTTTCTACACCGGACTGCCACGATGAACCAATGACAACAACAACAACATACCCAGTGTAATCCCGCGATGAACCAATGCCATTTAGATATTAATAGCATACAAGGACAGATATGACTAAGTTTAAGAGGCGAAGGTTGAGGGACTTCTGACTTAGGTCAAAGGTTCGAACCCTGCGCCATGCGAACTAAGTCGGGTATTTAAGTGGAGAAGAGTAGAGGGTCGGACCCATTATCCCCGAGTTTCAAAGGCTGTGGTTGATCCTACGGGTTTTCCCCTGACGGATTTCTTGGTCATCAAAAAAAAAAAAGAGGACAGATATGATATTTTACTGGAAAAGGATAATGGCACATACTGAATTCAAGAAGACAAGACGCAGCAAAACTATGGGAATTATAATAGGCATAGATCAGCTATAGATTCTTTGTGTCCATTTAGCTTCATTCAAGTCTTATTCATTATAATACTAAATAATTGTAAAATACAAGACCTGACGTAATGTAAGTGTAGCAACAACAAACCAAGAACTAAGGCGTTGATTCCAGCAAGCCAGGATTGTATATGCGAGTCTTTGCCTTATTTATGTTCTATTCTTTCTTCTTTTTTGGGGATAAATTTTATTAAGTTCTATTTTTAATAGACCCTTGTGGTTCAGCCCTTCCCCGGACCCAGCGCATAGCGGGAGCTTAGTGCACCGGGCTGCCCTTTTTTATTCTTAAACAAACTATAGTGATTTTGAGAGTTTATAGGGCTTTTGCAACAACTTCCTTGTGTGTGATTTCAGGTTTCCCCTCTTCTTTTGACAGCTTCAGTCGTCATATTAATGCACATATAGACTGGTGCATGAACACCTAGATAATATTATTATCTTCCATGTCTGCTACCTGTACCTACATAAAATGTGATCATCTCTAATCTTGTCCAATTTGTATGAACACACATTGGTGTTTCAGTTCATGATAAGATACCGATTAAAAGATGTGAAAGTGATTTAGAACTGTCACTTTGAAATAAATGATGTATAACAATATCATTTGTACCTGAACATGGCTTTTTGAAAATGGTCAAATTTCCATTTAAGGAGAGGTGATATTATCCGGAGGGGCTAAAGAAATAAGTTGGTCAAACAATAGGACAGGGGGAGTTATTAAAAACTAAGGGAATCACACTTTTAGTATTAAGCCGTGGTTAGATTAAAAATGTTGCTGAACTGTGAAACAAAGGCTTACTAACTTGATTCAGTAAATTATTTTGTTTCAATTCCCATAAGAAATACTATTACAATCAAAAGATATGAATAGAACATCAAACTGATCATATGTATGATTCTCCAAAATAACCAAACGGGACAGAAGAGAACCAGAACCATATCCTTCACACATTCAGTCTGATCTTATCTGCTCTATTGCCCGATCATAGCTGTAATTTATTAGAATTCAAAATGGATTTGGAATTTTGTGGTAATTATCATCAATCACCAAATCGACAACAATAGAACAACCACAACTAGTTTGGATTTAGGCGTGGTCGATAAGCTGAGTGATTTACTTGATGGAAAATCAGCATATCCAAAATAGGAGGATATTAACTATTATGATTCGTATTCCTAATTAGATGCCGAATAGTGAATACATATGTTTCAGAAACAAAAATAAATAAAAATACAAAAGTGAACAATATTCTCAAGTCCCTCCATCCTATCTAACTCTCACAAACCCCCTAAAAGTGGTTAAAAGAAAATAAATTAACAGCAGCATAGCTAAAAAAGAGAACCAATATAACAGCATAAGCCCTAAAATGTCAACAAAATTCCTAAAACATTAAATGAAATTAGCCAAAAAAAAAGTGAAAAGAGGACAGCCATATGAATTCTCACCTTGCTGTACAATTTTGCCCCTTGTTTTAGCTGAAAGCTCAATCAAGAACTAATATTGATGGTGAATTGACTTGGACCAACTACTTTTTTCTTAGCTCTCACCAAGAATGATGTTTATGTCTATGTCAGTACTGTGTGTGTGTGTGTGTGTGTGTGTGTGTTTGGAGGACAACTACTTCAAGCTTTTCTTGGGCATTAATTAGAAGAATGATCAGATGTTTTTTTCATTTGGGGGTGGTTCACGTGTGAGAGCATCAAACAGAACTCAAGGACCTTAGATTTGGGAAAGATTGTGATTTATGAAAGGGGAATCTTATTCCTATGTTGGACTTAGTACTGTTACATTATGGACACGTGGCATAATGATATTTGTTCTTGTCAGCAGTCAGAATTTTCATCTGTTGACTTCTTCTTTTCTACAATGCACAGAAAACAATATCTACATCAGATTGTATCAATTAATAACCGTAAAGTGATTAAGGCAAAGGTTTATTTCTTTAGTGTAAACACAAAATTTCTATATTGTCCTAACAAAGTTCTGTTTACTTTTGCTTTTTCTTTCTTATCAACGGTTTGGCTCAACTTTGCTATAGAAATCTTTGTTTTTTTCTCAGTATTCTGTTTATTCTATTGGTTTTCATAGTAAAGGTGGCACTGGCATCAGAACCTTTTTTCCATTATGTTGGGAAAAATACTTTTTGAATTTGATGTTGAAAGAATTGAATCATTGTGTAACAAATATTTGTTTCTGCAAATTATTTTCAAAGTAAACACAACAGTTACTTTTTTTTTTTTAAAGTCAATTATGTTCCCAGTTTGCAAATCAATGTCTCGTTCACAAATTAGAAGAGTTTTTCTAACTTCAACTTGAAATAAACTATTTGAAATTAAAAAAATTGTTTGAGAAATATTTCGAGTGAACCAACGGTGTTCTTTTCTTACAAGTAAAATACATGTCAAAACACAATTTGAACCTTTTTCTTAGTTTCAGCTCAGAGTACTCTTTTTACAATTTCAACTAAATGTTGTCCATTTGAAAGATTGTGATCCCTTCTTATATGATCTGAAGGTAAAAGAGGCGTCGTAGGCCATAAAACCTCCAATTTTAAGTAATAAATCTCCCAAATAAAGTTGCAAAATGGAAGAGTAGACCTACTCAACAGCTTTGTTTTGTACAGTGAGAATATAATGGAGGACAAGTAGGTATTTAAACCGTCTATCTAACACTTGAAGCGCGCTAAAAACACCAGATATCTTTTAACTTAAGCTAGAATCCAAGCCTACTGTTCCAGAGACGGCCTTCAAAAATGCCACAGATACTGTTTCACATATAACAATACTTTTTGGGTAAAGCTCGTCAATTGAATATAGAGTTTAGCTCCACCGGAAGGATCCCGTTGCTTGCTGCGTAAAAAACAGCAATTGCAATCAAAAGAACAAGTATAACGATCCACAAGCTCACACCTGCAAATGTAAACAATATGTTTAATGACATAATAAACATAACAATAGTCAATTATGCATGCGCAAAGCATGGCACTTGATGACAAAAGTAGAAAGAGATCTGTTTGCAGTATGATCGCTATCAGCCAGTTGGACAAAATGCATACAGATTAATTCAGGTACTAATGACTTGACCAAACTAAAATAAATTGAAATGCTAACAAAGAATATATCTAACACACATATATTTGCAAGTGTCATCAGTAATATCAACTTTTTTCTTACATAATTATTGAGTTAAAACTAAACTAATCAGGATCAACAACAGAAGCTTACAAACTTCAAATATTAGGTTCATTTTCAGCACTGGGCTCGCTACCTTCTAGGAACCACCCCACATAAACAAGCTACTCTCTACCATCATGTTCCTAATATTAATACGCAAATTAAATACTCACCACTTTTCTTCTCCTCCTTCATAATTGTAACTCTCACCCTTGAATCCATGGAGGCAGAAAGCAAAGCCCTGAAAAAAGCAAAAAATTAGAACTGTTTGTATTGACTGCAGGCTTTTACAGTTACTAACAGGAGCATGAAAAAACATTTAGGACCTCGAATCTTCTGAGAACTTCAATGTTGTAACAAGACCAAGATGAGCCTTTTTTACCACATTGTGCACTTGAAAATTGTTGGAAGACACTATCAGAACATCTCCCTCAATCGTTCCTCTGCAAAAGAAAGTAAAATACAGGCAGCCTTAAGTTCCCAAGAACATATTCTATGCAACATCGGCATTACTTCTACTATTCAGTATTATAAGATGTCAACAGGATGGTGGTAGTTTCACACGGATCATCATGTATTATATGAACTTGTGGAAAAAACCCTGAAAAATTTACAACCTAAATGTAAGTTGTTCTTAAGCATATAGCTGGAGAAACTGAAATCGATTCAATAGACCCGCGGAACAATTTCATGATGTCTCTTAAGAAACAAGCTAATAATCTGACATTTTACTCTTAGATTTGGTAGCTTTTTGAGCGTCTTCAATGATACACACCAAATCATACAAGAGCAAACATCTTTGATAATATGTTCCATCAAAAGTCAATCAGCCACTTAAATTTTACAAATGTTGGTGTCCAGGCTAATTTGTGCACACCTCGATTAATCCACCAGGCAGTCTCCTACAACCCACAAGCACAGATGATCGAGTAAACCTCCTCACCGAGGTTAGCAGGTGGACCCACACCAGCTATTATTACTACTAAATAGAATCCGGAAGGAGGGAGCTTGAGGCTGTCCTACTTAGGAGGGTATTTGGATAATTTAGACTGTCCATTTGGTTCTCATTGGTTGCTAGACATGTATTACTGTAGCTTCTCTATAAAGTTCTACATGTATTTTACTATGTTGTCCTTCTAAAAAATTCTTGTAGGACACGTGCTATCCGCATCTAAAATTATGACATGTTTCAGTTGTGTGGCAGCTTTTATACTTGGTAACATCTTGGGTTTCTTACTGTCGTGTAATTCTTCTCTCTTTCACCCTATAGGTTGGCTTTGTTAGCTAACTTCTGCAGGTTTCCTTTGTTCGTTGATTTGATCTTTTACTGCATGTTTATCCTCAAGACATTTTAATAAATCAAATCAAGTTTTCTGTTTTTCCAAATGCTCTAGTTTTGAGTCAGTCTCCAACTCCAACCTCTACGTAAAAATCTTTTTTTTTTTTCAAAAATACAAGATTCATACAAACGTGAATTACTTGTTTTTCCCTACCAAATAAATTATATGTCCTATCACGCTGCAGCGTTGAAGTCTAATTTGCTAGATTACTTTTCTAATCTGATTTTGATGTCAAAACCAAGGAACATCAGTAATATGATAAAGACGAGTCACTTTTTTTATTTTTTATTTGCTCACAATAAGGATGAGACTAGATTTAGGTAAATGTTGATAAGAATACAAACATGGATTATTTTTTTGGGCAGAAGTGAATAACTTGGAGTTTTAGGCAAAAGTGAATGGGCTGTTTGCCTGTTTGTCCAACTCTCAAGTGTTTTTTCCAGATCTGTACATAACTCGATTTGATAATTAAAAAAAAAATATTTACCAAGAAAATAACATTATCAAATTATTAATCATTTCCTAATGTAAATAACACCTTATTTATAAACGAAGTTCATTAATTTCATGCTACAACAAGTGCAGCATCTAACACTATTGACATTTCTTGAGAAAAAAAATTGGAAAAAATGTAGCAGCCAATATTTGATTTTATTATGCAGAAATTACTAATGAAAATTCGGAATATCACGACATCCAACAACGAAAAGAAAGATCGATTCTTTACCAAATACGTATCAATTTTTAAAATTTAAAATCAAACCAAGCTAGACAAAAAATATTAATGTTTTTTAATCAGTTCCTTTGTTTTTCACCGAACCGTGCACTCCCCTAATTAAACTGTATTTTTTATAAGGTAAAATTTTTATTAAAAGGGTACCACGAAGGTATTCAAAGGTTACATAAACAAACAAAAAGCATCAAAAAGAAAATCAGACTACTAGACTTCCTTCTTAACAGATCTAGGAAATCCATTAGTTGGTTCAGACTGCTTATTGAACTACTTCTACACCAGAAGAACAAATTCTGCAAACAACTATCTTTTACTCTAGAAATAGGAGATCTATATCCTTCAAAACAGGTCTTGTTCCTTTCCAGCCATATTGTCCAGAAAATGCACAAAAAGCAGTTCAGTAATCCGGGAAAGTTTTCATCTATTTTGTATTTGTAGCATTTTGACGACATGGCCGAGTGGTAAGGCAGAGGACTGCACAATGGAATAAAATAAAATACACTATACGACAAAATATTAGCACGGGCCTACAGCCACTAATGTTTTAGCTAAGCTTTGGTCCAGGAATCTCCAGGTATGCTTTTCCTATGCGTCAACCTCTTCACCATCCCCTTTGGGACAAGTCAACTAGCTGCTTTTGTAGGCAAATGCTCAAACTCTTTGAAGGGCGGTACTAAGTTTAGCACATTATATAAATGGACTTTCCAACTTTAAGAATGTTCAGCTATATGGAGAGTTCAGTGGTGCGATGAGATACAGTGATTATAGACATTCGTGGAAGAGAATCCGAAAAAGAGACTTACACTGCCAGAAGCTTTCCGTTGGCTGAAACATTGAAGGCACAAATAGGGTCACGAACAACATGCTTTGATTTTATCCTCTTCCACGAAGTAGTACTCCACTTCGAAACACTTCCACCTTGATCTTTGCAAATACAAGAATACAGGGTTAATTCTTCACACATTCCAAGGGAAGCACTATCTAAAAATAGGTAATTCAGATAATTTCCAGTATAGCATATCCACCTCGCATTGTGATAATGTATAGAACCTGATTCTCATCGTTAATTGGTGAGAATTTACAAGAGCCAAAAATCTCATCCTGGGTACAGAAGACGCTTCTTGTCAGATTACTAAAGCAACAAAGAGAAAAAAGTTGGGGTATATGCCCACACAACTTCCTCGAACCGGGAATATAAGAATCCACATGTAACTACTCTTATTAAAAGATAAAGAGTCTACATGTAACTATTATCTTATTAAAAAATAAGAATCCACGTGTAAGAGAGAACCAGTTTATATAAAGCCAATTGAAAGGAGAAACAAAAAAAAATGACTCCACTCTGCTTTTTGGGTAGTCTTAGTGTCTATTAAATCAGAAATTTGACATCATTTTTTTCCGTTCTTTTGGTAGGGAAAAAGTGAAACACAACACACTGAGCATCTTCCAGCATTTAAAAGCCATTAATAAATTCTTACATTTTCCTTCTTCAAAGAAGCTACAGATGTTGATTTTGAGACATCCCAAATCCGGCAAGGGCCGCTTCCAACAGATGCAAGAAATTTTCCATCAGGGCTGCATATACAACCGAAAATATTTGAGTCAAAATCCCTCTACCATAAACATATTGCTTGTAGTGATTAAATTGAAATTGAGCAATACTATGAACCTGAAGTCTAGATCCTTCACAGAAGCATGAGCATTATCCTGATCAAGAATATTTTCCATGCTAGGCCACTTGTAAACCCTCAACTTGCCATCCTGTACTGCACCAAAATTCAATAATCAAGAAAATTATAATTTACCTGCACAAACAAGGTGATGTAATTCCATATTTCACTCTTTATACAAGGACAGTAAGAAAGAAGCAGAAGCTGCCTCCTTGATCTAACAAATAAATCATGCCTCAATCCAAACTAGATGTCATAAATATTCCCCAAATCAAACTTAGCAAAACATAAGAAATCTCTGGGGATGGGATGACAGCCTGTTCAGCATGATTGTTTTGCCTTAAAAGTACACCACCAAGCCAAGTTGCTAAAGTTCAGCATATAGGATTAGAACAGTTTTTTTCTCTTTATTAGAGCAACAGAACAAATCGTATATTTGCTTTGTAAGTCATACTGTTGAAATTTTTTACCCATTATCCTCCCCAACTATGTGGTATCTCACATCGTAGTTGATTTTTTTTTATTTTTTTTTTATAAAGCTCACAGCGTAGTTGATTGATAGATTGATTCATTTCCTGGTTAACCTACTCTTTACCCGTCAATGTACGGCTGCCACAGACAGCTCAAAACCCCTGAGTATTATGGTCATCATTGTTTTGCAGGTTCTTATTACAGACAGAAGAAACTGATCTTAAATTTCCATCCACACATTAGCAAACACATTACTGGCTGTTAGATAGTCATGTTAGGATTATGTATAAACTTGGTCATACTCGCAAAATGGCTAATAACTTCTGTTAATTCCAAAAGCTTTTTTTAACAACAAAGGGTCAAAAAGAAACAGCAAGCGTAGAATGAGAGGATGGTGGGAAAAGACTAGTATGGAAGTTCATATTTCCTGATAGAAAATCTATTCCCTTCTTCAGTTATCTATTAACATCTAAGGCCTTCTCCTTAAACTGTGTACTATGAAGAGATACAAAGAAAATCCTTCTTTTTGAGTAATAGATACTAAGAAAAGTTCTTAAAATGGAAAAAGACTTGTTTTAAAGTTTTTTTTTTTTTACTTTGCTACTAATTACCTTCAGCAATTCATTATTTTTAAAAGAGTTAAAGTTGTTCTGACACATTTCTTACGATAAGGAATCAAAATCCGAAAAGGAGAAAGCCAAATAGGTTCTAAAGATAAGGTACCATGTGGGATCCAGAACGTGAGTCAAAACATAGCCACTAGATATTCGTAACTAAGACAGATGAAACCTTTATCGCTTAAAAATTGATGCCAAAGAATCGGGCTATAATCCTGAGTTTACTCCCTTCTCTCGTACACAAAATTATACATTGTGGGGCAGAACAAGGTTTCCGAGAGGAAAATAAGCCAACTTTATGAGCACTTTCAGAAACTTTTTTCAATCAAGTCACTTTCTGCAACCTTTACAGTTTAATGTAGGGAGAACATGTGTACCACCAGTGTTTCTTTTGGTAATTAGTGATGTAAACTAGTGGTGCCATAATTTGTACTCAGACTACCTCCTCCTTTTCCTTTACATACAATCTAACTCATAGCGTACAAGAATATTTTAGAGGGTAAAGTAAACAAAGACCGACTTTTCTGGTTATATTTTTGAAGAACACTTTGTCCAACTTTTACCAAATTGTGAGAAGAACCTAATCTTATAAAAGTAGCCTTCTTAAACGTTATATACACAATGAACAAAACAGTAGTGCCTTCACGTTGAACAGTTTTCCTTCACTGGCAAGCAATACCATACTTTCATATAAGCCTGAAATAGTTTAAGGGAAGATATCTACCTCACCGCCGACAGCAAGTAAAGAACCTTCATTGTTAAAAGTTAGCGCTAATTGTTGTCCAATATCTTGCAATGGCTCAAGTACTCTCTCAGATGATATCAGACCCAATGAACGATTTTCAGCTCTCTGAAAATCCCAGTCAAACCATCTACACAGGAAGCACATTGATTAGATGCTTACCCAAGCTACTCGCTGAAAGTCCAGGCAAAAGTTCCAAGCTTAAATACTGCAAGTAGTCTACTGTGGACTAAGTTTGCTAAAGCAACTAACCAAGTAGAGGATTGAATAATCATAGAAATGAACAATTTGAAAAAGTTGTATCACATGATGTCAAGTGATATCACTTCAGCCTTAACTATATAAGCCACTAAATGTTCTATTAGCAACTGTATGCTTTTGTGATTCTATGCTCCCCTCAGCCCATGCCACCACTCAGGTCATAAAGCTACTCAACATGAACAATACTCTAAGCCTTGAAATAAAATCCCATTGCACAAACTTTACCTGCAGTTTTTTGGCAATGAACATATTAGACCTTCTCCACCTGGATGTACTGCCATCCTATAAGGAAGATCACCACCAGTTCCTAACCAAGCCACCTTCAACAAAGCACATAATTTTAGTCAAACTGATCCAAAAAGGCTATAAATGATCTCTCATTTTCTTATAATGCTCAAGGAAAACAAAAGTAAAGAGCATACATGGCAATGGAATTAAAGTTGTAATTGACCAATCATAAAGCCACCGATATGTTTATGCTATTGGATGTAAATAGTTTTAGTTAAGGCTCTTAGAAAAAAAATAGTTTTTATTAAGGCTAGAACATCTGAAAATGGTAATATATAAGCATCAGAAGGAACCATGTTTGACAAATATAACCTTCTGCACTGAAAAATAAGAAATCTGATGTCTGTAATCAACCCATCCGAGCCCCTCTCATCCTTCAGCAAGCAGGATTTAGGTTTCACCACATTTCCCCAAGATAATAGATTGTTTTAATGCCCAAAAATGGTTTTATCATGTACTCCCTCCAATTCAATTATACTAATGGTTGTCGAAGAAAATAGTAAATTAATGATTGAAGAGCTAGTTTGATCAATAAATCATCAAATCAAAGTATAAAAATACAAAAAATTTAATTGATTCGGATTCTTGAAAGTTGTGATTCTTGTGGAAGCTAGATAGAAATAGAGTAGTGTCAAACATATTCAAATGTATCAGAAACAGCCTCCCTACCTTCTAAGGTAGGGGTAAGGTCTGCGTACACTTTACCCTCTCCAGACCCCACTTGTGGGATTACACTAGGTATGTTGTTGTTGTCAAACACATTCAAATGTTTCAAAAATGGAAAGAGTATCCATATAAATTAAACTGCAAAAGTTCAAGAACTCATTGCTTATAATACACAGGGGCACGTGAGCCAGGGTCTTTCCGTCAAACTAGGTATTTTTATGTACATATTTTATAGAATTGATCTATTTGACACGCATGCTACAAAAAGGCAGAATGATGCACTTGGTTGAATGTTGAGTTGTTACCCGAAGGAACAGGGATCAATTCTCACTTAATACTCTCTATTTTTCTCCTTTCTTTAGTGGTGCACCTATGTTCTAGAAATCGTAATGCGCCTCTGATAATACATATTGATATAACTTCTATAGCTATACATCAGTCCCTTGGATCCAAAAAATGAACAAAATCAAATACTTAACTAAGTTAGTTTCAATCAGTTTCAGTCATTTGATCTCTTCAAAACTAAAGGCCTTAGCTTCTAGAAGATCACAGAGAACACAAATATACGAAATCTAACCAAAATTTGCGTATATGATGAGCACGTACAAAAACATACATCTACAGAACAATTAAATATGCATAGAAGTACTGGATATCGAATCATAAGAATGAAGATTAATGGCTTACAGGTTCATCAGAGAGCACATTAGAATCAAAATCGAATTGAGCAACAATGAGAGCGTTACGAATACCGCTATTCCCTTCCCCACCGCCTCCGGAAAGTACAACATAACTTCCCGGTGATGATTTGTCGCCGTCGTCCTTTTCATCATCGGCCGGCGGCGGTTCGACGGCAGATTTGAGGGCGCTCGGTGGAACCCAACCGGCACCGTAAATCGGAACGCCGTAGTTCTTAGAATTTGCAGAATCAGCCATTTTTGGTCACTGTGATTTTGGTGTATTGAGAAATTGAGATGTGCGTCCAAGGGGTTTGGTTTTCTTCAGTCAAATGGTGAGTGTTTAGTGTTTACTGTAGATGTCTAATACAACTTCAACGGAACCGGTTCGTTATAAAACCGGTTAAAAGAGTAGAGCTGGTTTTTTCGGAACCGGTTCGTTATAATATAACATAGTTGTAGTTTAGAATTAAATGATCATCTAATCAGGTAATAATTTAAGATAATTTGAAGCGAAACAATAAGTAAGTCTACTAAAATAAAAATGTGAAATTCTTATTACTCTTGTTTCTCAATTTATACGACACACTTTTCTTTTTAGTCAGTTCAAAAAAGAATGACATATTTTCTTGTTTGACAACAATTTAACTTTAAACTTTATATTTACGCTTAACGAGATATCTATAACAACATAAATTTCTTTGGCTTATTTTAGACCAAAGATTCAAAAATCTTTTTTATTTCTTAAACTTTGTGTCTAGTCAAACTATATCATATATATTGAAACGGAAGGAGTAATAAATAGAAAAAGGTCAAAAATAGCTCTAACATATTGAAAATGTTTATATTTTCCTTTCGTCTTACATATTAGACCTTAATTGCCTTTAACATTAATTTCGGCTTAAAAGTACACTTTTTTGCTTATTAAATTTCAATTGTCCTTTTTAATTAAAAATGTTCCTCCTTATACAAAATTAAGAGATAGGACATGTGGAGATTTAATTAAATAACTGATACTAATTTACTGATTTATGTGAATATTAATTCAACTCATAAATAACCCAACTAATATATATTTATTTGTGGAATTGTTGGGGCAGGATTTCTAAAGACTGAAAAAGTTGAGTTGAACTTAAATTTGAAACCAATTGGAGATTGCACTGCTTTTGAACCAAAAATTGCAACTTCAAACGAAAACGACATTGTTATTTTTTGAATTCATTCAGTCACAAATATAAAGCATCAGAGAAATTTGGTATGAACATATAGTTATTTCTAGTTGGACATATGGACCAATAAAGATGCGCCCCCTATTTGATCAAAGCCCATATGATATCTCATAATTTTATTAAGATTGAGGTATTTTTAATTCAAAAATTAATGTTAAATGCAATTGAGATTCAATAGGTGGAAGGAGGATCATTTTAACTCCAAAACTAACCTGAAGTGAATTGAAATTTAATAGGTGGAAGAAGGACAACCAATACATTGGGGGTACTTTTTACCTTTTCCAACTGTATTTTAACTTTTTCCGTAGAACTATTTTTATTTTTATTTTTTGTCGGGGGTCTGATAAGTGGTGATTTTACTGCTTATTCTATTTTTTTTACTTTGGGTTTTGCATCCTTTATTTATAATATGAGGTTATTTTATGGTGTATTGCTATTGTTTCAGATACAATGAATCAGGAAGAAAATTAAGATCAAATGAAGTGGAACCGAGAAAAAAGAGCTGAAAGAATGAATTAGAAGAAAAGGCCCTCTAATGTGGCAAATGCAAACACAAGGCTGCAAAAGTGAAGTCAAACTAGACAATCAACCTTCTCAATTACGGATCCGGTACTCACAAATGCGAGTTCCTGGACGCAGGTCAGAGTTTGCAAATGTGGACTGTTGTCCCCAAAATCGGAAGTCAACAAGAAGTCAAGGTTCGCAATTGCGGACCATTGACTCGCAATTGCGAGTGACGGGCTTCAGTTATTGACAGAAATGACATTGCACATTTTCTTCAAACCCACATAAAATTCAACCTAGCTCATTTTGGAAGATATCTTTGGGGAGAATACACGATTGTTTGGAGCTAGGGTTCCTACACCGCACTTGGGGATTGAAGTTTTGAATATTCAGAAGAGAAATTTCACAAACTTTTACTCATTTCTTCAATTCCTTGCTTTGTATTGCATATCTAAGCGTGTAGTATTTATGACTTGAATCTTGTTTATGAAAATATTCATGATTAAATTTTGGATTTAAACTCTAGTTTTGCTTATGTATTGAATGATTTTATTTTTAATGAAGTGGTTTTATCATTATTTTTTAATTATTCTTATTCTTTAATGTTTCTTAAAGGAATAGCTTACCCTAAGACTCGCTCATTTACTTCGATTAAAACTCGAAAGAGGTAAATTCGGAGTTGGGAAAGATTAATTAACAAGAATTTGGGGCGTTAACCCTCATCTAATGGAATCGACCTAGGGATAGGCGGCACCACTTGTAGTCATATTCGAGTGTTCTTAATGCTCCTAATTGCTTTATGGATATTCAATTAGGTAGCCTAGTTAGTCTTCGGAAGAATCTATTTTAGAGTCATTATCCGAGGCTAAGTAACATAAGCTCACCATTATTTGTAAATTGTGAAATACATTGGATCGTTACTTGAGAGTAATTTCCATTGTATCCATGCTTGTGGTCATTGATCATTTTACTTGTTTTCTAGGTTAGATTTACATTTCCGCATTAGTTATATTTTTTTCTCAAAAAACAACTCTTACGTGTTTGACTTAGCGTAGTTGGTGAAATTTCCTACTTTGCGTGACCACCTACATATTATTTTCTGTGTGATCGACTCCGATTCGTAGTTGGATAAATTATATCACATACGACCGTGTACACTTTCTCTTTGCGGAGTAGATTTGGACGTTATCAATTTTGGCGCCGTTGTTGGGGAACAATTTGACGTATTTGAGCTAGTTTGGGAAATAAGCTAACTTGCTTTGGTCCTAACTTGTGAATATTTGTGTAGTTTCTCTGGCTTGACATCTCAGGTGAAGTCAGTGGGGTACAAATGGTTGTTTGTGCAAAAATAAAATAAAAAAGATAAAGTTGTTAGATATAAAGCACGACTTGTAGCACAAAGGTTTTCGCAAAGGCCTGTCATTGATTATGTGGAGACATATTCTTCCGTAGTGAATTCAAATACTTTCAGATATCTGATAAGTCTTGCGGTGCATGAAAATATTGATATGCGCCTAATGAATGTTGTCACGGCCTATTTATATAGCTCACTAGACAATGAAATTTTTATGAAGATTCCTGAATGATTCAAATTGTCTGAAGCATACAAAGGTTCTCAAAAAACTTGTTCAATAAAGCTTCAAAAATTCTCATACGGATTGAAACAATCAAGACGAATGTGGTACAATCGTCTTAACGAGTATTTGCTAAAAGAAGGGCACAAAAATGATCATATTTGCCTTTGTGTTTTTGTAAGAAGGCCTGAAACTGAATTAATTGTAATAGTTGTTTATGTTGATGATTTGAATATCATTGGAACTCGTGGAAACTTTCAAATACAGTAAAATATTTAAAGAAATAGTTTGAAATGAAATATCTTGGGAAGACAAAATTTTGTCTTGGCCTGCAGATAAAGCATTTAAAGAATCAGTCTACATACACTGAAAATATACTAAAGTAATTTTACATGGATATAACACATTTATTGTTGGGAATTTACTAAATGTGGAATTAAGTATATCCCACTAATTTATGACTCGAACAGTTGGGGGCCGCATGTCGGAAACATCGTTTCCACACATGTGCACACGTAGTGGCAAGTATCGCAAGTTTCATTAGTGAAAGAGATATTGATACGTATGTAATACGTTTGAGACATAGAACTATGGACGGTTATTGGCCAAATGACAAAATATTCCACGTTGGTAAACGAAGGAAGAAGTGTATGAAGTGTAAGATGAAACGAGTCGGATTTTGCCGCGGAGCCGTGAAGGGCCGCGGCGCCGCAACGGTAATTGGTTGGGCAGTCACTGGAGACCAAAAACGTATCTTAGCGTATAGATATACAGATGATAGGCACACTGGTAATTTTATTGCAGAAAATATTTATCAAGTGTGCGATTATTACGGAATAATCGATAAAATTATGACTATTACATTAGATAACGCTTCTTCTAACAATTACACTATTACAATTTTAAAAAATAGTTTAACTCCATCTTTTTCAGATCATTTTCATATAAAATGCGCATGCCATATATATAACTTAATTGTAAATGGTGTTCTATCACTTTTTGAAGACATTCTTAGTAAAATACAATTTGCTATAAACTTTATTTTTAAAAATAATACAACGAAGAAAAGAATATAAAAAACTTGTCACGATTGCCAACTACCTTATAGAAAAATTCCAGAAGAAGTATTCACTAGGTGAAATTCTTTATACGAGCAACTACTTGTTGCTTATGACTATAGAAAATCTATAACTTTATTTTTTAACTCTCATAATCAAAATTCAGCTTATATGGTTGTAGTTGGCGATTGGGTAAATTTTTTTGAACTTATTGTAGAGAAATTTTTCAAGCAACAAAAGAATTTTTCGGTATATATTATCCTACTATTTCAACTATGTTGTTTTATATAACTCTAATATTTTTATTATTTAGTGAATATATGGAAAACCAGCTTATATGACAGCTATTAAAAAATGTTTATCAAAATAAAAAAATATTTTATTCATATTCTCACTATTTATATTATTGGTGCTGTATTAAATCCGACTATTAAAATAGACGGTATTAAATCACTTATTGAAACTATTTACGATTGTATAGAAGTACTACCACCTCCAAGTCCCAAAAATCCAAATCACCCACCACCTATTGAACAAACTAAAGAAGAAGTGTTGTCTAGCGTAGAAGACCAATGCAAAAAAGTATATAGGTTTTACCAACAAGAAAGTGCTAGAAACCTACCGGCTTCCATATCATCATCATCTTCTTCTTCTTCAACACAACCTCACAAAAGACATGTTGTTTTTGCGGCTAGTATTGGAAGCCTCAGAAATAGAATGTGCGGTCGTACCGCTACTAACCAAATTAACGAGTTTGATATTTTTGTTTTGCAGGGTTCTGTACCGTACCAAGCAGCTCTCAATGAAGAAGGACGTGAAGACTTGCTGAAATACTGGAGGGGGGAAAGCGAAGACCTTTCCGACACTTTCAATGATGGCCCGAGATGTTTTGAACATTCAAGCGTCATCAACTGCATCTGAAAATGCTTTTTCTGCCAGCAAATATCAAGTAGGAGAGCACATACACTCATTAGCCGGAGACAACTTGGAGATTGTAGTATTATTCAGAGATTGGATACGAGCAGAGCAGAGAAGGTGCGGTCAACCGGAGATCAACGAAGAAGAAGACGAAAACTACAACGAAATCTTATCTGAAGGTGGTGGAAGCGACGTGAATCAATTTGACCAACAAATACCAATTTCAACCAAAGAACCACAGGAAGTTATCAAGAAACTAGAACAAGTTTTTTTAAGAATGTAATTTTTTAATTGCAATTTTATTATGTAATTTACAACTTTTGGACAATACCACAAAGTTGCAATTTCGACTATTGTATTTGTATTACAAAAAAATCATGTCTATTAAATAATATAAGAGACACAAAAATAGCCTTGAGATGTTTTTATTACACTATCTTGTCTTGTTTAATTATTGAGTTTTTTTATACATATGTTATTAAAAAAAAAAAAAAAACCGCCCGGATCCCGATCCCGCCCCGACCCCTACCCGATTCCGATGGGATCGGGATCGGGAAGGGACTTCGGCAAATCCCGCCAAACGCGATCCTGCCCCCTTCACCCGTCCCGCCCCGACCCCGCTAAACCCGGCCCGCCAGTCCCGAGCCCGGCCCACTGGCCTGCTCTAATCTGGACTCCATTAGCTCAACCAAGACACAAGATGATTATGTGGTTAGCAGTACAAGATATACTGCTCACAGAGGCAAGTATGGTACATTTACATATACCAGTTGACAATGGAAACTGCTGCCTATGTTCATGCCAAGCAATTGAGACTTCTCTTCATTTATTTGTTGAATGTGACTGGTTGAAATAGGCGAGAGATGCAATAGAAAGTTAGGTGGGCATACAAGTGCATAGAGGCGAAGTAAAGCAGGAGCGCATTGGAAGCAATTCAATAAAGAAGTGGTTGCAGCTATATGGAGTGCAATAGTCTATCAAGTTTGGAGAGGCTAGCTGTTAATACTGTTAAGATTTCCGCATCGGAAATAGAATAGAAACATGAACTCCTTATATGGATTTGGACAATCCTCACCCTACAAGCTAGCTTTTGAGATTGAGTTAGACCAAGATCCATTCTTTACATGGTATCAGTTAACGAGGTCTAGGCGTGCGGGGAGTGTTAAGAGTTATACAAGTCAGAATTTATAGATAGGATAGCAAAATATAGAGATCATAGGAGGGCACAGAGATGTCGTAGATTGATTTCCCAATTTTTCTGTAACTAGTTTGCTCTGTAGATGTAATGGTTCTTTTGTTTCTTAATGGTAAAAAACAAAAAGGTATAAAGGACGACAAATATAACTCATTTTCAATGCAGGAGGACATATATGACCCTTTTCAAAAATAAATTCAAAGGAGAAGCCTTTACATACATTATTACTCCCAAATCTACAATTCTACATATACCCTTTGTTTCCCTTTCCCCTCATCAACCATGTTGTTATCCCCCGGCCACTCCCCTCGCCACCTCTCAACCCCATCTCCTTCCCCCGACCAAAACCCTAACCCTAACCCTAATTCAACCAATAAACGCCGGTCCAACAAGGTACTCGATGAAGACACCTATGTGGCAGCAATAGAGAAAATAATCGAACGCGATTTCTTCCCAGATATCCCTAAGCTTCGCGATCGACTTGATTGGCTCGAAGCGGTTCGAACCGGTGATCCGGTTCAAATTCGTGATGCTCAGTTGAAAATCATCGAACGACGTGGAGGTAGAGCACTTGAAGGTAATAAATTACGAACCCCTAATTCGACTTTTTTTCGAAATTCCAGTACTACCCCTTTTGATGATCCTTATAAAACCCCCACTCCTAGTATAGTTAATGGTGATAATTGGTCTAGTGTTGATAATAATGCTGTGGGTGATGGTGAGGTGGATGTGTCTTTGACGTTAGATGAGTTTTTTAGAAGGTATACTAGTGAGGATAATGAGAGTTTTTCGAAGATTATTGAGAAAGTTAATAGGAAAAGAAAGGAGAAATATGGGTATTTATTGGAAGGCGAAAAGAAAGAGGAGATGGGGTTGATTGAGGATGATAATAAGAGGGTGCGTGTAGTTACCGATGGATATGGGACGTCGGATCAGCCAGTGGCGACGTTGGAAGGGTGGAAATATGCTGCAAAGAATTTGCTGATGTATCATCCAGCAGATAATGGGGAAGTAGCGTTGACGGAGGAGGAAAGAGCGGAGAGGCTTAAGGGATTGACGAAAGAAGTTAGTAAGGTGAATACGAGGTTTCATGGTAAAATGATGGAATCGCAGCCGAGAGAGGATGAGACGGTGGCTGTGCTATATGCACCTGTTAATGGGGCAACTCCGGTTCCTTTCCATGATAGGGGTGATAAGACAAAGAAGTATGATTTGGATGATTTGCGGAAGACCCCGAATCATTTCTTTGTTGAGTCGGGAAAGAAGGCTGAGAATGGATATAGTTTTGTTAGTACTCCCTCACCCGCGCCTGGTGTGGATGAATCGCCGTTTATAACATGGGGAGAAATTGAAGGAATGCCTCTGCGGCTGGAGCAGGAAGATACGCCTATTGATATTGGTGGAAGTGGTGAAGGCCCTCAGTATAAGATCCCAATGCCACCCTCTAGAGATGTCAAGGCTCATTCTTTATCTCGTGAAGCTGCTCGTAAGTTGAGGGAGAGGTCAAAGATGTTTCAGAAACCACCATTACATACACCAGTTAGAGGAGGGAGTGCTAGCCCAGGTGCACGCACTCTTTCACCTGCTGCACAGAAGTTTATGCGAAAGGCGATCTCCAAGTCTTCTCACTCTTTAGATGAATCTCTACGAGCAAGTTACCGTGGTGCAAGTCCTGGACCGAGTACTCCTAAAACTGGTAGGAGTTTGTCAAGGTTAGGAAGAGAAGGTAGTCTAGATTCCAAGTCACCGTCTGTAAGAGAAGGCTCTAATCCTCCTTGGTAACTGTATTATAGCAATGTAATATTGGTAATTACCTGTTCCTTATGAAAAAATATATAATGGTAATTACCTGTTAACTGTACTAAATCTTTGTCTCTTTTATCTAAGCTTTACTAGATGTTGTCCTTGCATCAGTTGACGATGTTGACATCTTGAATTCGCTAGTTATGATTATGCGACATCCCTTTTTCTTGTAGTGCTTATCAAAAGTTATTTATCACTTTGTGGACTGATGGAGCTTTAGTTTTGTCAAGTTGAGCTATTCCTTATGGGAAAGCCGCTTATCCAATTGAACTCCATTTGAAAGCAATGAACTGCTTGGGTAGCAAACTGATGAGTGTTTTTTTAAATATTAAATTTCCATTATTTTGATTCTGTTGTAGCTTAACTTGTTTTCTTTTGCTGTTCCTCCATTCTTAGTTGTATAGGTGTAATTGTATTCATGACCAAGTAGCACTGAGATCTCAGTAGCTATTAGAGCTGTTGGTTATTTACTTTTGAGCTTTCTGCAGCTAGTCCCTGCTGGGAATATCAGCTTTAATTGAATCCAACTTGTATTTCTTTTGCTCACAAGTTATGTGACTTTGGGGGGAAGAAGAAACTAAAGTTTCATGTTCAGACCACTTGAACTTACTATAAACAAATAAATATTTCTTTTGTTCGGGAGGGGTAGAGGTAAGCCGAAGAGGTATTGGAGAGAGGTGATTAGACGGGATATGGCGCAGGTGCAACTTACCGAGGACATGACCTTAGATAAGGGGTTGTGGAGGACACGGATTAGGGTAGTAGGTAGTTGAGCGTAGTCATACTTACACTTACATACTGGTAGTTGTAGTGTTATTATTGTAGCTCTGTTTAGCCTATCATACTAGTAGGCGCAGTATTGTTTTATAGTTACCTGTCCTTTGATTTTTGCTGTCGTATGTTCTTTCGTGTACTTTGTTTATCTTATTTACCTGCGTTAGTTACTGCTTCTTTTTCAGTATGTTGTACCATGACTTATTCGTTTTTGTTACCCCCATTTTCATACTGCTTTAAATTTCTTGTCCGGGTCTGACCGTTTCTCTTGCTTTTGCTTGTGCTTTTGTTTTTTCTTGAGCCGAGGGTCTTTCGGAAACAACCTCACTACTTACTAATGTAGATGTAAGGTCTGCGTACATTCTATCCTCCCCAGACCCCACGTTGTGGGATTTCACTGGGTATGTTGTTGTTTTCTTTTGCTTCAGTTAGCATATTATTTGTTCTTGATACTGTTCATTTCTCTCTCTTTTTAATTTAAATGGCTTTTTCACTACTGTATTTTCTTTCCAAACCTGCTTTGATATGCTTTAATTGAGCCGAGGGTTTTCGGAAACAACCTCTCTACCTTCACAAGGTAGGAGTAAGGTCTGCATACAGACCGCCCTCCCTAGACCCCACTTGTGGGATACACTGGATATGTCGTTGTTGTTGTTGTTGAACTTACTATTAACATGTAGATACTTCATTTCAATTGTGTTGTTGTTGAACCAAATGTATGCAATTTCTAAAAAGGAGATTGGTGGGTGTGGAAAAGTCAGTTGACAGATTCATGGAGAATATCTTTGAGGTCAAGGTCGTGTAGTAGTGTGTTTAATACATGTTTTGTTGTGGCATGTAGATAGGGGTAAGGCTGAGGCAACATCTTGTCAGGTAGAACCTAATGTAGTTCTGACTTCTGTGAAGTCCTCCGCTAGGGAACCAGATGTGCGCTTGTGTTGTCAGCTTCGTAATATTTGATGCCATCACTAGATGTAATATACATTACTTTCACCAGTTCCAGTATGCATGGGAGTTTGTAAATGGTGCCATTGGCAGAGTAGTTGTGTGTCAGATGGTTGGAATCTCTTTATATTTTTAAATAGATCTGCTATCTGACTAGATGCAGTGGGTCCATTCAAATCCATTGTTCTGCTGCGTTTTAGCTCTCTTCTTTTCCGTTTGTGGCGCACAATGGACCCCATCATACAATTCTTTCCGGCTGATTTTTCCAGAAAAATTTTAGTCATTGCAGGTATGGATATTTAATCCCCTGACATCTTTGTTCAAAGACTCGTGCATAGTAAAACTAGCCAGAGCTGAACAGTGCATATGGAAGACCAAGTTCTTTTGTTAAGGCCATCTATGGTCTGTTTTGAATTGGATGGAAAAAGGTTATTAGGAGCCTTCAGTGATAGAGAATTTGCTCTTGCCCTCGGGTTTTTGGGATTTCACTCGTTGTCAGCTCTTGTTAATACATTAGTTATCTAAGTTCTTTTGTTAAGGTCATCTATGGTCTCTTTTGAATTGGATGGAAAAAAGTTATTAGGAGCCTTTAGTGTTAGAGAATTTGCTCTTGTTCGGGTTTTTGGGATTTCACTCGTTGTCAGCTCTTGTTAATACCTTAAGTTATAATTCCACAGTCAGAGAGATTTTGCTCGCTTTCCTTGTCTCTAGTAAAAAAAAAAGGATCAGACTGTTATGTTCATGCTGCACAGTAGGGTTGAAGAATCTTTTTTGGTTGTCTTATGTTGTAAGGTGTAATATAAGAGTCGATGCAACGGTTTGAAAATGGTTGATAAAGGTGAGAAGTCACAACTCCATTCTAGGCCTCACGGGTTCCTCGCTCCCCTGGACTTTTGGGGAAGAGATGAAAAAGGTGGGGCAAGTTGTGTAAAGGTATTACAGCAAGTTTTCCATTTAAGTATCATATTTATTAAAGAAGTTAGTGACTAGTCTAACACTTGTTCACTAGTCTAATACATAGGATTAACTGGAACTATTCAGGAATGGTTCTTGTTAGGGTTTGGGGAAGATTCTCTCGTGGTTACAGTGTACACACACTTCACATATTGCTCTTCATGTCAATTGAGGTTAGCTTGCTAGTCTGGATTCCCATAAGTTTAGTTAGTACCTATGGTGCTCTTTCTTGTAATTAGGGCTGGCCAGTGGGCCGGGACGGCCCGACCCGACCCCGTCCCGACCCCGCTAAAAAAAATAATAAAAAAATAACGGGGGCGGGACTCGAACTCGGGACGGGACGATGTCTCATCCCGCGAGACCCGAGCTCGCCCCAGGCCCGCTTGACCCGACCCCGCCCCGACCCCGCCCTTTTCCCCCTTTGCAAAAATGGCCGTTGCACCAACGACGATTTTAGATTATGGCCGTTGGCCAACGGCCATTTTAGGCCCCCCCTCCCCCAACCCCCTACCCCTTAATATTTATTTTTAACCCATAAATTATTATATTTACACTTTAACCCAATTTTCCAACTATAAATAACTCATTTTCTCTTCATCTTTCTCACAAATCTTCCTACAATCTCTCTAATTTCTCAATATATCTCTCTACAAGTCTACATTGTTTGCTAAATATTCAATTTTATTTATTCATTTGGGAATTGGGAGTGAAGTTGGCAACTAGCTTGAGGATCTTCCAAGCAAAGTTTCAATTTTCAACCTCTCGATTACACGTCGACGTTACGTCGGCGTTTGGTACATTCGTTCCTTCATTAAATTATTATTGTCTGTTTATTTTATTTAGATCACTTAATTTTATTGTCTTTATTTATTTATTTATTATCATAATTAAAATGGAAGGATTAAAATGTATGTTTAAGGGTAAGGGTAAGGGTGCTTCTTCTAGTATGGGCAACCAGGGCAAGAGTACTTCTTCTAGTCATCTTATTCCTACACAGGATGATTTTGTTGATACTCAACATTTTCCTACAATATCATTAGATTTAGACCAGGAGCTATTTTCTGGAACTCAAGAAGACTTTAATTTAGACGATGATCTAGATGATATACCCACTAATGTTGATGACAACACACCCACTAGTGCACCTTCAACTGAAATACCTCCTATTCCCCCTAGTATGAGGCGAGGTCCAAAGAAACGACCATTAAAATCGGATGCATGGACATTTTTGATAGGGACGTAGAGAATCAAGTAGCCATATGTAAAATTTGTAAAAATGTTTTAAAATTTAAAAGCTGAAAAGGTCACGGTGGGGCGGGGTGTTTAATTAGACACGTAGTAAGTGCTCATCCACTAGGTATGCCCAATACCAGGCTTCAAAATCGGTGCATAAGCGCTTCGCTCTATCGGGACAAGGTTCACATCTTGACATCGTCGGGACCAAGCACAGTGGTCAAATTAACTCTATGGCGGGGAATTGTAGGCTCTAAATACAATAAACATAGAGATAGGGAAGCAATATCAAAATTAGTTGCTGTGGAGGGTTTGCCTTTTTTCATTTCCTTCATCTCCCGGTTTTATTCATTACATTAGAGATATATATAATCCTGCTTTTAACGGTTTTTCTAGATCAACTGTTAAGAGAGATGTATTTAAATTCGCGCATGAATATCAACAATATTTACGTTTTTCATTATATCATTTTAATGGCAAAGTATCTATCACGTCTGATATAGGTCGTAGTACTAACAACCATGATTATTTAATTGTAATTTGTCATTGGATAGATTATAAATGGTCTATGCAAAAACGTATTTTAGCGTATAGATATATAGATGATAGGCACACTGGTTCTTTTATTGCAGAAAATATTTATCAAGTGTGCGATTATTACGGAATTACCGATAAAATTATGACAATTACATTAGATAACGTTTCTAATAACAATTACGCAATTACAATTTTAAAAATTAGTTTAACTCCATCTTTTCCAGACCATTTTCATATAAAATGCGCGTGCCATATATATAACTTAATTGTAAAGGATGGTCTATCACTTTTTGAAGACATTCTTAGTAAAATACAATTTGCTATAAACTTTATTTTTAAAAGTAATAAAGTACAACGTAGAAAAGAATATAAAAAAATTTGTCATGATTGTGGACTACCTTATAGAAAAATTCCACAAGAAGTATCCACTAGGTGAAATTCTTTATACGAGCAACTACTTGTTGCTTATGACTATAAATTACCTATAACTTTATTTTTTAACTCTCATAATAAAAAGCCAGCTGATATGATTTTAGATAGTGATTGGGAAAAAATTTCCGAACTTATTGTAGTTTTAGAGAATTTTTTTCAAGCAACAAAAGAATTTTTCGGTATATATTATCCCACTATTTCAACTATGTTATTTTATATAACTCTAATATTTTTATTACTTAGTGAATATATGGAAAAACCAGCTTATAAGGCAGCTATTAAAAAAATGTTTCTCAAAATAAAAAAATATTTTATTCTCATTCCCTCTATTTATATTATTGGTTCTGTATTAAATCCTACAATTAAAATAGACTGTACTAAATCACTAATTGAAACTATTTACGATTGTATAGAAGTACTACCACCTCCAAGTCCCAAAAATCTAAATCACCCACCACCTATTGAACAAACTAAAGAAGAAGTGTTGTCTAGCGTAGAACACCAATGCAAAAATATATATAGATTTTATCAACAAGAAAATGCTAGTAACTTACCAGCTTCCATACCATCTTCTTCATCTTCAACACAACCTCACAAAGACATCTTTGTTTCGCGGCTAGTATTGAAAGCCTCGAAATAGAATGTGCGATAAATACCTCTACTACTAACCAAATTAGCGAGTTGGATATTTTTGTTTTGCAGGTTCTGCATCGTATCAAGAAGTTATCAATGAAGATGGACATGAAGACTTGTCAAATAATCGAGGGGGAATGAGAAGACCTTTTCGACACTTTCATTGATGGCTCGAGATGTTTTGAACATTCAGCGTCGTCAATCAAGGTCTGAAAGCGCTTTTTCTGCAGCAGATATCAAATAGGAGACCACAACCACTCATTAGCCGGAGACGACTTGAAATTGCAAGATTATTCAGAGATTGGATACGGCGAGCGGAGAAGGTGCGGTCAACCGAGATCAACGAAGAAGATGATGAAAACTACAACGAAATCTTAACCAAGGCGTGGAAGCGGCGTGGATCAATTTGACCAACAAATACCAATTCCAACCAAGAACCACATGAAATCATCAAGCAATTAGAATGTGTTTTTTTGAGAATGTAATTTTTTTAATTGTAATTTTATTATGTAATTTGCAACTTTTGGACAACACCACAAAGTTGCAATTTAGATTTTAGACAATTGTATTTGTATTACAAAAAAATCATATGTCTATTAAATAATATAAGAGGCACAAAAACAGCCTTTGGATGTTTTTATTACACTATCTTGTTTTGTTTATTGAGTTTTTTTTTATACATATGTTATTTAAAAAAAAAAAAAAAGGAAAACCCGCCGTATCCCGCCCCGAGCCCTACCCCGCCCCGAGCCCACCCCGACCCGATACCGACGGGATCGAGATCGGGACGGGACTTGCTCCAGTCCCGCCAGACCCGACCCCGCCAGAGCCCGCCGACCCCGACCCCGACCCCTTCTCCCC
This sequence comes from Anisodus acutangulus, assembly GCA_029783415.1. Classification (NCBI taxonomy): domain Eukaryota; kingdom Viridiplantae; phylum Streptophyta; class Magnoliopsida; order Solanales; family Solanaceae; genus Anisodus; species Anisodus acutangulus. The sequence goes on from CM056491.1 coordinate 56,388,123, forward strand.
ACCCGCCCTGACCCCGACCCCGCCAGACCCGGCCCGCCAGACCCGAGCCCGGTCCACTGGCCACTCTTACTTGTAATTAAGGGGAAAAAACCCAGCAATACCCTCATGCCCACTAGTCAATGGTGGAGCTTTTTCAGTTTTCTCCATTGGTGACTCGAACCTCCAACCTCTAAAGTTAGAGGTGGAGGCGAGGGTCTTCAGTTAAGCTATCCTCCTTGTCAGTACCTACTGGGCTCTTATAACCGAGGAATTTGTGTGTTTTTGGTTGAAAAGAGAAAGGTTAAGACAGTTGAAGTTGCTAATGGTCAGGTGGGGAATTATTTGCTGTAAACTGTTAGTGGGGCCATTAATAGAATGTTATAAACTAAAAGAATTACATTAGTAGATTATTCACATATCAAGGATGTTAACTGAGAATTGGAACTTAAATTGTGTACGTACTCGGTGAGTGAAAGGCAAAACAGAGTAACACCACTGTGATTTGTCTAATAGCAGACACTGCTATCTCAACTGTAATTACAATAGAGATGGAACAATTGGATTGATCATAGACTCATGGTCATTTATGTTGCTACATTGAAATGTTTTTGTTTTGGTGGATAGAGTTACTCGATACTTGTGTTAACGGGAGGGAGCGGATTCCCAACAAAGTATTTAGGTGTGCGCAAGCTGTCGAGCCAATGTTATTAAAAAGAACATTACTTAATAAGTTAATAGTATCTCTGTTCTGGTTAGGTCATGGTTTTTTCAGTCATGTTATTTGCAAGGGTGAGACTTGACATGACTTTGGTACTAAATGAGCTGGCTAGTTGACTGATAAGGGACATGTGGGTCACTGAACTTGAAAGTAAATTCACATGTTTTCATGTGATATTCTTTGAAGTCTGCTGAAAGCCATCATCTTTATTGTTACGAGTGTATCTCATGTGCCTGAATTAATGTTGATTGCAAATGTGTTCATAAGATGCTTTGTTTAGGGAAAGATAGAAGATATCTTCATTTGAACTGATACTTTGCTTTAGGAGGAGATCGTTAATGCCATGGTATCCTTGCCGACTTTTCCTTGATATTTGTAAAACTTTCGTATCCAGTGGATTTATACTTAAAAATTACTATCAATGGACACTAAATTAATCCTAACTCATGTAAGTGCATCAATTCCAAACCAAAATTTTAGCGTATTAGTCAGGACAATTATTGGTGTTTTCTATGTTATTTTGCTTCAATTTAATTTTGGTCTTCGTTAAGTTTATAGGGTACTTTAAGACAATATCTCTCTAGTGATCTTAGATATATTTTTCAATCTTTACAACTTCTGATCATCATGGTTTTACGCCTGTAGACTACTAACATATATTGGTCATAAGCAAACCATTTTCGTCAATCAAGATAAGCCAGGAACTATGATAAAGATGTAAACAACATCTCATCCAACGCAAGGTATCTTCTTAACGTATGGTATTGGGGGAAGGGGACATATATCCAATTTTGGGGGCATTATTTACATTATACTCTAGGGGGTCGTTTGGCAGGGTTTATAAGAATAGTGTTGAATATGGTATATTAGTAATGCTTGCATTAGTTATGCTGACTTATTTCTTATCTATTGTTTGGTTTGGTGTATTAAAGCATTTGCATAATTTCTAAAATAATTGTTTGTTTACAAAAACACCCTCACAATCAGTCCACCCCTTTATCTTTTTTAAAAGATGCATATGCTGATGAATGTTTTTATATGAAAAAGGTTAATTTTTTTTATTGATTTGTCTACCTATGTAGTATTGATGTGAATATTTATTTCTAAAAAAGGAATTATGCTAAGTATTTATTTATATGCTAAGGATATATTTTTGTTTTCCACTTTCTTGGATTATTAGGCGAAAAAATAATTTCACACTACTTCAATTTACAAACTCAATATGTTCATATTAATTCACTGTTAAATTTAATTTGTGCATAATTGATCTAAGTTTATAACTATGTATAATTGATATAACAATCAAACGACTCCTTCCACTGTAGGGATACCACTCTCTTAGGAAAAAAAACTCACTCATAAAAAATCAAAATAGGCTCGTGAATAATACATATGAGAGAGTAAAGTAGAAGATACAGAATAACTATTGATAGGATTGAAAGTTGGAACCTATACAGTTGAGGAAATATGATTAGACCTAAGGCGACACATGATAGGTGTAAGCCTGAATAAGCGTATCCCTCTTGAAAGTGCAACATATATAGTTGTTTGTGTGAGAAATTAAAACATGTTAAGGCAAAAATAATCCAAGGGGTTTGTTTGGCCTTGTACTTTATTTTGTTGTTACGGCTAAACACAAGCATATTATGCCCTCTAAAATAAGTGTAGGCTTAGGCCAAATCTGCCTGAACATATTCTTTTATGGATCTTCTAAATGCTTGTGCTTCTTTTGATTGTTTCAGTAGAACTTAAAATGCCATCTGCAAGTCCTGATCCAACTGATGAAGAAAGGGAACCATTTGCTGAGGCTGATCCATGCGGAAAGTTTGGCCGATACGCCGAGCTACTAGGCCATGGTGCTGTCAAGAAAGTTTATAGAGCATTTGACCTAGAAGAAGGAAGAGATGTGGCCTGGAATCAGATTAAATTGAGTGAATTTAGCGACACGCCTTACATCATCAGTAAAATCCATTCAGAGATCGAGCTGTTGAAGAATTTGAAGAATGACAACATCATAGTACTATACCATGTTTGGAAAGACAATGAACATAACATCCTCAATTTCATCACTGAGGAATGTGCTTCTGGTAATTTGAGGGATTATAGGAAGAAGCTGTTGGAAATTTGCCTTTCGTGGGGAGGTGCGTCCACCCATATTTAATGACTTAAACACTAGGTTTCCGCATGTTGGAGGCTTTGTCTCTTCATACGTGCATAATCTACTAAGTGAGTAGATGGCCGTAGGGCCAAGAATCGTCAAATTTCGTCGAGAAATGAAAGAGATATTGGTCCACGAAGTAAGGTATTTGAGGCATGAAAATATGGTAACCAAAAAAGTGCTGGTTGTTAATTTGGCTACTCTAGGAGTGATGTTATTTAGACAAATGGGTCGTCGGGTAATTTTACGGATGGCTACTCAACTTTTACATTGTATCAAAGTTACAAAATTATTTTTTGAAACGAAAAAGTTACTCAATTTGCTTAAGTATCACAGAAAATCACTAAACTTTCCCCAATTATCATAGAAAATGTCTTCCGATTGGTCATGGTATCCATAGTCTTGCTTCTTTTTAGGCCAAATCCTGAGTTTGTTCTGCTTCTCCCGATCATCAAACCTAATCGACTCAATTCTTTTCCCTGTCCCAGGCTTCTCATTTCGTTTCATTATTCTTTTGTCTCGTCTCATGAATTAAAGACACCCGATTGACCCAACTTTTCCAAATGTCCCCCACTAGCCTTGACTTTTCATAATATTTAGACAAAGTTGAGTAATTTTTTCATTACAAAAATTAGTCTAATGATAAATTTATATGTTTAGGTGAAATACCGGATGCACACAAATTTTACGTACTATCCATGATTATTGTGTTATTTATTTATTTATCTCTAAATAAAATGATAAATGTATTGGTATAAAATAGGGAATGATCGAAATTCCCGTATACAAGGGTTATACACAAAATTAAAGAAATCACACAGTATGTCATTTTTAAATAAGCACCCAATCATCTATGCTAGCTGAAATTTCACAGGTTCTCCAAGAAATTTTTAATAAATAGAAACAAGATTCTTAATTTGCATATTATCTGCACATTGAACTCCTCATATAGATGTACGATTTTTCCTTCTCGTGAGCCTTAGTATGTATAATTCAATAATTAGTGAACGAAAATGAGGTTGTCTATTCATGGATCAAATAGCTTAACACATTAATCAAGAATTCTGGATTCGTTTCTTTTTCTTTTCTGATTCGTTTATAGACTTTTCCTGGATAGGTTTGATAGAAGAATAAAAAGTTTTGACATTCTGATTTGTGCAAATTCTCTACTTTGAAATATGCTAGTATATTTGTTGCTTGACTGCATTTACTAGAGGATTGTGAATGTACAATATTTGAAAGAAATAATTCCTTGATTATTTTCATTAATTGAATGAGTATATATACAATTTACATATTTTCATAATAGGAGAATGATATTCCTATTCTACTCCTAAAACCTTATTCTACTCGGACACTAACTATACAATTATGGTAATACGAGTATTATGGTAAGTGTACAAAATTAATTATTACACTAAAACAATATACATAAACTAACGTAATACATGGACTGATTTTGGACCAAAACCGTGATATACCTTAAGTGTATATCACGGTACAATATGTATATTTAACACACTCCCGCAGTCATAGCGGACGGTCTTCGAACGCTGAGACTGTCCATAAAATCTTCAAAAAGGACCGAGGGAAGACCCTTTGTAAAGATGTCGGCAATTTGATACCTGGATGGGACATGGTAGACGCAAACTTGACCACAAGCAACCTTTTCGCGAACAAAGTGAATATCCATCTCAATATGTTTAGTGCGCTGGTGCTGAACCGGATTACCAGAAAGGTAGATGACACTAATATTATCATAATACACCAAGGTCGCTTTTTGAATAGGATAATGAAGCTCTAACAGCAAATTACGTAACCAACATGATTTAGAGACCACATTAGCTACCCCTCGATACTCGGCCTCTGCACAGGAACGGGATAAAGTCGACTGACGCTTCGCAGACCAGGAGACCAAGTTATTGCCAAGAAACATACAATAGCCAGACATAGACCGTCTGGTGTCCGGACAGTCACCCCAATCAGCATCTGTATCCGAGACAAGTGTTGACGTTGATGAAGGATATAAATGCAAGCCATAGTCAAGTGTACCCTGAATATACCGCCCTGGGATCATGTATAAACAAACACACCTGTTGTACGACATACGTAATATCTGGTCTCGTGAATGTAAGATACTGAAGGGCCCCTGAAAGACTGCGATAACGGGTCGGATCCTCGTACGGTGAGCCGGTCGCAGCCCCAAGTTTGGGCTTAGACAGCAACCCGGTGTACTTGGGCCCCAGCCCCCTCAGGCCCATCATGTAGTGGGCCCCACTCCTTCCGACATTGAAGCCACGATGCACACACTTGGAATAAATCCTTTGGACCCAAATTGGTACATGGACACCGGCGCCACTACTCACATGACGTCCGACTCTGATACCATGAAAGAAATAATCTCTTGATTATTTTCATTAATTGAATGAGTATATATACAATTTATATATTTCCATAATAGGAGAATCTTATTCCTATTCTACTCCTAAAACCTTATTCTACTTGGACACTAACTATACAATTATGGTAATACAAGTATAATGGTAAGTGTACAAGACTAATTATTACACTAAAACAATATACATAAACTAAGGTATTACAGTATGTATATTTAACAATATTATTGTATGCCCGCTTAGCCTATCATACTGGTAGGCGCAGTATTCCATTATAGTAGCCGGTTGTTTGATTCCTGCTGGTAGGTGTCCTTTAGTTTACTTTGTTTAGCTTATTTACATGCGATAGTTACTGTTTACTTTTCCGTTTCTATTGCTTTGATCTGGCTGTACGTTTGCATTTGCTTTGCGTGTGCTTATGCTTTGTCTTGAGCCGAGGGTCTCCCGCATGTAGAGATAAGGTCTGTGTAAACTCTACCTTCCCCAGACCCACGTTGTGGATTTCACTGGGTATGTTATTGTTGTTGTATTCCCTCCGAGGATATTCATTAGATAAGCCAAAGGAGCATGGAGGGGGACTTTACCTAACCTCCTTATTATATCATTAGGAGTGAGGACACATACTTACACTCAACCTTATCAGAATAAAAAGAAAGAGAAAGGATGAACGTTGCTTCTCGCCAAATAAGCTTACAAAAAAGTTCTTATTAGAACTAGAAGCAACCAAACAAACTTCAGCCAGGATCGAATATAAAGTTGCCCTTCTTCAATCGAATTCTAGTGTTGGGCTTGCCAACTACATCATTCTTCAAGGTGAATGTACAATATTAGATTGTATATCTATATTGTACAACAATTGCTACAAAGAAATAGTTGGTGCAATGACTCACTAATATAAAATCCCGAGTCCACTTTTATTATTGATAAGTCTAATGTATTATAATAGCAAGGTATATATTCATTGGCGAATTCAGAATTTTAAAATTAATGAATTTCTATAACAATACCAAATTAATATATGATAATAACCAAGCCAATGGACTGGGTTCCAAGCTAAATATTCTTATTACATTTAATATATTTTTTAATACAAATACATTACTTAGACAAAAGTTATTGGTTCACATAAACCTGTAACCATTACACTAAATCTGCCCCTTTATATATCGAGAAAATGTATTTGTATTTTGAGGGAAAACATGCAAGTCAAGACAAAGTTTGTGTATGTGTATAGTGTATACATATACATCGATCCGTATAAGAGATTTTGAGGGAAACAAGAATGAAAAAGGGATAAAGTTGTGGTTGGGATTAAAAGATGTTGGTAGTAAGCAAAGCAAATAATACTTCAAACGAAAGCAATCCCCCACATATTTTACAAGCCGTGCCGTGCCGTCTTGGTTGTTGTTGGCTCATCGTGTGTTTCAAAAAGCTCCCTCTAAACTTATTCTGCAATTCACCTAATTACCCGTTCTTACTTTTTTAACGTAGTTAAGTATTGTTTGGCTTCAATTTTCCACATTTTGTCTTTCCCAATATACTCGAATTTTCCCATGAGTTCTTGGTGCATATCTTTTTTTTTTTTTAAGTTTCTCCCCCAGTATTTGATATTTTCTTTTAAACGAGGATTAATTAGGATTTGTATCGTGTAAAGTTCGTTAAATTAAATTCGTGTTGAGTAATACCTATTAAACGAGATCGTGCTCCCTGCCAAGATTTTTTGTGCATATCTAGGATATAGTACTAACATGACTAGTTATTCTGGTCTATATTATTTGTGGTTTTAGAATTTTTGGACACCAATTAAAAAATAAATTTTAATAATCTTAAATATAAGTATTTATTTACAGTAAAACATTGATCGGGTTTTAAATGTCTCACTTGATTAATACTTCACTGATTGAAAAGTAAGAGAAGATATGGAAAAGAAGTAATAATTGACTTCTTGTTTTTTTAAAACATCAAAAATTATGAATGAAATTAATTTATCAAAACAACTAATATTTGGGACCGGATGCATATTCACATCAAAATATTCAAGCAATTGTTAATCTTTCTTAGTAATTTAAGATTTGTTTTGGACCACAAATTTCAAAAATCTTCTTTTCTTTTTTAAACTCTGTGTCAATTTAAATAGTGTCACATAAATTGAGACGAAAGGAGTAACATCTTAAGCTTCTTAAATATAATGTCATTGGAATGGATAGCAACAGAAACAAGATGAAGCGACTTCACCTTTTCAGTAATGTTTAGAAAAAGAAAAGTTGACATAAACTTTTGCTCTTAAAAGTAACTTGTTTGTAAGAAACCTCAGAAGGAGGAGATATATCAACAAGAAAAGAGTCCAAGAGCTTGAGTGACATTTAAAACAAGATTTAAGTAATATTTACCGACAATGTAATATAATTAACTTTTTAGTTACCTGCAATGCTGATTGTGTAAACACATTTTTGACACAGTAAATATATAGAACTTAAACTCTTTAAATATGAGTTTAAAATATAATTCATTTCTCATCTATAACCGTATCAGTGTATTCTGTGGGGGGGGGGGGGAGTCAATATATCCCTACAAAACAAAATATTAAAATTCTTGTATGAGAGGTGTACGTATACATAAAAGAATATACACCGTATATTCCTGTGATATTATTAGAGATCTTGTACATTTGTAATTATGGTAGTATTAGGAAAATGTATATTTGATTTTCGTAATTATAGGCTAGGTTTACTAGTGTATATCATGTATATAAACCAATTACATTAATGAAAATACTCAAGGGATTATTCTCTTTCATGATATCAACAGTGTAGGAAAAATGTTTGCCTTCTCCACATAAACTTCCGCCGCCCTACTCTCTCCATCGGCCGACCCCACTTCGGTCGTCCCCCTCCATTCATTTTTTTTTTTCAAAACCCTAATTCTCCTCTTGTTCCTCAATCATGTCTACCACAAATAATACATTTCATCCTGTCACTGCAGTCTCCAACATCAAGAACAACATCCCTATTGTTCTTGAAATGGAGAACGTCCAGTACGCAACGTGGGCAGAACTTTTTAAAATCCACGCAAGGTCTTATAGAGTCCTTCATCACATCGTCAAACCGGAAAAAGGTAAGGAGAAGGTGCCTTCCACCGATGATGAAATAGAGTTGTGGGTAACTTTCGATGCTACGATGCTCCAATGGATTTATTCCACCATCTCTACTGACCTCTTATAGACAATTATCAAACCCGACGCCACGACAATGGAAGCCAGGAATAGGTTGCGTGATATATTCCAAGTTAACAAAAATTCCTGTGTCGTGACCCTTGAGCAAGAATTCTCCCACATAAATATGGAGGATTTTTCGAATGCCTTAGCCTATTGTTAAAGGCTCAAGGAGTTGTCAGATTAACTCAAGGACGTTGGCGCGCCCGTCACGAATGATCATCTCGTTCTTCAGATGGTTGCAGGCCTCTCCGAGGCGTATAATGGGGTTGGAACGCTTCTTCGCCAAAGCAATCCTATCCCACCGTTCTACCAAACACGTTACATGCTCACCTTAAAAGAAGCAGGATTGGCTAAAAAGGCGGCTACCGGAGCCAATTCCGCCATGATGGTGGCCACGTCCCACGAAACTGATGACTCTCAATCATTCTATGAAAATTATGGTCAAAACCTTAACAACGAGGGTGGAAAAAAGGGTCAAAACTGTGAAAAAAATTATGGTGGCGGACGTGGAGGTGGCCGCGGAGCAGTGGCGGTAAGCAGGGGGTCGAACCATAACACCCCTGGCAGCAGGCTTGGGCCTCGAGGCAGTGGCCATGGGGCCTGCCTTGGGCCAATGGGCAGTGGCCCATGCCGCCCTGCCCATACCCATCTCAAAATTGGGCCTGAGTGGCGGTCAACAGCAACCAGCCCAGAATGGGCCTCGCAATTACACGGCCTGGCAGCAGCCTGGCCTGCTTGGGCTTTGGCCACAGTAGGCCTTCGCTGTTGCGGGCCCAGCAGCAGCCCTGATCCACATGAATATCGAGGCGGCAATGCATACACTTGGGCTAAATCATCTAGATGCAAATTGGTACATGGACACCAGTGCTACTTCTCACATGATGTCCGCACTAGATAATCTCTCATCGTATTCCAATTTGAGCAAAATTTGTGGCACAATTGCTGGTAATAATAATTCAATTCCAATTCGTGGTTATGGTCACACAAATTTATCTCCCCCGAACCCACCTTTAGTCTTGAAAAATGTTCTTCATGCTCCTCACTTAATTAAAAATTTGGTGTATGTTAGGAAATTTACAACTGATAATTGAGTTTCTGTTGACTTTGACACTTTTGAATTTTCTGTGAAGGACTTATCGATGAGGATACCCCTAATAAGATGTGATAGTCGGGGTGAGCTTTATCCCATCACCACCACCACCACTAAACAAGCCACACCGGCAACGTTTGTCACTTTAACACCTTCCTTATGGCATGCACGTTTGGATCATCCGAAAGTGTATGTGTTTTCCTCCCTTAAAAATAATAAGTTTATTGAGTGTAATAGTGATCGTTGCACTAATGTTTGTCCTTCTTGTCCGCTTGAAAAATATGTTAAATTGCCGTTTGTGGCTTCCAATTCTAGTACTTTGTTGCCATTTGATATTATTCATAGTGATCTTTGAACATCTCTTGTTTTGAGCTCTACCGGTCATCGTTATTATATGTTATTTTTAGATGATTATTCTAATTTTTGTGGATGTTTTCGTTATCTAAAAATATCAGGTTTTTTCCACATTCCTATCATTTAGAGCATTCATCCGTACATAATTTGAACAAGAAATTAAGAATATTCAATGTGATAATAGAAGGGAATTTGATAATGGGTCATTTAGAGAATTTTGTAAGGTTAATGGTATATCTTTTTTATTTTCATGTCCACATACGTCATCATAAAATGGAAAAGCCGAAAGAAAAATCTGCAACATTAATAATATTGTCTGTACACTACTAGTACATGCATCATTACCACTTTCCTTTTGGCATCATGCATTACAAATGACAACGTACCTCCTTAACATACTCCCTATCAAAGGATTAGCATACCAATCCCCACTCAAATATCTTTATCAAAAAGATCCTTCATATTCTCATCTTAGGGTGTTTGAGTGTTTATGTTATCCTCTATTCTCCTCCTCTACCATCAACAAACTTCAAGCCCGTTCTACCGCGTGTGTGTTTTTATGTTATCCGTCTAATCATCGTGGTTACAAAATTATAATGTGTAACATCCCGTACTTTCGGGTCACGGTTTAAATAGCTAGGCGTGTGTAGAATCGCTAAGCGTGTGTAAATAGACCCGAGCATTGGGAAAAATTATGTTATATTTACGTATGCTAATAAAGAGATTAGTATATAAAAGGGATTAAACCCCGAAATAATTTTGGACGTAAGAAGTGTGACGACGAGGATCGAAAATAAATTTGGTGTGTGCATGAAGAGGTTATGGACTAGTGTCATATTAGGAAATTATGACATTGAGTACATTGAGGTCTTATAATTTATCAAGGTTTAAGTGAATTGGGGTCACGAAATTAATTGTGTGTGTAATTGATTAATTGTGGGATTAATTTTAGTGGAGGGGACAAAGTTGAGTGGGAGTAATTGACGTGTAGGATTTAAAGGTGATTAAGGCAATATGAGTTAGGATTAGTAGACACGTTATGGGACAAGGTTGCATGGTAAATTAATTGTGGGTGTGTTGGTGAAAGCTCGTGGAAGATAAGGGCTATTAACATTAATAGGGGAGGGAGTAAATTGTGATCCAATTACCTAGACTCCTACAACCCCTTTTGCATAAATTGAAAACAGTGCATTTCAGCTTGGTTAGAAAAACGCATGAAGCATTTCTTGATTTGGAAAGAATCATATCGTTCCTACTGTTAAAGGAGAAGGCCAAGCAAAATCCTATACTAAGCACTCAATATAACTCATATGATGCCCCTCTGTTGAACGACGAATTAGAGCAAAAAAATTAGAGAAAGCTTGCTTAGTAATTTTAAGTATAGCACAGGGTATACACAACAACGTTTTACTCTACTCTTAAGTTTGGATTCGAGGTATGTTAAGGCAAATTATTTCTTTCTTTTGGCATGTTCCATGTAACGAAATATAACCGTGCTATTGCTCCATAATTTATTATACTCCTAGTAGTTAAGAATATTCATATTATTGATTCCTATGTTAAAAGCATGTCTAAATATGTTTCTAAGTCCTTATTGAGGCATACAGAAAAGATGTTGATGTTTCCAATGTTAGCCAAAGGTATAAAGATATTATGTCATCCGTTGAGATTGGAGTATTGTGTTACCATTCATGCATTTCCATTTGCATTGTATTCATATATTACCCTGAACCACTTGTGCTATGCACACTACAATATGGTAAATATTGTATATATGGGGATATGAGAAAGGGAAAGGCGTTATATACGCACCCCACCTGCAACTGGTACAGACTATCACAAAAGAGCCCTAAGAGGCCACATATCGAGCTTGTGTGGTCAAAGTGGATGCCTGTGTGGCTAAGACGATATGAATACCTATGTAGTCGATACGATATAACCTGATGCCCACAGAGGTGGTTATGGGAGGATTCATGTGTGGACATTAGTATACCGCATTTGCATTATGCATACATTCATTAATCATTACATGGTATGGTATCCACAAAGGCTGTTTTGGTAAGGAAGGTGCCCGATGAGGCCGATGGATATGTATAATGCATTGTGCATAACATTTAGGCATATGTATTAGGGCCCTAAGAGGCATTTACTGTTGGTCGGCTGTTTCTGTTTCAGTATTTGTTATGTCCCTATTATACTATTGTTCATGTCTGACATACTCAGTACATTAGTCGTACTGACGTCCCTTTTGTCGGGGGATGCTGCGTTTCATGCCCGCGGGTTCAGTTAAAGAGAGTGACGGTTCACTCTAGTAGGTTGCTGGTTCAGCTGATATTGGAGCACTCTATTTGTTTCAGAGTTGCAGTCTGGTCGTGGTACAATATTTTTGCATACGCATATGGGTATGGTGGGGTCTTGTCCCGTCCTTGTGATGTCATGTATTTCTTAGAGGCTTGTAGACAGGTGTCATGTGGATAGTGGTCTTGTATGGCCTTGTCGGCCTTGGTATGGGTATGTATATATATAAGATGGTTACCTGATTTTTCATAATTTTCTTTTGGCTTAGTCCGTAATTAATTGCGATTAGATGTTAATTGTACGAATGGCGGTACCCGACGGGTGGGATCCGGGTGCCCGTCGCAGCCCTCCGGTTTGGGTCGTGACATAATGTATCCTCTAATAAAATCATAATTAGTCGTCGTGTCATTTTTTATGAAACCCAATTTTCATTTGCTAAGTTGCATAATCTCGTGTCCACTTCTTATAATTTTTTGGATGATGGGCTCTCTCCATTGTGATCCACCATTTGGTCCGGCCCACACCTCAGCTTTTGGACCAGCAGACATCGGCAGGCCCACTGCCTGTCGGCCCCAACACTGCTCATCCTCAAACTCTGCCAAAGAGCCCATCGCTGGCCGCCCATCTCCTTCGCCGAATCTCGCCTAGCGTGCCCATCGCTACGACCCAAACACTTCCACCCTCCAGCCGACCCAACTTATTCCAACCTAGAACAGTACCGAGAACACCACAACGACCCAGCTCCAGCCCAATTCTATTCTGAGTCAAGGGTACATTACTCGTAGTCAACAATGTATTTTTAGACCAAAATGACAATTTAATCTCAACTCTAATGACACTAAATCACCCCTACCACGTAACTCTGTGTCTGCCCTTCGTGACCCGAATTGGAAAATGGACATGGATGATGAATATATTGAAAAATAAGACGTGGGAGTTGGTGCCTCGTCCCCCTAGTGTCAATGTAATTCGTTCTATGTGGATTTTTACTCATAAGGAAAAATCTTATGGTTGTTTTGAGAGGCATAAGGGCCGTCTTGTAGGTGATGGAAAAACTCAATAGGTTGGCGTGGATTGTGGCGAGACATTCAGTCCGGTGGTCAAACCGAAAACTATTCGCACTGTTCTTAGTCTAGCTCTCTCAAAAGCATGGCACATTCATTAGCTAGACATAAAAAATGCGTTCTTGCACGGCGAACTCAAGGAAACTGTATACATGCATCAGCCCTTGGGTTTCAGGGACCCTAATCATCCAAACCATGTGTGCTTGCTGAGTAAGTCCCTATATGGACTCAAACATGCTCATCGGGCCTGTTACAAAAGGTTTGCAAATTATGTGTCTACTCTTAGATTTTCTCATAGCAGGTCTGATCATTCTCTGTTCATCTACCATTGTGATTCTTCTCTGGCATACATTCTGTTATATGTGGATGATATTATATTGACTGCTACTTCTGATAAACTGCGCAAGTCTATCATATCTCTTTCCATCTCCGAATTTGCTATGAAAGACTTGGTGCCTTTGAGTTATTTTTTGAGTATAGCTGTAACTCGTCACGCAGGTGGTTTATTTTTGTCCCAGATGAAGTATGCAGCAGAGATTATTGAACGGGCTGGCATGTCATCCTGTAAGTCATCTCCTACTCCGGTTGACACTAAACCAAAGTTGAGTGCTACTTCTAGCACACCTTACGAGGATCCCTCCCACTATCGTCTTGCGGGGGCTCTTCAGTATCTTATGTTTATGAGGCATGATATTATTTATGGAGTATAGCAGGTGTGTTTATTTATGCATGATCCGAGGGAAGAACACATGCACGCTCTCAAACGCATTGTGTGTTACATTCAGGGACTCTTGATTATGATTTACACTTATATCCATCATCAGTATTTACTCTCATGTCTTATACAAATGCTAATTGGGGTGGATGTCCAGATACCGGGCGTTCGAAATCTGGTTATTATATATTTCTTGGTGATAACTTGGTCGGCTAAACGCCATGCTACTTTGTCGCATTCCAGCGCAGAGGCCGAATATCGAGGGGTAGCCAATGTGGTGTCTGAGTCCTGTTGGTTGCGTAACCTCCTCTTAGAGCTTCATTTTCCTATTCAAAAAGCTATCTTGGTCTACTGCGATAATGTTAGTGTGATATATCTCTCTGGGAATCCTATCCAACATCAGCACACTAAACATATCGAGATGGATATTCACTTTGTTCGCGAAAAGGTAGCTCGTGGACAAGTACGTGTCTTGCATGTCCCTTCACGGTAACAAATTGTTGACATATTTATTAAGGGACTTCCCTTAGTTCTATTTGAAGATTTTAGGGACAGTCTCTGCGTTCGAATACCGCCCGCTACGACTGCGGGAGTGTAATAGAATATACACCATATATTCATGTGATACTATTAGAGATCTTGTACATCTGTAATTATGGTAGTAATCTGTTGTACTAGGAAAATGTATATTTGATTTTTGTAATTATAGGCTAGGTTTACTAGTGTATATCATGTATATAAACCAATTACATTGATAAAAATACTCAAGAGATTATTCTCTTTCCATACATGCTATATTACTTTAGAAATTGCATTGGGAATGTTGAATATCATATAGTACTAGTATCATTTTTCTACGTATAAAATTATTGAATTTTTCACAAACTCCATTTTCAGAAAAATGGGAGAATGCAGCATCCTTCAATTCTTCCAACGAGGGAGTCTTCTCATGCACGTGTGTATACAGTCCAAAAGCCAAGAAAATGGCCATATTTCAACCTCGAACGTCTTTGAAGCCTTATAATTAGGAGTTTTTTTAGTCCACTTGTGACTTTGACTAAAAATAAAAACTACTATAGTGATCATACTTGTGCACAAATATCAGTGATCAATCCATAACAAGTATTCACCTTTTTACGATGATGGTGTTCAGACCAGCTTGCACGTACCTCGTTTATTTCATTGAGTACCTACTGCCTCTCCTCAACACAAGTACCAACTACCAAGTGCGTTTTGCCTTTGTTGGAATGGAATTGAGATTTCATGTGTTTTCTACAGATTGACCAATAGTCCACACCCTTGGATACTGACCTTTATGTATTTCAATAATAAAACTAGCCTTAGTTGAAATTTCAAAATGAAACTAGGGACAACTTTAGGGGACTATCTATGAATTAAGCCATTTTCATTATGATGGTAGTGTCCGAGCTAACTTGCGTGTACCTCGCCAGTAAAGCTACAGGGTAACTTTGACCACTAAAATTTGGGTTGAGCGGAAGAAATCATCTAGTAATTTTTGTCTCCGCTGGAATTTGAACTTGAAACCTCATTATTTTCTACCCGCTTCATTGACCAATAGTCAGATAGGCCGCACCTTGGTGCTGACCTTTTTATGTATTTCCACACTGGTTTGTTACTTCACATGATTTCTGGATTCTGGAAGCACTCTACCATTTTACTGGTACTATTTTTCGATCTTTGAGCTGGATTTACCAACATTTATGCTTCCTTTCAGAAACAAATGTTTCTTCTTTGACTAGATAAATTTCATGCACATTAACTCCATCTACCATTAAAACACTCACTCAGTTCCAACCCCAAGTCTTATTATTGGTTGCTTCTCATCACTGAATGGGTACTTTTTCAAGTCCAAAAGACTCAGTTCTTTCTAGTCCACTTTCATCTCCTAATGTTGGTGCCCTGCTTAAGATCAAGATCATTTCATGGTAACAACTTAGTTTAATTTCCACTCTCCCTTTCTACTTTTCATTATGTTTTTGTGTATAACTTATCAAGAAATGTTCTTTCAGGAGTCAAGAAACTGGCCTGCCTGTCGCAATTCGAGTTCGGATAGCTGATAGAACCTTTTACTTGCATAAAGTGAGATCCCTCAGTTAGCATGGACCACTTTTCAGCATATGATATTATCAATTAACTTACTTTCTTGATTTTTGATGTTGCAGCACCCATTGTTTTCGAAGAGTGGATACTTCAGAAGAGAACTGAATGAATCAAATGAGGTTGAATTACCAAGAAATTTCCCTGGAGGAGCAGAGACCTTTGAAATGATGGCGCTTTTCATCTATGGATCATCCACGTTGGTCGACCCTTTCAACGTTGCAGCGCTAAGATGTGCAGCAAAGTTCCTTGAAATGACAGAAGAGTACTGTTGTGGCAATCTTTGTGAGCGTTTCGACATTTACTTGAATCAGGTTGTGCTGCAAAGCTGGGATGATACTCTGATAGTCCTCCAAAAGTGCCAAATGTTGCTTCCTTTGGCCGAGGAGCTGCTGATTGTTAGCCGTTGCATTGAGTCACTTGCTTTCATGGCCTGCATGGAAATTCTCGACCCCGAAAGGAGAAGGGACCATCCAGTTGTTACATTGGAGGCCTTAGCTAGTCAGCCTTGGAGCAGTGAGATAGTGAAGGAAATTCTCAGCCAAGATTTGTGGATTAAAGATCTTATTGCTTTGCCATTTCCATTCTTCAAGAGGATAATATCATCTCTCAGAAGACAAGGGATGAAGGAAAAATATGTCAGCCCCATAGTTCTTTTCTATGCAAACAAATGGGTACTTTCTAAAAAAAAACACCAGTATTGGCAGAACAATGATGCTGAAAATGATGATGACGAAGATGATAATGATACTAATGAAAAGGTATCCAAGATTCTTCAAGGAATTCTTGACTTGCTGCCTATGGGAGAGAAAGCAAGTAAAGTAATTCCTGTTGAATTTTACTTCTCTTTGCTTTCAAGATCACTTAAACTTGGTTTAACAAGTGAAAGTAGAGAAAAGCTGCAAGATCAGATCACATCCCTGCTATACTTGGCTCGAGTGGAAGATTTTCTCCTCCCAGAGAGTAGCAATGAGTACTCCATTTCTTCCTGCATTGAGCTACCAATAATGAAGAGCATATTTTCAAAATATGTATCCTTCAGCATGCAGTTAACTCATACACCTTCACCAAGAAATTACATCGTTGCTGAACTTTGGGATGTGTATCTAACCAAGATAGCCAGTGATCCACAATGGAGTTCGAAAAGATTCCTGGAGCTCATTGAAACTGTTCCATTGTCCAGCAGGCAATCTCATGATCATCTCTATAGAGCTTTAAGCACTTTTCTCATGGTAATTTTTTACATCTCTAGTCATAAAGTAAACTTCAACATAATTTAAATTGAATAGGTGCATTTCTGTATATTCCAATGAAAGTCGTATGTGCTAAATGCAATATTAGAATTTCACTAGATTACATGTCCATAGATCAGCTCTAGCTTAAGTTAATTGGCTATCCAGATAGTCGTCTTCAATTTTCAATTTCAAACTCAAATCACTCCTCTAAGTGGAAAAAACAAGGGCTGTCAGTTTACTGTTCAAATTTTTATCCTCAACGAAGAGAAATTTTCCGGTTTATCCAGGCACATCCAGATATGTCACAAGAAGAGAAAGGATTGGTGTGCAAGTACCTCAATTGCCAGAAACTTTCGCAAGAAGTGTGCATTGAAGCAGTTCAAAATGACTTGATGCCATTGAGACTTATTGTCCAGGCGCTGTTTGTTCAGCAACTAAACACACAGCAAGCTTTTAAAGAATGTTCAGACTCGTTCCGATATGCTAATTGTGGAGAGTACTCTGGAAGCCTCTCGAGTACAATATATCCAAACTCCAAAAGCCAGAATTTGGTTGAGAGTCCATTTATGGAGGGAAGTGAAGGGTGCAGCAAACCTCTAAGCTTCTTGTTAAAAGATTCAGTGCAGAAGTCTAAATTATCAAGAAAGGAATATGAATCCACGAGCTTCAGAATCCAAAGCCTTGAAGAAGAATTGATGTCCTTGAAAAAATCGCTTCAACTGCAGCATATTTCTAAGAAAACGGAAACCATCTCCAAGAAAGTTGAACCAGTTTCTCCAAATTGTAAAAGCTTGAGACCATGTAGTCTAGAGGGAAGAACACCAAGCAAGAAGAGGAACACCATTGGACAAGTGACTAGTTGCATTGGTTCGGTGAATTTTTCTTCACAAAGACGATATGCTACTAGGTTACTTAAGGTTTTCCGGAGGATAACTTTGTTTGGCAGAGGAAAACCAAGAAAAAAAACAGGTGCCAATGGCCTTAGGCCAAAGACATTGAACTTTTAAACTACTCATGTAATTGCATTGTTGATCAAGGACTGCAAAATATGAGACAGTATTATTTACCAAATTTTGATGTAAGAAAGTTCATGTAAATAGCAAGGGAATCAAATAAGAACATGTCCGTGGACGTCGATATTATTATAATGAATCATAAGCAGTTGTATTTTATGCAGAGTTGTAATTGGCTGCTTTATTTGTTGAACCTATTCAATAGCAAAACTGTTAGAAACAGATTGCAGAAAATGTAGAAAACCACTTCACAAGCGAGTACGAACTCTCCCCTTAAGACTATTTCATCCTCATAGAGTGCACCGGGAAAGATTGAATGTCTACTATTTCACCCTCATAGAGTGCACCGGGAAAGATTGAATGTCTTAGGGATACTAAGAAGTCTAATCAAATATCGTTTGCACTAAAACAACGTTTGATTCCTACTGTATTGAGAATTTTTCTGATTTTGATTGATCTTTTCTGATGAAAATATGGCAATCTATTTATAGATAGATGGTGCATTTTCATGGTACCTCTTGAGATTAAACCAATGGTTATGAATGGTGTCTTTTCATAGTGCCTCTTGAGATTAAACCAATGGTTAAGAATGATGCATTTTCATAATTTTCTGAATTAATTAATTAATTCTGTCCAAATATATCTTAACCCATAAGGAAGAACTTTCCCTTATAAACACAATAATATAGTGTTTCCTCACCAATGTGAGACATTGCTTAGAAATCTCCAACAATCCCCCATCATTTCCAAGCAATACTTAATAACATGATCTTATGCTTAAATAGAGGTGTCTCGCGATTGAACCCCTATATTAGTGAAATGTATTTTAAGTAATTAGGATGGCATGGTAGACTATGCTTTGAACTAGCGATCCTCTCTTATTACTTAATTTCAAATCACACATAAGATACTTTATTCCCAATACATATAGAAGTTAACGACACTTTTATGACCATGTGTCCTGTATCCTTTTCATGAGCATTAAGAAATCAAGCCTATTTGATTTCCTAAAGCGGCCTCACTTTAAGATCATATAGGTGAACCTTTCACCTACTCCATAATATAGTACACTTGTGGAAATCAATTGAATAAAAGATATGAGCAACTTTATTCATTTACGATCAAATGTACATATTAACTCAGGCATACCCGGAGAAATATAAACTATATCACACATATCTTTATTGCATAAATATACCACTAAAGGTTCATTAAGAGCAAAAATTTGCTCATCCTACATACACATTATGGAACCAAGCACAACTTGGGATGGTAAGACAAGTGTTTGAAACTACAGAATGATGTACTTGGACTCATTGAACTTAAGACTCGAGGGTTTTATCGAGTGTTAGTCGAGGTTCCGCCATTGGTAGTTATGAGTATAGGCTTCAAACCCATCCCTTTTGTAGTTTTGGTGACTAAATCCCTCGTAAGGCCTTTTGTCAATGGATCTGCCAGATTCTGATTTGTATGTACAAAGTCCACAGTTATAATACCATCACGAATGAGTTATTTCACATAACTATGTCGTAAACCAATGTGCCTTGATTTACCATTATAAATTTCATTGTATGCTTTAGCCAATGTAGCCTCATTATCACAATGAATTGAGATAGGTGACATGGGCTTTGCCCACAAAGACAAATCATACAAAAAATTTCTTAGCCACTCGGCTTCCTTGCTTGCAGACGCTAATGCTATAAATTCAGATGTCATAGTTGAATCTGCAATACAAGTCTGTTTCTTGGATCCCCATGAAACTGAACCCCCGCCAAGTGTGTATATACACCCACTCATAGAGGAATGATCACTGTTAAATATCCAACTTGCATCAGAAAACCCTTCTAATACACAAGGAAATCTATCATAATGTATTCCATAGTGAATAGTTCTCCTAAGATACTTAAGTAGCCTTCGAACCGCATGTCAATGAGCATGACTTGGATTATGAGTAAAACGACTCAGTTTTCCTACAGCAAAACCAATATCAGGTCTTGTACATGTCATGGCATACATAAGACACCCAATTACCTTAGCATACTCTAATTGTTTCACAGGTTCTCATGTATTCTTAGATAACACTACATTGTGATCAAGAGGTGTAAATGCAAATTTACAATCAAAGTTGTTAAACTTCTTTAACACATTTTCAATGTAATATGACTGAGTCAAGGCCAAACCACTAGTATGTCTAATAATTTTAATGCCTAAAATTACATCCGCTTTACCCATGTCTTTCATGGAGAAATTAGCAGATAAAAACTCATTTGTGTCCATCACTTGTTGGAGATCAGTACCAAATATTAACATATCATCCACATATAAACAAATGACAACTCCCTTGTTTCCAACAAACTTACTATATACACACTTATCGGCATCATTGATGAAATCCATTAGAAAGTACAACTTGATCAATTTTTTGGTGCCATTGTTTGGGAGCTTGCTTAAGCCCATACAATGATTTGATCAACTTACACACTTTGTGTTCTTGACCAGGAACAACAAACCCCCCGGGTTGTTCCATATACACCTCCTCATCTAATTCACCATTTAGAAATGCGGTCTTCACAGCCATTTGATGAAAAATGAGACAAAAAATTGAGGCTAATGCAATCAACACCCTTATTGTTGTTGTCCTTGCAACAAGAGCATAGGTATCGAAGTAATCAATACCTAACTTTTGAGTGTAACCTTTGACTACTAAACGAGCCTTGAACTTGTCTATAGTTCCATCTACTTTCATTTTCCTTTTAAAAATCCACTTACAACCAATGGGTTTACAACCTGGTGGTAGATCAGCCAACTTCCAAGTTCTATTACCCATAATCGAATCCATTTCATCATTAATTGCTTACTTCCAAAAGAAAGCATCTGGAGACTTCATTGCCTCCTCAAAAGTGACAGGATCGACTTCTAAATTATAACAGAAAGGTATGTAAGTGTCAATAGAAGACTGATCCCTACTTCCTTCCACGAGAAACATAAAGAAATCATCTCCGAAATCTTTAGCTTTTCGCACCCTTTTACTTCTTCTTGGTTCCACAACTTCCTCATTAGTTGAGTTATTATCAACTAAACCATGCTCTTCCCGTAAATGAGAACTAGATGAGATCTCGGAATGGTACTAAATTTATTTTCATCGAAAATAGCATCCCTAGACTCAATTATAATATTAACAGAATATGAATCATTAAGTTCAATAACCTTACATCTATAGGTTTTACTGTTCATATCATAGCCTATAAAAACACACTCAATTCCTTTCTTCCCGAGTTTCTTTCTTTTGGGCTCTGGAACTTTAACAATTGCTATACATCCCCAGACTCTAAGATGACTTAGGTTTGGATTTCTCTTATTCCAGAATTCATATGGGATAGTCTTACTTCTCTTGTTAGGTACTCTGTTAAGAATATAACATGATGTATGCAAGGCTTCACCCCAATATCCATGTCCTAAACTTGACTTGGATAACATGGCATTTACCATTTCCGTTAGGACTCGATTTTTCCTTTCGGCCACACCATTCTGTTGTGGTGTATAAGGTGTTGTAACTTGATGCACAATTCCAATTGATTCAAAGAATGATGGATTATAATATTCCTCACCTCTATCCGATCTAAGACACTTAATAAAGGTTTCACAATGAAGTTCTACATTACTTTTAAACACTTAAAATTTTTCAAGTGCTTCACTTTTTGAATGTAACAAATATACATAACAAAATCTGGAATAGTCATCAATAAAGGTAACAAAATAACGTTTTCCGTCTGTTGTCACATTGCCACTCATGTCACATAAATCACTATGAACTAAATCAAGAAATTTTGAATCTCTTTGAACAGAAGGAAATGGTAATCTAGTGATTTTAGTGAGCATACATGTTCTACATTTTACAGCGTTCTTGTCAATTGAAGGAATTAGAAATTGTAGAGCCATATCTTTCAACTTTCTAAAATTTAAATGTCCTAAACGATAATGCCATAAAGAAGAAGTATCAAGAGAGTCCAAGACATAAACAGAAGCATTCATCACTTTATTAATGTTAACAAGGTTCAATTTAAACATACCACAATGTAAATAACCCTTTCCTACAAACACCCCACCCTTAGAGAGTACAAAGTTTCCAGCCTCATACACTTGTTTGAATCCATATTGATTCAAAATACTACCAGACATCAGATTCTTACTAACTTCTGGAGCATGATAAACATCATTTAAAGTTAAACTTTTTCCAGAAGTAAAATCTAATACAACACTCCCTTTGCCTAAAACACTAACAGGAGATTTGTTTCCCATATAGAGAAAAGTTGAATCTTCCACTGGTTCATAGGTCTTGAAGTGAGACTTTTCCTTGCAAACATGTCTTGTAGCACCCGAATCAACCCACCAATCATTGTCATCTTGGACCATGTTGATTTCGGAGATCATGTCAGTGAAACTTTCGTTGCCATCTGCAGCCTTTCGGTTCTTCTGTCCTGAACTCGAACTGCTAGGATCCTTCTTATTTGGGCAGTCACGTTTCATGTGAGGACCACCAGAATTCCAACAAGCGAACTTCTTTTTCTTGTTGATGTCAGTTTTGTTCTTGTTGTTGTTATGCTTGTTTGAATTGAACTACCTTTTCTTGCCTTTTTCCTTACTGGATTGGTCTTCCTCCACAATGTGGATATCCTTATATTTATTTTCTTGTTTCCGGAATTCTTCTTCTACACGAAGATGGTTAGCCAATTCCTCAAGAGTAAGATATTTTTTTTATGATTAAGGTTGTGTTTGAATTCCTTCCAAGTTAGGGACAGTTTGTCTATTTTACTAGATACAATAATAGATTCATCCATATTCATGTTATGTTTTCTGAAATTACCAAGGATGCGTTCAATCTCATAGAATTGCTCCATTACTGACCTTTTTTCATTCATAAAATAACTGTTAAATTGGGTGACAAGAAATTTCTTACTTGTTGCATCTTCACGTATGTACCTTGCCTCCAATTGATCCCACGGTTCCTTTGCATAAGACACATTCTGGTAAGAATCGAACAAGGCATCAGTCATCCCATTCAGAATATGGCCTCGACATATGTATTCATCATTCTTCCATTTTGCCTTGGTTCGTGTCTGTGCAATGGTCTCGTTCTCCTGTTCTTCTGGTTGTGGAGTAGTCAAAACATAGGCAACGTTCAATGTGCTGAGAAGAAAATGCATCTTTTTCTGCCATCTTCTAAAATTACCACCATCAAACTTGTCCAGTTTGACAAAGTTTGATGCCATCTCCCTAATACTAGCCATAAAAAAAATAGTCTTAAGATTGTTAGAAACAGATTGCAGAAAATATAGAAAATCGACTTCACAAGCGAGTACGAACTCTCCCCTTAAGACTATTTCACCCCATAGAGTGCACGGGTAAGGATTGAATGTCTTAGGGATACTAAAAAGTCTAATCAAATATCGTTTGCACTAAAACAACATTTGATTCCTACTGTATTGAGAATTTTTCTGATTTTGATTGATCTTTTCTGATGGAAATATGGCAATCTATTTATAGATAGATGGTGCCTTTTTATGGTACCTCTTGAGATTAAACCAATGGTTATGAATGGTGTTTTTTCATGATGCCTCTTGAGATTAAACCAATGGTAAAAAATGATGCATTTTCATAATTTTCTGAATTAATTAATTAATTTTGTCCAAATATATCTTAACCCATAAGGAAGAACTTTCTCTTATAAATACAATAATATAGTGTGTTCTCACCAATGTGAGACATTGCTTAGAAATCTCCAACAAAAACTGTTTTTTCAATGCCCTGCATTTGCTTAGATATACCACATATTGGTTTATTTTGTTCCAGAAAGGAAGCCTCTCGTCCACTTCTATATTGGACTCACATCTCATATACCAGTGGCTGACTTTGGCCATAATTACATTCTAGCAAAATAATCAACTAACCAATAGAGAACGGTTTTGACCCTCGAAATGCTTCAGAAACCAATCGGAAGTAGCAATTCAATCACCTCACTGATTGAGAATGCAAGGCATCACGCATACTCGAAGATCATACTGGAAGTCCAGAAACTTCGTGAGGCTTTAGTTTGTCATTGACAAAAAAGCTTTCATATACACATTTAGACATTGCGATGAGCCTAATAAGATGTTCCATTGAAAAAGAAAGCATCCAAAACTAATTTAAGCCTCTATTATTTTATATATATCTACTTGATTTTTTATATGTTTTACTTGAGCCAAGAGTCTATTAAAAACAGTCTCTCTACCCTTACAAGGCCGGGGTAAGGTTGCATTGTTTTTGTTGTGGATTATTTTATATATATATTCAAGGCTGAAGTACGTTTTTGTTTGATTAATTGATTGGTTCAAGTACCATAAGCTACGTAATAGAAGGTATAAATGTCCTAAAAGCGCAAGTGAGGTCGTATATGTACATACCTGAGCATGAAACAGATCCAGTGTTTAATTAGTGTCATCCATTTTTCGCATCCAGTGATTTTTCCTTCCCGCTTATTCGACTCAAATTAAACAAGAAAAGGAAAAACTTATATACGTTTCTTTCTTTTTTTCTAAAAGATTCTTAATTCTGTCGATATAATGGTCTTAAGTAATATTTGATGACATCCTAAAGATGAGAGAGTTGATTCCGAACCATCAAATAATAGTCCAGCATTATTATAGGGAAGGTAACCCAATCTCAGATGCTCTTGCAAAATATGGTGCTTCATTGGAGGTTTCTGTGACCACAATGTCAGGAAATACCAAGAAAGGCTACAGGTGCATATCAGATGGATAAAGCTCAAATTTACTCCTTTAGAATTGGGAAATCAAAGATAAAATTGAGAGTGAGAACTGGAATAACATGGTTAGATTGTACATAGTTAATTGGACCTTTTTGTAAGCATAAATGATCATTCCAAACTTGTATATGGCAGTAGTACTCCTTATTACCATAGCAACACTAACAGTCATGGTTTTGTGATTCCTTGTGGCAGTGGGATTTTACTCTCCACCACACGGGAAAATAGGCAATTAATTCCTATCTCTCATGTATTTTACAGGTAGAGCTCAGCCAAACCCTCCCACCAAAATGGTGGTCTTTGGAGGGGGGGGGGGGGGGGGCATCCAATAACAGCCATGTTTTCAGTTTCAAAAAGAAAAGTAAGTCTTTGAGAAAATCTTTTACAGAAACATTGTATCCTTTCTTTTTCACCACTCACCAAATATTATTTCAATTAATCACCAAAACACTGGTAACATCGCAAAAAATTGAGGGACTTTTCTGTTACGAAAAAATAGGTTAGTGACTAGAAAACTGCACTATTTCCAGGAACCAGCACCACCCAAGTATAAGCAGCATCAGTAACTTCTGCCTGAGCCAGCCTAGATCAATCAAAACATCGAAGTTTGATTGAACAAAATAGTCTCACTGAAAATTGAGCCGACACAAAAACAGGACCACTTGTTTCAGACACTCAAATACACCCAAAAGATGGTAGATAGAACTCATTCATCCTTTTGCCCACTCTGCAACACGGCCATTCTGGCCCCTTAAAAACGCATCACGCAGATAGCAGGATCTATAAACATAAAGCACTTCCAAGGAAATCTTATAGAAGATTAAATATACAGCAAAATGTAACTAAAACATACAAAGTAACAAAGAAGTTATAGATATCATTCTTGCAGATATTCTGCACACTCGACCTAAGATGGCCATAACTGGGACAATGGTTTCCCTTTGTGGCATGTCATCATACAGTCAAGAACAACTTCTCTGAGCTTTTTCTCTATATCTTCAATTGAAAGGGTTGCATCGATAACCTGCAATGAATCAAAGAAATGACATCAACAAGGCAAAGCTATCACTAAAGCTTTGGGTCAAATCTGATCAACCTGCTACTTGGTTCATGAAAAAAAGTGAATTTATGCATTTAACGAAGATCAAATCAGAATCTGATCAGTAAGGTGTAGTCATAGATACTACTAAGAGCTTTACATGTTTCTGCTTAGTTATCATAGACATGCTGTGCTGATTATCAGAAACATCCAAACTACTCTACAACCTTTTAGGTTATCGGACTAGCTGCTGTATTTACTTAAACAGCCATTTCTATTTCTCTAGACAAATAGAAAACAAGTCACCTTCCACGAGGAATCACGAAGAGCCAAATAAGATCCGGCCACCTTTTTCTGAAACTCAAGTTGCTCATATCTTTCATCTCCATAACCTCCTCTTTCAGCAGCTTTCTAGTTATTATAAAATCAAATCATCAATAGACAGTCATATTAACAACAATGGAGAGCATATCTTTCATATTCAAGAATATTGCTGAAAAAGAACAGTTAACATGTCGAGCAATATGAAACCTGCAAAATATAGAAAGAACAAGTAAAATTGTACATCTAATCCTAAATAACAGAGTAGAGATTGCTCAAGAGAACCACATCTATCCCAAAGATAGACTTTAAATTATAGAATTGCGTTGACAATATCTCTCCTAACTTTAGACAGGTTAAAAGTAAAAAATAAATCAAAAACTACCTCATGTGATATGTCGAGGTATACAACCAGATCTGGAGCTAACAACCCTATTTCCGGAGCCTACAGGTAAAGATATCCGCGTTAAACTTGCTAGGAGATTTTGAAATTGCAACTCGATGAAGTAAGATATGATTTTTACCGTACACCATCCAATATCAAGTCCCTTAGCAGATGAAAATGCCACCCCAGAATAAGAATAACGGTCAACAATGAGAGTAGTTCCACTCTTCAGCTTTTCCTCCATTAATGATCTGCAGTGTTTGGACAGAAACTAATAATTTCCGGACATACAAGGCTAAAAGAATGTTAGAATTCTACATTGATAATGAGCCAACTCAACTGCAAAATTTCAAATATGCTATCCGACATAGAATGAAAAATGTAGGCACCCAAAACCAGGTAAAACTTTTCAGTTAAATGACAATGCTATTTAAGGATGTCAAAAGGGAAAATTAAACTATTGTCATTATACTTGTCTATTTGCATCAATGCCTTTGCTTGAGAACAAACTTGCTTGAGAACAAACTACAAAGGGGATAGAAAATTAGAAATGTAGGCATCTATAATTTGCTTATGCATTTTGTGTGAGAACTTCCAACTATATTACCTGAACTACAAATGTTGAATTAACCGAGGAAAAAAAAGCATATGCAAAATTTGCACAGCCTAACTAGTTCCTTTTTCAAGTTTTTTATACAACGCTTTTATTAATTGAAGACCAAGAAATATTTTTCATGCTTTCTGTCATTTAGATTGACGAACCAAATGACCCTCATATTTTCCAGGAATATGATAATCACAGGGAGACAACTTGTCAAGAATTCCTTAAACTGGTAACAGAAAGAAGTCTGTACCACTTAATGCCTTTTCTAGCCATCATATGAGGTTATTATCATTTTCTTGGTCCACAAAGGAAAGGTCTTCTTTATCAGTTTGAAAGTAGCAGGGGAGAATGTAAATATTAGCAAAAGCTGGCCTCAATCAATGTATTCCTGACATGTTCTCTTGATTTTCAATTTCTCTCTCTCTTCTGGTAGACAATATAAGGAAATACCAACTAATAGCATAAAAGATGTCCCAACATGCCCCTAGGGCTTTGGTCTAGTGGTAAGCTCCAATGTGTGATGTGTGGATTAGATGCATATCACGGGTTCGAACCTTGCTATAGAAAAAAGCTTAGTATTTAAGTGGAGAAGGGTAGAAGGGAGGCCCATTATCCCCCGAGTTTCACCATGAGCCATTGGTTCCCGGAGATTTCTCCTATAAGAAGTGCCAGCATTCAAACCATCGGTTCAGTAATGGTAAGCCAGCGTATCAAATTTGGAGGATATATGCCTACTGGCAAGCCATTTGATTGATCTAATTAACAAGCTAACCAATTCTATCTCCTGATATACCTAAGTATGGAAAAGGCAATGACAAATGTCATGCCAAAGTATTTTTGACAGGGGACAAACCAAGTATTGAATTCTTACGTGACAGGTGATCTTTGTGTTTCAGACACTGAGCATCATAATTTACACACTACACATGGGCAATGCAAGTAAGGCTATGAGAATTGAACAAACCTCTTCTCCCAACGATTTGCACTGAAGAGAAGATGGATTGCATGGTCATCCAACTGTGATTTGTTAGCAAGATAAGAAGAAATCATTTGCCCAACGCCCGTATTTCTGTCAGGAAATCTCCACGATTCAACTGAATGTCCCTGCTCTTCCAGGTACTTGTACAGTCTGCCAGATTGCGTTGTCTTCCCACAGCGGTCCAACCCTTCTAAAACAATCAAGGCACCTCTGGAACTCCTACTCTCTGTGTTCTCCATATGAATTAGTCTCAAAGGCTAAAAGGTAATTTCAAATCCAAGCTAGACTTCAACGAAAACCAAGATCCAAATGTTCAAGGGAAAGTTGAAGTTGTCTTTGATACAAAGTTTCCTGCACTTCTAAAGTCCTTCGCCTAAAAGAAATTAACACAGAACATTTTAATAAAGTAGATCTATGTGTGACATACAGAGATAACTTTGTAAGTTAATCCCTATTTAGCTTAGTGTCACCAAACTAAACTCCAAAGTATCCCTATCATGCACAGTACACGAAAGACTCATGTCCTATGATTTTGCTTTAAATCAAGAGCAGATCTAAAGACACGCTTACAAGTTCACCTGAATCCAATAGCTTTTATCCTTATTCTGTGTATATACTAAGAAATTCATTAATTATTCAACTAAGAACTCAGTTATTATTATAGTATTAACTTGACGTCGTTGTAGAAACTCATAAATTTCAAATCATGGATCCGCTTCTAATACTCTTATTGGCATTTTAGCAAACAGAATATGGACATTAATATTTACATCAAGGTTGTAGTCATTCAACGTAGATTCACGCGATTATATCAATATACAAATACACTTGGACACACAGTTAGAAATACCCACATCATAGGGAACGCAAAACCTATACATAAGCAATGTAATTGGCCAAGATTTGAAATACACACTATACGATAACTAACTTATCAAAAAAAAATTAAGAAATCTTCATGATGAGATATATGTGGGTTTTAACAATGGCAGGAAACGGGAAGAAAGTAAATATTACAAATTGCTAGAAAGGATAAACTAAATATTACAACAAACTGGAATCAAGAACGTTACAAACTCCTTGTGATTTGCTGAGTCGAGTGATGAATCTTTATCTTTAAAACAAGATTGCCCCGTATATATCATTTTACGTTGTCGGACAATAGTCACCCAAGATACAACAATAACTTAAGAAATGAGCAAAGAAGACTCAAGTGTTATTCTTGAAGAACTTTGAGTATAGTAAACTTGCTAGAGAGAAAGAAGAAGATTTCAGAAAATTTCTGTGAGAGTTTTCTTAGTGTTGAACAATTGAGTCAAATGCCTCAATTTATAGTGTAAGGAGATCTCCTCAACTAGCCAACTAATGGCCTTCAATAGCCATGTAATGACACTTATTGAGAGGTTACATTCAGTCAAATAATGACTGAATTCATGTGCCAAATAATGGAGATTCAATGCTCCAAAACCAGCCCAAAAGTCAGAACTTTCAATCTTCCCGTCGCAGCATTCTGCCTCCGAAGCGCCGCGGCTCTGTGAATTAGCGCCACGGCTCCAGTGACTGAACACTCAATTAGCGCCACGGCGCTCCGGCGCCTCAGCTCCGACGGGGCTGCGACGCGGCCCTTCGCGGCGATTTTCGACTCGTTTCATCTTACACTTCGTACACTTCTTCTTTCATTTACCAACGTGGAATACTTGTCATTTGGCCAATAACCGTCCATCATTCTATGTCTCAAACGTATTACATATGTACCAATATCTCTTTCACTAATGAAATTTATGATATTTGGCACTACGTGTACACGTGTGTGGAAACGACGTTTTCGACGTGCGGGGCCCCAATTGTTCGAGTCATAAATAATGGGATAAACTTAATTCCACATTAGTAAATTTCCAACAATCCCCTCTTGAAAGAGATTTTGGCACACTTACAAGGTGCCTATTTCCAGCAATCTTTCAGCGGACAAATGTTGCATCTGGATAGGTAGCTTCTACTTTGAACCTTCCATAGTTGAATACCATCGGACTTACTTACTGCACGGTGAACGTGATGTCTTGAACCGTCAGTTTTTAGTGTAAGCCAAGTCAACGGTACCAACACAATAACTTCTCTTACTCTGTTCTTCGTAATGTTTTGTCCATTGAGGCCGTGGACACTTCTTGGATTCTTAAATGCGTTCATTTGACACGGTTTGTCCTCGCACTTAAATAGGTGGTCTCCTACAAGGTATCCTGTTATACCCCACTTTACAAGTGTTATGAACCATTAAAAGTTTCCCCAAACCTAACCTCAACAGTTGATGATCATTAAAGGTTTTGGAAACTTAACATTTACCCACACTACAGATAGCACTTAACGTCTATCGCGGGAACGACTTTGGATTTGGTGTTTCTTTACAGAAATCACTATCCGAAGTGCTCATGTTTCCACCGAAGCGCTCAACTGAACTTTTACAGTTTAGTTTTCACATTGAACATAATTCCTGGGATCTCCAATCAGTAGGGTTGGGTTACCACCGTATTGGTCCTTATAGCTTGGGTTTTAAGCCAATTCCCCTAGACATGCAGAACATCTGATATTTGGGTAAGCCCTTTGTCAATGGGTCCGCTATGTTATCATTTGATTTTATGTGATCAATGAATATTATACCCGTGGTGATCAACTGTCTAACGGTCTTATGTCTCCGTCGAATATGACGAGACTTGCCATTGTACATAGAACTATGTGCCCTTCCTAGAGCGGACTGACTATCGTAGTGGATCATTACAGAAGGTACGGGTTTGTCCCAAGAAGGGACATCCTCTAAAAAGTCGTGAAGCCACACATCTTCTTCTCCTGCTTTGTCTAAAGTAATAAACTCTGATCCATCGTGGATCGGGCGATGCAAGTTTGCTTAGAGGATTTCCAAGACACAACCCCACCACCAATTGTAAATATATACCCACTGGTGGACTTGGTATTCTCTATATCAGATATCCAGTTTGCATCACTGTACCCCTCTAGTACAGTTGGATATCTCGAATAATGCAACCTGTAAGTTAGCGTGTATTTCAGGTATCGTAGTACCTGATTCAACGTCTTCCAATGATCATTACTCGGATTACGGGTAAACCTAGCCAACTTGTTGACGGCATAAGCAATATCAGGTCGGGTGCAGTTTGTTATGTACATCAAACTCCCAATCACATGTGCATATTGCTCCTGGCATACGGGTGCACCGCGATTTTTATCAAGCTTTTGATTTCTATCCAGTGGTGACTTCATAGACGAACTGTCAAACATCTCAAACTTTTTTAACACATCCTCGATGTAGTGCGACTGAGATAAGACCAGTCCGTCAGACGTCTTAGAGATCTTTATCCCTAAGATGACATATGTGATACCCATATCATTCATATCGAAGCATTGTTTTAACATGTTCTTAGTCTCTAGGATTAAGCTAGGACTGCTCCATGTGATCAACATGTCATCTACGTACAGGTATATCATGACGAACGAGTCAGAGTTACCTTTCGTGTAGACACATTTGTCACACTCATTAATGGAGAAACCCTTCGATAGTAGAGTACTATTAATTTTTTTGTGTCATTGCTTCGGGACTTATTTCAGTCCGTACAGAGATTTGACAAGTCGACATACTTTTTTCTCTTGCCCTAGAACCACATACCCCTCGGGTTATTTCATATAGATTTCTTCTTCCAAATCACCATTTAGGAAGGCTGTCTTGACATCCATTTAATGTATCTCAAGGTCACGCAACGCTGCGATCGCAATGAATACTCGTATGGACGTCATTCTAGACACCGGGGAGTATGTGTCAAAATAGTCAAGGCATTCCTTCTGTCGATAGCCATTGACTGCCAACCTGGCCTTATACTTATCTATAGACCCGTCTGCTTTATACTTCCGTTTGAGTATCCATTTACAACCCAATGTTTTATTTCCTAGAGAAAGATCAACCAACTCCCAAGTATGGTTATGCAGAATTGAGTCTATTTCACACTCGATAACTTCTTTCCAGAGCGGTGCCTCTGGAGTTGACAATGCTTCAGCAATTGTCCTTAGTTTGTCATCAACCATATAAGCTACAAAGTCAGGATCGAAGGATTTATCCTTCCTAGCCCTTTTACTTCGCCTTGGTTCCATCTCTGGAGTCTCCAAGTTCTGAGAATCTGGAATACTAGATTTCGGATATTCAGCTACTTCGAAGTCTACTAGATCTGAACCATCTAGATCTGGGCAGTCAACGACTCCTGGTTCTTGAGAGCTTTGTTCATAACTTCATTTGCGAGAGGTTATGTCGTTTTCCTTTCTAGGAAAAGTATACTCAAAGAATTGAGCATTCATTGATTCTATGATTGTACCCCCGTGAATATCTGAAATATCTGACTTATGCACTAAGAAGCGATAAGCACTACTGTTATTTGCATATCCGATGAAAATGCAATCTACAGTCTTAGGCCCAATCTTGACCTGCTTTGGCTTGGGCATTTCGACCTTTGCCAAACAACCCCCCATCTTAAAATATTTATAGCTGGGTTTCTTTCCATTCCATGATTCATATGGAGTTTTGTCATTACCCTTATGTGGGACTCTGTTAAGAATCGCATTAGCGGTAAGGACGGGTTCTCCCAACATGTTTTGGAGAAGACCGGAATTGATGAGCAAGGCATTCATCATTTCCTTAAACGTGTGGTTCTTACGTTCCGCAACACCGTTCGACTGAGGTGAGTATGGAGCCGTCGTTTGATGAACAATACCCGATCGGCACAGTATTCCTCAAACGACGCTACGTATCCTCTCCTTCTATCGCTACGAATGGATTTAATCCGCATGTTAAGTTGGTTTTCAACTTCTGCTTTGTAACGTCGGAACGCTTCAAAGGCTTCATCTTTACTTTTCAACAAGTAAAGGTAACAATACATTGTGCTATCATCAATGAATGTCACAAAGTACTTGTTCCCTCCTCTAGTTTGTGCAAACTTCAAATCACATATATCTCTGTGAATAAGTTCTAGAGGAGCGGTATTTCTTTCGACAGATCGAAAATGAAGCTTTGTGAGTTTTGCCTCTACGCCACCTCACACTTATGTTGAGGGTTTACGTCGATAGACGACAACAACTCCAACTTAACCAATTTTTTATGGACTTGTAATTAACATGTCTTAATCTATGATGCCATAAATTAGAGGACTCAAGCAAGTAAGAAGAAGCTTCAATATTATTGCTTGCACGTATTACAGACATGGCATTAACTTCGAAGAGGCCTTCACAGACGAAGCCTCTTCCTACAAAAGTTTCATTCTTAGTGATTACAAACTTATTGGACTCAAATACTAGCCTAAAACCAGCATTAACCAATAAATGATCTGAAATTAAATTTCTCCTAATCTCAGGGACATGCATCACCTCCTTCAGAGTGAACTCCTATCCAGAAGTCATCTTCATGACTACCTTTCCTACTCCCAGCACGTCAGAGGAAGCGTTGTTACCCATGAACAACTTCTTGTTTGTAACTGGTGTATAAGTGGAGAAGGCATCTCTATTGGAACAGATGTGTCTGGTAGCACATGTGTCCATCCACCATTGCATGAGATTCTCAACAAGGTTTTCTTCAAGCAATACCATCGAGAACTCTTCAATCATGTTGTCAAGAAGCGTGTCTTTGACAACGTTAGCATATGCCTTGCCTTTGGCCTTGGCCTTCTCTTGTTGCTCAGTCTTGAGCTTGCGGCAGTCCTTGATCATGTGACCAGGTTTCCCACAGTGGTGACAGTTTCCCTTGAACTTCTCGCCGCTTGGGTCTTGTCGTCTTTCTGGAACTTTCGTTTCTTGCTTGGTTCCCTTTGGCCTCAGCCAGATTTGCCTTTGCCTCAGCGGGTTGTTTTTCCCTAGGCAAGGTCTTCTTATTATCTTCCTGAATCTGGAGTTTGATAATAAGTTCTTTAAAGGTCATTTCCTTTGTCTTGAGTTTTAAGTAACTCATAAACTCATTCCACGAGGGAGGTAACTTTTCAATTAGTGATGCAACCAAAAACTGCTTATTTGGTTTCATACCTTCCAAATCCATGTGATGTAGAATCATTTGGAATTCCTGGACTTGGGACATCACAGTTTTGCTATCCACCATTTGAAATTTCAGGAATTTCCTAATGATGAATTTCTTAGTACCAGCATCTTGTGCGTTGTACTTCTTCTGCAGTTTTTCCCATAACTCTTTGGCAGTGCCTACGGTATAATACACCGTGTAGAGTGGGTCTGACAGACAGTTCAAAACATAGTTCTTACACATGAAGTCACTATGACTCCATG
This sequence comes from Anisodus acutangulus, assembly GCA_029783415.1. NCBI lineage: Eukaryota > Viridiplantae > Streptophyta > Magnoliopsida > Solanales > Solanaceae > Anisodus > Anisodus acutangulus. The sequence continues at coordinate 56,422,923 of CM056491.1, forward strand.
CATCAAGAATCATCTTCATGCCATTAATGACATGGATACATTGGCCCCCTCCAGGCATTTCATTAGGCTGAGGGTCCACTTCATCTCCAGCTTGTGGAGGATCTTCTGTTAGGAAACGAGTCATTCCCATAACAGTCAGATAAAATAACATCTTCTGCTGCCATCTCTTGAAGTTGGACCCCATGAATTTTTCTGGGCGTTCATGATGGAACGGGTGGAGGAACTGTAACGTTCCCTTGAGCAACATGAAAGGTGTTGGATGAGCCTTGAGCAGTGGTGAAGGCATTAGGTGTGCCTTGAACAGCAGTGGGGAAGGCAGAGAGGTTGCCTTGAGTAGCAGCAGCAGAATCAGAAGTGAGTTGTTCTCTTCCAGTCATCTTTCTAAGCACTTACAACAATCTTGTCTTAAAATTGTGGGTTACAACAATTGCAGGAAACGGGAAGTAAGTAAATATTACAAATTGCTAGAAAGGATACACTAAATATTACAACAAACTGGAATCAAGAACGTTACAAACTCCTTGTAATTTGCTGAGTCGAGTGATGACACTCTATCTTTAAGACAAGATTGCCCCGTATATATCCTTTTACGTTGTCGGGCAATAGTCTCCCAAGATACAACAACAACTTAACAAATGAGCAAAGGAGACTCAAGTGTTATTCTTGAAGAACTTTGAATAAAGTAAACTTGCTAGAGAGGAAGAAGAAGATTTCAGAAAATTTCTGTGAGAGTTTTCTTAGTGTTGAACAATTGAGCCAAAAAGCATCAATTTATAGTGTAAGGAGATGACTCCTCAACTAGCCAACTAATGACTTTCAATAGCCATGTAATGACACTTATTGAGGGGTTACATTCAACCAAATAATGGTTGAATTGATGTGCCAAATAATGGAGATTCAATGCTCCAAAACCAACCCAAAAGTAAGAACTTTCCATCTTTCCGTCGCAGCATTCTGCCTCCAAAGCACCACGGCTCCAGTGACTGAACACCTAATTAGCGTCGCGGCGCTCCGGCGCCTCGGCTCCGACGGGATTGCGCCGCGGCCCTCCGCGGCCCTTCGCGACTCCGCGACGATTTCCGATTCGTTTCATCTTACACTTCGTACACTTCTTCCTTCGTTTACCAACGTGGAATACTTGTCATTTGGCCAATAACCGTCCATCATTCTATGTCTCAAACGTATTACATGTGTACCAATATCTCTTTCACTAATGAAATTTACGATACTTGGCACTACGTGTACACGTGTGTGGAAACGACGTTTCCGACGTGCGGGGCCCCAATTATTCGTGTCATAAATAATGAGATAAACTTAATTCCACATTAGTAAATTTCCAACAATATATGTTGAATAGAAAGGAATTTAACATTTTTATTTCTTCATGACCAAATAAAAATTCAGATCAATTAATGAACAGCCAAAAAAAAAAGAACAAATCAGTAAGGGAAGATTAAGCGTGAAGGAAACTTACAATGTCCTAGTGAGAGTGAAATTGCACGCATGTGTCATATCACTGCAGTAAATACATCTATAATCTATTGTCGAATATCACTAATGAGACCTGTTTGAATAAGTCTCAATTTTTTTGGCGCCTTTAGAGTTCTTTCGGTCATTTGCATAAATAACCACCATTGAAGTTTCTATTTAAAATATAACAACATTTAAACTAGTGCCATTTTAGTCATTTATGACCATTTTTTAAATGAAGAATTTGAAAGCGGCCTTATTTTGGTGCCTTCTCACCAATTTTTGATGTTCCCTTTCGGCATCCTCTCTATCATCCAAATCAATGTGATCTTCAAATTTCTTACTATCCATGTCCCAATTTATACGAGGGTCTTTAACATTGAAATATGTGATCTAAAATAAGTGATAGATATTTGTGTAGATAGAACATTTAATTTGTATTGAGTCTGGCGAGGATATTTAAATCGTGAAAATCGGTAAAATAATTTATTGAATTCAAGACATCTTTGTAACATGACATGAATTTATCAAGAAAGTGAGATTCATCATTTTTCCAGCTTTAAAAATTGCAAGATGATTGTAAGAAATTGATTCCTTGCTTTATTTCATTTCATAGTCAAATATATATACAAGTATACAATGCTAACATTAAGGTATACGAGAGTCTTTAACTTGGAAGAATTTTTGAAATATGTGGCCTAAAATAAGATGATAGATATTTGTGTAGATAGAACATTTAATTTGTATTGAGTATGGCGAGGACATTTAATTCGTGAAAATTATAAGAAAATCGGTAAAATAATTTATTGAATTCAAGACATCTTTGTAGCATGACATGAATTTATCAAGAAAGGGAGATTCATCATTTTTCCAGCTTTAAAAATTGCAAGATGATTGTAGGAAATTGATTCCTTGCTTTATTTCATTTCATAGTCAAATATATATACAAGTATACAATGCTAACATTAAGGAAGACTAATCTAATCATCCTAAATTAAGTTATACTAATTTACAATCAAATCCTAATCATAATAAATTATGATATTATAAAATATATGATTTGAGATAATTATGGGATGGCACCATAATTATCCTAACAGTCCCCCACATTCTTAGCGGAAGGTTCTCGTATGTTGATACTGTCCCTGAAATCATCAAAAAGTACGCGTGGAAGACCTTTTGTGAAGATGTCGGCAATTTAATAACGGGACAGTACATGGAGAACACGGACTTGTCCACGTGCAACCTTTTCTCGGACAAATAAAATACTCATTTCTATGTGTTTTGTGCGTTGATGTTGTACCGGATTATCAGATAAGTATATCGCACTCACATTATCACAATAAAATACGGTTGCCTTTTCAATCGGACAATGTAGCTCTAACAAAAGATTACGGAGCCAACATGATTCAGCAACCACATTGGCTACCATAGGGTATTCTGCCTCAGCGCTTGACTGAGACATCGTGGATTATCGTTTTGACGACCATGAAATGAGATTGTCCTTCAAAAATACACAATATCCAGAGGTGAAACGCTGTGTGTCTGGGCAGCCACCCCAATCCGCATCTGTATAGGATGAGAGACTCGAAATAGAGGACTTAAATAGATACAAACCAAAATGAAAAGTACCCTTAACATACCGCATGATTCGCTTGAGGGCCCCCATATGCTCTTCCTTAGGATCATGCATGTGCAAACATACTTGCTGGACCGCATAGGAAATATCAAACCTTGTGAAAGTCAGATACTGCTAGGCTGCAGTAATGTGTTGGATCGCTGTAAGGGGTGCCTGAGTTACTCAATTTGGCCTTAGTATTAACCGGTATATGTGATGGTTTGCAAGAGGACATCCCGACTTTTTCAATTATTTCCTCGACATATATTCTTTTGACTGAGAAACAGAGCACCTGCATATTGAGTCACAACAATGCCTAGAAAATAAAAGGACCCAAGTCCTTCATTACAAACTCTGCCGCAAGAAGGGACATAATAGACTGGCGAAGTGATGTAGATGATATTGTGAAAATAATGCCATCTACATATAGAAGGATATGTGCTATGTCATTTTCTTTCATATAAATGAACAAGGACTGATCCGACTTGATGTGAGAGAAGCCTATTTTGAAGACAAACCCTGCAAACCTGTTATACCATGCCCGGGGGAGCATGTTTCAAACCATATAAATATTTTTTCAAAAGGAAAACATAATCCAGATGAGTAGAATCGCGAAAACCCAAAGGCTGGTGCATGTACACCGTTTCCTGTAAGTGACCATGTAAGAATGCATTTTTGACATCCAACTGATGAATGAACCATGATTTTGAAAGTGACATGCTAAGAACAATCCTGATAGTTGCTGGCTTAACTACCAGACTAAATATTTCAGCACAATCAACGCCAACCTGTTGAGACATGCCATCACCAACAAGATGAGTTTTGTATCTCGTAAAGGAGCCATCAGAATTCTTTTTATGACAAAAGACCCACATAGACCGAATTATGTTCACATTAGATGGACGTGGCACTAAATCCCATGTCTTATTTTTAATAAGAGCATCAAATTCTTCTAACATGACATCTTTTCAATTCGGGTCTGATAAGGCTGCTTTGAGATTTTTTGGAAGTGGTGACGGTTGTACTGAAGCTATTAGGTTAAAAAGATGCTTGGGTCGAAAAATGTCGTGCATTGCAAGGGTTTCAATAGTCTGAGGTTGGGGAGTTGGGTTGTCAGATTGGTTAGAGGGCCGAGATTGGTTATGGATTTGGGACTGTATACATGGGCCAGAGACACTGGGTGGTATTATGGGCAGGGGGTAGAGGCCTCCATTAGTTGGGATTGCCCGCCACTAAATGTGGACTGGGCCGAGACCGAAGGAAGAGAGGCAATGACCTATGCTCTTCGGATTGGCCCAATCATATTGTGGGGTTGGGCTGGTCTGTTAGGCAGTGGCATTTGGGCTGGTCCCACACTGTTTTGAGTGTTTAAATAGTGAGTCAAAAGTGGATGTATTCCGTCTTCCAAAAAATCATATGAAGATGAGGATGCCACGTGAGATTTAGCAAAAGGAAATGTAGACTCATAAAAAATGACGTGACGAGAAATAATGATTTTCCCATTAGTCATATCATAACACTTATATCCCCTATGATTTTGTGGGTATCCCAAAAACACACAAGGAGTGAAACGAGCCTGAAATTTGTTAATAGTTGTGGACGGAAATAAGGAATAGCACAAACACCCAAAAACCCTCAAATGTGTAAAAGATGGGAGACATTGGTACAACATTTGTGTAGGTGACACATTGGAGAGTAGTTTGCTAGGAAGAATATTTAAAAGATATGACAATTTGAAGAGCATGGTGCCAAAAATTTGGTGGTGTGGACGAATACACAAGAAGAGTGCGAACCATATTGTTAATTGTTCGATTTTTTCTTTCGACTTTCCCATTTTGAGGTGATGTATGTGGACATGAAAGACGCAAAGACATCCCATTTTGGTGACTAAAATCATTAAATTGAGCATTTATGAATTCCCCACATTGTCATATTGAAAACATTTAATAGACTTATCAAATTGAGTTTTGATAAAAACACTAAATTATTTTAAAATGGTGAAAGCTTGTGATATTTGCCCTAAGGGAAATATCCACAAAAAATTGAATAATCATCCAAAATAAGCATATAATATTTATGACTTACAGAACTCAAAACTGGTGATGTCCACAAATCACAATGCATAAGATCAAATGGCATAAGTGTATGGGAAGTAGATGATGAAAGAGAAGTTTAACATGCTTCCCAAACACACAGGTTTGGCAAACAAATGAGTCCAAAAGTTTGTTACAAGCAACAAAATTATTCTTTCTAAGATTATTGAATATTGGTCCTCCCGAGTGTCCCAACCGATTGTGCCATACAATAGGGAAATAGCTGCAAAGGTTGATGGTTTGGTCACGTAGTTGTTGGGAAGGGTAGTTATGGGATACAAGTCCCTCATGCTATTACATCTCATTAGTGGCATCCCCGTCTGAAAATTCTTCACAAAAAATCCAAATGGATCAAAATTCACAGAAACATTATTATCAATTGTAAAACGTTGTACATATATCAAGTTTTTGATTAGTTTTGGTGCATGTAAGACGTTTTTCAAATATAACGATGGGTGAGGCCCGGTAGTTTTACCTGACCAATACCACGAATTGAAATTTTCTACCCACTCCCGACAATAATATTTTCATTACTGCTCATATTAAAATAAGATGAGAGATTACCTTTAGATGTTGTCATGTGTGACGTAGACCCTGTGTCCATGTACCACGAATCATCTGAACATTTAGAGTCATGTTGTTCATGGCCTGTTCAATATTGGTGGGAGCATAACCCACGGAAGATGGTGCATGGGTCGCAAAAGCTTATCGTGGACGAGAAACTAGAATTTTGGATTGTCGGTTTGAAGATGAGGTCCTGGCCCACGACGTGGTGGGGTATGGGCACGGAGGGACATCCCACTGTGGGGCCCATGCCTACTGCGGGTATTGCCCCTACTTTTCATCGGGTTGGGCAGGCTGCTGCCAGTGGTTAGGCTGCCACTGCCCCTGCTGGTTGGTGTTGCCGCTGGCTGGTTGGCCTCCGCCCCTCCCCCGTCCCTTTCCACTATTATTTTTTCCTTTATTGTTACGGTTTGACCCCCGTTTTCGATCATTATTGTTGCGATTTCTCGTCCCACCCGAACTAGAATTTTGTGGTTGAAAATCTGCGGAAAAGGAGTTGGTGGAGATGAGGGTAGTTCCGGTGTTTGCTGCCGCGGAGGCTTCCTGCTTTGCTTTGCGAGTTTCCTCGAGGATCAACCTCGAACGAGCCTCGTAAAATGGAGGCAATGGATTACTCTGCTGAATGAACATAGCAACTCCATCATACTGTTCATTCAATCCGACAATTAATTGAAGAACCGACCGTTGATTTGTTACCGGCGAACCAACGTTGGATAGTTGGTTTGCAAGCATCTTCAATTCTTGACAATAGGCGGACACGTTTGAGAAGTCATCCAATTTAACGTTGGTAAATTGATATTCAAGATATACAACCCTAGAAAGTTTGTTATCTTGAAAAATATTTTGTAAACGTTTCCATGCCTGTTGAGCCGTAGAGTTTGGCTCTAATATGGTATGCAAAAGGTCTTTGGAGATAGTGCAATAAATCCATTGAAGGACTATAACATCTAAACGAGACGATAACTTTTTGTCTACCTCAGTGGTGTCCGATGATGACTCGGAAGGTAGTCTATTACCTCATAAGCGCGACAATGAATTTTGAATAATTCCGCCCAAGAGGTGTATTGTCTTTTTTCCATCTCTAGTGCTATGAAAATAAAGTTCTTGACATTAGACGACAAGAGCTGGATGAAAATTTTATTTTTCGGCCATAGTTTTCCACAAAAACAAAACAAGAACAAAAGAATGGGAGAATAATGTTGTGGGGTTGGTGGAAGAGTATGAGATAACCCTAAGTGTTGGCTAGGATTTTTAAATTGATAAGAGGAGAAAAGTGGGTGGCCGACCGGTTTGTGGGTAGTGGTTTAGGGTTTAGGTCTAAGTATGTGAGTGTTAGGGTTTTGTTGGAAAAAACCTATTGTGTGTGGCCGAAAAAGAATTAAAAGGGAGATAGAAAAAAAAGAGAATTTTAGCTAAGAGGAAGCCGAAGAGGAGGAGAAGTTTAGGGCAAAAAGATTTGTGGCTCTTGATACCATGTATGAAATTGATTCCTTGCTTTATTTCATTCCATAGTCAAATATATAAACAAGTATACAATGCTAACATTAAGAAAGACTAATCTAATCATCATAAATTTAATTATACTAATTTACAATCAAATCCTAATCATAATAAATTATGATATTATAAAATATATGATTTGAGATAATTATGGGATGACCCCATAATTATCGTAACAATGATAACAATTCTGATATTATTTTGAAGTGGTATCACTTTTATTATTTGTTCCAATGAACATTAATCAAACTCTAGAAGTTGAGTAACACATAAATGAAGACATGCTTATCAATCTTAATCACGAGTCTTCTCTTGTCTTTAATCTAAAGTATTGAGTTGCTACTTACTAAATGGGTGTCTGATCAATTAGGAGAGTATACGGAATTTCTCGTAATAGTATTGATATTTGTGAGAGAGAGGAAAATAAATAATATTATTTCTCACTTTAGTAGATAATGAACAGGGCTGCTATTACGAAAGTGTGTTGGGATCTAGAGCATAAAGAGGACAAACTATGGATAAAATGGATACACACTTTCTACATAAAAGGAAGTCAAGTGGAGGACATACCAATACCTCAAAATGCTAGCTGGATGGTTCGGAATATTGTGGAAGCAAAGAGTTACCTGAGACACATTCATGGATCCCCAAAATGATCAAACAGCTGGATTAGAAATATATATTTGCAGATTTTTGGTGATCATGCCAAGATGACATGAACACTTAATTACTGCAAATGAGGCTAGACCGAAAGCAATATTTATATTATGAGTGCTGATGCATGGGAATTTGAACACTTCAGATAGGTTGATCAAATGGGGATGTAAAGTTGATCCCGTGTGTAGTCTGTGTCAGGTGCACGTGGAGACAAAGGAACATTTGTTCTGTGATTGTGACTTTACCAGAATTTTATGGGAGCGACTGATGAGATGAAACCAGACCAGCAATGGGAGCCACCATAACTGGAAACAACAACAACAATGGATGCTGAGATATGTCAAAGGGAGGAAGAGCCGTGCTCGATTGCTCAGAATGCTATATGCTGAATTCATCTATGCAATTTGGACAGAAAGAAATACAAGGATATTTGAAAAGACCATTAAAAATGAAGAGAGTATTGCCAGGGAGATAGCATGTGCAGTTAATGTTAGAGCAACAGGAGAAGTAAAAAGCTTACTACAAACACTGTTTTTTTAGACGAAAAGGATCACTAGAATGTAAGTTGCAGAGTTTTGTTTATAGATTAACTAACGTAGGGGGGTCTTCTTTGTTAGCTAGTGCTAGTGTCAATTTTGATAGCTTTCTTTGAGATCAGTTGGTTGTGTTGTAGCCAGATTGTGCTTTGTAAATGCTTACTTGGTGATTAGTAAAATCCTTAATTACCCAAAAAACATGCTTAGTAAATTGATTTTGTTGAGTTTTGAACTAGAAAATATTCTTAGTTCGAGTCTAATAAATCACAAATTTTAACAATAGAGACTTTCTTAAACATTTGCCAAAGATATATTGAAGTTGAGGTTTAAACCTTCATCCTTGAAATATTGTTATAAAGGGAGTTTTTATAGAGAAATTTAACAACATAATTCTATGACACAATATAACAATTAACATTTTTTATGTGAGTTATGATTTTAGCATCTTTTTGCCTTTTTTTTCGTTCACTGGTTAATTCTCACTATAAATTTTTAAATTATTATTGGTAAAGTATCTTTTTATAATTTATAATTTTTTAGATTCAAATTTATTTATTCATTATTGCGTAAAAAGGATTGTTAAAATACTACAATATGTTGTGCATCTATTAATTTGGTTCACATGGACAATGGGAGGTGATTCAGAACACTTTCCGGTTGTGATGGGGTTGCATCAGGGATCCGCCCTTAGCCATTTCTATTTGCATTAATGATGGACAAATTGACACGACATATTCAAGAGGAGGTGTCGTGATGTATGTTATTGCAGACGACATAATTTTGATTGACGAGACACGCATTGGAGTTAATGATAGACTGGAGGTTCGGAGAATGACCTTAGAGTCAAAAGGTTTTAGGTTAAGCAAGAAGAAGACGGAGTACATTGAGTGCAAGTTCAGTGACGGGAGGTCGGATGCAGATATGGAAGTAAATACTGAGGCACAAGCTATACCTAAAAGAAAAAACTTCAAGTATCTTAGTTCCATAATTCAAGGAGACAGGGAGATTGACGATGATATCGTCACACCTTATTGGAGTAGGATGGATGAAATGGAGGCTCGCTTCTAGGGTGATTTGAGATAAAGAATGTGTCGCCAAGGGTGAAAGGTAAGTTTTACAGAATGGTGGTTAGGCCAGCATTGTTGTATGGGGTAGAATGTTTTGCAGTCAAGAACGTCCACGTTCAGAAGATAAAGATAGCGGAGTTGCGGATGCTGACATGGATGTGTGGTCATATTAGGAGAGATATGATTAGAAGCGAAGTTATATGTGACAAGGTCGGAGTGGACTCCGTGGAGGATAAGATGAGGGAAACGAGGCTGAGATGGTTCGGACATGTGAAGAGGAGGTGTGAGGATGCGCCAGTCAGAAGGTGTGAGAGATTGGCGGTAGCAAGAGTTAGGAGAGGTAGAGGTAGGCCGAAGAAGAACAACAGAGAGGTGATTAGACATGACACGGCACAACACCAGCTAACTGAGGACATAACCCTAGATAGAAAGATTTGGTGGTCGAGAATTATGGTAGAAAGTTAGTAGGTAGTTGGATTTTTGTCACATTGTGTGGGTGAGGTAGGGGGCTAGCCTCCTCTTTTACTCTTCTCTCTTTCTTAGTCATATTGTTTAGGTATCGCGTAAATCCTTACTCTTTATATTTGTATTACTACGTGTTGCTCCATTTTCTTTCTATTTGGATATTTTGTGGTCTTATTTTTTTTTTTGCAATCTTGCATCTACTACTTTTCTTTTGAGCCGAGAGTCTATCGGAAACAACATCTCTATGCCATAAAGGTCGAAGTAAGGTCTGCGTACATCCTACCCTCTTCAGACCTCACTTTATGGGAATACACTGAGTATGTTGTTGTTGTTATTGTTTTTGAAAAGATTGTGTTCTACTAAGTATTACCAATTTTTTTAATTATCTCTTGAGTATTGCATCCACACATACTGATATCTATTTAATAGATACTCTTATCTTTGCGGATTAATTTCATCCAAAAAACTAACACATGGCCAATGGGTAGGTAATTGTAACATTAGTATTGATTATTATAGTCTAGGACTAAGAAGATACGTGGAGAAAATCTAAAGGCTAACATGAGAAAATTTTAGGGCCTAAAATAGGTGTAACATTTCTTCCATCATTATATTGTGTACATGAATGTGAGGACATGCAACTTTGACGAATAATATCATTTTGAGCAAATAATTAGAAAGATTTCATGTATCCTATACCTAATTAGATTTCATGATTTAGTTGCGCGTTCAAGGAAATTCTCAACTTATGATTTAAAAAGTAAGAAGACAGACATCATTTTTTGCGACAATTGAGAAGTGCCATGTGTATTTGCTAAAATCATCAATGAGCAAAATTTAATCACAAATCTATTATTATCAAGATTAGAATATATTTTTCGATGCACTCAATTCCAACGGACTAGTAGAGACCGGCGCAAAATTGGATTATGGCGAATGGTGATATTTGCTATAATTACAAGACAAATAAATATTTGTAGAAAAATTCTTTTTAACTGTTAAATTGAGTGATCCCACTGCTCTACTAACATTTGTTACTGGCGTATGACCTAATCTACTTTGGGGCTTAGAAGGAAGTAGTGTTTGAGATGAAGAGGTTGACCGATTAAATAATGATGTATTTAAATAAAGCGTACTTAAGAAAATACATTATTATCATAAATAAATTGAGCAACACTTAACAAGCTTTTACTGGTATCTAAAACATGCTAAATAGTAACTAAGTGATATTCAGTAGCAGTTTGTTGGTGCCCTTTCAGACCAGAAGCTCCTACCTAAGTGTAAAAGGCGACAAGGAGTAAAACAAACACGAATCACTGATATGTTTAATCTCAAATCTACACCTTTACCAACATTAATCCACTAATTTTCATTTGTATTCTCTTCTGATGTGCAAGTTGTTCAGATCATTAGTGCGATGATCTGTAGCCATTGAGTCTGGATATCAACTTGATCAATTATACTAGAGTATTGCACCATCAAAGTAGCTATTTGTTGCTCATCATTTGATTGATATGCATGTAAATTCATGATAACATGTCGTGCGTCCCAACTCGTGACAAATTTGATATTGAGTCAAATTTGATAATCTTGTAAAAGAAATTGAGCTTGAACCCTTACCTTTTGCACAACTAGATCTGCCACCATATGACGGATTTAAATTTGAACTTCTTTTAAAGACGTTTCAATCTTATTAAAAATTTCGGCGACAAAATTAGCCCCTAGAGATCAACAACGGAATATAATATGATCCTGAAGTTACCAACCTAACTAATGAATTATATTCAAGTCTCCACCATCAATAACATATAAAATAAGATCTTTTATCTTATACGGGTTGAGCAACCACATCAAATTTATCAACAAATATTTTTAATTTTGTGTAATACTCAAATATATGGTGTCTCTTTTTTCGTGATTTGCAGTTGTAGTCGTAGCTGTATGAGTCTTGCTCGCAACTGTGCTGCAAGCATGACTTGTAAAACTATTCAAACTCGCCTACATGTCAGTATCCCACAATATGTGCAAGTACAATTTTGATTAGTGATGACAGAAGCCAACTGAATAATTATTGATCTTGTTTCTTTCACATAATGTATGCTAGATTTATTTTATTTTCGCTTGCAATTGGTCATCAGTATTGCTAATAAATTTGAGAGGACATTCATGGCTATCATAAACATACCCTTCTAAATCACGCCCATGCAATGCAAGAAGGATTCGAGACTTTCAGAGAACAATAACAACAACAAATTCAATGTGGTCCCATAAGATGCGGACTTTCAGAGAACAAAAATCTTCATTTCAAGTTTGACAAGATTTGCATGTGAAACATTAATCGAGAAAAGGATGGGATTTTAAGTTCTCTGGAACTATCACAAAGTTCTCTATGAATTGATTGTTTTGTACGTTCATATATAACTATGCAATCAAGAAGTAACGTTCATATAGAAAAATGTGAAATTAAACACACATTCTTCATCACGAGATAAATTGCTGACTGAAATTGATAAAATCACTTATAAGAAAAATATATATATATATTAGTTCAATATATAGTGTTTATGCAAAGAAAATGTTACCGGTTAAACATTGACAACAACTTAAACATCGATGTTTCATATTGAAGAGCTATACCAAAACCAATATTTGTTTAGAAACTTGATTGTTGATGCATGATCTTGACATTCGTTAGTCAAGTGTGGATGTTCAATATTGAATATTGATAATTAATTTAATTGCTCGACCGTTTAAGTTCAAGATGGAAATATTCATATCTTGAAGAACGTCTTTCCCGATCCGAGACAGGTCACTATTGGGTAGGTAGTTGCACTTCTCCAATATTTTATTAGTCTTTTTGACCTTGTATATTTATAATGACGGTAGTCAATTTCTTCTATTTGTGTATATATATTTATGGCGAAAATTATTTTTGATAATTTTGGCCAATCAACAATGAAAAATAATTAAGGATGAAACATCATAAGTTATACCAAACATATATTACCCCATAATAATATATTTTTTTTCAAATTCAATGTTTTATGTCAAACATATACAAGTATACAACATAGTGCAATGGAACAGAATCCATCAGCACCGTTCATCATAGCATTATTCTGTAGCAGCATGTCTGATTCTTTAGATTTCAAACAAGTTGCTTAAAATCAATGGTGGATTTTGCATTATAGGCGTGCATGTAAAAAACATTAGCATCTGAAAATGTGCTATACTAAAAGATTTTCCCCATATATTGAACAAAATGGAACACAAGCAATCCCTTCCAAATTTATCAGATCAAATCACACCAAAATTTCCTCTTTTCCTTTCTTCCTCACTACCACATAAAAAAAAAGATAAAAAATTATAAATTAAAATTTATAAAAAAAATCTGAAGGCTTAGAAACAATCTTTTTCTTAGCTGAACATATTGTAAGTATTCAAAATTGATTGGAAAGATTGGAAAGAGAAGAGAGAAAAGAGTGGGGGGCAAAATATAGAGAAGGAAGAACATATCCCTCCCTCTTTAGATCTTGCTATTTTCTCATCTGGGTATTCTTTAATTGGTTGATTCTTGATTTGGGTAATTGATTATTATTCTTCTCAGTTGTCTTTGCCGTTTACTTTGTTGTCAACTTTGATGAATACCATTGTTGGTTTCTTGGTCTTTTACATTCTTGATTTGGGTAATCGTTATTATTCTTATCAATTGTCTTTGCGGTTTACTTTGTTGTCAACTTTGATGAAAACCATTGTTGGGTTCTTGGGCTTTTACATTCTTGATTCTAAATTTTGATTGATCGTCTAAGGATCTGATACTTTTTGATTGAATCTGATAATGTTATAGTATATTTGATTCATTGTAAAGGTGTGACCTTTTAGTTTTTTTTAATCAGCATTTCATTGAAAGTGGATCCCATACTTGTATGTTGTGTCTTTGATTTCATCAAGCTATGTCATTAAATGGCAGTCTTTTTAGCTTTAAATTAAATGTTATGGAATGATGATTGAGTAGTACATTGGGGATGAGTTTTTTGAGGATTTTTTTTATTTGTTTTTTTGTAGGAAAATGCAATCTGATCTTGGAAAGTTATTTATTGGTGGAATTTCATGGGATACAAATGAAGAGAGGCTGAAGGAGTATTTTAGTACTTATGGGGAGGTTTTAGAGGCTGTAATTATGAAGGATAGGACTACTGGACGTGCTCGTGGTTTTGGTTTTATTGTTTTTTCTGATCCTGTTGTTGCTGATAGGGTTATCAAGGAGAAACACAACATTGATGGCAGGATGGTAAGCCGTTCTAAGTTGCAAATTGGTTTTACAGTTATTTGCCTTTTGATTTATCGAACAAGGAGCATAAGGTTGTTGTTTGAACTTCTAAGAATATACTTTTGTATGACACCTAAAATCAAGGGAAATGTGACATTGTAACGGAGCGTTAACATTATATATCTAAACTTTCTTGGTACAAATGGTGTCTTACCTTGCACTAAACTGGCATATTGCTCCATTTTTATCGCGTATCACATCTGCCATAAACTTTTCTGCCCTCTAATTTCTTCTTTTTGCTCATCATGGACTACGTATTTTTCAGGTTGAAGCAAAGAAGGCTGTTCCAAGGGATGATCAGATCACAATAGGTAGAAGTAGTCCTAGCATTCAGGGTTCTCCTGGTCCAGGATGTACGAGAAAAATCTTTGTTGGAGGTTTAGCATCCACAGTAACTGAGGCTGACTTTAAGCAGTACTTTGAGCAATTCGGAACAATCACAGATGTAGTAGTTATGTACGACCATAACACTCAGAGACCAAGAGGCTTTGGTTTCATAACTTATGATTCAGAGGATGCAGTGGATAAAGTATTGCTCAAGACCTTTCATGAGCTGAATGGTAAAATGGTCGAGGTCAAATGTGCAGTCCCTAAAGAGTTATCACCAGGTCCAAGACTTGGTGGGTTCAACCATCCTTTAAGTAGGATCAATAACTTCCTTAATGGATACAACACACAAGGAGTATACTCTCCGAATACAGTTGCAGGATATGGAGTCAGGATGGCCGGTAGATTTAGCCCCATTGCTGGAGGTAGGAGTGGTTTTGCTCCATTTGGCTCTGGTTATGGAATGGGTCTTAACTTTGAACCAGGGTTAAGCCCGGGATATGGGGGAAGTGCAAACTTTAGCAGCAGCTTGAGCTATGGACGGGGACTGAACCCTTATTATGTTAATAGTTCAAATAGATTTGGTGGTCCTATTGGGTTTGATGGAGGAAATGGAGGAAATAGTTCATTCTTCAGCTCAGCAACTCGGAATTTGTGGGGAAATGGGGGGCTGGGTTATGGAACGAACTCCAACAACTCTAGCAACTTTGCAGTATCTGGAAGTGGGAACACCAGGGCAGGAAACTTTAACAACACTGGAGTTTGGGGTTCATCTTCAATTTCCTCTCAAGGTAGAGGAAATGTTTCTAACCAAAGTGGAAATCTTGGTTATGGGGGTGATGATAGTTTATATGGGTTGACTGGAGGAGGCTATGGAAGAAATGTTTCAACAAGTGGGGCTCCTACATCATCATATCCTGCATCTAATGGCAGCTATGATGGGGCTCTTACTGATTTTTACAGTGGTGGTTTGGGATATAGTGATTCCACTTGGCGCTCTGAGCCAGATGGATCTGGTTCAATTGGTTTTGGACTCGGCACTGCACCCTCAGACATGCCACCTAAAAGTTCTGCTAGTTATGTTGGCAGTTATGGTGTTGGTAAAAGACAGACAAACAGCGGTAAGCTTCTCACTAACACCATTTAAAGCCAGAGGTTGCTTCACCTTGCTAAATATTCCTTCTAATTTTTTATGAACTTGGATTATTTTTTGTTGATACCATGATTTGTGATTAGAAGCAGGTGATTAATGGGTTTCCCCCTCTTGACTTAATACCTTTGTCGCTATACATGTTTTTACATCTAATTGAGTTGTTGAGGTTTTTCTTTTCGAAATTAAGTGCAAGAATCCTTATAGGAATTCACTCTGTGTAGAAGCATCTCCCATACTTGCACGTATGATGTGATGTCTAACTTTTTAACTCTGCGTCAAGTTCATGCTTGTGATCCAGATTTTTGTTTACTCACCTTGAAAACTGCATTATGAATTAGAAGCATTACATTCTGAGTCAATGTACATAATTCCATTCACTTAAAGGAAATAGAGTCTTATGTCATTTTCAAATTATGGTGGATTAAAACAAGAAGGATCTTTGGAAATTAGTTGAACCATTGATAAAAGGAAGCTTAAAAGGAGGCTACAAGTTGGCCATTTCTGATTTATTTTAGGTCTATTTCAGTTCAGATGCTTATTTCTTTGTAATGTTAAATTTTCTAGCTTGTATTACTGTAAACCGTTTGCTTAACCAATGAAAGTGACAAAGTTATATAAAGCAAGTGATGTGACTTCAAAGGAGCGTACTCTTTGAACTTTAGGTGCTAAGCGATCTAAATGTTTCTTTCAACCCAACTTTAAAAGATGATCAAGAGAAAGGTAGAACAATAAATATGCCACTTGCTACCTGAGTACTAGGATTCCTCTCTCAGTACACCTTAGTGTTCTCTTGATTGTCTTCTTCTACTCTTTAGTTTCCTGCTCTCTTAGTTGCTTCATTTTTCCTTATTTTCTTCTTTTCTCCTCCTCCAATTTTATGATTATAGGATTATTGTTAGGATAAGAAAAAAATGACTCTTTCTATCAAAGGTAATCCTCCTCTTCGTTTTTGTATTCTCCAATTTATGATTTATAGGCTTATTTTTAGGATATGAAAATATGACATTTGCAATCAAAGCTAATGCTAAATATATAGCAAAGCAATTCAATACAACAACATACCCAGTGAAGTCTCACAACGTGGGGTCTGGGGAGGTTAGAGTGTACGCAGACCTTACTTCTACCTTGGTAAGTAGAGAGGTTGTTTCCGAAAGATCCTCGGCTCAAGAAAAAGCATAAGCACAAGTAAGGCAAGAGAAACGGTCAGACCCGAACAAGAAATTTAAAGTAGTATAAAAATGAAGAAAGAAATTCAATATGAAAATAAATTTTGCAAGCTGTATCTTTTTATGATTGATTAGTTGAAAATTGAAATTCCCTTCTTTGATTGAAATATTTACTTGCCCTTTTTTTTTATTGAAGTAATCTTTTCACAGTTTTATTCTTATAAATTACATTTTGGTGGTATGTAAATTTGAGTTGTTGCCTTGTTGGGATTAACATTTCCATGGGTCTATATTAGATATTATAATTACTATAATTATAATTCGATGTTATAAACATAATATTTCTGTGTTAGTCAATATTTTTTTCCGTATATTATTCACTTTACTTTGAAGAAGCATGTACGTTGCTTCTTACTCCTTACTCTTTAAAAGTCCGAGGAGTATTGTCCCCCCCCCCACCCCACCCCACCACTTTTTTGCTTTCAAAGGTGCTGATTCTAGTTGTTCCTGATCTTTCTTTATCCAGATTTGATAATGAATTACTCCACGATTGACAATGTTATTTGATAATTGAGCTTTTTTTTTCGTTTCCTTTGTTTGATAATGAGCTGTCTTTGTTCTCTGCGGGAATTTAGGCCTGATGATTTATTCTGTTGTTATTGTTAGACTTCTATGTTCCGCTGTACATCAAAGAGACTGACCAGAAAATACAAGTGAATAGTGTAGTCTAAGTAATTACTATACTCCTGCATCCAAGGATGTGGCCTAGTGGCCAATGAAGTGGGTTGAGAATCTTTAGTTCTTGAGGTCTTAGGTTCAAATTCCAGCGGTGGCAAAAATCGTTATGTGATTTCTTCCCATATGTTCAAGCTTTGGTGGACAGAGTGACATGGTACATGTGCTGGTGGGAGGTAGCAGGTACCCCGTAGAATTAGTCGAGATGCGTGCATGCTGGCCCGGACACCACGGTTATAAAAAAAGTAATTGTTGTCCGACTTGGTTTTGTTCCCTGTAGACACTCATTGGTCTAGAGAGATGCTTATGGTCTTAACACTTATCTCAGGTGGAGTAATTTATCTGGAGAATGGTGTTCAGATAGATTCATTACCAACCAGAATTACCATTATACGACTGGTTGGTACTTGTATGCAGGATCAGAGACCAAAACCTGAAATCTCGAACATAAGATGAAGTATTTCAAGAAACTGAGATCTTCCAGATCTTAAAGGATATAAGGAAAAACTAAGAGATGGAATTGAATATTTTTTTTGAAGCTGGTAACTATCTTGTATTTCATATGAGCAAAACAGGTAATTAAATAATTTTTTTTACATAAGTACTCCAAGACTCTATTGTTATATACCTATAATGAATCTAAAACATCAATAATGGTAACCGTATTATCTGAGTAAGCCTGGTTACACCAAAAACAAAGCAATAAAATACAATTCAACTTGACCTTCTGCACTCCATTCTCTGTGCTCTCAAAACATCTAGAATTTCTCTCCTTCCATATTCTCCATCTGTTTATGTCCTTTGCATGTATACCTATCTCCTCCCAACTCTTTAAGGCCTCTGTGACCTTGCCAGGCATGGACCAAGATATGCCTTTAAGTTTCAAAAATATTCTCCAGAGTTGCTGTGTAAACTTACAGTGTAGGAACAGATGGTTGATTGTCTCTGCTGTTTCTCCACATAGGAAACATCTAGAGCATAAGTGTATCCCCCTCTTCATCAAATTATCCTGGGTCAGAGCTGCTTCTTTGGCTAACAGCCAAACATAGCAGGATACTTTGTGTGAAATTTTGGTTCTCCAAATGTGTTTCCAGGGCCAACCGGTACTTTGTTGATTTGCTTGATTCATCATCCTATATGTTGTGCTAACTTTAAAGACTCCTTTGTTATCTCCCAGCCACCAAAAAACATCCTCTCCTATTTGCAGCCCTTTGAATTATTCCAGTATGTTGAAAAAGTCATCCACTCTTTGTATCTCCCAATCATTGAATTGTCTCCTAAATAACTTTATTTTTTTGAATAGATTATTATAACTGATACTTTTCATGCCTAATATCTTTATATAATACATATTTGATACAAGTTTTTTTCTATGTGGTATCTCTTTTTCATACAATCCCTTTGATAGACTTGGACGACTTTGGGATACTCTTTTGCTTTGGTATAATTTCAAACTTTATGTAGCGGACAATTATCCCTTTCTTAATAAGGTAAATAATTTATTGATGTTGGGATAAAAAAACTCGTGTATACAAGTAGTATACCAAAAAGTAGAGTACCTATACCAAAATATGGTTCTCGATAAAAGTTACACAATCCTCCGTACAAGTAGGAACCTCGTAGGTGCATAAAAAAGAAACTAAAAACACAAGGCTATTCCTCAGATATACAAAGTCATTCTCGACTCCTTCGAATACTCCCTTATTTTCGCCATGAGGTCTTAGGTTCAAATCTCAGCAGAGTCAGAGTCAAAAACACTAGGTGAATTCTTCCCATTTGTTCTAGCTTGGTGGACAGAGTTACATAGTACATGTTGCTGGTGGGAGGTGACATGTATCTTGTGGAATTAGTCGAGGTGCCCGTAAGCTGGTCCGGATACCATGGTTATTAAAAAAATATCACCCACATAAGGGCTAGAGGGGCTACATTTTGTGCCCTGGGTCTTCTCTTCTTTTTCCTAAAATCCCAACTGCACAACTCTCTTTACTGTGTCTGGCATCACCCTATAGTACTTTGAACCTGTGAGAAATTATGGGAGAAAATATGTTATTGAATTGTTGTGTATCTACATGATTACACTGAGCTCTATTTATAGACACTCCATTACAATTCTTTTCCTAGTAGGATACTATATATGAAATCCTATTTCTATTCTACATTACATTTTTTTCCTAGTAGGATACTATATATGAAATCATATTCCTATTCTAACACTCCCCCTCAAGCTGGTGCATACAAGTCATATGTACCGAGCTTGTTACAGATGTAATTAATACGAGGACCAGTGAGGGACTTGGTTAAAATATCTGCAAGCTGATCACTCGACTTCACAAATTTTGTAACAATATCACCGAAGAGTATCTTTTCTCTGACAAAGTGATAGTTAATCTCAATGTGTTTAGTCCTCTCATGAAATACCAAATTTGGAGCGGAATGCCGATTAAAACACTGAGTGATCAACTTCACTACGAGTCATGCCAAACTCCTGAATTACTGTGCTGAACTTTTCAAACTAGGCTCGAGGAGATTGTTTCAGACCATTAAGTGCTTGGCGCAATCGGCAGACCAAAGTAGACTCCCCCTGAGCAACAAAACCAGGTGGTTGCTCCATATAAACTTCCTCCTTTTCTCAAGGTCATCATGGAGAGAATAACATACTTCACGAATGTGTTCAAGCCTATTACAATAACTATACCTAGGTCGAGATCTTTTAAGACAACTTCCTCGTCGCTTCTTCATGGATTGTGATGTGCGATTTTCTGATCTCCTACTTAAGGGTTTTGAAGTAATCATAGGACTTGAACGTCCAATTCCCGTGTTTTTGGAGTTTAATAAATCAAAACCGAGAGACGTAGTAAATTTGTCTTGAAAGATAGATGGAATCTGGCGAACACAACCCAAGAAGAAAAATCACCGAAATCTGGCCGGAAAAAGGTGCATTGCGCGTCACATGGATCTGACGCGCTAGCCGGAGCTGACACTTCGAGCGGCACGTGAGTGGGTATTTGCCGGATCCGCTGACTGGATTTTGGTCGGAAGAGACTGATCTACCTCGTGGTGGTATTGGAGTTTGCGCAACACTACCCGAAAGTAATTTTAACGCGGACAACTATGTTGTCACCGAAAATATTGCAAGGTGACTGATTTACTTTCCCGAAAATTGTTGAAAATTTGCACAACAATTAGTTTCTCACTAGCTTGAACCTGATCTATGTTGTGGTGATGTTGGATTCTGCACAACACCACTGAATAGAGATGTGATGCTAGTAGCCACAGGAAAAATTATGCGCGGTGGTGATTTTTTTTGTTTTGTTTTGTTTTTCGAGTCTTCGCTGGAATATTGCACAACAAATACTTTCTTACTAATACTCTGGAAGAGAAAGACGCAAAATAATTGCCGGAATTGAGACACGAGACTGTGATGGTATTTTGTGGGTAGGATCGGAATGATGGCACGACCCTACGGGACGCAAAACAGTCGCTGGAATTTGGTCCGAATGATCAACTCTTCAATCAGTTGTTAGAATCAATAGGTCTTCAAATTGAGGCACGGGACTGTGATAGTATTTTGTGGGTAGGATCAGAATGATGACACAATTCTACGAAAAAAGAAATTATGCCGAAAAAGTTATCGAACCTCGAAGAAAGTGGTATGGGTCAGCTCGGAATCTCTACACAATTCTTAAAAGAATGCCCCGAGACAGCGTGGATTCGCCGGAACCCTAGTTCCGACGATCGGAATCTGGTAATTGTTCACACCGAAATTACTATTCACGTCGGGAAGACACTATTCACGAGGCACTGTTCACGCCTATTTTTTTGGGAGAATATTTTATTTATAAATATATGAAAGTTCTCTACAATCTTCACTCTACCATTATTTTTTGCTAGACGGGTGACACACATTGGCTAGTGTCGCCCGCTGATAGCGAAAACTCTTTGATTCTCTATCAAGATTGTAAAAGCTTTGATACCATGTGAGAAATTATGGGAGAATATATTATTGAATTGTTGTGTATCTACATGATTACACTGAGATCTATTTATAGACGCTCCGTTACAATCCTTTTCCTTTTTTTTAGAAAATATATTATTGAATTGTTGTGTATCTATATGATTACACTGAGCTCTATTTATAGACACTCCATTACAATCATTTTCCTAGCAGGATGCTATATATGAAATTCTATTCATATTCTACATACAATCATTTTCTGGTAGGATACTATATATGAAATCATATTCCTATTCTAACAGAACCAATTCAAGACCATCCACTATAAAGTCATTGCCACGTGACAGTACATAAGACACCATCGAACATGTGTAATCCTCCTCTTCCTCAGGTTATCATCAGGATGACTTCCCAGCTGCTGGCCACTTAGAAAACACAATTTTAGGCTCCTGTGGTATCCATATCAACAAATGCGGAAAAGCCACCTCCTCCCCGACTAACAGTTTCTGGTAGTAAGCTTTAACTGAGAACATCCCTTTTCTCCTGCTGCTCCATCTCCGAAGTGTGCGATACTCTCTGCTTGCAAAGTAGTTCTGCTAGACTTTGGATTCCCCCATCTTTCAATCCTGTAAGTTCCTAATAAATCTTAGATACCATAGAACTACACGTTGTTGTACCTAGTGTAAGGTTTGTAGCGTTGATACATCATGGTGGAATGGATAAATTTGGGCCTGCTGTACCAACTTGGTACTTTATTAATAAATTTTACCCTACCTTGTAAAAAAAAAAAAGAGAAATTTATTTTTTTCCTAATGTACGTGGAAGTACTATAGGTTGTGATATTTTCCATGTGAAGATAAGAAAAGAATACTTCAATACTATTAGTCAAAGATTACTTTCTTAGCTCCACAGAGCGAAATTCGCCACCATCTTGTACAGAGGGAGTAGTGTGCCTGTGCATTTAAAACCCATGAATTCTATCCCAAAGCTGTCTTTAAGTAGCTTGAGTTAAATTGCTCCTTTTATTCCACCAGAAAAATCTTTGAGATACTGCATTGTCTTTTTCAAGCAAGTTATGACCTTTATAAGGGTGAAGGTTGTGGGAGGTGCTTCTTAAAAGGCTTTCTGAGTTCCGTTGGGCCAAAGCCAGTAACACTTTTATGTTCAGGTAGATTTAGCTCAAACACTGATCAACCACCACCTTTTCAAGTTATGGCCTTTGCAGAATTTTAGAATCGGTTCTTCCTTAGAATAACTTCGTTTTGCTGTTCCTTTTAATAAAAGTTTGGCGCCCAATTTCAAATGCCAATGTACCTAATCTATGTCAAAGACCTCTACTATTGACTTAACTTGTGATCCATTCTCCTTGTCTTCGCTTTCTAATTACGATCTTTTGATGAAAGCTAGAACCGTTTAGTTTATTTAATCGATTTAAGTTTTATACACTTACATGAAAAGATTTCTTACACTATCGATGTGGCTTTAACCTGTAATAGCAGGTTAGTTACCTTTTTACCAGGTTACCAATTAATATTTTCTTGCCATGATTCTTTGAAATTTGTCAGAACAGTCATCACCTATGGTTACAACAACAACATACCCAGTATAATCCACCAGGTAGGGTCTGGGGAGGGTAGAGTGTACGCAGACCTTACCCCTACCTTATGAAGGTAGGGTTATCACCTATGGTTGATTAAGAAAAAAATTTGGAAACAATAGACATGTTTTTTTTTGCCACTTTCTGATTCCAAAATGTCTGCATCTAGTGTTCTTGTTATAGATGAATATTTTTGGGGATAAGTTTAAGGTAGGTTACCAATTAATGCTTATCATAGAGATTTATGCGGAATTCCCTTATAAGTTGCCTGGTTATGTAAATAATTCTTACATAGAACTTAAGTCCATGTTTAATATCTCTGTCTCCTAAACTTGTCAAAATGAAGGATCCAATAGATTTCTTCTCTTCCTCACAGTTGTCATTTCTCTCATGTGGTGTTATATGATACTTCAAAGGTGGTGTTTTTGTCTCTTACCAATAATACTACTAATTTGTGGACATCTTCATGAATTAATGATTACTTGTAAATATATGGAATTGAGAACAAGTTGAAGGATATTTGTTTGTGCCTTCCAGTACCGAATTTGAGGACTGAAACTTTGGCAGCTGGAGGTCAGACATAAGTAGGTCTTTGACTAGAGAGGAAAAGATTTTATTAGTAGCAAGAACCAGTTCTAAGATAATGCTGAGTAGGTATAAAAAGTATGACCAGTCCCTACAGCCTTTCTCTTCTTTCACATTTTGACGATGTTTAGAAATAACCTTTATTTTCTTGACGTTATTATAACTAAGTGATCGTCTGTTTCTAGCTTTGAATTGGTCCGTTCCTCTACTCTTCTCCACTTAAATGCTAGGCTTGGTGGATTGGTCAGGCTTCAATCTGGTGATATATGCCTACCACACATCCTGCTCTGTACTACCTTTGCCATAAAATAACCTTTATAACCGTGTGATGATAGGCAATGCAAAAATAGATGATCAGATGTTTCACTTAGATTTCTAATAGCGGTCCTTAATTGATCGAATCACGTTTTCGAGAATTATGCCATCAGAGCTCCTTTAACACTGGTAGTATTTGCTGCAAAGAGTGATATATCTTCTCTGAAAATTGCGTTTCAAACAGCCATCATGAGCAATCACCAAATGAAACAAGCAAAGCCACCTTAGTTAGGGCTTAGTTTCCTGATCATCTTCTGCACTCAATTCTGTTCGTACTTGGAGAGAGAGCTCCAAAATAATAGAATAACGTGCTTTTATTGTGAAACCTCAAAATGTTTGACCCCAAATCCCTCCTTGTGTGATAGAATTCAGTCTGATTAACTGGAAAGATCTGTTCTCCTTGTTGCCTTCTTCTCTCTGTCTGTCTAGCCCTTTTCCCACTGTTGTTGGGATGGGAACTGGGATGTCATGTACGTGACCAGAGCTTCTAGAACACCATTAATAAATGTCTGCCACCTAAGGATAGGTACTCTCTTTTCCAGTTTGAAAGATTTTCTCCACTTTCTCAATGACTTTCCATACCTTTGTTAATTAATGGGTTGCACTCCCAAAGGCATTCCCATATAAGTAGTGGAGAGAAACCCTAAGCCGAAGCCTGATATGTCCTCCATCTCTTGCAGCCCTAATCTGTATTGATTGGGCAAGGTTAAACATAAGTAAGCTCTAATATGACTTTTATAGCCGAATGGAACAAAAATCGATGGAGTGCTTGGCCTATGGCTGCTCTATCGCATCGTGTCCCTGGAAAAAATACCATCAAAGTTTGTTTATACTTATCTAATGACGTGGGACAGAGCTATATATAATTGGAATGGAGTATGGATGATGTTTTATCCTAGGCTGGGCACAGATACTATTTTCTGTGGCTCAACTACTGCTTTTTATTTGTTGCTCACTCATCTGACTATAAAAAACTAATACTCGTGTCATGTTTTCTTTTTTCAAACTATATAGCACGTTCTGGACAAAGAGAATTAAAATACTGCCTGGGAGCAATAATGCTTCATGAAACATGGCTGCTAGATCATTGGACATTCTGTATTTGCTAAGCATCAAACCATTCCTTAAAGATCTAGGGAAGTGTTAATACACATCAATTTAGAAGGAACAAAATAAATTCAAGGATATGACTTTGATAATGTTATCCTTCTTGATAGCTACTGGAGCAAATAGTTATTTTTGCTTATCATTGTTTGTTTCTCTACATTGCTTAGATGCTAATTTCTCTCTTGCTATTCTTATTCGAATGAAATTATTCTGTGTGGATAGGTTAATGGTTAAATCTAACAAAGCTTTTCAAAGGAGAAATATGGTAGTAAGGACCGAAAACATGTTACAGATGCATATTCTTGAGCTTATATTCTCAATAGTGCCGTATACTTGTTGTTTGCATATTTGTTTCTCCCCCTCTTCTTTCTTGTATATACTTTCACTATTTGTTGCATATCATGTCAAATCATGCTATTAGTAATCTACTGATTTCGTATTGATGCAGGGATTGGTGGCTAGGAGAATATTGCCAAGCAAGGGTGTTACGTTAGGTGAAAGTTTGGTCTAGAATTTGAATGATGAATTTTGCATACTTCTATAACTATATGAAGTTGAGAGGTTAAAGAACTGGATATCCTTTTGTAGGGCTAACTGGAGTGCCTGTTTTGAAGGTCTAGAGATAGAAGTTTACAAGATTTTGTGCTAAGGGTTTTTTTTATTTTGAGTTTATGTCTTTAGGAATTCCCCTTTTATTTTCCTTTGAGTGAGGTGTAAAATCAGGTTGCGGCATATAGTCAGAAATGTATCGTGCATCTCTGGTGAGGCAGCGATACATACACAACAAAATAGACACAGTTTTGCGTAATTTTTTTAGATTTAATGTTTTTTTTGCTGTAACGTTGCTGCAAAGTTGCAGATTCTTATCTGGTAATGTGTGTGCTCTATAGTTTCCCTTAAGTGGGATTTTCCTTTCTCATTTGGATGTAAGGAAGGTTGTTATTTAGTGTGATACATTTTAGGGATACCCATCTAGGGTCCCCTAATGAATAAGTTACTGCATATCCTGATGTTCCATTTAGTTTTTATCATTTGAATTGAATTACTTAACACATATTGATGCTATTCACTTGTTCCAAATTCAAATTCAACCCTACTTTGAGGAGAAAGAAATCCTTTCCTAAAGTGAAAGTGAATTCAAGCCGTGCATCATAAATAAAAAGAGTAACTTCTTATTTGGTTGACTTCTAAATTTACAATCAATCAATCATATGTTGAACCATGTTTTCATCTTGAACTAGTTGGGATCTGCTATGTGATTCTCTTATATTTATGTCTAAGTTGAAATATTCGCAAATTCAGTATCAAAGGATTTGTCATAGTTGTCATGGACACAAATATTCAGTCCATGTAGATATGGTTTACTCAACAGTTCAGATTTCGGCACGATGACATTAAACAGAACACTCCATGGAAAGCCTGAATTAAGCATAAAGTAAAAACAAAAATGCCTTAAGGTAATGAAATTCTACCTTTTTAGTCATACAACATAAAAGCATGAATATTCAGTAACAATCATATAATGCAGATTTAATCCAAACAAAAGAATAGATTGCAGAGACAGTATTGATTAAAACCAAGAAAAAGAAAACAAGAGACAAGAATCAGGACTAAGGGTGTATTCGGAATGAAGGAAAATGTTTTCTAGGAAAATGAGAGAGTTTCTTACTTGTGTTCTTGTGTTCGTTACGTTTGCGAAAAAATATATTATCCTAAAAGCATTTGTACATAATCTAGACCAATACTATGGGAGGCGGGGGTGGCAGTAGGGGTGTGAGGTGGGGGGATGGGGGCTAAGGGGTGGGGGTGAAGATGAGGTGTATTGGAGGATGGGGAGGAGACAATCAATGTGAGATTTGTGGAACTTGTTTCCCTACTTCCTTAATGAAAGCCACTTTCCACATTTTAAGGAACTTGTTTTCCCATAGAAAATACTTTCCAAAATATTTTGACACACTGAACATGAGAAATAACAATTTTCAAAAATGTTTCCTCCATACAGAACACACCCTAAAAGTCAGATTATACAACAGTAAAATCATGGAGTGTCCATTAGATGAGCAGAAGACGCACAAAGGATATCTAAGTGTTAGGAAATGAAAGGTTCATAACTTACTGAAATCAGCATTAGAAAATGGAAGATGCAAAGACAGTGGATTGTTAATTGATAGGAACCAATAAAAGGGTCACATTAGGTAACACCATTCCTAATACAACAAAGGCAGAATTCAAGGAAAACTTATCCTAATTAAACTGGAAGCATTTCAGTCTTTGCTCAACTACAAGCTAGTAAATTGAGCCAGATTAAAAGTACAAGGCACTTCTTTTTTCAACCTTTTCAATTGGAAATTTGGAACAATGGTTCAGAAGAAGGCTCTACTACCATAAAACACTCTTGGGCTTTGACCGATTGGGCGCGCCTGTGATCTCTCACTTGAACTGGAGCTCTCTGTGTTGTCATTTCCATTTTGGATGAGTGATCCATTTTCAATGTCCAGAGGAAGTTTCATCTTTTCTAGAGCTTCCGTGAATTGCTGCATGCTTTTCATATACAAATCAACAAAATCTTGCTGCACAACCTTCTGCTCAGGTACAATGCTCACGCTGACAACTGGCGGTGTGAACGTACTAACAGCCACAGAAGGCGAGGTGCTATCGACCTCTTTGGCACTGTCTTTACTATCCTTCAGAGGCAGCGCATATTCCTCACTCGGAGAACTTTCGAGAATAGAGTTTGATGGAGAACTTTCGGCTGAAGCACTCAGGGCGGGACTCTCCAACTTCTTGATTTCAGTGGCATCTTGACCTCCAACAGCCACACTTTCTGGTGCAACCTCAACGTTATCGGAAGAGACGTGTTCACCATTTTCCTTGGAGTCGATATGCTCAGAGCTTTGACTATCCATCTCAGTGCAGGGAATTGCATAATACTCGGTAACCATTCTTTCATTTTCGTTCACAATTTTGGGATCGGGGAACTCAATCTTAACCAGTTCACAGGAAACATCCTCATCACAATCATTTGCTGCAGACAAAGAATGGCCTGGTGTATGAATCTCCAAGACTTCGGGGGTTGCACCAGTATATTTTACTGTCAATTTCACAAAACCAGACGGAGAATGGAACAGATCGCTCGAGGACAAGGTGAACTCCTGTTCTAGTTTTCCATTCTCAGTAGCAAGAACATCACAAAGAGGGACTAAAGCAAATCCCAACAACTGGTCCTGCAAATAATTCTTAACCCTACTCATCATCCATATCTCACATCTCACTGATGTTTCAATAGTCTTGACATTGAGTCGAAGACTCTGATTGAAAACCGGATTCTGGCCCCCACCATTAATAGTATCGGTCGAAATAGCTTCTTTTGGATCACTAGTAAAGGAAACCTTGGCATACACATCTTGTTTATGATATATGCATATGTTATGTATGTCCCTTGCTTGGTGTACATGAACATCAAGAACCCCAATCAACTCCTCTCCATTTCTAAGCACACCACCCTTCCCATTACAATCCATTTTAGAAAAGCTCACTTATTTTAACTCACAAAATCAAGATTCCAGCTATAATTTCCAAAGTGAAAGGTACAGAAAGACTATTCAAAGGTACAAAACTTGCTCTTTCCTAAAACCCCAGATGAAAAAATTGTAACTTTAAGACATCCAAACAACAGTAACACAAAACTTAGAATGTTTGGGAATTGGTTAAGCACTTACCTACTAGAGAGAGCCAGAGCTGAAATTTGTCCCATCTTCCAACTTTCAGATTTCACTGCTTAAGTAAAAAAAAAGACTGAATTTTTAACTACAAATTGTAGCACAACTAGCAGACCAAAAATAAAAAAATTAATATTGGGCGACTCTAAATTCTAAACTTTTTCTAGAGCCCCCCCAAACAAATAAATAGCAGCAAACCCAAGAAACCCAAAATGAAGTGTATACTAAACAACCAATTAAGCCAAGGATACCATATCAAAACTCAATCAAGCAGCACAAAGTCCAATAAAAGCAACCACTAATGGACCCCATATTCAAGAACTCAAAGCAAAAAATCAAGAAAAAAGGGAACCTTATGGTATAATACACAAATATCTAGAAGATTGCAGAAAATATGAGGACAGAAGAAAGAGAGAGAAACAAAAGTGAAAAAGATTAGAAATATGAAAGAGTATTAGGTATCTTTCTGTTTTAGGGTGATTATGAAGACAAAAAACTTTTCTTTTTCTTTGCTTTTTGGTCTTTTTGTGCATAAAAAGTCAAATCTTTGAACTTTGTGGAGCCTTGTGGCTAATAATTAATGAGATATTCAACTCGGATATGAAATAAAAATATTTAATTTTTATGTGAGTCTTAGATAATTTTTACCTTATAAATTAATTTTTGAAGTTGAATTAGGCTCAAGATCTATTCTTTATCGTAGAGAGTGATGGCTAATAAAAATGTCCAACTCTGAACTGTAACTGTAGAGAATTATCAGTTCTTGAAGAAAGTTGTAGGCTTGATTTATAATGTATCAGTCAGTACCTGGAGCTGCCACCATTTTAAACTGCATACATATTAATGTTGTGATTATAATGTAGATTTTAATATGACTGATTTTTTTGTTTTGTTGTCAAAATAATAATGGACCTCAATTATTGAAATCTTTGAGCTGTTGCCTTACTTTGACCTGACTTTTGACAATTTGACTACTACTTCCAATGTGCTTGAAACGTAATTTGCAAATTGCTTCTCTTTTGTCTGGTTATCTGTTGGAGGTTATACCTATAAGCTCACTCGGTGTTCAATGTAGAATTTGATTAATTTGGATTCATATTAGGAAGTTGTATTTTAGGTTCTTATGATAGATGATTCCATTTCTAATGTTCGTATGTGTATTTTGATAAAGAAATACTTATTACTCCATCATAGTTTTTGATAGTCTATGAGCTCTAACGTGAACTAAATATACTTGTTTGACTTGGGGTAGTTCCAAAATTCTAACTAGTCTTAATTAAATCAATAGCAATGGTACCTTAATTCCAAACTAGTTCAAGTGGGTATGTGAACCTTTAATATCTATGCCGCTCCATTGAAATTACCGTGTTATGTGTGGTTATATGACTTGTTTTTCAACAATATTAATGTGAACGCAATAAAACGACTCAACAATTTACTTAAAATAGTGATAATGTGAAAGCAATTAATGGCAAATACAATTATTTTGAAGCATATCATATTACATTATGGTGCCATTAATTGTACAACGAAAACATACACAAATATTGCCATTTAAAGATAGTTTACTCCTTCCGGATCAAAAAGAGTGTTCACTTAGCAATTTGATTAAAATATTTTTAATTAAATAAATATTGAGATTTTGTTATCTAACACTTAATAAAGTCAAATCTAGAAAAACAAGGTTAATTCATTCTTAATTTAGTAAGTGAACTCACTTTTTGAATAAAAAAATAAAGGTTAAGTGAACACTTTTTTATTTAGATGGAGCAGTAATAACTTGATTTTCAATCTCAGTGAAAGAGAGTAAATGCACATACAAATTATACCAGATGAAAGTAAATATAATGGGAGAAAAAGAAGAACGAAAAATAAAAGTAAACGAAATTCAGACCCATTGTACATTACGAGCTACATAGACACATTTATGCTATAGTGGCAATCTCAACATTTTTAGCTAGACGGTTTTAAAAAATTCATTTCGCATAATCGTATTCGTTTGAAGCAGTCGGTGTGTTTAGCGTATAACCTGAATTTAAATTAGTTAAAATAAAATTAAGTTTTTTTTAAAAAAAATATTATGAGCTTTGCTGGGCTGATGTATAGTGTAGAAATTCCATTTATTTTTATCCTGCAACTGTACGCTAGATTTGGATTATACATTTTAAGGTGTCCACTTTCAGTAATCAATCTTGAATATATGCTAATCAACCATTAAACCTCTAATATCACTTCAAACCCACAATTAAATGTGCAGTCTTTTTTCTCTAAAAATTTCAGGTTCTAGTTCATCAAAGAGATTATTGTATGATTTATTATGCAAGCTTGAAATTTGAAGAAGATGAATCAAACAAATTTCTAATCGATGAGGGAAGTGAAAGTATATATGTATGTCCTAGAGAGGATTTGTATTAGGATAAATGTACTTTATATACGTTCGTATTATTATTAATGGAAATTAATATTTTGGCATCTGCAATTATTGAATTATTAGTTGATTGTTTATAATATTCTATAATATGCATCCCTAGAGGTTACGTTGTTATTAATAATGTGAGATATTAATATTATAACGTAACTCTTAAAATAACCTCGACTAATGATCATCGAGAATGGGATATCGATGATATGTGATAGGTCGACATATGGTATGTATCACATCCTTAGAGGATGTAGTATGTCTCACCTGCTACGAGTAATGGCTACTCGTGATGGACACATGGATATTTTGTAAGTATTGGTATACCCTGTTGATATATTTTTTGTTATACTTGTCTAAAGTATTATCAATGTGTGGTAGATAGAAGTCCTTAGACTTGAGGTCAATCCGCACCTTGTCTACAAAGTAATATATTTTGATCCTGTCCTAAGCTCAAATGCCTTATAGGTTGAGATACGGCTTGTATTGGGTACATTACGATGTGGATTAAAGGTGGTAGTTGAGCCAAGATTAGAATTCATTCCTCTAATGTATATTCGAGAGAACACTCAGATTCTCAGTAATATTAGGTTGACTAAGTCATTGGCCAACGCAATAGACATATTTAGAATATGGTCTAGTTGTCAAAACTAATATAGATGAGATATAATGATCAAGCCATTTGGATAGACACTTGGCAAATCCTAAGCTTGATCGAGTGTGTCGTAAATGAAGGGATTTTATCTTACCACATAGAGGTTAAGTTTACTGGATTCGTGTAAACGTACTTCACATATTGAGTTCGTCTTGCGGCACCGTCTAGGAGTTCCGCGTAGACCTTAATTTGATTAATGTCGATATGTGAAAGCTTGTAGGGTCACACTATGTCGATTGTTTTTTCGATCTAAGGATATATTGAGAGAGTATTAAATATTCGTTTTAGAATCGAGATATTTAAATGAATGATGGTTATTTTAATTAAGTCAAAATTGGATTTTGGATTTAATTAAGAATGTTGTGAAAAATAAAACAAGACGGCGGAGGGCGACGTCAGCGCCGCGGGGCCCACACCGTAGGGGCACAGCGCCACAGGGTCGCGGGGCCCACTGGCTGGGCAGCAACGCCGCCGGCGTGGTGACCTAATCCATCTCAAATTTTGTGACAGGCCCAAGGTCAAACCCTAATCCGGTTTGACCTAATTTTTCACCTATAAATTCAGACTTACACTTCATTATTTAATACACTTGATTTTCATATCATTATTCTAAGTCTTAGAGACTCAGAATCAAAACAATCTCTCGAACCTCTGCTGGATTTTCTAGCTTTCCAAAGGAGGAATACATTGAAGCTTGGAGCTTGCAATCGAAAGGGCATTCGCGTGCGCACCTACAGTTGATAAATATTTCAGATATTGTAAACATGTAAGTATCATTCAAGTCTTATATTTACAATTTAAAATTATCCTATAGACAAACAGTTCTACGTTTGTTGAATTTGAAACAAGTTTTCAATATCCGCTGCGTACAACAACCCAAGAAAATCCCTACCGGAAGAATATTTGTCGTGAAGATATGACGGTGCTTACATAGTTTGAAGATTATCCCCGTTTCTTTTTGAGTCAAGTAATCATTAATCAATATATTTTATAACAAATTCTAAAAACAAAAATGAGGACTTTTATTTACATTTTTATCAAAAATATAGTAACAAGAGTCAAGATGTCTAAGTGAACTTTCAGGTACTAATATGAAAGGATATGGGTTCAGATCCCATTCTTGACAATAATGTCTTGTTTTTTTAATTTTTATTTCTTCTTCAATATTACTTTAGTGCACATATATGTTAAGGGGTTATTTGGTTAAGAATTAAGTTATACAAGAATTGTAATTACACATATTAATAACATAGGGATAATCTTTTTATTGGACATTTGGTTCATCATTTTAAAAATTGGATATACAACATATAACTTGCGTTTGGTTTAAAATTGTGCAAGTGTTTGGAAAAGAGATTGAAAAGACGCTTAAGGGTATACTTAATCATAATATTGCTTATATACAACTGTAGTCTTGGTATAAATTAATATAGGAAGGGGCATATACCCTATACATGTTTCAATTATACTAAAATTAAAAATTACAATCAAACAATGAATAACCATCAGTAACAATGACAATTACTCTTTAGTCCACATTACCAAACAATTTATATATATTTTATACCATAACTATTTTAATTGATACATCTAGCTGAACGTGCAAACGTTTGTCAAGGATTATAACTTGAGCCGGTTAGTTGAAGACCATGTTAACTAAAATTTGAGTGTTTTTCTTGCTTTGTTGTGAAGTTCGACAGAGAAATATGGTTCAAGAAGGAGCAGGATTAGAATTTTCCCTCTATTTTCTTTTAAGTGTATTACTATTTGATGTTTTGTTTGTTTTATATTTTGCTATATTGATGTCATACTTTTTTGCTATCATGCTTCAAATTCTTTTCTTTTTTTTCGAGCCGAGAGTCTATAAAAAACAACCTCTCTATCCGACAAATGTAGGGATAAGGTCTACGTATATTCTACTCTCTTCAAATTTCACTTGTGAAAATACACTGAGTATGTTATTGTTGTTGGCGTCATAGTAATCTGGTAAGAGGAGTAGCTAGCTTGCTCTTTGCTAACAAAGTATTCAATTAAATGAGGATTTATTGTGTACAAACAGGTCAAGACTTTGAGGAATGGTCCTCAAGTGCTAACCAATCCTATAACACGGCTATTTAGGTTTGGGCCAGCCGAATGTGCCTATGAAGGTAGTCCTGAGTTTCAAATTCCACATATGAAATTTCATCATAAATTTTCAAGGTTTAGTTGATAAAAAATAGCGTTCATTCATCAGTTTTTGATCATGTATTTTAAAATAGCCTTCAAATTTCATAAATAAATTTCATGACAATGTTCTAGAATTTGACAGTGACTAATTTTCAATTATAATAAATGAAAAATGACTATTTGTGAATTTTATCCGATTAATTTGATTAGGCTACTGATGCACTCTCCTCGTCTAAATTAATGAAAAGAGAAGGAAAAAAAAGGCAGTGTTGTGCACGAAGTATCCCGCATTCACGCAGGGTTCCGGAAAGGGCCACACTCCTAAGGGATGTGATATAGGCCGCCTACCCTGCTGCAAGTCTCAGTGGCTGATTTCACGGCTCGAACCCGTAACCTATAGATTACACGGAGATAACTTTAGCGTTGTTCCAAATAAACTAAAGTGCTGAGTGAGATTGACTAGCTAATAGTCACTGTCACAAATGGTACATAATACACCAAAGGTTCAAAATTTGATCCTAATCCCTATCTCTTCCCTGGCCCTCTCCTCTCACCCAAAAAGGGAAAATAGGGTGCAATTTGGAAAAAGAAGCCTTGTTTTCCTGTAAGTGAAGTCTTGGCACATATAGTTGAATAATGGAAGTATATGAAAAAGAGAGGAAGAAAAATCTCTATTAATTGACATGTTAACAATAACAACAACAACAAATCCAGTGAAATCCACAACGTGGGGTCTGGAGAGGGTAGAGTATACGCAGACATTACCTCTACCTTAATAGGTAGAGCGGCTGTTTCTGAAAGATCCTCGGCTCGAGACATGTTAACAAGTGACATGTTAACAAGTGGACGAAAATGACAATTTCCTTCTTAATATAAGCAATGCTAACTTTATATATCAAGCTCTTCCATAATGTTAATCACAGAAAAAGATTGATAACTACAAAGACTTAATTAGGTTGCAAAATCAATTTATAGAATACAATAAGAGGTTTTGTTTAGGGACAAGCAATGATCATCTATATGAAAAACAATTACACTATAAACTTGCACAAATCTTAGTTCAAATATTTTGAACTATCAAAACAATAATAATGACATATATGTGATACAATAAACTTTCCATAATTAAATCAACCATGACTTGATCCACTGTATTTCCCAGAACTTCCAATTAATCCCTCTCTTCTCATCTTCTCTTCTTTTGCTTTTCTACAAAAAACAACCCAAGAATTCACTTCTAGTGCCACAGAAACACCAATCAATGTGGACAAACACAAACAATAAGCCAATTTAACATATGACCTTCCTTCTCCCATCACTTCAAATCCTTGAAAAACATTCACAACCCCTAAAACCACACAAGCATATCCAACAAAATGGTGATAAGATTTCCAATATCTCCTAAATTTATTTGTAGTTTTAGGCCTAAAAAACAAGGCCAGTGTTTGTAACATGCCCAAAATAAACGTTGCGATCCCAAGTTTTTGATGAAGTCCATAGACTCTCCCTGGTGAAAGTTGCCCCAATCTAATCCCAATTGCAAATCCAACCGTACCAAGTAAAATTCCAGATAATTGTATCCCTGCATGTGCATAAAACCATGCTGGCCCTAGTGACTCAACATGCCTTAGGTAACGGGCTGTGACCGCGCCTATAGGAAGAATA
This sequence comes from Anisodus acutangulus, assembly GCA_029783415.1. Lineage (NCBI taxonomy): Eukaryota > Viridiplantae > Streptophyta > Magnoliopsida > Solanales > Solanaceae > Anisodus > Anisodus acutangulus. The sequence goes on from CM056491.1 coordinate 56,458,787, forward strand.
ACACCCCAAGAAATTGCATTTATAACACCATGAACATTTTTCAGTGTCAAGAAATTGTTGTGACATATTGCTTGTGACCCTGAAAGGACATCAATTGTGGTTACTGAAGAAAGGTCATTGATGTTAGTAGGGTGGATAGTAGGTGAATAGCCTTGGACATAAATCCCACGGTTCCAAACAAAGTGTACACTTTTGGTATTGTTAGGTACAAGTTTTAACGTGGTATAAATTTGAATTGTAGCACCATTGTGTATAGTAGCCATTTTGCCACCATACAAAGTAGATGAAGAGGCTAGTAAATGAATGTCTAAAGGTTTTGAAAGAAGTGGACTTTTTTGCAACTTGACTGAGGGGTCAATTATGTAAGGTAATAGAACAAGTTGGCCAGAATTTGGATCAGGAAAGGCTATTAATGCACGAGTTCCAGTCATTTCAGGTGAATTTGGGTTAATTCCAAAACCAACCCAACCAGAAGGAGAAATAAATGAACCAAAAAATACAATATCAAGTGTTGCATTATGTGGATGAAAAGTCCAAGCAATTGATGCATCTTGAGAATTTAGTGGCATACATTTTTCAAATATTTTGGTGGATGTTGAGGTTGTGCATTGGGAGGAAAAGACTATTGTGAAGGGGAAAAAAGAGAGGAAAATGAGAAAGGAAAAGAAGAAAGGAAACATGATGGTGAAGAATTGGGAGTGTGATGAAAATTATGGTGAATGAAAGGAATTGAAGGAGGGATATTTTGGTTCATTTTGATGGAAAAGGTATTGGAGTTTGTTTATCATGCTTCTTGGGCACCAGTCTTGGATGAATCATGATGGGATTAGCTTTACTAATTTGAGCTTAGCTTTGAAGCAAGGCAACTACTTGAATATAGGTTTAGTTAATTATTAGTGATAGGGGCGATGCATACCATTCACTTTGAAAAGTTTAGGGTAAAATGAGTTTAAGTTTTATGGAATTACGGTCTAAAAGATAATTACAATAATAACATATTCAATGAGATTTCATAAGTGGAGTTTGGGGAGAATGGGGTGTACGCAGTCTTACTCCTATCTTTGTGGGGTAGATAGTTTGTTTTCAATATACTCTCGACTCAAGAATTTTTTTTTTCTCGAAACAGTTTTGTACAAAATGCAAGAGTAAATGAGCTATGATAAAATATTGCAGAAAGAAAATACTAACAACAAAATTAATAACGATAATTAAAGTAAAAATAAATAATATTAATAATAAAGTTGAAGAAATCGAATAAGCTAAAAAGTAAAGTAAATTACTTGCTATAATATGTTAAAATACATTTAACATGTATAACCATCAGTTTATGCAAGTTCAAATCCTTTTAAGATTACCAAACTTGATGGAATAGTTAGAAATTGCATCTGTTTTTATGCACAACTAGATATTCTAGGTGGGGAATAGGAAATCGCTTAGCTTTCAAGTTTCAAGTAAAAGCACAAACTGAAGCAACATGGTAAACTGAGGAGATTTGGGTCCCATAGTCCATGGCGTAATGATGATATGATAAGATAGCTCTTGCTCTAATCTCCGTATCCATTTATGTGGCACCGTTGAAATTTTGAGATTAACTAAAAAAAATTATCAAAATTTCTTTATATGTCTTTTAACTATTTTAAATTATTAATTATTTTATGTCCGAATTGTAACGCCCCATGTTTTTTGGATAGCGGTTGAACTCATAGCGTAGGTAAGTAGACCCGGACCCGGGAAGATTTTGTTGTACTTGTGTATATTAATAAGAGGATTAGTATATAAAAGGGTGTGATCCCGAAATAATTTTGGGATTTAGTAAGTGTGATGACGGAGTTTAAATACTTGTGTATCCCCGAAGAGAGTATAGACTGGTATTTTATTATGGGAGGTATGCTATTGACATATGAGGATTTTAGTAATCGTCGGGACTTAAATAATTGGAGACCGGAAATTTAATTGTGTGTATAATTAATTAATTAGGGAGGGGACAATTTATAGTGGGAGTAGGTAAGTGAGATGTTATAATCGATTTGGGGGTGACCAAGCCCCAAATCGATCGACCGATAGCAGCCATAAGGCTTCCTTCTCCATTTTCTTTCATTTTTTTTCACATCCATCTCTTCAACCTTCATCTTCATCAAGAATCTGTGAGGAATTAAAGGGTTACATTTCTAGCGGGTGGAGGTAAGTCTCGGTTGATGGGTTTTCTGAGAAGTTGCGGTCGAAGTTGGGGATTTTCGGGAGCTTCCATAAAACCAAAACGAGGGAGAATTCTTGGTATTCTGGGTTAAAATTCCAGTAGAACCGAACCATTAGCAAGCTTAGAAACTCAGGAGCTTTACAAGAAACCTTGAATACAACCGGATTCTGGCGCGAATCGATTTGGGGAAGTGCATTTACATTGTCGAAAGTCGTGTCGAGCAAAAGGGTTGCCCAATCGATTCTCGCCATCAACTGCGTTAAGAGAGGTAATCTTCTTTATTCTCTAAGTTTGTACAAGTTTTGGACTTGATTCTTGCTATTAGTTCTTAAGACGATTGTCGACAAATGCGAATTTGGGTTGGGTGTTGTCGGGTCGTTCTTGAGAGTTCTTGGGTTTGCATGTGAAATTTTGGTACTTGTTTGGAGATTTTAGTAGTATAAGAAGGAGGATTAAGAGAGTTGGATGTTTCACTACTTACATAGATTTCGATATAGACGGAATATAGGTTCTACGCAGTTAAGGTGTTCGTTAGAATATCCCTAAGAATCTGCTTTTTAATATGTTGTGTCGATTATGATTTAAATCATCCGTATGATGTAGATAAGCATTCATAGGGGCTTACAAGGACCATGGAACTTAGATAAATTCGACAACAAGGTTGAAGTTCTAAAACGAGGCATACGCTAATATTGAGTCGATTAATTCGTCTAAGAGGTATGTGAAACCCTTACTTCTTTCTTTTGGCATGCTTTAATGAAAGTAGTGGACGTACTTAATTCTTATATAGTTTAATTCCTAAAGAGGATTGTTATGAGAAGTGCCTATGATTTTTCAAAGAAAGAGTTTATTATGACATTATTGTAATGATTTTATTGAGAGTCAAATGATGATTTTTACTTGCATGGCACTCATGATATCTACTCGTGCTAAGTGTTACTACTTCACCTCACCGAGTCCCTGTCGGGTTACGATTCGTGCACCACCTTGCATTGTTCACCGAGACCCTCACTAGGGGCCAAGTTACGTGAGATGGATCCATAGATGAGAGATGATTTAATGAGTCGCATGGGCCGGGTTATGATATGATTCACCGAGTCCCGCATTAGTGGGCGGGTTACGTTCTGGTATATATATATGTATATGGACAGGCATACATGTTTTCTTGACTTGCCTCTCATGTTTATAAGGCACACCGACTTTTATGGTTTATGGCATAGTTGGACTTGGATCTGATTTTTATACCGATCTCATGTTTCATTGGCTACTTATGATCTCTTTTACTGACTTCATGTTTTACATACTCAAGACATTACTGCATCGACCCCCTTTCCTGGGTGCGTTTCATGCCCGCAGTACATGTTTTCAGTTTGGTGGACCTCGTGCCTAGGTTCCTACTCAAGAGTTGGAAAGCTCCTTTGATCCGAGTTTTGTCATGTTGGTACCGAATCTCTTTAGAGCTTCGCTTTGTATTTAGGGCACGACGGGCCTGTCCCGCCATATGTCGTTCTTCTTCTTATAGAGGTCCGTAGACAATGGTGGGTTGTACGTATGTAAGGGTTATGACTCTGTTTGGGTCAATCATGTTATTGTGATACGTCTTTGGGGTGTTCCCATGTTTAAACGTTACTATCTGGTGGCAGCCTTGTCGGCTTGCTTGTTATTTTATATTGGCTAATCGTGACTCCTCAGGAGGCAGGGGCATTCGTGGGTAGAGGCAGTCTTGGCGGCTTGCCTACCCTGGCATATGGTGGTATTGCGGCGTTATCTTTGCCGGATTTCCGACTCATTGAGGGTTAGTTGGATTATGTGTGACAGGTAAGTATAATGACGTCATTAGGGCGGTTAGTCGCGGCCCGTCGGGTCGGGTCGTGACAAAAGTGGTATCAGAGCAGTTAGTCCTCGGAATGTCTACAGGCCGTGTCTAGTAGAGTCTTGTGTATGGGTATGTTGTGCACCATACTTATACGCAGGAGGCTACCGGACATTTAGGATTGGTTTCTATTCTTCTTACTCTAAGATCGTGCGATAGAGCTATGTTATTAGGTTATTCCCTCTCTGACGTATTAATGTGTTACAGCTATGCCTCCGAAGAAAGCGACAGCCGCCAGAAGGGAAATACGAATTCGAGGTTATGAGAAACTATCTTACTCGTATACGGGAAGAAATAATGTAAGCTTGGGACATGGAATAATTAAGACTCTTAGAATATTAAATAATCGTTGAGACCTTAGATATACAAGGCCTTCTTGAGTAAAATATTTTATGTTTGATCTGGGTTAAAGTACATGGTATATGTGAAGTCTATTAGTTGTGATGACTCTTTGGTATGCTTATGTTTATATGAAAAGGGATATGAGATATGCCAAAAAAAACTGGAATTGCTACTGTTGTACATATACGGTTTGTTGTCTCTGGAGCAAGTTGTCTGGATAAGTCCTTGAAATTAGTTCAGTAGGTAGTTGATAGTCGTTAACGGGTTGTCCTACTTGTGGATGGGGCTTAGGAGTAGATGGTCCTCTACATGTTGTAATGTTACCCTGTTTAAGTTGAGGTGTTCCAGCTTTTCTTATGAGTTATGCTATCTATGTTATGTATAAATGTATTCTGTCTTGGTCATACTTCTTAGGGTGGTCTGTTAATGTCCCTGTACAGTATGTGGGTTGAGTATAAATCACTTGTGTTAGGACCTATCTTTGCCAATTTTGCTCAGTGGGACTACCCCTAAACAGTTAATTAGACTTGCCTAGATATCTCTTATGTTTGATTAAAATTTCCCCCGTAATTGTCTCTGTGTATCATAATGAAGAATGCAAAATGTTCTAATAACCCAAGTCTGCGTTTTATCTCTTAAATAGGGAATAGATTCGTATGCTAAACATGTTGTCAATAGTTGCTTAAGGGAGTGGAAAATTGAGTATTTACATAATTCCAGGAATGACTTGCTGCTGCAATAAACGGTTTACTTATTTAGTTAACTATTAAACCTTGAATATATTATGCCAAGCATTATGTAATATATGTGAATACTGTGGCTATTTGTGACTACTCTATTAATGTCTAGCAGGTTCAGTTGATGAAAACAATGTTAGAGTATTGTGTGATGATTATTTGTGTGCTAAGTGGTTGTCTTGTTAGGTTTACGAGTCATTTGACCTTGTATGACCCGTGTAAATGACTGAAGGGCTTAATGCTTTTAGTTATTTAGTTATCTGCCTATAATAAGGGAACTAAGATTTAGCATAAGGATGTTGTTATAATTATGATAGGATCACCTAATGACTTTGAAATGGATGTGTGTTTTGTTTAAGTGCTGTCGTGATCTGAAGGATAGTTTAGGAGCCTAATTGGTGTATGTTTTGCTGGTTAAAGGGTCATATCCATCCTTGGCATGTCCCAATGAAAAATGAAAAATGAATATCTGAGTAGTTCCTCAACTATGTGCATTCCCTTGCTCTGCCGATTTGGTTAAGTTATTAAGTGAGTAGTGATGAGGTTAGCATGACATGGATTGGTAGGTTGGATTGAAGATAGGTTTAGCATGTATGGGTTATTTAAATTAATGTGATGACCGATATATTATTTTGGAAACTCTTTGGCTATCTGTAAGTCGTTTGGTCATATTATCTACCTAAAACAAGCGCCTCTAATTAAGAACAAGATTAGTTGTCCTATTTAGCAAAACTTGTCTTATATTGTTTGATATGATAATTTAAAACTAGAAGAGAATGACTTAAGTGTGTTGATATGGTTGAGGTTATGTGATGTTAAGTATGACGGGAATTGATAAAGGGTAGCCTATGTGATGATTGTGAATTATGAATATTACCTAGATTCCGAGCCTGCTTTACCGATTTGGGGTATGTTAGAAGACATGACTAAGCATGCCTAAATAAATGGTTATATGTTTGGATTAATCAAAAAGGAATATGTGGATTTTGCATGTTGGTTGATAAGGTTGTTGTATAGTCCGGTGTAATTTTAGTTGAATCATGAAATGACTTTTAAACTATTGTATGCATAAGTTAAGCGATAATAACCTTGTTTGGATTGATTTTGGAGTGATTAGTGTTGTTAGATACAATTCCGACTTGATATGAATCTAACCTAAAGTTAGGAGTAACCCATGACTTGTTGGTTATAGTAAAAAGACCGGTGTGGCTTCTATTACATTTTTCATATAAAGACAATAGTAACCTTGGTTGAGGATAAGCTTAGAGAATATGTCGAAACTACTGTTTTTGGTTTTTCCATGTGGTATCCAATAATTTGAAATGATGTAGCCTACATGTGGTCTCCAATGACATGTTTAGCTTCAATTATGACTACATGATGTCCTGACTGTGCTATTAATATCTTGTTACTTCTATGGATGCGTACTGTGAGATAAACTGGAGTTTTTTTTTTACCAAAGGACTTATTTTAGTTTATTGTTGGACTTTATGAGCTTAACACTAACCCAAGAGGTTGTGATATGTCCAAATGGAAGTTTAGTTCCTAATTTGTTTTCTTAGGTATGTACTTGTTGTATCTATGTTCTTGTAACTTGAACTTTATGTGGTCTGAATGTTGAAGTTATGTTATGAATGTCTAGAAAAGGAGTATTTCTGCATCCATTCATGTATCCATGTTATCATTGCCAATGTGTAAACCAATCCACCTAGTTAAGTGCATGTATAAGTAGGAATAAAAGCTTAGAACCACTATGCTAGTTGACATGTGCTCCTAACAAGTAAATGATAAACTTAGGCTAATTTCAGCATGATGGCCTTTAAAGGGGTGATTCGGAAAATTCCTCTGGACCCTGTAATTCTGCTTATATGGACTGTTGGTATGCAACCTCTTAAGGTATTTGTTGTGGCCCTGGGTATGGTGTGATCATAGGTTAGGTGCAGATATTGAAGCAAGATTAATCCGGCAAGTTTTTGATGTCTATTAACTATGGTATAAAGGGCTGTTTGACTTAGTATTGGCATTTCAAGTTGCTTATTCTTTTATGATGTTAGGCTTTACATAACCATGTCCATAGGTGAGTGGCACAACCAATCTAGACCTGAATTTGGTAAATGAATCTGTACTAATTAAGGTGCCGACTGTTTATGCTTGAAATAGAGGCTCAGCATGGTCAAGCCCCCTTTCTGCATACCTAACCAGAGTAGGTTACATTTAGTTACTTGTTTTTATGTTGCCTAAGGACCAGTGGTTTATGAAATGTCTAGCATGTTTAGACTAGTCTTGTTATTCTTGATTAGTTCTTGTTTTGTTCTTGCCATCGCTGCCTCTGTGGGCCTTTAATAATATATTATTGCCTCGGTTGGCACAGATGTTCTTTGCCTTTTTTTCGATCTCAAAGGTCTGTTTTCAAGCATGTTGTGCTCCCTAGTTATCTACATTCCTTGTTAAGGCTTGTACCTCTTAAAATCTTGAATTCTGAATTATAGTTCTTTGCAGCAGATTGAGGTGATAAATCTTTGTGTGTTTAAAATTTGGAACTGTCATATTTTGAGATAATTTTAGACCTTGAGGACTGCTATACCTTAGCCATTAACACTTTACTTTGGGTATGACTTATTGCAAAATTTTTGGGCCATTCTATTTTGATTACAAAATCTTTGCATTCTTATCCAAGGTGCCGCAAAGATAGTTTCGCAAGACATGATCTTGATGAGTCGTCCTTTCCTCAAGGATAAGACAGATACTACACTATAGGAAGACATTGTGATGTGTGGTGTGAGATATAGCTGAGTGAGGGTGCTGGGTTGTTGTGCCATGGGGTAAGTAGTGGCTGCATTGTGACCAAATTTTGCTGCATTTTACCTCCTTTGTGGTTGCTGTTTTGGCTGTAAATTGAGCTCACTTTCTGCTGTATTTAGCTGCTGTTTTGGCTGATAATTTGGCTGTTATTTGAGCTCATTTTCCTGCTGTTATTAGCTGCTGTGCTGGCTGGTGTTTGGACTGTTATTTGAGCTCATTTTCTGCTGTTATTTAGCTGCTGTTTTGGCTACCAGTTGACTGCTATTTTGCTGCTTTGTTTCTTTGTTATTTGCTCCGTAATCAACTGCCAGTATTTTGGTGGAATTGTGCCCTGCACAAACACATGTTGCTGCCTTTATTTTGAGACAGCTGCAGGCTGTAATTCTGGGCAGGGGTAGAGTGAAAAAAATCGTGATTGTGTTCTTTGCACTCTAGCCCAAAAACAGTGCAATAAAAGAATCAACTGCTATAAGTATAAAACAGTTACATGGCTAATTGTATTGATGTGAGCTATTTTAAATAACTAGGTTGCGTATAGAACTCTAAAATTAGATATTAGGACCTTCTACCTCCTTTGCCTATTGTTTGAATTTAAGGAATGTAGTCACCATGTGTTTATTTTGGTTTGCATATGGAACTGGAGTCGATTCCTTTAGAAGTAGTTATGGATGGATATGTATCTTCTCACAGTTTAAAAGATAGTCTGAATTAATCCCTGAATGTCGTACCCCTTGTTTTTGAGGAGTTGGAATAGCAATTTGTGTATTCTTTTTGTATGGTGTCAAAGGTTAGAAATGCCGTATCGACATTCGAGGACGAATGCTTCTAAGGGGGGAAGGATGTAACGCCCCATGTTTTTTGGATAGCGGTTGAACTCATAGCGTAGGTAAGTAGACCCGGACCCGGGAAGATTTTGTTGTACTTGTGTATATTAATAAGAGGATTAGTATATAAAAGGGTGTGATCCCGAAATAATTTTGGGATTTAGTAAGTGTGATGACGGAGTTTAAATACTTGTGTATCCCCGAAGAGAGTATAGACTGGTATTTTATTATGGGAGGTATGCTATTGACATATGAGGATTTTAGTAATCGTCGGGACTTAAATAATTGGAGACCGGAAATTTAATTGTGTGTATAATTAATTAATTAGGGAGGGGACAATTTATAGTGGGAGTAGGTAAGTGAGATGTTATAATGGTTCTGGGGGAACCCAAGCCCCAAATCGAGCGCCCGATAGAAGTCATAAGGCTTCCTTCTCCATTTTCTTTCATTTTTTTTCACATCCATCTCTTCAACCTTCATCTTCATCAAGAATCTGTGAGGAATTAAAGGGTTACATTTCTAGCGGGTGGAGGTAAGTCTCGGTTGATGGGTTTTCTGAGAAGTTGCGGTCGAAGTTGGGGATTTTCGGGAGCTTCCATAAAACCAAAACGAGGGAGAATTCTTGGTATTACGGGTTAAAATTCCAAAGTAGAACCGAACCATTAGCAAGCTTAGAAACTCAGGAGCTTTACAAGAAACCTTGAATACAACCGGATTACGGCGCGAATCGATTTGGGGGTCTGTTTCATTGTCGAAAGTCGTGGTTTGTCGAGCAAAAGGGTTGCCCAACGATTCTCGCCATCACTGCGTTTAAGAGAGGTAATCTTCTTTATTCTCTAAGTTTGTACAAGTTTTGGACTTGATTCTTGCTATTAGTTCTTAAGACGATTGTCGACAAATGCGAATTTGGGTTGGGTGTTGTCGGTTTGTCGTTCTTGAGAGTTCTTGGGTTTGCATGTGAAATTTTGGTACTGCTTTGAGATTTTAGTAGTATAAGAAGGAGGATTAAGAGAGTTGGATGTTTCACTACTTACATAGATTTCGATATAGACGGAATATAGGTTCTACGCGGTTAAGGTGTTCGTTAGAATATCCCTAAGAATCTGCTTTTTAATATGTTGTGTCGATTATGATTTAAATCATCCGTATGATGTAGATAAGCATTCATAGGGGCTTACAAGGACCATGGAACTTAGATAAATTCGACAACAAGGTTGAAGTTCTAAAACGAGGCATACGCTAATATTGAGTCGATTAATTCGTCTAAGAGGTATGTGAAACCCTTACTTCTTTCTTTTGGCATGCTTTAATGAAAATGCAGTGGACGTACTTAATTCTTATATAGTTTAATTCCTAAAGAGGATTGTTATGAGAAGTGCCTATGATTTTTCAGCAAAGAGTTTATTATGACATTATTGTAATGATTTTATTGAGAGTCAAATGATGATTTTTACTTGCATGGCACTCATGATATCTACTCGTGCTAAGTGTTACTACTTCACCTCACCGAGTCCCGGGCCGGGTTACGATTCGTGCACCACCTTGCATTGTTCACCGAGACCCTCACTAGGGGGCCGGGTTACGTAGGATGGATCCATAGATGAGAGATGATTTACCGAGTCCCAGCATGGGCCGGGTTATGATATGATTCACCGAGTCCCGCATTAGTGGGCCGGGTTACGTTACAGGTATATATATGTATATGGACAGGCATACATGTTTTCTTGACTTGCCTCTCATGTTTATAAGGCACAGCTGACTTTTATGGTTTATGGCATAGTTGGACTTGGATCCTGATTTTTATACTGATCTCATGTTTCTGTTGGCTACTTATGATCTCTTTTACAGCTTCATGTTTTACATACTCAGTACATTATTTCGTACTGACCCCCTTTCCTCGGGGGGGCTGCGTTTCATGCCCGCAGGTACATGTTTTCAGTTTGGTGGACCTCAGGCCTAGGTTCCTACTCAAGAGTTGGAAAGCTCCTTTGATCCAGTAGTTTTGTCATGTTGGTACCGAATCTCTTTAGAGCTTACGTTTGTATTTAGGGCACGACGGGCCCTGTCTCCGTCATATGTCGTTCTTCTTCTTATAGAGTGCGTAGACAATGGTGGGTTGTACGTATGTAAGGGTTATGACTCTGTTTGGGTCAATCATGTTATTGTATTACGTCTTTGGGGTGTTCCCATGTTTAAACGTTACTATCTGGTGGCAGCCTTGTCGGCTTGCTTGTTATTTTATATTGGCTAATCGTGACTCCTCAGGAGACAGGTGCATTCGGGGGTAAAGGCAGCCTTGTCGGCTTGCCTACCCTGGCATATGTTGTTATTGCGACGTTATGCTGCCGGATTTCCGACTCATTGAGGGTTAGTTGGATTATGTGTGACAGGTAAGTATAATGACGTCATTAGGGCGGTTAGTCGCGGCCCGTCGGGTCGGGTCGTGACACGAATTTACGGTTAAAGTTTAAAATTTTGAATCTCAAAATTCTAATTATGTCACATAAATTAGGATCGAGGGAGTACTAATTTCATTTGACGTGTCTTAATTTAATTGAATACGAAATTTAAGAAGATACTTTTTTATATAATTTATATATATATATATATATATATATATATATATATATAATATTTTTTAAATCTTGTGATTTTAAATATATTATGTGAGATGTTAAAATTATGTAATTATTAAAAATAAAAAAGTATTTTTAAAATAAACTAAGAAGAAATGTAAGATACCTAAATTAAAACAGAGGAAGACATACTTTTATTTGAATTGAGAAAGCAATGGTAATCATCTATAGGATTGTCTCACTTAATTTATAGCTATAATAATTTCTAGCCTTCCTTCTAGCAGTTACAAGTCAGTTTTCTACTGGAGCAGTAGTGCATTTGGTGCCGTGCAACGATAATGTGCCAAAAAATGGGACAATAATGTTTGTAGGGTCATTTGTTTTATTAAAATTATAAGCAAGTATAAGAGATTATTTCCTCAAGACAATGTAAGTAAAATAAATTAGATCTAAATGATAAGATTAATAAAGCTAGTTACAAAGTCTCATAGAGAAATCACCCGCAACCTTATGAATTTATTCTTTAACGTTTTAGCTTTATGTAACTCAAGATTGAAGTGGCAAGACCCAAAAGTTTTTTTTTAAGTGGCATGATTCTCATTTTCTTTTCCATTTATTTTCGCTTCAGAAATTACTAATGAGCTGATAATCAAACACGCGGGGTCCTTTTTTTATTTTTAAAAATTTTGGAGTTAAATTTTAAACTAACAAAAAACCTAAGAATTTTGGAGTTATTTGAAGTTCTTCAATATCTCCTTCTTCAACTTCGCCGGAAAGTTGTGATTTCAAAATTTACATTACCTTGAAGAGATATATAGGTATGGAATCCTAATTTTATCCTTCTTCTTTTTTCTCGATATTGGTTTGTTATATTTTCTTTTTTTGTTCACAGTTCTAATTATATACAAGGCTAGGACGAAAAATGAGGATAAATGAACGGCAGAGAGTAAAAATTCTATTGAGAAAGATAAATATAAAAGTAATAAATTTGTTAAGAAAGATAAATCGTCGGTGGAGTTCGCTAGAAATAACAGGCAAGATCGAAAAAGACTGAGAGTGGAGGAGGAAGGAGAAAACTTGCTGCTAATTTCATTAATAAACAAAAGAAGGATTCTAATAAACGAGTAGCAAAAGAAAAGAATGGTGATGTTCAGGAAGAAGAAAATGTTGAAAAAGTTAAGAATGGTGATGTTCATGAAGAAGAAAATGTTGAAAAAGTAAAGAATGGTGATGTTCATGAAGAAGAAGAAGAAACTGTTGAAAAGAAAAGAATGGTAATGTTCATGAAGAAGAATAAGAAACTGTTGAAAAGAAAAGAATGGTAATGTTCATGAAGAAGAAGAAGAAGTAGTAGTGAAAAATAGTGACGATGAAGAAGAAGAAGAAGAAGGATAAGAAGAAGAAGAAGAAGAAGAGGGGGAAGAAGATGCTGATGATGAAGAGAAACAAGAAGAAGAGGAAGAAAAGGAGAAGAAGAAAACAATGTTAATGAGATGTCCATAGACCTCACAAGGTATGAATTGACCACATGGAGGGCTAAGCTTGGTGGTAGTTTGTTACACCTCGTAAGATTAAAACGATAATTAAGAACGTCATTAAGAAAGCAAGATTCGGATATTGAATATAAGGAACACTTACATATGTTAATACGGGAAATTAGTGTATAAACGGATGTTATCCCGGAATAATTTTTCTTTAGCAATACACGTGACAACGAGAATTAATCCTAGTAGTTGAATTTATTCCAATGGAGTTATGGACTAGTATTGTATTAAAAAAATTATGACATTGAGGATACGAGGCTTATGAAATTCTCGGAAATTAAAAGAAGTGAGTTTGAGATTTACTAATTGAAGAACTTGGGGGCCAAAGTGAAAAGGAAAAAAATCAGATTTTTGGTTCTTATAAACTCACTTGCCTCTTCATCTTCTTCTATCTTAAACAAAAAAAAACCAAATTCTCCTCTCATTCTCTCCTCCAAACTAATCCGAAAATCACCCTCCACCCATAACCAAAATTAAAGTTGTTATCTTCTCTTCCTAGACTACATTTTCACCAAAAATTAGAAGCAAAACAACACCAAAAACAGTGGCGAAAACAGTGGCAAAACAACCACTGCTTGGGCCGAAATCTGCCCAGAAATTTCGAATTTTTGGGATGAAATTTTGGAAGAAAAATGTGTAGGGATGATGGCTTAACATTGTAGAACACTTGCATGTCAATTGGAGTTGAAGAAGTGAACAAAAAGGAGGAGAAAAATTACAAAACAGTGGGGATTTTCGGACAAGCAAAGGATGAAAATTTATGGACTGTTTTGACGAATTTGAGGTATAAAAATTCTTCTTTCTATGATATAATTGGAATGCATGTTGTTAGAATTAAGGTAATGAATTTGTGTTAAGGAAGAATTGAAATTTAAGCATTGCATGTGACCATTTTGGGCTAGTTGCCAATTTGGGAGAGATTTTGGTGTTGTTGGATTCGTTGGTGATTGTTGTTATTATTATCACTAATTGCATGATGAAATTGAAAGAAAACGTGGAGATTTAGTTGGAATTAGTTATATGGAAGTATTAAAATCCGAAATTGAATTATAGGAATTAAGATAAAAGTTATGGAATTATGACATGTTGTGGCCAAGAACTTGCATGAAATTGCTGGACATGTTGTGATGTATATGGACTGTTTTAGGGACTGTTTTGTGGTGTTATAATTCTGAAAATTTAGTCATCATTATTGTCGCGCCCTATTTTGACCTCGCTCGGGTCAAAGCGGAGCGCGGACGTGTTCGGTGATTCCTGGGTAAAGGATTGAGGAGTCGCCACCTAATTATTTTTTACGGTGAATTAGGACACCTAAATATTAAACTAAGTGCTGCAATGTAAACTCCAATTTTAAGGTCTGCGAAACTAGCGAGATTCTAGGTAAGGGTTCTTTATTGTCCTAAAGGGAAGGGGTTAGGCATCCTTTAAGATCCGCTAACTTGCGGTTATCCGGTAAAACTCAGGTTAATTATTACTAGAAAATGCATGTTTTACAAGTATAATAGATTAAAAGATGTTTGCAAATATTTAGTAAATGATGCATTTTATACAGGTGCGTATTCAGATAACATAAAAAGAAAGATACATGTAAAGTTTTGAAAAATATGCATTTGTGACAATAAATTATTTATACTATCAAAGAAGTAAAATTTTGAGAATCATGAAATTGTAAATTGACAAAAGATAAACTTATTCGGTATGATTAATAAAGCAAATAAAAGATGACAAAAGTTGTTTTGAAAATCTTGAATTCGCGTGACGAGCCTAAAATAAATAAACTAGCGAAGAATTTCTAAGTTTGCGAGCCTACAAATAAATAAGCTAGCGACGGGTTTCAAATCTTAAACTAACCTACGAATAAATCCTAAGTTTGCCTATTCTAAGCATTTCAATAATTACATAAGTGCGATAAATAATATTACAATACAAAGCGAGATAAAAGCTGAATTAAAGAAAGAAATAACAATAAATAAACTCCGAGGAATATTTATCGTTATTTACTTTAATCCCTGCAAGCTGTCAAGAACAAACGGTTAGAAACATTTAAATACAAATAACTTCATATCCGTATTCAAAACAGTGAATGTTTTGATTGCGGAGGGCTCAGACTTAAATTTTGAAAAGAACATTCCAATCACGTCGTGGCTGCAAACATATGACTAATGTAGTTTGTTTTTGATTGCCTCGCCTACTAAACGTGTTGGTCTCTCGGGTGAAATAGAAAAGATCACTTATAATCACGTCGTGGCTGCGAATATATAATTCACCTCGCCTACTAAACATGTTGATCTCGGATGAAATAAAGGTTTAAGCCTCATCATTGCCCCGAAGTTATATTTTATATAGAAAAATACATAGTTGGCAATTGAATAATAAAAGAAGCAATTTTTATGAAAAAATCTTTCAAGGTTGCAAATATGATAGAATGCAAACCTTATTTTTTAGGATTAAAGAAAATGAATAATAGATAGCCAAATTATTTTTGAAAGATATTAAAGCATGCATAACGAACCTAAAAAAATAGAACAAAGTAACTAGAGGCTAAGTTTGGAACACACAAGACGGTCCTAAACAAATAAAGCTAGCGGTTGGTTTCCAAAACGATCCTAAGAAATAAACTAACGGCAGTTAGACTATCCTATTCATTCATCTATTCGCGGCCTAATTATTCTAAGCATTCTAACAATCACACAAGCATTAAAATAATTATTACATGCCCAAGAATAGAAATAACGAAATTAAAGAATAATAATAAAAGAGGAAACTAGGGAGGATGATCATGTCATCCCGCCCTATTTGTGTAGAAATTCGAGGCCGGAGAATGCAAGGAATGTGAATGTGGTTCTTCATTTTGGGCGAAGTCATGATGAGTCTCATAACGAGACTCTTCGTTACTCCCGATGCATTTCATGTAAATAAAAGAAAAGAAAAGGATTAGTAGACGGAACGAAAATATCAACACATGAATATTCCTAATACATACATACCTAAATATACAACATTAAATGTACATAGGAATGAATATTCATGGCCTTCTATTCTACATATACTTAAGACATTATTTTTTCAGATTTTGGCACATTAAAGTAGCCAAGAAAGACTATATGATAACACAACCGGTTCTAAATTTAAACAAAAATAAGAGAGGCAAGGAAGACCAATGTATAAATTATGTATACATACATAATAAATTCCGTTGGACTAATCTTAATTCTTAAAGAAGCATAACATTCATAAACTTAAACTAAACGCACATACTATTATATTAAACATGGATAATATATTCCTTTTAAAATTGCACATATTAATCTAGAATATAACATGTAAATATCGTCATTTGAATCAATTAAAGTATGCTCATTTGTTTGATTTAAAGGCAGCGACCAAACTACAACATACAATAATTTTGAATATCAACAAATCGTTAAGTGTCCTAAGAATATTTAATCACGTCGTAGCTCTTTCAAACACGTATTAATCTTACATTATCCGTATTGCACTTAATAATGAACCCAAGATGTCTTACTAAAGCTAATGACAATAATCAGCTAACCAACACATTGAGGTAATATCATCTATCACATATCGACATCAAAAATCAGAAATCAGAAATATACCAATGACGTATATACAAAACGTCTCATTATCATATCAATTAATCAAGACTACATTATTTAGCAAAATATCATACTAAATCAAGCATAAACAACACAATCAAATAAGCTTTAAGAAATATAGAAGAATTGGAACGAGTCTAACCTTTTCCGGGTAGCGAACCGAGACGTGTTTTGAATCGTCGAATCCGCTCGGATATGTTGGAATTCTGATTTGTTGTAGATTTTTTGAATTCTGATTTTTTCTGGAAATGAGACTCTGTTTTTCTGATTTCGGATGTTTGAACCCGACCAAAGTTGACCCGACTGGCGGTGACCCGACCCTAACAAAAACAAGAAAATAGCTAAAAATTCAGATTCTTCAACACCAAAACCAATAATTTTCGACCTATATTTTCGAATCTTTAAGTTGAAGAACACATGCAAGAACAAAGAAGTGTTCTTAAGAAGATTTCGGATTTTTTTAGTGAAGACCAATCCACACAAATACAATACAACCAAAACTTAAACCTAACTTTCAAATTAAAATTGACCTTAAGCAAGAAACCAAAACCTTTTTCAATCCGAAAAATCCCCTCGAAACAGTGCATAAAGGGGGGGGTTTATAGGTCTCAAACTCGACCTCCAACCCCCTCATACCCCCCCCCCTTTAAAACGAATTCAAATTTCAAAATAAAGGGGGAGACAAAATCTGATTTTTGGGGCGTGTTGGTGAGGTGATGGGTTTAGCGGTGTCAGGGTAGGGTCTTGGCGGCGTGAGGCGGGGTGTAGGGGTGTAGGGTGGCGGCGTGGGGGTGGGGTGGCGGCTTGGTTGGGAGCCTCTAGGGTTCGTTTTTTTTTTGTTTTTATTTTTTGGGTTTTGGGGGGTTTGGGAGTTGAATAAAATAGGAAGGGGAAGGAATTGGGCTCGGGTATGGGTAGAGGGAGTGGGTCGGTTGGGGGTTTTCTTGGGCGATTTGGGCTTGGAAAAAGGGGTGTTGGGTTTTGGAATTTGGTTGGGGAATTTGTATTGGGTTGGGAGTTAAAAGTTTTGGGATTTTGTTTTGTGGGTTTTGGGAATTGGGGAAATAAAGGGGAAGGAAATGGGTTTGAATAAAAGGGGAATTTGGTTTTGGGCTTGTTTTGGTGTGGGTAGAAAATTGGGGGTTTGTTTTGTTTTGTGGGGTATTGATTTATTTTGGGTGAGGAGATTAAATGGGTTAGAAATATAAAAGGGCTTAATATTAGAATATTATTTTTGTTTTGTAAAAGATGTGAATTATTTAAAATAACATAACGACGTGACAATAATAAAATATAATATTTAAGTAAATGTTTAATGCTTAATAAAATGTAAATGCGATGCAATTTTGCGAGAATAAATAACATAGAATTTTCGGATAACTTATGATTATGATAAAAATGCAAATGATATAAAATGCGAATAATAATAATAATAAGAGGATATACACATATATGCCTATATTTTAAAATTATTTTAAAAGTGTCAAAATATTAAAAATTACGAATAAAATCATAAAAGATGGGACAAAATTGGGTGTCAACAGATGCCCTCTTTGACGGAGACGATGAAAGAGTTTTCGCCAAAGAAAGTTGACTGAGTAGCCAATTTTGTCCCGATCATCTGAATCGCATGGTAAGAAATAGAATCCTGGGGTTATGGAAGTTGCAAAAAGATAGTGCATTCAAGAAACAAAGCCCCAGTGTCGACTTAGGATGACACTGGTCGCAGATGCGAGAAACTAATGGGAAAAGCGGATCGACGTTCGAAGTAGGTCGTTGACCAATTTGCCTCGGTTCGCCGTAAGAGATAGTTCCACGCTGTGATGAAATTCCTGCAAATTAAAAACTCCTGCAAACTAAAGCTTAAGATATAATTAGTGTATAACTGCTGAGAAAAATTGTAGAGAAAATAACTTAGAAATACCCGCATTAGGAGGTGGGCGCATGACTGAAAAAAAAAAAAAATACCCTCATTATAAGGTGGGCGCCTGACTGAAATTAAAATACCCGCATTATAAGGTGGGCGCCTGAAATGACGTCGTTGGATTGACGTGTTGTGTTGAAGACGTCGTTGTAATATTGTTGACGTCGTTGTAATTATGTAAAAGACGATTGTTGTCTTTGCATGTAACGCCGAGGACGTTGTTGTAATCTTTGTTTCTTTGTAAAAGATAATTGTTGTCTTTGAAGACGCCGTTGTAATCTTTGTTGACGTCGTTGTAATCCGTAAAAATAAATGTTGTGCGTAAGACGTCGTTGTAATCTTTGTTGACGCCATTGTAATCTGTAAAAATAAATGTTGTCAAGACGTCGTTGTAATCTTTGTTGACGTCGTTGTAATCTTTGTAAAAATAAATGTTGTGCGTAAGACGTCGTTGTAATCTTTGACGCCATTGTAATCTTTGTAAAAATAAATGTTGTCTTTGAAGACGTCGTTGTAATGCCGTTGACGCCATTGTAATGTCAGAAAAATAAATGTTGTGCGTAAGACGCCGTTGCATAGGCGTGTTGTTGATGACGCCGTTGTAGGCGGGCGTTCTTTCGATGACATCATTGTAATGCCGTTGATGTCGTTGTAAGAATGTAAAAGATAATTGTTTTGCAGAAGACGCCATTGCGTAGGCGTGTTGTTCATGACGCCATTGTATGGGCGCGTTGTTCGTGACGCCGTTGTATGGGCGTGTTGCTGATGACATCATTGTAATGTTGTTGATGTCGTTGTAATGCTGTAAAAATAAATGTTGTGCAGAAGACGCCATTGCGTAGGCGTGTTGTTCATGACGCCATTGTATGGGCGCGTTGTCCGTGACGCCGTTGTATGGGCGTGTTGCTGATGACGCCGATGTATGGGCGCGTTGTTGATGACGCCGTTGTATGGGCGTGTTGCTGATGACATCATTGTAATGTTGTTGATGTCGTTGTAATGATAACGCTGATGTCGTCGTTGTATCGACGTGTTGTGTTTGAAGACGCCATTGTGATGACGTTGTTGCAAGAATGTAACGCTAAGGTCGTCGTTGTATCGACGTGTTGTGTTGAAGACATCATTGTGATGACGTTGTTGCAAGAATGTAATGCTGAGGTCGTCGTTGTATTGACGTGTTGTGTTGAAGACGTCATTGTGATGACGTTGTTGCAAGGATGTAATGCTGTTTGTTGTAAGAGATAGGCGTTGCGCCGAAGACGTCGTTGAAATGTTGTTGACGTCGTTGTAATGTTGTAAAAAGTTGGCGTGCTGCCGTAACGTCGTGGACGTTGTTGTAATGTAGCTTCTTTGTAGAAGGTAGATGTTGAGTGAAGGCGCCATTGTAATGTTGTTGACGCCATTGTAATCTTTGTAAAAATAGATGTCGTGGTTGCCGTGAACGCCGTGGACGTTGTTGTAATGTTGTTGAAGATAGTTGATGTCTTTGCAGAACGCCAATTACATTGTTGTAATGCTGTAAAAGATAGCTGCTGCGTTGAAGACGTCATTGTAATCTTTGTTGACGCCGTTGAGATGCGGTAAAAGATAGTTGCTGCATTGCCGTAAAAGATAGTTGTTGTTTTGAAGACGTCATTGTAATCCTGTTGACGTCGTTGAGATGCGGTAAAAGATAGTTGCTGCGTTGAAGACGTCATTGTAATGTTGTTGACGTCGTTGTAAAGCTGTAAAAAATGATTGTCGTGCTGCCATAACGTCGACGACGTTTTTGAAATGTTGTCTTGTTGTAAGAGATGTAAGTGACGTCCTTGCCGTCAGTTTGCTGTAATAGGGTTCCACGTTGTGCTGAATCTTCTGCCGATCCAAACTCATGTGAATTAAAATGTTGTCCTGGCACGGGCGAAAATGTGATGCGACGTCTTTGCCGTCGGGTTTGCCTTGTTGTCGTTCTTTGTGATCCGAAATAACATCTTTGTGCAGACATAATAGTCGGGACCCTGTAGGTCAAGATGATGTCTTCGTATAAATGCGAACAAGAATGTAATCCTTGTAGTGAGTTGTAGTGCCGAAATTCTTTGGGAATTGATCATAAGCGATGTGGCTTCTGCTTTTTCAACTTTGAAGAACACGTACTCAAAGAAAATTTGTGAGTTTGGGGAGGGGCGGTTGATTCGCGTTGACTTGATAGCTTTGGCTCTTGATATTTGCATGTCCTGGCGATTTGGACTGTAGCCCTGCCTGGTTCCCAGTCTTGGCTAACCGTTAATGAAAACATTTGTTGAAAATAATTTGTTTATAAGAAAGTATGCTTATCATTAAAAAGTTCTTGTCGAACTCTAATAAAAATATTTGGTGAAAATAAATTGCGTATAAGAAAATATGCATATTAGTAATAAAAATCTTGTTAAACTCTAATGAAGTATTTGTTGAAAATAAATTGCTTATAAGAAAGTATGCATATATGTAAATGTCTGTCGAGCAGCGACATGCGGTGAAACAAAGCAAACGTCTTATCCAAAATCCTCTTAGGCTGAAGACTTAGTTTGCCGATGCTTTTCCATGTTTATCGGCGTCCTCCGACAGTGATCCCTTAAAAATGCCCCAGTTTCCGATATATGAGGATGATGATCTTTTAAACGGACAACCGAGTCTTGTGTAGATTGCTTGCCTGTCCTACCAGGGTGATCAGATGGGTGCATTTTTTCATATGTTAGATAAAGGAGAAAATATTTCCTAATGGTGGGACCGAAGCCGATTTAGGCCGCCTACGTATCCCCATGAGGGAATCAGGTCATGACGTAGTTCATTACAAGTAAAGAGGGTTGTAAGGTTTTTCCAAAGATGGGACCGAAGCCGATGTGGCCGCCTACGTATCCCGCCGAGGGAATCAGGTCATAACGTAGTTCAGGTTTACAAAGAAATGTGCTTTTGGGGAAATTTGCAATCTAGGAAACGGAACCCGACCTGGGTTCTTTGCGTATCCCGCCAAGGGAGCGCAACTTTTACAACATAGAAAAAGTATTACATAGAGAATAACTAATCTTAGATATGGTATCTCTTCACTGCATCTGCATAGATGGTTTTCGGCCATTCTATTCTGATAAGGTTGCCGGACAAGCTGCGCCCATCCGCTTTTCATCAATCAGTCTCTTAGTATATGATTACGTATCTACTTGATTGCGAAAGATATAGCATTGCCCTAGTAGAAGTCCAGATTGTAGTGCGGTTGCCTAAGAGTACAAATGGCAAACGTGCGGGCCGAAGCTTGTAACTTATCAACCATCCTGATGTTTCATCCAAATCTGGCTTTGACTTATTCCAAAAAAATGTCCAGTTCTTCCGGTTGTGAGTCTTCCTTATATTCTTCGAAGCCTTGCTTGCTTGTTTCAAATGTGTCACACATTATCGACAGATTAGTTTGCATAATGGAAAATAAAAGAAAATTATTAAACAAAACAGATTTTAAAATAGCAAAAGCAATGCAGATTTGTCTTTTTAAGTTTTCAAAAGGTAGAGGCAAAACACATTAAATGCATATATGTGATTCAGGCCTCAATTTGAATCGCATTGTTTCATTAAATATTAATGCAGTTAACTAGTTTCTGGGAGAAACAAAGCCGGGGCACATGTCCAATCCCAAATCATCTTCTTGCTCTGCATCCCAAATGGTTGAGTCTTTAGCGTAATCCTCGAAAATCACACTGCATCCTGCTTCTTCTTCAGTAATGAAAAGACTTTTGAATCCCTCAACGAGGTTGGCTGCATTGTCCTCCTTTGATTCCTGAGTGGCGATGCTCGGACGAATGGTGACTCAGAGGTGGAACAGGCTTTGGCAAAGGAACATCTCTCTTTCTTCGGAGATTGGTTGATAAGACTTTTCCAAGAAAAGATGGTGCCATGGCCCGCGGCTTTGGAGGAAGTACTTCTACTCCGAACGGTGCCCTCACTTGGACTGTAATCACAGGGGTGATAAAGGCTGATGATTTAACCTTTTCCTTTCTCTGGACTGGCACAATAGTCCCTTCCAAGTTGTGTTCTTTATCAACAGTAATCATATTCACATTTGCATCGTCATGATCTGGCAAAGGGTTATCATTTACATTAGAGGAAGGTCCTTTCAGTTGGATAACTCCTTCTTTGATTAACGCCTCAATTTTGTCTCTGAGGGCATAGCAATTTTCAGTGTCGTGCCCAGGGATTCCCGAGTGGTACGCACAATGCTTAGTTTCATCATACGACCTGGGAATAGGATTGGGGATATGCCCTGGGATGGGTTGGAGTATTCCTGCGGTTTTCAGTCTTTCATATAATTGGGCTCGAGGTTCGGCTAAAGGTGTATAGGTTTTGGCTGGCTTTCTTTCGTATTTTGCGCGGGGTCTGGGCGCGTTAGGTAGATGGACTCGTGGCTGAGGTAAGTATGCGGGCTGATATTGCGGGGGATTTGGATAGACAGGTGCTCGAGGCAGGCTATATATTGGCTGGGTATGGTAGACAGGGTAGGGACCAGGTGGGTATTGATAGTAAAGCTGAGGGCTTTGGGTGTATGGGTAATAATAGGAAGGATGAGGACTTTGGTTGTTTTGATTGTAGTAGGGAGGCTGAGGTGATGACCTTTGGTAATTTGACATTTGATTTGGCCTATGTTTCTGGACCGTCATGACAAAGTACACTCCGCCCCTCTTATTCTTTATTCTTCCCCCAAATGAGTCCGCCTGGATTGCCTCACTCGTTGCTTGCAACGCTACCAAGTTTGCAATTCTCCCAGTTTTGATACCTTCTTCTATGAAATCTCCCATCCTTACGACTTCAGAGAAACTTCGCCCTATGACGCTTTATCATTCTTTCATAGTATGTCGCATCTTTCAAAGATTGTACAAAGAGAGTGGCCATTTCACTTCCCGTTATCTGGGGTTGAACTTTTGTCGCTTCATCCTCCACTTCATGGCATATTCTCTGAAGGTCTCGTGGACTTTTTCTCCAACTTCATCAAATAAAATCTATCCAAAAGCGTGTCGGTGTTAAATCTGAACCTATCCACGAAATCTCGTGCTATTGTGCCCAGTCATGCCATTTTCGCGGGTCCTGGCTTGTGTACAGTCTAGTGCTTCTCTGTCAAACTCCTTACGAACAGCTTCATTATGATGGCCTGATTTTTACCTACCCCAATCGGTTTGTCGCAAAGACGATTTCAAATGAGAGTAAGGATTTCCTTTCCCATCAAACAAGTCAAATTTTGGCATTTTATATCCGATGTGCAATTCAATGTCGGGATGCATGCACAAATCTTCGTACTCGAGTCCTTTATGCTCCTTGCTGGTTTGGATATTCTTGAATGCTTCTTTCAGGCTATGAATCTCTCTCGCCACACTTTCACCTGCTCGATCCTCACCGCTGTCCATTTCTTCACACCGCCAATTTCTGAAGAGTCATGTTTGCAATTGTGGTTGTAAAAGGTTGAGCTTCCGTTGCATATACTGGTGGCACGTGTTGTTCGTTGGGATCAGCGACGTGTGCCATCAATATGTGTTGGCCTGCTTGGTGATTTTGCATGGAAGAGGTGTTTTGGATGAGTGGGTTAATTTGGGTATGTGGAGTTGCAGGGTCATTTTGTAGCGGGCTTTGTTGTGGACTAGCTTGCGGGTTAGTGTGCTGTGGATCGGTTTTGTTTAGTGGCGAATTTTTGGGGAGGTTTTGGGGAAATGGCGATTCAGGAGATGAAAAAGTTTGCGGTGCAGTTGCATTCGTCCCTTGTTCAGGGAGTGGGGTATTGACGCTAATGGACAGGTTGGTGAGATTTTGGAGCCGCTCTATCTCAGTCTGCATGGTCATCATCTGTAAATGTTGGGCGATGTATTTTTCTTGACGATAGCATTTCTATTTTCCAAGCCTCTGGTTGATCTTTGGAAAGAGTGATATGTTCCAGGTCAGTCTGTTCGGATGCATCTGAATCAGTCTTTTTGCTGAAGGATTGTGCTTTTGACCTCGTGAAGTAGGGATGATCCGCCATTTTTAGTCAACGCAAATCAACCTTTGGGAAGAACAATTTAGGAAAAATAAACCTTCTAAAAATGAAGAAAAACCAAGTTAGTACAAAGTAGTAATTATTGCTTTAAATAATATGCACATAGTAAAAAAGCAGGAGAAAATAACAAAATGATTGTAAGGCAATTAAACGCGCATCCTAATATGCATGGGGCCTCCCTTATGCCGGAGGGGGGCCTAAACGCCACATATGCGGGATTACGATGATTTGATCCAAGTCGTTAAACTGCGATGCTTTGTCGGAAATGAGACAAAATGAATATACATTTTCCAATTTCAAAGATATCATGATTAGTCTTGGATTAGTCTATCCTTATCACGCTACACATAATATGATGATTGGTCGTTGGGTTGTGAGACCCGTAGACATCTTTGGCGGATTTCTTAATTGTGGAGTCGATACCAAGGATCGACCCACCTAAGGTGTATGCATGCATGACTTAAAATAAAGGGTGGTATAGCTCTATCTTAAATTTTCTAAGATTTGGCTGACTAGACACAAGGTTCCCCAGCGGACTATTGAGTGAGAAGGCTACGCGCCACCAGATGCTCCGGCCACTCCGGCCATACGCCAACTCTCCTAAATTTTGGTAGATTGAAAGAAATTTGCGGGTGCGTAAAACACACCTCGCGTGTAGTGTGTGATAGTGTCAATTTTCCAGAGTGGAAGAAATATGAACGAAATGCCAATTTATGATAAGCAATAAAAATATAGAAATTAAAGCAGTTATGCATACAAAAAATTTCATAAAGGAAACAAATCAAAGCATTACATCAAACAAAGAGTGAAAGTAAAGCACAATTATAATTAACCTGAATTTGCTATGGTTAGGAACCTGAAAAATCCCCAGCGGAGTCGCCATGCTGTCGCGCCCTATTTTGACCTCGCTCGGGTCAAAGCGGAGCGCGGACGTGTTCGGTGATTCCTGGGTAAAGGATTGAGGAGTCGCCACCTAATTATTTTTTACGGTGAATTAGGACACCTAAATATTAAACTAAGTGCTGCAATGTAAACTCCAATTTTAAGGTCTGCGAAACTAGCGAGATTCTAGGTAAGGGTTCTTTATTGTCCTAAAGGGAAGGGGTTAGGCATCCTTTAAGATCCGCTAACTTGCGGTTATCCGGTAAAACTCAGGTTAATTATTACTAGAAAATGCATGTTTTACAAGTATAATAGATTAAAAGATGTTTGCAAATATTTAGTAAATGATGCATTTTATACAGGTGCGTATTCAGATAACATAAAAAGAAAGATACATGTAAAGTTTTGAAAAATATGCATTTGTGACAATAAATTATTTATACTATCAAAGAAGTAAAATTTTGAGAATCATGAAATTGTAAATTGACAAAAGATAAACTTATTCGGTATGATTAATAAAGCAAATAAAAGATGACAAAAGTTGTTTTGAAAATCTTGAATTCGCGTGACGAGCCTAAAATAAATAAACTAGCGAAGAATTTCTAAGTTTGCGAGCCTACAAATAAATAAGCTAGCGACGGGTTTCAAATCTTAAACTAACCTACGAATAAATCCTAAGTTTGCCTATTCTAAGCATTTCAATAATTACATAAGTGCGATAAATAATATTACAATACAAAGCGAGATAAAAGCTGAATTAAAGAAAGAAATAACAATAAATAAACTCCGAGGAATATTTATCGTTATTTACTTTAATCCCTCGCAAGTCACAAGAACAAACGGTTAGAAACATTTAAATACAAATAACTTCATATCCGTATTCAAAACAGTGAATGTTTTGATTGCGGAGGGCTCAGACTTAAATTTTGAAAAGAACATTCCAATCACGTCGTGGCTGCAAACATATGACTAATGTAGTTTGTTTTTGATTGCCTCGCCTACTAAACGTGTTGGTCTCTCGGGTGAAATAGAAAAGATCACTTATAATCACGTCGTGGCTGCGAATATATAATTCACCTCGCCTACTAAACATGTTGATCTCGGATGAAATAAAGGTTTAAGCCTCATCATTGCCCCGAAGTTATATTTTATATAGAAAAATACATAGTTGGCAATTGAATAATAAAAGAAGCAATTTTTATGAAAAAATCTTTCAAGGTTGCAAATATGATAGAATGCAAACCTTATTTTTTAGGATTAAAGAAAATGAATAATAGATAGCCAAATTATTTTTGAAAGATATTAAAGCATGCGTAAGCATCCTAAAAAAATAGAACAAAGTAACTAGAGGCTAAGTTTGGAACACACAAGACGGTCCTAAACAAATAAAGCTAGCGGTTGGTTTCCAAAAACGATCCTAAGAAATAAACTAACGGCAGTTAGACTATCCTATTCATTCATCTATTCGCGGCCTAATTATTCTAAGCATTCTAACAATCACACAAGCATTAAAATAATTATTACATGCCCAAGAATAGAAATAACGAAATTAAAGAATAATAATAAAAGAGGAAACTAGGGAGGATGATGATGTCATCCCGCCCTATTTGTGTAGAAATTCGAGGCCGGAGAATGCAAGGAATGTGAATGTGGTTCTTCTTTTTGGCAGATGTCATGATGAGTCTCATAACGAGACTCTTCGTTACTCCCGATGCATTTCATGTAAATAAAAGAAAAAGAAAAGGATTAGTAGACGGAACGAAAATATCAACACATGAATATTCCTAATACATACATACACGAAATATACAACATTAAATGTACATAGGAATGAATATTCATGGCCTTCTATTCTACATATACTTAAGACATTATTTTTTCAGATTTTGGCACATTAAAGTAGCCGAAGAAAGACTATATGATAACACAACCGGTTCTAAATTTAAACAAAAATAAGAGAGGCAAGGAAGACCAATGTATAAATTATGTATACATACATAATAAATTCCGTTGGACTAATCTTAATTCTTAAAGAAGCATAACATTCATAAACTTAAACTAAACGCACATACTATTATATTAAACATGGATAATATATTCCTTTTAAAATTGCACATATTAATCTAGAATATAACATGTAAATATCGTCATTTGAATCAATTAAAGTATGCTCATTTGTTTGATTTAAAGGCAGCGACCAAACTACAACATACAATAATTTTGAATATCAACAAATCGTTAAGTGTCCTAAGAATATTTAATCACGTCATAGCTCTTTCAAACACGTATTAATCTTACATTATCCGTATTGCACTTAATAATGAACCCAAGATGTCTTACTAAAGCTAATGACAATAATCAGCTAACCAACACATTGAGGTAATATCATCTATCACATATCGACATCAAAAATCAGAAATCAGAAATATACCAATGACATATATACAAAACGTCTCATTATCATATCAATTAATCAAGACTACATTATTTAGCAAAATATCATACTAAATCAAGCATAAACAACACAATCAAATAAGCTTTAAGAAATATAGAAGAATTGGAACGAGTCTAACCTTTTCCTGTAGCGAACCGAGGCGTGTTTTTGAATCGTCGAATCCGCTCGGATATGTTGGAATTCCGATTTGTTGTAGATTTTGAATTCTGATTTTTTCTGGAAATGAGACTCTGTTTTCTGATTTGGATGTTTGAACCCGACTAGCAAAGGACTGACCCAAGCGGTGACCCGACCCGTGATGACCCGACCCTTAACAAAAAAACAAAGAAAATAGCTAAAAATTCAGATTCTTCAACACCAAAAACCAATAATTTTCGACCTATATTTTCGGAATCTTTAAGTTGAAGAACACATGCAAGAACAAAGAAGTGTTCTTAAGAAGATTTCGGATTTTTTTTAGTGAAGAACAATACACACAAATACAATACAACCAAAACTTAAACCTAAATTTCAAATTAAAATTGACCTTAAGCAAGAAAACAAAACCTTTTTCAATCCGAAAAATCCCCTCGAAACAGTGCATAAAGGGGGGGTTTTATAGGTCTCAAACTCGACCTCCAACCCCCTCATACCCCCCCCCTTTAAAACGAATTCAAATTTCAAAATAAAGGGGGAGACAAAATCTGATTTTTGGGGCGTGTTGGTGAGGTGATGGGTTTAGCGGTGTCAGGGTAGGGTGCGGCGACGTGAGGGGCAGGGGTGTAGGGGTGTAGGGTGGCGGCGTGGGGGTAGGGTGGCGGCTTGGTTGGGGGCCTTTGGGTTTTGTTTTTTGTGTTTTATTTTTTGGGTTTTGGGGGTTTGGGAGTTGAATAAAATAGGAAGGGGGGAAGGGAATTGGGCTCGGGTATGGGTAGAGGAGTGAAATTTGGTCCGGTTGGGGGTTTCAATTGGGCGATTTGGGCTTGGAAAAAGGGGTGTTGGGTTTTGGAATTTGGTTGGGGAATTTGTATTGGGTTGGGAGTTAAAAAGTTTTGGGATTTTGTTTTGTGGGTTTTGGGAATTGGGGAAATAAAGGGGAAGGGAAATGGGTTTGAATAAAAGGGGAATTTGGTTTTGGGCTTGTTTTGGTGTAAATAAAATTGGGGGTTTGTTTTGTTTTGTGGGGTATTGATTTATTTTGGGTGAGGGAGATTAAATGGGTTAGAAATATAAAAGGGCTTAATATTAGAATATTATTTTTGTTTTGTAAAAGATGTGAATTATTTAAAATAACATAACGACGTGACAATAATAAAATATAATATTTAAGTAAATGTTTAATGCTTAATAAAAAATGTAAATGCGATGCAATTTTGCGAGAATAAATAACATAGAATTTTCGGATAACTTATGATTATGATAAAAATGCAAATGATATAAAATGCGAATAATAATAATAATAAGAGGATATACACATATATGCCTATATTTTAAAATTATTTTAAAAGTGTCAAAATATTAAAAATTACGAATAAAATCATAAAAGATGGGACAAAATTGGGTGTCAACAATTATGCATGTTTAAGTGTGGTAATTGCTAAGGTAAGTCCTAAAGGAATAAGGGTGTGGAAAGGCATAGAAAGGCTTCACATTCTACCCTCGTTGTTGTTGAAACATGGGCTGTTTTGTGGGCTCTTTTTAAGGTGGATTAAGAGGCTAAATTTACATTAGAAGTGGGTGTGTAAATTCCCTTTATTGGTGTCTTGGTTGTGCCCTTAATTGGTGCTTGTTTATTGATGTTATTAGCCTCGTTTGGAAGTTGTGAAAACATGTATAAACAGGGGAAGTGCTGCCCGAATTTTTATAAAATAAGAAGTCGTTATTCGATATAAAATATGCTAGCGATCATAGAATTGACAAACGTATTACCATTATTATAGGTTGAAGTTCTAAATCGAGACGTACTCTAATATAGAGTTCATTAGTTCGTCTAAGAGGTATGTGAACTATTCCTTCTTTCTTTGGCATGATTTTTATTTAATGAAGGTACGGCGGACGTACTTGATTCTTATACAGTTTAATTCCTAAAGAGAATTGTTATGAGAAGTGCCTATGATTTTTCAGCAAAGAGTTTATTATGACATTATTACAATGATTTTATTGAGAGTCAGATGATAATTTTTACTTGCATATGGTTACTCATGATATCTACTCGTGTTGAGTGTTACTACTTTACCTCACCGAGTCCCGGGCCGGGTTACGTTCGTGCACAGCCTTGCATTTTTCACCGAGACCGTCAGTAGAGGGTCGGGTTACGTAGGATGGATCCATAGATGAGTTATGACTTTACGGAATCTCAGCATGGGCTGGGTTATGATATGATTCCACCGAGTCCCGCACTAGTGGGCCGGGTTACGTTACAAATATATATATATAAGTCTATGGACAGGCACTCATGTTTTCTAGACTTGACTCTCATTTTTATAAGGCAACTGACTTTTATTGTTTATGGCACAGTTGGATTTGGATCCTGACTTTTATACTGATCTCCTATTTCTGTTGGCTACTTATGATCTCATATGCAGTATTTCATGTTTACATACTCAGTATATTATTTCGTACTGACCCCCCTTTCCTCGGGGGGCTGCGTTCAAGCCCGCAGGTACATGTGCTCAGTTTGGTGATCCTCCGGTTTAGGTTCCTACTCAGCAGGTTGGGAAGCTCCTTTGATCCAGAGCTTTGTCATTTTGGTACCGAACCACTTTTAGACTGATGTTTGTATTTAGGGGCACGACGGGGCCCTGTCCCGTCATATGTCGTTGTTCTTCTTATAGAGGTCTGTAGACAGTGGTGGTTTGTACTTATGTAAGGATTATAACTCTGTTTTGGTCAGTCATATCATTGTACTCTATGTTGGGGGTGTTCCCGTGTATATGTTATATTATTTGTTGGCAGCCTTGTCGGCTTGCCTGTATATTGTGTTGGCTAGTTGTGACTCCTTAGGAGGCAGGTACATTCGGGGGTAAAGGCAGCCTTGTCGGCTCGCCTACCCTGGCATATGTTGTTATTGCAGCGTTATGCTGCCGAATTTCAGACTCATTAAGTGTTAGTTGGATTATGTGTGACAGGTTATTGTAATAACGTCATTAGGGCGGTTAGTCGCGGCCCGTCGGGTCGGGTCGTGACATAGTTTCCCTAGCAAGATCTCAGTAAGATCCAGGATGTTAGATTTCTTTTAATTGCTAGAAATTATTAGAGCTCAAGAACTTACTAAATATTTTGAAAACTCATGTTTGACCACTTCATGTCATTGTTAAGTCAACGGAATGGATTCAATGGAAAATTTGTTCATTCTCTTCTTCTACGTTAAGTTACGAGAATAAGAAAAAGCGTGAGATGTGATTCACAGTGGAGGGGGTGTCCTGTTGTTTTGGGTTGATGGAGTTTGCACTTATCACAAGTTCGAATTGCAGAGCTTTACCCAGTGAAAAACGAAGAAGACCATTTTCTCAAGAGGTTTGAGTTTTTGGAGTAAACTAAAAAAACTTACCAAAAAAATAGGATTGACCAATGGTGCGCTACTTAAATTGGTTCAAAAAGAAGGTAAATTAACCAATTTAGAGAAGCATAAGGTTGTAATGATTGTGTTTGTCCATACTGTCTTGTTGGCTCTCGATGTTGCAAAAAACGTTGATGAGAAGTGGATCACCATGGCATATAGTATTAAATCTTTTACAAATATCCAAGGGCAAGGAATGCTTCGAGCTGACCTATGAATATTTGACGAAGCCGGGCATTCTCAAGATGTATAATATATCTTGTTAACAAAAGCAACCACCACAGTATGCTCTTTATGGCTACCCTGTGCCATACACATACAATTACATAATAATAATCGGGGGATCAACGATGAGTCACTCCGATTAGATTCCTGAGACCCTTCAGAGTCATTCTTTGCATTGTACTTATATATATGTATTTATTTTTTTTACCGAGTTGCTCTATAGTCGGTGGGTACGACGCTTATATGCGCACACCACTGCAGTTGGTTTTGACATTATTGAGTCCTATTAAGGCCGGGTACAACCAAGTCCTCTTCGAGACTGGTATGATATACTATGATATGATTTGTCCCACAGAGCGGCTAGATACTATATTATACGACCCCGTTGAGTGGCTTGATTTTTACTTACATGCATATATTCATGGTTATGTCAGTAGTATGTCCTCAACGACCCATCTCTTGAGTTCCAGGTTTTTTCTTTACTCTTCATTTGATATTGCATCTCTTTTATTTACATGTTATACATGTCTTACATATTCATTACATCTTTCGTACTGATGTTCCCTTCTGGGGTGCTGCGTTTCATGCCTGCAGGTACAGATAGAGATACAAACGATTCCTCATAGTAGGTGACTCGATTCATCTGAAGGTTATCTCGTTCATTTCTTCCGGAGCTATCCAGTGTGTTATTAGATGTGGGTGTTGCATATATGTATAGAATTGGGTATGGTGGGCCCCTGTCCCGACCAAATATTGTTGGTATACTCTATAAAGGCTTGTAGACAGTTATCTTGTATTTAGTAGTCTTGCATGTCCCTGTCAGCCCCTTCAGCAGACTCGTATATATATATATATATATATATATATATATATATATATGCATGTTGGGCCTTTTTCTGCATGCATGTGGTTGTGTCTTTGATCAGGTTGTCACTCGTCAGAGGCTTTGTCGGCTCATATTTGGTTAAGTATGCTACATATATCATGGTTGGTATGCTCGGGTGCCGGGTGTCGGCCACACCCCCTAAGGTTGGGGTGTGACATTGGTTCGGTGGGAATGAGGTGAAAAAATTATATTTTATAGCATAAATTTCCCATTGAATATCGGTGGGAAACTCCTTTATTTCTAGTAGTGAGAATAACAATGGTCCTTATAGTGTATTATAATCCAAATACAGTATATTAGAATACACACTTATGATGCCTCTCCTGATACGGTGCTACTTTATGTGAATGTGTCTTGTTTGGGGAAAATTAGAATATCAATGGTCCTTATAGTGTATTATAATCTAAATACGGTCTATTAGAAGACACACTTATGAAACCTCTCCTGATAAGGTGTTGTTTCACGTAAAGGTGCCTTGTTCGGGGAAAATTAGAATGACAATGGTCCTTATAATGTAGTATAATCCAAATACAGACTATTAGAAGACACACTTATAAAACATCTCCTGATAAGGTATTGTTTCACGGAAAGGTGTCTTGTTCGTGGGAAAATTAGAATGGGAATGGTCCTTATAGTGTATTATAATCTAAATACAGTCTATTAGAAGACACAGTTATGAAATCTCTCCTGATAAGGTGTTGTTTCACGTAAAGGTGCCTTGTTCAGGGAATATTAGAACGTCAATGGTCCTTATAGTGTAGTATAATCCAAATACAGGCTATTAGAAGACACACTTATGAAACCTCTCCTGATAAGGGGTGGTTATTAGAATACGTACACATTTTTAAGGCACATAAAAAGGTGTCGTCTCACTTGAAGGTGCCTTTTGACCTTTCAAGGTGTCCTCTTGGGTCTATAAATACTGCTTCACGAATTTAGTGACATTCACAATTACCTTTCTTCACGAATTTTATTACCCAAAATACAATACGACAAATTCGACATGGATCAAGGGAATGACTTACCAAATAGTGTACAAAATAGACTATCAAATGGACTACCAAATGACATATCTCCAGCACCTTCGAATTATGTAGAATGAATGATAAGTCGCTTGTTATGGAATTTTGGAGGTCTAGAAACTATCATAAGGGATATAAATGATGAGATCAATCGCTGCAACATTAAGTATTGAGGTTATGTGGGATGGTTTGAAGAACTCAACAAGGTCGTCAGAAGCAGAGAGGATGCTCACTATGCTTCTTGAGGAAAGAGGACAGACTCTTGCAGAATTCAACAACCCTTCGAATTCTCCCCCTCCTAATGCATATTTCAACATCCCTACCAATTCTCCCCTCCATAATGCAAACTTAAACAATTGTACCAATTCACCCCTCCATAATGCAAACTTCAACAACTGTACCAATTCACCCCCTCATAATGTCTAATTAGTTTTTTTTATTATATAGCATATTTCATGTTCTCCCCCGGATGTAATCATTCATAGTATATTAGTACGAATAATAATATTGTCTATTACTATTTCGTATTATTTCAGTTTTCAGTACAAATTTATTTTGCACATGTTCAAGTTCTAATAACTGTATAGGCGGTTTAGTGATCAGTTTGCCTATTATCGATTATAAATATGTAACATAACAGGAACACTAAATAGTTCGGTTAATTCAATATCTTGACAATACAATAGAAGTTTCAAGTTCACAACAAACTCAAGAAATTCAAATGAAAAAAATCATAACACAACATAGAAGATTATTACAATAACTTGAAGGAAAACAAATCAGTCTCTATAGTGTGACAAAGCATTTGGGCAGGTGGTCTTCTTGTGACCTTATTTTTTGCACATTTAGCATTTATATCTCTTCTTCCTGGATATAGATGCTTCCCAGTATGCATAGTATGGCTTCGACACCTTTTTCGTGATCGATGATTTATTTTCATGAAAGCTAGCATCAATGTATTTACAAACGTCTTTGTGATCATTGATGTTTGCCCATGGAAAAATCCCGTGTCATCAATAAGGCTTTGACTGAGTTGTGTTGTAGCATACTTTGACGAGCCATATTTGTTGAAACTAATGGCAAAATCATCATTTTCTTGAAAATGATTATTCTTGGATTCTTCAACAAATAAAGATGGTGGTGATGTTGCCGCTGTGGCATTTGAACCTACAACAGAACTCTCAGCCACATTTATCCTTAGAATGGGCCTAGAACCATCACAAGCAATATCAAGAAGATACATACGGACATGATAATATGTCTTTATGAATGCATGAGCTATTTTTTTCCTAGTAAACGCAATACTAATCGTATAAGTAATCGCCACGTCACTGGGTGAGCATTTTAGCTGACCACTTTCAATGACGCTTTCAACCAACTGCGTATATGCACATAGCATTTGAATTTCAATTGGTACTGTCACCTTTATTCTCGAATGCCAAATTCAGCAATCTGAATTCTCCACCCATTCACCATAGTATTCTCTACCTACTACAATACCATACTCCTTAACAAGTAAACTAGACTAATAAAAGAACGACTCGTCTAAAATAACTTCAATTAAAAAAATTTCTACAAAAGAGCTGATTAAACAGGAAATAACTGGAAAAACATTGATTGTTCATTAAACTTTTTTTCTACAGATCTGCAGAACCACAAAATCACGCTTTACGAGATTCATATTTATATGAAAAATAGTTGGATAATATAGGAATATATTCGAACTTCACTCCTCACTTAACATGATCCTGGCCAAAGAGCTCTTCAAGCCTATGATTTATGGTAAAAAAAATTCGAGCATGTGTGCTAATATAGAGTCGGTTTGCAGAAATCCTCTCAAATGTATAGCAACAACGGATTCTACAACTTACCGAGTGCAAGTATAGATGACTATAGCTATTGCGAGTAATGTACAAGCAATTGAACTAATAGATTGGTGATCAATTTCGATAATTTGAATGAAAATTACCAAAACAAAAATGGAGGTATCCGAGCAGGACAAATAGAGGGAGCTGAGGGCAACAAATCCGAGAAAGACGAAGGTGCAACGCTGAATATGAACAGTTTTACAATCAGTAACGAGCTAGGGGAAGAGAATGAATGACGGCAGACGTGAATAAGAAGAAGTAGTTGGGCAGCTGAATTTTTTACCATTTTGGAAAAATTATTAATAATTTGATTCAGAAAAAATTGTATTTTTAAAAACTTAGAGACTGGTTTGAAAGCTTGAAATAGTTATAATTTTATTTTATTAATTTTTTTAAATCATTGCACGAAAATGTATTTTCTAAAATTGAGGGTTTGTTTTGATGCCCCAATAACTTATCTCCAATTAATTAACCTTAATCCTAAATGGGTCTTCCCACCTTATAATTAATACTTATTGCCTAGACCTCAAATAAAAACTAGCTTGGGACCGTGCCATCAAACTTCCTCAGGTAACTCATATAACACTAAATCGTACTTTAAACAAATGTCATATTTTCGTCATCGCATATCTAAATGGAATTGAAGGAAATAGAGGAGGGTGGATTGCATTCTTGTGGAGAAGCCGAGAGGAGCAATGAATTCCCTAATTTCACACGCATAAATAAAAAAAATCATGATATTGTAGGATAGATTTCATTAAATTTTGTAAGAATTATTAAAATTCATTAAATATTGAGTTATGAATTCATAATTTAATGTAGAATAAGTTTAATAATCTTTAATGTGTATCAAAGAGAAACCATGTATTTTGATAAACTCGTGGTCTGATATTAACCATCGGTCTTTCTAGTGTGGTTGTAAACTTAGAATTAATTATAAGATTTTCAAACCTCCTAAATTTAAAGAACCCCACTCTTTACTAAAGACAGATTATCCAATTTTAAATTTTAATAAAATAAAATTGATATACAAAATTTGTATAATGGACCATCTTTGATTGCAGGCACGATCAAAGGTCTTGCCGTGACGGATGTTTGACTAAGTTTATAAGCTAATCAAATTAGTTAATAAATAGTTTTTTTAACTTATCTTTGCATTCCGTAAACATTAAAATTACTTATAATTTAAACTCAGCCGAAAATTATAAATTGGTCAGTCATAACTTATGATTCTAAAACTTATAAGCATTATTGGTATGACCAAACCTTTTATGATTTTATCCTTAATATATTTTATAATCTCCGAAATAAACTTTCTAAAACATAACTATTAATTATCTCTATATTTTGTTTCCCTCATTCGTCATTCTTTTATGTAATCATATTTTGATGTATCTATGCTTCTCCTTTCATATCAGTAGTAGTAATAATATTTTAATAATTCCTTATTCTTCGATTTTTTATTACTATATGTTATTTTTTGTATTTCAGTTATCGTATTATTTAGCTATTTCTTTCATAGTACTATGTCTTGCTTCTTATTATTTGTCATGTCTTCTTCACTTTCATATTTTCTTTTTCCTAAACTGTTTTGAATTGATTTTCTTGAGCCACAGTTCTACCGGATACAACCTCTCTACCTTCACAAGGTAGGGGTAAGGTCTGCATACCTACTATCCTCCCCAGACTCTTTATGGAATTATACTGAATTTATTATTGATGTTTTCTTTTTATATAAATAACCTTTAAGGAAAAAATGCTAATCAAAACATTTTTACCAAACACGCTAATTGATTTTTATCAGTTTCAAACACTTTTCTTCAAACATGTAACTGCTTTTTGTAAAATCAATTTTAGCACCTAGCCAAACGTAGGGTTGGGCATAAAACACTGAAAATCGAATAACCGAACCGAACCGAGAATTTCAGTAATTCGATATTTTGGTTTTTGGTTTGATTTTCAGAAATAAAATAAAAATATATGGTATTCAATTTCGGGGTTGCGATAAATATATCTTTCGATAATTCGGTACGATTTCGGGGTTGAGATAAATATACCTTTAGGTAATTCGGTATTACCTAATACCGAAATAAGTACTAAATACTCGAGATAATTTTCGTAGAATTTCTGATTTACCGAAAATCATTTGATTGGTCAGCAATTTCTCAATACTTGATTACAAATGATTCACCTACTATTTAGTTCATTTTGATTTTTAGATTATCTTTCATTTGTTTCTGCCAAGTTAATCACCTTTTAGGCCAGTGATTGATCTCTTTTGATTTGTATTGCAGTACCGCTAGTGTATTGCTAGACTTATATATCACTCTATTTAGCTTTGTTTCAGTGTTTTATTTTCATATACTTTTTCCTACTCAGTCAATCTAAAATTCTAAATTATTTTTTTGGTAAACCGTGAAAACAGATTTTAAATTTAAAAAATTTAGCTGTGGATTTTGACTTTAATATGGTATTACCGAATACCGTACTGAACCGAAGATTGATTTATCGATTACAAAATTACTGAATAGAAGTTTAAAAGTTCGGTATTTGATATATATTTTCAATTACCGAATTACCAAATTCAAACTTTGAAAATACCGAACCGAATACCGAACATCCACCCCTAGCCAAACGTGATTTTCGGCTATTTAATCAGCTAACTTGAACGGGCTCGATATGATATGATTGGGCCACATAGAATTCCATATCGCTATACATTAGGTTGGCCCATATTTTACATTTGAACTGCTCAGTGATAGTCTTTCAGGGGATGGAGGGAGAGAGATACAGAGAGAAAATGGGGCAGCAAAGGCTATGAGAAAAAAGGGTAAAATTTACCCGCATCCGATGTTCATATCGAGCTAATAAATGTTGGAAATTTGCCTTTGGCGGGAGTTGCAACCGACCAACTTTAACGGCTTAAACACTAGTGTTACGTATGTTGGAGAATTCGGTTCTTCACACATGCATGATCTACTAAGTACGTAGATAACCGTAGGGCCAAGAATCGTCAAATTTCATTGAGAAATGAAAGAGATATTGGTCCACGAAGTGAGGTGTTTGAAGCATGGAAAGTGTGGTGTTGTGTTCAATTCTCCCTCATCGGTAGAGGAAGAAAGAATTGTTGTGTATATAAGACTCGAAATTGGTTTGGGGTTTGGGACCCCAAGGGGTATCCAATGTGTTTAAAGGAGGGAGGACCTAGATGTGCTTCGGTTCGAGGAAAGACCACACGCGCGCCGCCGCCGCCCGCCCGTCCGGTTCTGGGTTCACGGGCCGCGGGCCGTTTGATATTATCTTTTTGGGCCAGAGAACTTTTTCAGAAGTACAGTTTGGACCAGAATTCTTTTAGATGTACAGTTTGGTCCCTGAAGTTTCCAGAAATTCAAAATTTCGGCAGACAGGAACAGAAACGTCCAGCACTCAATTCAGCCATTTATTTTGGCTGAATTACTCCTCCTATAATGGCCAAATCCGTTGGTCTTTCACCATTTATTTTGGTGGCTTTACTACCTCCATAATGGCCATTATTTGGCAAATAATGGATGTTATGGGGGCAGTTAAACAGCCCTCCCTCACTTATATAAACACCCCTTACACCATTGTTGAGGTACAGAAAAATACACTTGATATACACGAAAATATACAACCAGAAAATCAGTTCTTCCTATAACTTCCTAGCATCATTTCATTATTCAATATTCTTTACGGTAGCTCTTGAGTTTCCTTTGCTCAATTGTTCCATTGTTGTTTTATCTTGGGAGACGAATTGTCCGGGACGTATAAAGGATACATACGGGGCAATATTGTCTTAAGGACAGAGTGTCACACTCGACTAAGCAAAAATCAAAGCAGTTTCCGGTCTTCTTGTTCAACAAATATTGTAATTTCAGTTTTGTTGTTATATTGTAATTTTCAGTTTTCTAGTTGAATTGTAATTTCAATTCTTACATAAGCAGTTACTTGTAATTTCCGTTTCTTGCAAATCCTTGTAATCCCAACAACTTAAGACAATATTTTGCTTACGGTAACTGCAATAACATGGCTGAAAATATGACCGATGTTGCTGCTACTGCTGCTGCCTCTCGAGGCAACGTTGCTGCCTTCCCCACTGCCGCTATTGGCCAAGGCAGTAACCCCGCCGCCTTCACTGCTGCTGCTGCTGCTACTGTTCAAGGCAGTAACACTGCTGCCTTCCCGACTGTTGGAGCTCCATCCTCTTCTTCACACCACCATGATCGCCCTGAAAAGTTCATGGGATCAGAATTTAAAAGATGGCAGCAAAAGATGTTGTTCTACTTAATAGTTATGGGCATGGCACGGTTCCTTACGGAAGATCCTCCACAAGCTGGAGATGAAATGGACTATTCGCCTGCTGAAACGGGTGAAGGGGGCCTTGGTATCCATGTCGTTAACGGCATGAAGATGGTTCGTGATGCGTGGAATCATAGCGATTTCATGTGCAAGAACTATATACTGAACTGCTTGGCAGACCCTCTCTACACGGTATATTCTACCGTTGGCACCGCCAAAGAGCTGTGGGAAAAACTGCAAAAGAAGTACAACGCACAAGATGCGGGTACTAAGAAGTTCATCGTTGGGAAATTTCTAAAATTCCAAATGGTGGACAGCAAGAAGATGTTGATGTCCCAAGTCCAGAATTCCAAATGATTTTACATCACCTGGATTTGGAAGGATCAAGCCAAACGAGCGCTTTTGATTGCATCACTGATTGAAAAGTTACCTCCTTTATGGAATGAGTTTATGAGTTACTTGAAACTCAAGACAAAGGAGATGACCTTTGAAGAGCTTGTTATCAAACTGCAAATCCAGGAAGATAATAAGAAGACCTTGCCAAAGGGTAGACAACATGTTGAGGCAAAGGCAAATCTGGCTGAGGCCAAAGG
Source organism: Anisodus acutangulus (assembly GCA_029783415.1). Lineage (NCBI taxonomy): Eukaryota > Viridiplantae > Streptophyta > Magnoliopsida > Solanales > Solanaceae > Anisodus > Anisodus acutangulus. Next base: position 56,499,031 of record CM056491.1, read on the forward strand.
GAAAACAAGCAACAAGCGGAAGTTCCACAAAGACGGCAAAGCCCCCGCAATGAGACGCTCGTGAGGTAATCGCCATCACCGTGGGAAACCTGGTCATAGGATCAAGGAATGTCGCAAGCTCAAGGCTGAGCAACAACAGTAAAGCCAAGTCGAAGGCAAGGCTCAAGCTAACGTCGTCAAGGACACGCTCCTGGATGACATGATTGAGGATCTCTCGGCCGTGGTGCTAGAAGCCAACTTGGTTGAGAATCCGATGCAGTGGTGGGTGGACACAGGTGCAACAAGACACATCTGTTCCAACAAAGATGCCTTCTCCACGTACACTCCGGTCTCCGACAAAAAGCTGTTCATGGGCAACAACGCTTCCTCGGACGTGCTAGGGTTGGAAAGGTGGTCCTGAAGATGACTTCCGGCAAGGAACTCACTCTGAAGGAAGTGATGCACGTCCTAGAGATTAGAAGAAATCTAGTTTCTGGACCTTTATTGGTTAATGATGGTTTTAGGCTAGTGTTTGAATCAAATAAGTTTGTACTCACTAAAAATGGCACATTTGTGGGGAGGGGCTTCGTCTGTGAAGGCCTCTTCAAAGTGAATGATATGTCTGTATTGCGTCAAGGAAATAAAGTTGAACCTTCTTCTTATTTGCTTGAGTCTTCTAATTTATGGCATCATAGATTAGGACACGTTAACTACAAGTCTATTCAAAGGCTGGTAAAGATGGAGTTGTTGCCGTCTATCGACGTAAACCCTCAACATAAGTGTGAGGTGTGCGTAGAGGCAAAACTTACTAAGTTTCCTTTTCGATCCGTCGAAAGGAATACCGCTCCTCTAGAACGTATTCACACAGATATATGTGATTTGAAGTTTGCACAAACTAGAGGGGGGAACAAGTACTTTGTGACTTTCATTGACGATAGCACAAGGTATTGTTACATTTACTTGTTGAAAAGTAAGGATGAAGCCTTTGAAGCGTTCCGACGTTACAAAGCAGAAGTTGAGAACCAACTGAGCCTACAGATTAAATCCATTCGTAGCGATAGAGGGGGAGAATATGTAGCGCCTTTTGAGGAATACTGTGCCCAAGAAGGCATTATTCATCAAACGACGGCTCCATACTCACCTCAATCAAACGGTGTGGCGAAACGTAAGAACCGCACATTAAAGGAAATGATGAATGCCTTGCTTATCAATTCCGGTCTTCCCCAAAACTTGTGGGGAGAAGCCGTCCTTACCGCTAATATGATTCTTAACAGAGTCCCACATAAGGGTAAGGTCAAAACTCCATATGAATCATGGAAGGGAAAGAAACCCACCTACAAATACTTTAAGGTGTGGGGTTGTTTGGCAAAGGTTGAAGTACCCAAGCCAAAGCAGGTCAAGATTGGGCCTAAGACTGTAGATTGCATATTCATCGGATATGCAAATAACAGTAGTGCTTATCGCTTCTTAGTGCATAAGTCAGATATTCCAGATATCCACCAGGGTACAATAATGGAATCAAGGAATGCACTATTCTTTGAAAGTACCTTTCCTAGAAAGGAAAAAGACATAACCTCTCTCAAACGAAGTTATGCACAAAGCTCTCAAGAACCGGGAGTCCTTGATCGCCGGGATCCGAATGGTTCAGATCTAGCGAATCTCGAGGTGGCTGAACATCCGGAATCTAGTGTTCCAGATTCTCAGAACTTGGGGACTCCAGAGATGGATCTAAGGCGAAGTAAAAGGGCCAGGAAGGATAAATCCTTTGGTCCTGACTTTGTAGCTTATATGGTTAATGATGAACCTAGGACAATTGCTCAAGCGTTGTCAACTCCAGAAGCACCGCTCTGGAAAGAAGCTATTGAGAGTGAAATAGGCTCCATTCTGCATAACCATACGTGGGAGTTGGTTGATCTTCCTTCGGGAAATAAACCGTTGGGGTGTAAGTGGATACTCAAACGGAAATACAAAGCAGATGGGTCTATAGACAAGTACAAAGCCAGGTTGGTAGTCAAGGGCTATCGGCAAACAGAAGGCTTTGACTACTTTGATACCTACTTCCCGGTATCCCGGATGACATCCATACGGGTATTCATTGCGATCGCAGCTTTGCGTGACCTTGAGATACACCAAATGGACGTCAAGACAGCCTTCGTAAATGGTGATTTGGAAGAAGAAATTTATATGGACCAACCCAAGGGATATGTGGTTCAAGGGCAAGAGAAGAAAGTCTGTAGACTTGTCAAAGCTCTGTACTGGCTGAAACAAGCCCCGAAACAATGTCACGAAAAATTTTATAGTACTCTACTATCGAAAGGGTTCGTCATTAATGAGTGTGATAAATATGTTTACACGAAAGGTAACTCTGACTCATTTGTTATGATATGCCTGTATGTAGACGACATGTTAATCACATGAAGCAGTCCTTGGGTAATCCTAGAGACTAAGAACATGTTGAAACAATGCTTCGACATGAAGGATATGGGTATCGCAGATGTCATCTTAGGGATTAAAATCTCTAAGACGTCTGACGGACTGGTCTTATCTCAGTCTCACTACATCGAGGATGTTTTGAGAAAGTTTGAGATGTCAGACAGTTCACCGATAAAGTCACCAATGGATACAAATCAAAAGCTTGATAAAAATCTTGGTACCAGATACCAGGAGCGATATGCAGGTGATCGGTAGTTTGATGTATATAACAAGCGCACTGACCGACGATATTGCTTACGCGATCAATAAGTTGGCTAGGTTCACCCGTAATCCGAAAGTGACAATCATTGGAAGGCGTTGAATCGGGTATTACAATACCGAAATACACGTTAAATTACGGGCCGCACTATTCGAGATATCCAAATTGTACTAGAAGGGTACAGTGATGCAAACTGGATATCTGATATAGAGAACACCAAGTCCACCAGTGGGTATATATTTACAATTGGTGGTGGGGCTGTGTCTTGGAAATTCTCTAAGCAAACTTGCATCGCCCGATCCATAATGGAATCGGAGTTTATCGCTTTAGACAAAGCAGGAGAAGAAGCTAAGTGGCTTCATGACTTCTTAGAGGATGTTCCGTGTTGGAACAAACCCGTACCTTCGGTAATGATCCACTGCGACAGTCAATCGGCTCTAGGAAGGGCACGGAATACTATGTACAACGGCAAGTCTCGTCATATTCGACGGAGGCATAAGACCGTTAGGCAACTGATCACCACGGGTATAATATTCATTGATTACATCAAGTCAAAGGATAATATAGCAGACCCATTGAAAAAGGGCCTACTCAAGGATCAGATGGCTTGCCTGTCTAGGGGAATGGGCTTAAAACCCAAAATATAAGGACCAATACAGTGGTAACCCAACCTCATTTAACCGGAGATCCTGGTAATTTGGTTTAATGGGAAAACGGTTGTAAAGGTTGATTGACCGCTTGGAAGTATGAGCACTTCAGATAGTGATTTCTGAAAAGAAACACCAAATCCAAAGTCGTTCCCGCGATAGACGTTAAGTGCTATCTGCAGTATGGGTAAAGGTTAAGTTTTCAAAACCTGTAATGATCCTCAACAGTTGAGGTTAGGTTCTTGGGAAACTTTTAATGGTTCCTAACACTTGTGAAGTGGGGTATAGCAGGATACCTTGTAGGAGACCACCTATTTAAGTGCGAGGACGGGCCGCCTCAAAATGAACGCACTTAATAATCCAAGACGTTGTCCATGGCCAAAACGGACAAAACATTACGAAGAAGAGAGTAAGGGAATTTGTTGTGTTAGTACCATTGACTTGGCTTACACTAAACACTGACGGTTCAAGACATCACGTTCACCGCGCAGTAAGTAAGTCCGATGGTATTCAACTATGGAAGGTTCAAAGCTGATGCTACCTCTCCTTATGCAACATCGGTCCGCTGAAATATTGCTGGAAATGAAAAATGCACCATGTGAGTGCGCCAAAATCTCTTTCAAGAGGGGATTGTTGGAAATTTGCCTTTGGCGGGAGTTGCAACCGACCAACTTTAACGGCTTAAACACTAGTGTTACGTATGTTGGAGAATTCAGTTCTTCACACATGCATGATCTACTAAGTACGTAGATAACTGTAGGGCCAAGAATCGTCAAATTTCATTGAGAAATGAAAGAGATATTGGTCCACGAAGTGAGGTGTTTGAAGCATGGAAAGTGTGGTGTTGTGTTCAATTCTCCCTCATCGATAGAGGAAGAAAGAATTGTTGTGTATATAAGACTCGAAATTGGTTTGGGGTTTGGGACCCCAAGGGGTATCCCATGTGTTTAAAGGAGGGAGGACCTAGATGTGCTTCGGTTCGAGGAAAGACCACACGCGCGCCGCCGCTTGCCCGCCGTCAGTCGGTTCGGGTTCACGGGCGCGGGGTCATGTGGCTGGGTGTGGGCCTTCTGATATTATCTTTTTGGACCAGAGAACTTTTTCAGAAGTACAGTTTGATCCCAGAAGCTTCAGATGTACAGTTTGGACCAGAATTCTTTCAGATGTACAGTTCGGTCCCTGAAGTTTCAAGATGTACAGTTTGGTCCCTGAAGTTTCTAGAAATTCAAAATTTTGGCAGACAGGAACAGAAACGTCCAGCACTCAATTCAGCCATTTATTTTGACCGAATTACTCCTCCTATAATGGCCAAATCCGTCGGTCTTTCACCATTTATTTTGGTGGCTTTACTACCTCCATAATGGCCATTATTTGACCAATAATGGTTGTTATGGGGGCAGTTAAACAACCCTCCCTCACCTATATAAACACCCCTTACACCATTGTTGAGGTACAAAAAAATACACTTGATATACACGAAAATATACAACCAGAAAATCAGTTCTTCCTATAACTTCCTAGCATCATTTCATTATTCAATATTCTTCACGGTAGCTCTTGAGTTTTCTTTGCTCAATTGTTCCATTGCTGTTTTATCTTGGGAGACGAATTGTCCGGGACTTATAAAGGATACATACGGGGCAATATTGTCTTAAGGACAGAGCGCCACACTCGACTTAGCAAAAATCAAAGCAGTTTCCGGTCTTCTTGTTCAACAAATATTGTAATTTCAGTTTTGTTGTTATATTGTAATTTTCAGTTTTCTAGTTGAATTGTAATTTCAATTCTTACATAAGCAGTTACTTGTAATTTCCGTTTCTTGCAAATCCTTTTAATCCCAACAATAAATGCATGACATATGTTTGTACATAGCTCTTTAGCACTTAACCATGGTTAGTTAACATGCATCCTCACTCTATATATAAATCACTTAACTATAATAAGTTCTATTGGCTTGGTGTAAACACCGGGTACCCGTAAGTAATTACCAATAAAGTGAAGGATGTCATAAGCTGATGTTTACAACTTGAGATTGTAGCAGTGACACTTTTTCTTACCTCAAAAAGGTTTAATATAAGAAATGGAGTAAGCCATAAAATGGAAGTAGTTGAGCTAATTGTAGCAGTCAATATTTCCAATGGATATATAAGCATGTTACCTGCACTTTTATAATGAGATTCAAGAAGATTACATTGGTGGACTTTGAAGAGTATAAACTAGTAGTTCATTTTAGGTTTCTTTTTAGAGTTAAGTTTCAAAAATACATCTCGAGTATAACTTTATTTTGAGTTTCCTACTGGACTATCAGTTGTGAGAGTTTGTTACCTAAACTATCACCAACTAGTTTGCAAAACACACCTCAACTATCAATTATTCACTTTTCCTACCTCAACTATCATGTAAGAAAAGTGAACAACTGATAGTTGAGGTGTGTTTTGCAAACTAATTGGTTATAGTTTAGGTAGTAAACTCTCACACCTGATAGTTCAGGTAGAAAACTCAAAAAAAATGATATTTGAGGTGTGTTTTTGACCCATATCTCTTCTTTTTAATTTGGACCTTTTCAAATAGTTTATGCTCATGTTTTTATGTGGAAATGTTCAACTTAGACATGGTAAAGAAAATTGCATCCCTTTTCGTAACATAAACTTCCATGAGGTGAAAATTGCATGTTTACCAACTTCATAAAGCAGAGTTACTTCAGGAGTCACCTTTCAACTTTAAAATATAAACCCTCATTTATATAGAGAGTCCCCTATATCATCCATTCCAAGTGTATGATCTCATAGCCTTTGTATTTTTAGGTACATTGAAAACCTTTCATAAGCTACGTGATTTTAATCTGCTAACTAAAGAGAATAACTCTGTATAAGCATATTTTCACTGACTAATCTGCAATATATTTGCCTCCCTTCAAACAAATGTGCTTTGTTCAATTCTAGTTCATACAAATGTGCTTTGTTCAATTCTAGTTCATACAAATGTTTTATATTTATTGATTTGATATAAATATCGAATGCGAATTTACTGAGTATCCTATTTCTTTCTCTTTGATAAGTTAAATATCACATAGACAGTCGGCCTCCCCTTCTAAGTACTCTTGTATCTTTCTTTTTCTGGCTAATTTAAATCCTTATTTGACGTACCATAGTTTAATATATAACTAATTAGCTCACAGTCTTGTGTTAATAATTCCTATTAGCTTTTCAGTTTATTTGTCTCTTTAATTTTCTTTAACAAACCGGTGAGTGTACAATCATTAGATATAGGTCATCTGAAAAACATTTAACCTAAATTGCAAATAGTGGAAAGATAGCAAACACTTAAAGAAGCAATATGTGATGCTTGAGAGTCGTAGGGGACTCGTGGCCAAATGGTCAAACTTTAGCCTTATTTTAGATAGATTAATTGATAAACAGTGTATACCCGTGATATACATTTACTATGCAAAGTGTATATCACCGGTCTTATGGTCTTTGAAACTGTTTTGGACCGTGATATACACTTATCATATATAAGTATATATCACGGTTTTAAGGTAGTAATTTAGTGTAAAATTATTGTATTTAATTAGTAGTGTACACATACCATAATTGTAGGATTCTTGTACAATTAGAATATGGTTTTGATATTAGAATAAGAATAGAATTTTCCTATAATGAAAATTGTAAATTGTATATATACTCTTTCATTAATGAAAATAATCCAGGGATTATTTCTTTCATGGTATCAGAAGTCTAGGTTAATTTTTTTCTCCCAATTTTTTTCATCCAAACAGTCCGGTTCTGAGCTACCTTCCTCGATTTCCATGCCCGGAAATTATATCTTTCTTCACCAAATTTTCTTTCGTTATGTCTACCTCCAAGAAAACGTTTCACCCTGCCCTAATTGTTTCTAACATCAAGAATCACATCCCTCTTATTCTCGAAATAGAAAACGTCCAATATGCGACGTGGGTCGAACTGTTCAAAATTCACGCACGCTCGCATCAAGTTATCCATCACATAATCCCCGCGTGTCCTGAGGATACGGAGGTGCCTAAACGCGAGGATGATCCTAAGTTGTGGACGACTCTTGATGCCACCGTCCTTTAGTGGATTTACTCCACTATCTCTACCGACCTGTTGCAGACGATTATTGAGATGGATGCTACGGCGATGGCTGCTTGAAATAGGCTGCGTGACATATTACAAGATAATTAAAATTCAAGAGTTGTTACTCTTGAGCAGGAATTTTCCCACGTCAACATGGAAAATTTCTCGAACGTTTCAGCTTATTGCAAAAGGCTGAAAGAATTAGCGAACCAACTCCGCAACGTTGGTGAGCCCGTTAGTGAAGATCGTCTAGTTCTACAGATGGTTGCTGGCCTATACGAGGCCTACAGTGGCGTTGGAACTCTCCTTCGTCAAAGTAACCCTCTCCTAAAATTCTATCAAGCATGCTCCATGCTTACATTAGAAAAAGTCGGATTGGCTAAGAAAGCGGCTATCAGTGCTAGTCCCGTAGTCATGATGACGTCCTTCACAAATTCTCCAGGTTTTGTTCATAAATCAGGTGAAAATCGTGTCACGGTGGCGGCAAGAATACTCGGAAAAATAATGGAAAAAACCGTGGGGGCAAACGCGGCGGTTCCGACAGTGGCGGTGGTGGCCAAAATAGTGACAGTGGGTCCCGCCTCAAAACAATGGGCCACAGCCCAACTGGTCCCACCCTTAGGCCCCCTGTCCGTGGGCCTGGGCCAGTGGGCAGTAGCCCAACAATCCCTGCTTTCCCGCGCCTTTCACCACGGTACTGGGCCCGCCAAGAACACTTTTGGCCCAAAGCAGCTCGCCCCTGGCCCGATCCAATGATACAAGAGGGTTCCGGTCACAGGAGGCAGGCCCTACTCCTACCGATATTGAAGCCGCGATGCACACACTTGGAATAAATCTCTCGGACCCAAATTGGTACATGGACACCGGCGCCACTACTCACATGACGTCTAACCCAGGTACTCTCTCGTCTTATTTCAATTTGAGCAATAATCGTGGTATAATTGTTGGTAATGGTAATTTAATTCCAATTCGTGGTTATGGGCATAAAACTTTGTCTCCCCCTCATCCACCCCTTATTTTGAAAAATACCTTTCATGCCCCTAAATTGATTAAAATTTTGGTGTCTGTCCTTAAATTCACCAATGATAATTCTATATCTGTTGAATTTGATCCGTTTGAGTTTTCTGTAAAGGATTTCAAGACGGGGTTTCCTCTAATGAGGTGTGATAGTAGTGGAGATCTTTATCCTATCACGCCATGTTCCGGTCTCTCGAGTCCAGCCTTGCCATCCACTTTTGCAACCCTTGCTCCTTCCTTGTGGCATGCTCGTCTAGGTCATCCGGGGTCGTTTATTTTGTCTTCCTTAGATAAAAAGAATTTTATTTCTTGTAAGGGTACGCGTAGTACTCCGAATTGTCAATCTTGTTCTTTAGGAAAATTGTTAGATTGCCTTTTGTAGACTCCAATTCTCATATTTTAATGTCATTTGATATTATTCATCGCGATTTATGGACATCTCCTATTCTCAGTTCTTTGGGTCATCGTTATTATGTTTTATTTCTCGATGATCATTCTAATTTTTAATGGACTTTTCCGATAGCGAAAAAATCTCAAGTTTTTTCAATTTCTAAAAAATTAGAGCATTTATTAGAACCTAATTCGAACGGAAAATAAAATATATTCAATGTGATAATGACAAAGAATATGATAATGGGGTGTTTCGGCAATTTTGTGCTAATAATGGGATTAATTTTTATTTTTCTTGTCCTCATACGTCTTCACAAAATGGGAAAGCCGAACGCAAAATTTGTACCATTAATAACATTGTCCGAACTTTATTGATTCATGCTTCCGTACCCCTTTCGTTTTGGCATCATACTCTATAAATGACTACCTATCTTCTTAACATTCTTCCAATCAATGGTTTGACATACTCGTTCCCTCTTTAAATTTTATATAATAAGACTACACTGTATTCACATCTTAGGGTCTTTGGGTGCTTATGTTATCCGTTGTTTTCGTCCACCATAATTAACAAACTTCATGCCCGTTCTACCCCTTGTGTGTTTTTGGGTTATCCGTTTAATTATTGTGGTTACAAATATTTTAATTTATCGTCTAATAAAATCATCATTAGTCGTCATGTTATTTTTGATGAATCCCAATTTCTGTTTGCTAAAGTGAGTAGTCCCGTGCCTAGTTCGTATAATTTTTTTGATAACAGTGTCTCCCCTTATATTATCCACCATTTATCGGACGTGCCCCGCACCTAAAATCCACCAGCGAGCCCACTGTCCAGTGATAGGGCCAGTTCCGGTAATTGGGCCAGGTACCCAGCCCAATACCGAAACTGGTCCAGTCTCGATTTCTACCATCCCTGCCAGTTCCCGAATTGGGCCAGCAGGCCCACTGCTTGTTGGCCAGTCCGTCACGTGTCCCGATATTTCCCCAAATCCGCCCAATTCTCCCCCGAGTCAAAGACCAGTCACTCGTAGTCAACATAGTATTTTTAAACTGAAAAGACATTTTAATTTAAATTCTAATGTTCTTAAATCACCCTTACCCCGTAATCATGTATCTGCTTTAAATGACCCGAATTGAAAAATTACTATGACCGACGAATATAATGTTCTTATTGATAATAAGACGTGGGAATTGGTGCCCCGTCCATCTGGTGTTAATATTATTCGGTCTATGTGGATTTTTGCTCATAAGAACAACTCTGACGGTTCTTTTGTGAGGCATAAGGCTCATCTTGTATGTGATGGTAAGACTCAGCAGATTGGTGTATATTGTGGTGAGATATTTAGTTCGGTGGTCAAGCTGGTTACTATTCGCACTGTGCTCAGCTTGGCTCTTTCGAAAGCATGGATCATTCATCAATTAGATGTGAAGAATGATTTCTTACATGGTGATCTCAAGGAGACAATATATATGCATCAGCCCTTGGGGTTTAGGGATCCCAAATATCCTCATCATATCTGTTTGTTGAAGAAGTCCATGTATGGGCTTAAGCAGTCTCCACGGGCTTGGTATAAGAGGTTTGCAGACTATGTTTCAACTATTAGGTTCTTTCACAGCAGGTCTGATAATTCATTGTTCATATATCGTCGTGGTTCTTCCTTGGCTTATATACTATTGTATGTGGATGATATTATATTGATTGCCTCTTCTGATGCATTACGTCAGTTTATCATGACAATGCTCAGTTCTGAGTTTGCTATGAAAGACTTGGGGCCATTGAGTTATTTTTTGGGGATTGTTGTCACTCGTCATGCATGTGGGTTGTTCTTATCCCAGAGGAAGTATGCCACTGAGATCATTGAGAGGGCTGGATGTCATCATGTAAGTCCACTTTCACTCCGGTTAATACTAAACCCAAGTTGGGTGCTGCGGCTGGCTCGCCTTATGAGGATCCGACCAGTTATCGCAGTCTTGCAGGGCCCTTCAGTATCTTACATTCACAAGACCAGATATTACTTATGTCGTACAACAGATGTGTTTGTTTATGCATGATCCCAGGGTTGAGCACATGAATGCACTCAAACGCATCATTCGGTACATCCAGGGGACACTTGACTATGGCTTACATTTATATCCTTCGTCGACGTCTACTCTTGTCTCGTATACAAATGCTGATTAGGAGGGGTTGTCCAGACACCAGACGTTCTACGTCTAGCTATTGTATGTTTCTTGGTAATAACTTGGTCTCTTGGTCTATCAAACGTTAGTCGACTTTATCACGCTCTAGTGTATAGGCCGAGTATTGAGGGGTAGCTAATGTGGTCTCTGAATCCTATTGGTTACATAATCTTCTTTTAGAGCTTCATTGTCCTATTCAGAAAGCTACCTTGGTTTATTGTGATAATATTAGTGTTATCTACCTTTATGAGAATCCGGTTCAGCACCAACGCACTAAACTTATAGAGATGGATATCCACTTTGTTCGCGAAAAGGTAGCTCGAGTACAAGTATGCGTTTGCCATGTCCCTTCCAGGTATCAAATTGCAGACATCTTTACCAAATGTCTTCCCTCGGTCATTTTTGAAGATTTCTGGGACAGTCTTAGCGTGCGAAGACCGCCCACTATGACTGCAAGGGTGTGATAAACAATGTATACCCGTGATATACACTTATTATGCAAAGTGTATATCACGAGTCTTATGGTCTTTGAAATTGTTTTGGACCGTGATATACACTTACCATATATAAGTGTATTTCACGGTTTTAAGGTAGTAATTTAGTGTAAAATTATTGTATTTAATTAGTAGTGTATACTTATCATAATTGTAGGATTTTTGTACAATTAGAATAGATTTTTGGTATTAGAATAGGAATAGAATTTTCCTATTATGATAATTGTAAATTGTAAATTATATATATATTCTTTTATTAATGAAAGTAATGAAAGAGATTATTTCTTTCATTAATAATCAAGAATTTTTCAAGTTTGCAGCACATATATTAATTGATTAATAGTTAAACTTATCGTGTGTAAAAGCCAAACAAACTGTCAGATCACATAGTCGAACACAACCTGTAGCTGAATGGTCATATTTCTTAATTTCAATTCTCTCATATATATATGTGCAACTTTGTTTGTCTTTTTTTTTTGTTAATAAAAATTGCCAAGGAAGAGATCTTGAAATTTGGATTGCAGTTTTGTAACTAGACCATATAATATTAGATATTATTTATACTATTAGAATCTAATTTATAACTTGAAAGTGTACAAAGATTTCCACACGTTATTTAATTGACTGGTTCTAACGGGGTACCAACTCCCATTTACGTTATTCACAAACACTCATTCTTGATAGTTGGTCTTTTATTAATTTTGATGTGTTATAATAATAAAGTATCTTATACAGTCTATGAATAAAAGAAAAACTCAATTTATTATCATAAACTGAGTATATGACTATATATCTTGATTTATATTTGGATTTTAAGTTTTTAAATTCAAAAACCAAAATCTTCATAATCCAATTCGAATTTCCTGAGATGCCCACCCTAGTATATTGACTATATTCCACTCAGTTAAAGAAAGATGGGAGAATTGACCACTAGGCACTCAAATCAATTTTCTAATGTTTTGGACCATTTTGTTTTGATTTATTCTTATTAAAATCAATGCTTCTTTCATTCACATTTCATGCAAGGAACAAAATTCTAGAAGTTATGGCCTAGTGTTTCCATCTTTGGAATAAGCTATTGAAGGGTAAAAATGGAAACCAAGGAAAAAAAAGACTTTGTAATATGTCCAATAAAAGAGGAGAATTATAAGTGGGGATTTTAAAGTATGATCTTTTTCATTTTCTCTGTTATTTAATAGCATGAATTATCAAAAAGTCTCCGGGTTTATTGTTAAGAATAATGAATTACTTCCTCTGTTTATGTGATACTTTTCACTTTTCGAAAGTTAATTTGATTAACTTTTAAATCTAAATTGGATTAGATTAACTTAATATTTTAAGATTAAAGTTTATATATATCTTTAAAAACTATAAGAAAAATACTATAAATTGCAACTTTAATTTTCTTATATCAATTTAGTGAAAAAATATATCTTAATTAAATTGTTGGTACAGTTTAAATCTCGAGAAGTAAAAAATATCACATAAATGGAAACAAAGGGAGTACTATTTTCACTTTAACCAATCCGACAATCAAATGCTTCAACCCGCTAGAAGATTTGACGGATCAACTCTTGTTAAAAGGCGTCTCTTTTGGGGTCGTCGTTCTTGGAGTTTCCTTAGAAGTAATACAGTTTAGCGACTCACCAGTTCACAGAAGACAAGGCTGGTTTGGTCAGAAGTCAAAACAAGCTGCTTAAGAAGGTAATTACCTACTCAATTATCATTATTTTATAATTTAATTGTTATGTTATTTCAGTCTGCTTGTACACACTGATTATTTTTATCGGATATTTATTACTTTCTTCGTTCATTTTTACTTATTCGTTATATTAAAAATAATTTTCATTTTTATTTATAATGTAGACATGAATATACCAAAAATACGCAGACATATCATTTTATCTCCCATAATTAAGTAACGCAGCCGGCACTTCACTTGGAATCGTTAATGGTAATAGGAAATGTCGTATCAGTAGACTGGCAGATAACAAAATGAACATTATTGACTGGTATTTCCCAACATACGTCATTTCCTAATAAATTAAATTCATCAACCACATTGCATGAATCTTTAAATGATACTCCATAATTTATGACGACGGCCTCAAAAGAAAGTTTGAAAAGTAACATAAACTATTAGCAGAATGCACAAATTTATATATCATGCAATACTCTAAAAGGAAAAAAAGAGAAAGGAAATTGTTACTCTTTCTTCCACTTTATGCAACACTATAATATTCCTCTTTAATATTTTGAGTCATTAACTGTTCATCACTTATAGTACTCCTATATTTTTAGCTCTAAATATGTAATATAATTATAAAATAAAGTAAAAAAATTATGTTCAAATTAATCAATCAGTTTGATCCTTGTATTAGAATATAAAAAGAAACCGAGTGCGGAATGGGCATAATAAGTTGATGAGTTGTATAAAAATGATAAGTAGGGTTAGGTCAAGTTTGGGTGTTGATCAAGTAGCTTAAGATGACGTGTACGTCGACGTGAATTATCTCCAATATTTTAATTTCTGAAGCTTTCTTATAATGTGGAAGTGACATGTTATATTGCTTAGTCAACTAAATCTGGGTCAACACGCCATTGCCTAGTACTATAACTTTCTATTCCTTTCTTTTACTTTTTTGCCCTTTTCTCTTCACTTTTCATATTCTACAACAATACTCTCTTTCTTGATTAAGCTTTAATCTTTTTTTATGTATATAATATGATATTTGAAATTTAGTGGTTCGATTATTTAAAGAAAGAGTAAAGAATGCTCGATTGAAGAGAGGAGGGGGAGCCGAAAAAGAAATTGTACTCCTAAGAATAAAATTAAAATTAATTAATCACCATAAAATTGAAATAATTATCAAATTAATTTGATAGATCAATGGAGTGTCATATAAAATCTAATTTAATTGATTAATTAGGAGTATTAAATATGAACTTTTTGGGATTTACAAAAATTAATAAAGTATAATTGTTTATAAATGATTTCAAAGAAGACTTTTAAGATTTCTATTAGTTTTCCCCTAAGAAGTTCTGGGCGTATGTGTCGAAACCACCGGAATATTTTTACCTTTTAAATTGTACTTCTTCTGGAAGATTTTGAGTAAACAAAAATAAAGATACGTGGAATCATCTATTACTGGACGTACTTCTTACGTTAATCGTTACTCAACTGATTTGATCAGTAAATGGGACTTCAGTTAGATATAACTTCAATTTGTGGTTCCTTCACTTTCTTTATTTATAATCAAACTGCATATCTCAAACACTTTCTTCTAGAGAAAATAGGATAATATATATATATATATATATATATATATATATATATATTGGAAGGGGAGCCTTGGAGCATGTGATCTAGTTATGGTAGGTTGTCTACGTCACATGACCTTGGGGCGTTACCCTTCCTGTTAATGCGGAATGCTTTGTGCATCGGAATATCCTTTTTAACCTATATGAAATTTGATCAATATAACATGATATTGGTTGGAGTACTTGAACTTATGTATTTTAGTAATTTCATTGGTTAGAAACTGTCTTTAAAAGTAAGAATTACTTGCAATTTTGGACGTGCAATGTTGTCATTTCAGATACGTGCTCAACGTTTTCATTCAATATGAAGTATATATGTGGTAGAATAGTATAAATCTCCCTTTATTGGAGTTCTTTTATATATATATAGTACAATTGTAGTCCTAATGAAATTAGAATCTCTATTTTACATTAATTACATTAAAATATTAATTACAAAATATATTATGAATATATGAAATATATTCACTATCACACCCCCACAGTCGGAGCGAGAGGAGGCCGGACGCCGAGACTGGATCTGAAGTCAAGGAACATTTGCCGAGGAAGCCCCTTTGTGAAGATATTTGTGTACTGATACGAAGAAGGAACATGCAACACCCTAACGTGACCCATTGCAACCTTCTCACGAACAAAGTGAATATTCATCTCAATATGTTTGGTTCGTTGATGCTGAACTGGGTTATGAGACAAGTAGACAGCAGATATGTTATCACAATAAACCAAAGATGTCTTACGTAAGGGACAATGAAGCTCAAGAAGGAGATTTCAGAGCCAACATAGCTCGGTAACAACGTTCGCAATGCATCGATATTCTGCTTCTGCAATCGAACGGGAAAGTGTGGCTTGACGCTTGGCAGACCATAATATAATATTATCCCCCAAAAATACGCAATAGCCGGACGTAGAGCTACGGGTGTCCGGACAGCCTGCCCAATCTGCATCTGTGTAGGAGAGCAACCTAGTCGGTGCGGAGGGATATAAATGTAGTCCATAGTCAAGAGTGCCCGAATGATACGCTTAAAAGCTGTAAAGTGAGGCTCCCTAGGAGCTTGCATGAACAAGCACACCAGCTGAACAACATATGCAATATCTTGCCGAGTGAAGGTGAGATACTGAAGAGCACATGCGAGACTCCTATAAAGAGAGGGATAGCTGACCGGATCCCCGTCATCAGCACTGAGTTTGGACTTGAGTCTACAAGAGTGGGCATGATCTTGCAGTTTGTCATTTTAGCCCTGTAGACAATCTCCTATGCACACTTACGCTGACACAAGAACATGGCATGTGCGGATCTGGTCATCGATATCCCCAAAAAATAACTCAACTTATCCAAATCTGTCATAGCAAAATTCGGACTTGAGCAAGGAAATGATCTCGTGTTTCAGTGTATTAGAAGAAGTTGTCAGAACAATATCATTCACATATAAAAAAAAGATAAGATGTGTCAGTACCTCGATGAAAAATAAATAAGGAATGATCACTATTGCTGCACACGAACCCTATATGTATGATGTATGTAGCAAACCTCTCATACCTAGGGGCTTGTTTCAAACCATATAGTGACTTACGAAGACGACAGATATAATGAGGAACCTCCGGATGCACAAAATCATGCGGTTGATGCATATAAACGATTTCTTTCAAATCCCCATGTAAGAAAACATTTTTACATCAAGCTGGTGAATATGCCATTTTTTCCATGACTATGCTCAACACTGTGCGAATGGTGGCTGATTTGATCACTGGACTAAAAGTCTCACCACAATCAACTCCCTCATGCTGGCCATTTTGAGGGAATGTCCAACTACTATGCCACGTTGAAGATGAGATGGCAGCTAGAGATGTGGGAGGATTGACACTGGTAGTGAACGTGGATAAGAAATGATAGAGGTCCCCCACACTATTACATCTCATAAGAAGTCTCCCCATACGTAGGTCCTTTACAGAAAAACCAAAAGGTCAAAATCAATGGATACAGAATTATCGGTGGCAAATTTTCTGATAGAGATTAGGTTCTTGATAATGTTAGGGGCATATAGGATGTTTTTAATAGAGAGGTGGGGATGCGGTGGTGCAGTTAGTGTATGGCCAAACCCTTGAATTGGAATGCGATGACCATTTTCGACCATAATAAATTGAGGAGTATTTAAATTGCGCAGTTGAGAAGGATTACCAGAATTATTGGTGAGGTGAGACGTGGCGCCCGTATCCATATACCACACATCATCGGGCTACTTAATTTTTAAAGAATCGAGAACAATCAAACATGGCCCAAATCTGTTGGGTTGAGGCTATTGGGCTGCTGTGTAGTAGGCCTGGTGGATGGACAGGGTCTCGGTGGTGATGGGCCGCTGTGTAGTGGGCCTCAACAGTGCCCACTATTGTTGTTGGGCCTAGCCTGGAAAGGGGCTGGTCGACAGTGCCCAATGTGGTTGGGCTGCTGTATAGTGGGCCTCAGTAGTGCCCACTGTTGCTGCTGGGCCTGGCCTGTGAGAGGGGCTGGTCGACGGGGCCCAGTGCCCGAACAGTTGCCAAGGATGTGGGTTGGCCCACTGTGTCGAGTACTGGGCCTGCGACTGATTATTAGTGACACCGAGTGTTGAGGAAGAGGAAGTGGGGGAAGCTATATGGGCCGCGGGGGACGCCATGAGGGTATCAGAAATTTAGTAGAGGAAAGGGATGTATATCAGTTGTATACCAGGGGTATACAACCTGCCAGAGAGAGAAAAGGTAAGAAGGTTGAATATCAGTAGTATACCAGAGGTATACTGAGCCAGTTGTAAGAGAAGAGGTCTATGATGGCAGGGAGGGTATATTAGCCATATACAAGGCGTATATCAGCTAAGGGATGTCGTATATCGTTGTATACGGGTAGTATATGATGACAGTCAGTTTATATCAGCCGTATACAATGTGTATATCGGCTGTTTCCAGTAGGATTTGGCATCAGAAAAGAAGAAGAAAAGAGGGGGGGGGGTGAATAGAGTAGGGGTTTTAGGCTTCTAATACCATGTAGAATAATGTAAATCTCTCTTTATTGAAGTTCTCTTATTAATGTCATATATATAGAGTGTACAATTGTAGTCCTAATGAAATTAGGATCTCTATTTTACATTAATTATACTAAAATATTAATTACAGAATATATTATGAATATGTATCATAGTTTTTGACATAGATAATCTTAACATTAGAAAAAGTCAAAGTAATTATTTCTCACAGGATTAATTTTCTCTCAGAAGACATTTTTATCAGTATATTTTAGTGCATTACTCCTAGTGTTTGGTTGCTTGCTGGTCAAGGGTTCATTAAGTCTTGTTTAATTGAATTTGCAAAAGTTGAATATATATGGATCAGAAGATTTATCAACACGTTAGGAAACTTTAGTACTATTTGTCCACATTGTGGTGGCAACTATAAATAATATAGAGAGAATTCAAATGGAAGTGTACAAAAGACGGATCAACTTATCTTGGCAAACCATATGTACTATTCTAGAGGGCAAGAATATTTATTGATAACCACTTCAAATTCATATAGTATTCCCCATATCATAAAGCAATAATAGACTATAACTATTGCCGTTTGCCGAATATGTTTATTATTAATAAATTATTAATGTTGCCGTCTTATCGATCGCTAAACATATTCATCGTAAAAATCTTTTGTTTTTAGAGGAACCAAAACAAGTCAAAATTAATATTTGTTGGACCATAATATTCAATGATATTTATGGTGTTTGAACAGTCTCTTTTGAAATATTGTTTAGAAAAGTCTTCTATGATAACAAAATCATATTTGGATAATTATTTTTCTTTTTCTAGAAATTTCCTAAAAACTTTTGCGGTTTCTAAAGTCGAACTGATTTTGCTCTGCTTGTCACTACTATTTAAAAAAAAAAACAGTCAGACAGACAAGAAGATATGTAGAAAACTTTAGTTTTTTTTCTTTGACCAACTTGGGCACTTGGCTCTAGTTGCAACGTTGGACAATCAATACGATGATTTTCTAGGAGACTGTGAAAATGTCGTTCTAAATTTACCTTATTCTAAAAAATAAATTAAACTTTATCAAATATACTTTAAGCTCTTTTTATCCTCTAAGATAACTCCGTCAAAATGTTCTATAAATTCCTTCGGTTTATTTTAAGTGTTACTTTGGGTTGCGGTGCAGCCATCTTATTAAAGGGATGTTAATTAAAATTCTTCGCTAAAAAGTTACTATCGTATAGGTAGATAATTTTTTTAAAATGTATATATGTATAAGCTGATTTTCATTGATTTTTTTTGTGTTGTGTGTTTACTATATTATATTTTGACTTTTCTTAGTGAAAATTTTGACTTTGCCATTGAATTTGGATCACGAAATTTAAGAAAGTGAGAATTTTTTTATATCATATAATCTTAAACTAAAGATGTATATACATCAAAATGTTCTTTGAATTTTATAGTATCAAACATGTCATATAAATTATTGTAATAAACGGATTACATACTAAATTTATAAACTGATATTCATTTTCAAAACAAACTAAAAAAGTAAAATATATAAATTAATACAGAAAGTATAATTTATCATTTTTAAAAAATGAGACAGAATATTACATTCTCCTATCGGTTTACACTTTACATATTTATCGTTCAAGCACTCTCAGCTAAATTGAACAATTCTCTTGTACTATACTAATTTCTAAAAACAATAGCACTTCCTATATGACCAAAATATCCAAATTCCGTACGTTTTCTGCAAAATTTTAAATTAGTAAATTCAAGACTTTCCAAGTGGGGTTTGTTTGATCGCCAAGTCTAGTCAGTTAGAAAAGTATTCAATCTCTGAATTTAATTCAAAACTATAAAATATAAAATAAAAAAATCAAACGCCTTCCTGGTTACTTCCATTAGAACTCTTCCTTGTGTTTCTAATGGACTTTGGTTTCCACGTATATGCTTAAGATATTTTTTATTTTTCATTCAATATTCGGTATTCATATTAACTCCGATTAAATTTATATTCACAAAAAATCTAATATTAAAAATAAAATACTTCCTAATAAAAATAATTTTATACTCAAAAATAAAGTACTTCCTAATAAAGGATGAATGATTAGTTACCCCTCAATCACATTACCTTAATTATATGCCTAAGATTCCACGTAAAGGAAGCAGTCAACTAACTCCCTTAAATTTGTGACCACCTACTTCACCTTCCTATCACCTTTCTCTTTCAAAATCTATATAATCTAAGCCACTTTTCCCCAATTTTCAGCAACTAGTTCAGTTTCTTGATTCAATCATCCAAAACCAAAAAGAAAAAATTCCCTTAAGAAAACAATTCTTGCAACTTTCTGGGACTTACCCAAGTTCTTGAATTTGGGTTTGTGCTTTACAAAAAAAAAACAATTCTTGCAACATTTTGAGACTTATCCAAGTTCTTGAATTTGTTTTTTTGCTGAAAAAGAAAAAAACAGGGGGAAAACAGAACACAAAAAAAGATCCAATCTTGATAACTCAAATATGGCTAGATTTTTAACAACTTTGTTGTTTTCATCATTCTTGTTGTTAAGTCTATTTTCTATTTCTTCATATGCTCAACAAAATTGCTCAGCTTTTTCTTTCAGAAATAACCAAAATTTTGCAACTTGCAATCCTTTGCCTCTACTAAACTCTGTTCTTCACTGGAGTTACCATCCAGGTAACCACACAGTTGATCTTGCTTATAGACATGGAGGTGTATCAAATTCAGATTGGGTAGCTTGGGGTTTAAATATTGATGGATCAGGAATGGTTGGTACACAATGTTTGGTTGCACTTTCAAATTCAAGTGGACAAATTCATGCATACACTTCTCCTATTTCTGGTTTAAACACTCAACTAACACAAGGTGCTTTGAGTTTCAATGTGCCAAGAATTGAAGCTGAGTTTTCGAATGGTGAATATATTATTTTTGCAACTTTGGCACTTCCTAGTGGAAGGACACGTTTTAATCAGGCTTGGCAAAATGGTAGAGTTTCTGGTCAGACTTTGCAACCTCATGATCAGTTTGGTGATCACATGAGGTCTTTTGGAAGTGTTGATTTTGCAAATGGACAGTTAGGGAGTGATGATGGTAGCTCTGTCACTTCTAGACAACGTAGAAGACATGTGAGTTCACACTCCTTTCTTAATTTCCTTAGAATTTAATTTATATATGTTAGAGAGTGAAAAGAATTACATTATCAGTACATTTTAGTCTGTCCTAGCATACATAACCTGCCTGGTTTTTCATATTACTAATCCTACTTTTTATATGGACGGCTGCAAAGGCAGATACAACTTAGTTTACTAGGTCCAATTAAACTTCGTATTCTCGATGCATAGCTTAAATATATATATATGTCAAAAATTACTATAAAATTCAACCAATATTAAATCTCAAAAGTCCAATTGATTCAACGGTAAATTAAAATCATCAAGTTCAAAATTTAGATGTGCCACTTTTAGGTGATGTGATTTGTAAAAAGTTATTTAAGCTTTCAATATTATACTCTGTTCGTTTCAATTTATGTGTCTTGATTCGAAGTCTGAAGGTCAAACTAACTAATTATCAATGTAAATTTAGACATAAAATCTTTGAATTTTTAAAAATAATTTTCACATTTAGAAACTAAATAAAAATTATTATAAATCACAATAGTTAACAATTTATAAAGTATATGAAAAATCATGGTTGAAAAAGGTATTCTTGAGTAACTAGGACAAGTAAATTAAGATACACAGAGTAGACGTTAAACTTATTTTTATATCCAGTATCCTTTTTTTTTTTGCCAAACACTTGGAAGAAAGAAAGAAAGAAAGAAAGAAAGAAAGAGGGAGTTTTGACAGGTGTAATTCTTGAAAATTTGACAGGTTCATGGAGTATTGAATGCTGTTAGTTGGGGAGTGTTAATGCCAATGGGTGCAGTATTTGCAAGGTACTTGAAGGTGTTTAAAGCAGCAAATCCAGCCTGGTTTTATCTACATGTTGCTTGCCAAACTTCAGCCTATATTGTCGGTGTTGCTGGATGGGGCACTGGTCTCAAACTTGGCAGTGATTCTCCTGGTATCAAATTCACTACTCACAGGAACATTGGCATCACTCTCTTTTGCCTTGGAACTCTTCAGGTAGATGTCTATCTCTCTGTCTATATCTGTATGTGTTTTCACACTATAGATAACATCACCATGAAAAAAAGATTTAGACTTCTGTACACATTTGAAAGAGTAAGTGGGACCGCTTCAACTGAACCAACCGCTACCATTGTATTACACATTGTTAAATATACCCGTGATATACATGGGTTAGTATACCATGTATATCACAGTTTCACAAGGAATTAAACCAAGTGTGACACCGTGGTATACACGGTATACTAACCCGTGTATATCACGGTTTTTTAGATTAATTATGGTGTAAATATTGTATTAAAATTAGGCTTGTACACTTACCATATGTATAGGATTCTTGTATAACTAAAATATGGTTTTGGGATCAGAATAGGAATAGATTTTCCTATTATGGAAAATTGTAAATTGTATATATACTCTTTCATTAATGAAAATAATCAAGGGATTATTTCTTTCATGGTATCAGAAGTCTAGGTTATATTTTCCTCTCCTAAATCTCCCTGATCGTGGCACGGTTTCCAAGGACATACTCTCGATTCCGACCACTTCTCCTCTCCCAAACTACCTAAATTTTCTTTCAAATCCCTACATCACGTCTTGCGTTGCTAGTATGACTAAGAACACGTTTCGCCCTGCCCTTACTGTTTCTAACATCAAGAATCACATCCCTATCATTCTTGAAATAGAAAACGTACAATACACGACGTGGGCCGAACTGTTCAAAGTTCACGCACGCTCGCATCAAGTCCTCCATCACATTATCCCCGCAGCTCCTACTGATACGGAGGTGCCTAAACCCGAGGATGATCCTAAATTGTGGTCGACCCTTGATGCTACCGTTCTTCAGTAGATTTACTCCATTATCTCTACCGACCTATTACAAACTATTATTGAGCCTGACGCTACAGCTAAGGCTACTTGGGATAGAATACATGATATATTCCAAGATAATCAAAATTCTAGGGATGTTACTCTTGAGCAGGAATTCTCCCACGTCAACATGGAAGATTTCCCGAACGTTTCAGCTTACTACAAAAGGTTGAAAGAATTGGCGAACCAACTCCGCAACGTTGGCGCGCCGATACTAATGATCATTTAGTCCTACAAATGGTTGTAGGCCTATCTGAAGCCTATAGTGGTGTTAGTACGCTTCTTCGTCAGAGCAGTCCTCTTCCGTAATTTTATCAGGCTCGTTCTATGTTTACACTCGAAGAAACCGGCTTGGCAAAAAATGTGGCTACCAGCGCTAGTCTCGTGGTCATGATGACGTCCTCCACTAATTCTCAAGGTTTTATTGATAATTCGGGCCAAAACCGTGCTCACGGTGGCGGCAAGCATGTTCGGAAAAATAATGGGAAAAATTACGGGGCAAACGCAGCGATGATTCAAGCGATGGTGGCCGTGGCCAAAGCGATGTGATGGGCCCGCCCGATAACGATGAGGCCACCGTCTAAGCGGTCGACCATGGGCCCCCTAGCAGTGGGCCTGGGCCAGTGGACAATGGCCCAACGACCCATATTCTCGGCGTGTCGACCACGGCGGTGGTCGCCTGCACTATTTCTGGCCTAACACACAGTGGTCTAGTGGTTTTCGCCACCCATCTGGGTCGGGGCAGCAAACATGTGTGCTTGGGCCTCGGCCTCCGCAGGCCCACCATGCAGCGGGCTCCACTCCAATCGATATTGAAGCTGTGATGCACACACTTGGTTTAAATCCTCCGGACCTGAATTGGTACATGGACACCGGCGCCACTACCCACATAACGCCCGATCAAGGTACTCTCTCATCTTATTCCAATTTGAGCAACAATCGTGGCATAATTGTTGGTAATGGCAATTCAATTCCAATTCGTGGTTACGGTCATAAAACTTTGTCTCCCCCCCCCCCATCCACCTCCTATCTAGGAAAATACCCTTCATGCTCCTAAATTAATAAATTCACCACTGATAATTCTGTTTCTGTTGTTTTGTTCCTTTTGGGTTTTCTGTGAATGATTTCAAGACGGGGATTCCTCTCATTGGATGTGATAGTATGGGAGATCTTTATCCTATCACGCCCACTTTCGGTCTCTCGAGTCAAGCCTTGCCATCTACTTTTTCAGCTCTAGCTCCTTCCTTATGGCATGCACGTTTGGGTCACCGTGGGTCATCTATTGTTTCATCCTTGCATAAAAATAATTTTATTTCTTGTAAGGGTGCGAGTAGTACTCCACTTTGTCAATCCTGCCCTTTAGAAAAACATGTTAGATTACCATTTGTAGCTTCTACTTCTCGTACTTTAATGTCATTTGATATTATTCATAGCGATATATGAACATCTCCCGTTTTAAGTTATGTGGGCCATCATTATTATGTTCTATTTTTGGATGATTATTCTAATTTTTTATGGACTTTTCCGTTAGCGAAAAAATCTCACATTTTTTCCACCTTAAAATTTAGAGCATTCGTCCGCACCCAATTCGAACGCGAAATAAAGAACATTCAATGTGATAATGGCAAGGAATATGCTAATGGGATGTTTCGGGATTTTTGTGCCGCTAATGGCATTAGTTTTCATTTTTCTTATCCTCATACGTCTTCACAAAATGGGAAAGCTGAACGAAAAATTCGTATCATTAATAATATTGTCCGAACTTTGTTGGTCCATGCTTCCGTACCCCATTCCTTTTGGTATCACGCTCTACAAATGACTACTTATCTTCTTAACATTCTTCCTACCAAAGGTTTGACATATTTCTCTCCTCTTCTAATCTTATATAATAAGACTCCTTCGTATTCACATCTTATGGTATTTGGGTGCTTATGTTATCCACTCTTTTCGTCAACTACAATTAACAAACTTCAAGTCTGTTCTACTCCTTGTGTGTTTTTGTGTTATCTCTCTACTCATCGTGGTTACAAGTGTTTTGATTTATCGTCTAATAAAATCATCATTAGTCGCCATGTTATTTTCGATAAAACCCAATTTTCGCTTGCAAAGGTAAATAGTCCCGGGCCTAGTTCGTATAGTTTTTTAGATGACGATGTCTCCCCGTATATTATCCACCATTTATCGGACTTGTCCTGCGCCCGAAATCCGCCAACGTGCCCGAAATCCGCCAACATAGAGTTTTGAGATTAGAATAGGAATAATATTTTTCTATTATAGAAAATTATAAATTGTATATATACTCTTTTATTAATAAAAATAATCAATGAATTATTTATTTCACACATATAAATCACCTTTATCTGAATGGATTAACTCTAAAATCTTGAATTCACTTCTACAAACAGCTGCGCACGAACAAAAGACCGGACCTTATTTTGGGGAAGTTACACATTTGGCCGCTCGCTGAAAATAATTACAATAACTAACCATATATACAGATAAAATACACGCCCGCTATCATTTTGGTGGGAAGCAATACAGTGTATTTTATTTTATTTTGCTTAGTACGTCAGCCCCTCAAACTTGCATGATTTTTTCATTAGACACCTGTTTCAAACCGTATTACACATATGATTACCTTAACTGAACTTAACTCTAAATCTTGAATATGCTTCTACAAACAGTTGCACACGCACAAAAGACCGGACCCTTGCATAGAGAGCAAAAAATTTTGTTTACTTTTTTTTTTTTTGTCTATTTTTTTCATTTAGACACCTGAACTAAGGATTATACCCACTTCTAATTGCTAATTTATATGATTAAAAACTTTGTAGGTGTTTGCTTTGCTTCTGAGGCCAAAGCCAGACCATAAATACAGATTATACTGGAATATCTACCACCATGCTATTGGATACACAGTGATAAGTCTGAGCATTGTCAATGTGTTTGAAGGATTTGATGCATTGAATGGGCAAAAGAATTGGAAGAGGGCTTACACTGGGATAATCATAGCCTTAGGGGCCATTGCAGTTTTATTAGAAGCCTTCACTTGGTTCATTGTCATTAAAAGGAAAAAAACAGATTCTAACAAGTACCCTCAAAATGGAACAAATGGTGTTAATGCTTATGGAAATGGGACTCATCAGCAGGCATAAATTAACATAGAATTATTGGACTCTACATAAATGTCACTTTGGACATGTTTTGTATGCATATATGTTTTTGATTGTTTGGTTCAGATGATTGTTTATTTTTTATGGTTTAGCATCAGATTTTGGTTTTTTTCCACATGGATATATTCTTGTATACATATATGTTGAGAGACCACCTATTTGTGGTTTATTTATCAGTACTAGTAGTCTTTTTATTCACTTTCATCTATTTTCCAATAATAATTTTCTTTTAATTTAGTACAATTCAAGATATGATATATCATGAGAGTTTAATTTTTGTACACTAATAGCGTATAGTTCCTTTTACACCTAAAATGTTAAGATAACCAACAAGAAGAGTAACTATCTACGACATGTTCAATAGAATAATAATCTACTATATCCACCCTCCCCCCACCCCCCACCCTCTACCCCAAAAAAAAAAACTAATAGTTTACCAAGTGCCGTATTGTCATCAAGTTGGAAAAACAAGAATTGGGCCTTCTAGAAGTTGAAACTTCAAAAAACAACAAAAGTGGAATAAGAAGAGGTCAAGTTGAGAAGCAAAGTGTTTACTAGTTGCAATTGCAAGCAAAGTTGTTCTCTAGAAGAAATGCCCAATTGCTAGTCAATACCTAATTTGACAAAAAATAGAAGTCAGGTCGACTTTAAGTACGAAACTACTACTTAAATCCGGTTCTTTTTTAAATAAAAAATTCAAAACTAAACAGTTATTTGAAAACTTAGCATGAAATCATATTTTTGAAGAAATATTAGAAGGGAATAGGCTTTGTGTCACGACCCAAAATCTTAGTTGTGCCGTGAGGACATCTACCCTGAATTCATAGGCGAACCCCATCCATATAAGACAAATTAATTAATTAACAATGCAAAAAAATAAAAGACCCCCAATGTACTGACAATGTCTTGAATACTTAATACATAAAAGCTAAGTCAAATCCTCAAAATCTGGCAAGTCACAAGTACAGGAACTTCTAAATAAGATGACAAAGCCTGAATACTTGATACAAATGTTGTCTGAAGTAAAAGAGACAGAAAGTAAAAGGGATAGAGGGAATCCAGTGCTGGAAAGGCACCTGCACCTCACCCTGGACTCTAAGTAAGCTCTCCAAACGCCCACGTCGCTACGCTCCACTTGAACCCAGATCAGTACCTGCACACAGAAGGTGCAGCAAGTGGAAAGTCAATACGGGAAGCACGTGTACCCAACATCATCGTTGATCAACCGTAACTATAATAGTGGCGAGGGTTGAAACTTTTCAACAATTCTCTACTTAATTAGTTAGTTAAGATATAATCGCTTCAAAGTCATTAACTTTGTAAATAGATATGATTCAAAGTATTCTTTCCTATTTGATCCCTTTGAATTTCATATTCGAAGTTGCGATCGGATTCTACAACTAAGTCAACTACGAAGATCATCAGTCTTATCCAAAATCTATCATAAAGTACCCATCTTTACTAGAAAGGAAGCTAAAAACCTCCACAAGATCCAAACCTAAACCCAGGTAGGGCGTCTAGTCTCACAAAGTTCTGTCTTTTAGTCATTTACCATTAAAAAGTTATAAAGATTCTATTTTTCTTCCAATTTAGGCAAGAAAATCATAAAAATTACACATTTACATCAATCGAGCACAAAAGACATAAAGTTCACATCAACAAGTATAAATGAGATGCAATGCAAGTGACATGTATGATATGCAATGATCATTTATACCCGGTATACACACGCTTCTGCAGTAGTTTTCACGTGATCGATGGGGGATTCATGAAGTTCATATACCCACCCGAAATCATTTCTCATAAAGTACCAGCTTTGTGATTGTAATATCATCATCATCATCACTCTTACCATGTACCATATCCAATAACCAACCTTCAAAGTCCCTTTTCAGTATCTCATCAATCAAGTGTCAATAATATCATGAATGTATGAAATAAATATGTGTATACCATGCAGAAGCATAAAATCAAATTAATTAATAATACAAATTTCTTTCAAGATTTAGACGAGATGTAGAGTGATAAATGCATGACAAGTCATAATCACAGAATCTACCAAACATGGCTATCATAGCCCAAGTAAACAACATTCATACTAACCTAAGTGGATTTATGCACCACGCTCATTGGATTTATGCACCACGCTCATGGCCCAAAGGCTAAACATATAGTCTCCGTCACATTATAACTACTTAAATTTTTAATTACCCTTTTAAGTACACTGGTACCCGCATAACTGCTCGTCACCTTATGAGTACGGGACACTCAATTCCCATTACACCCATTAATCACTTAACCAACACTTAAACACTATATTAAGGTCTAGTAAGAGTGTTATTAGAATCGTATGACCTTGTAGAGTATTGTTTTGATCTTGGTGAACTCTTTTTAGCAATAAATTACCGTTTGACCCCTCGGGATTTGAGAATAGGCTTTGGATTGACTTAGCAATAAATCAAGGAAGGTATGACAAATCAAATACTGATTGTTATACTTATCATAAACTTGGACATTTTTCTTGAGAATATAAAAATAATTTGGAGGAAATAAATATTTTGTGGAGAGTAAAAATGAAGATGAAGTTTTACTCATGACATGTAAAGAAGAAGAAAGTGTAGAAAGAAATCAATGGTTCCTTGATACCGGTGCAAACAACCATATTTGCAGGAAAAATTTTTATTTGTGGAGTTTGTGGAATTGAATGGTGGAAATACCACTCTTGGATAGGGGTGCTTATCGGTCAGTTCAGTCATGTTTTGAATATTACTGATAGAATATAGCATGGTATCGTGCTCAAATAAGATTAGGATTGTAATTAAACTAGTGTACAAACTTATCATAGTTGTAGAATTCTTGCACAAGTATGATTAGGATTTAGAAGTATATTATGAATAGTATTTTCCATATTTGGAGATTGTAACTTGTATATATACTCATTCATTAATAAAAATAATTAAATGGTTATTTCTTTCAATTACTGATTCCGTTTATCGGTTATCGGTTTGTAAATTTGCTAAACCGATAACCAAACCATTAAGATATTTGTTATTGGTTTTCGATTTATTAGTTAGTTGCCTTAACAATTTGGCTTTCTATCTAACCGATAAAGAAATGCTTCTCTAATTTTTTCCCTTTCTCTTGTTTTAATTTGTCCATATATACACTCAAACTGTTAAGTTGTTTTCATTTCCATTTGGTACACTTGTTCAGTCTTCATACATATTATCTGCACCATTAAAATATAACTGCGGTTTATGTTGGTGGTATGTTCGAGTTGATTTTTCCTCATTTTGATGTGGAATGTATGAACATGTCATTTGAGACTCAATAACTTGCTTTTTCAAATACCCCTGCAATATTTTCTGAGAGATGTACTTTCTGCCGCTATCTAACTTAATTCTTTTAAGTTTTAATAGAAGGACTGCAAGGAGTTTTAACAGTCTTTTGCTAGAAAGGAAGGATAATTCTAAAAATTGGATAAGTATAGAATTAAATATTAAGATCAAAAGCTAGCCTTTATGTCCATGTTCACTTTCAGAAGCTAACACATCAATCAATTAGGAATAGCCGAATAGGGTTTTTCCTAAATTTATTTTTATATAATTAGAAATAAAACAGTAATTTTAATCGGTTCTTATTAGGTTATCAATTTAACCGTTAATAAAACTTAAAAACTGAAAGCCGAACCGATAGTCTAATAAGAAAAATTACAAAATCGTTTAAAAACTATTAATCCGATATGGTTAAACCAACAATATTTTTTTTCGATTCGGTTTACCGGTTAAATCGGTTCTTGCACACTCCTACTCTTAGAGACTCTTCAAAAGTTTAAACCAAAGGCAAATATATGATTTTAATTCGTTTGAAAGATGAAAATCATCAATTTATCTCCAATGTCATGTATGTACTGAAATGAAAAGTAGTAATATTTTGAGTTTGGGACAACTCTTGGAGAAAAATTATGACATTTATTTGAAAGATAAAAAGTTGACTATAAAAGATGAAAATGGGAGATTGTCAGCCAAGATTCATATGGCTAAATATAAAATATTTATTTTGAATCTTCAAAGTGATGTACCGAGCTGCTTGTTTTTATGTCAAATATTTATCTTGGCTTTGGCAAATGAGATTTGGTCATTTGAATTTTGATAAAGGGTAGTCAATCATTAATCATCCTAATCAACTTTGTGAAAGATGTCTCCTTGAAAAGCAATCAAGAAAAAGCTTTCCCAAAGAGTCATTGACAAAAGCGTGGTGCCTTTGGAGTTACATAGATGTATACGAACCTATCAAGCCAACCTCACTTGATAAAAATAATTATTTTCTTCTCTTTATTGATGATTATTCTAAAAAAAAAAATTATTTTTTGAATTACGTCATTTCCATCCGACAATGGTGGAGAATTCACTTCAAATGAGATGAAGGTTCTTTGTGAAAATACTGGAATTCGTTAATCTTTTATTGTTTTAATATCACCTCAATAAAATGACATGGTAGAGAGAAAGAATCGGACTATTCTCAACATGGCAAGAAGTATGCTGAAGAGCAAAAATATACATAAGGAGTTTTGGACTGAAGCAGTTACTTGTGCGATATATTTATCAAATCAACATCACACCAAAAGTTTACGTGGCAAAACATCGCAAGAGGCTTGGAGCGGTTTCAAACAAAAAATTGCTCACTTGCGAGTGTTTAGAAGTATTGCTTATGCACATGTACCGGATGAAAGGAGTTCTAAGCTTGATTACAAAAGTGAGAGGTATGTTTTCGATGGTTATGATCAAAGATCTAAAGATTATAAGTTATATAACCCACAAGGTTACCATAAGCAAATATGTTGAAGTTGATGAAGATAGTGCTTGAAAATGGAAATCTGAAGAGCAAAATCACTCTTTTAGTCCTTGATGACGAAGATGATGAAGAAGTTATGGAGCAGCCTACTACACTACCTGTAACATTTTCACCGCAAGTTCAAGAAGTAGGAGAATCAAGTTCAAGTGATGTACCTCGAAAGGCTAGAAGTCTTCATGAATTGTATGATGCAACGAAAGAGGTAACCGAAAATTTAAGTGATTTAACTCACTTTTATTTATTGGCGGATAGTGAGCCTCTAAGCAATGAGGATGCGGCCCATAATTCAAAATGAAGAGATGGGATAGATGAAGAAATCAAGAAGAATGTTACATCGGAGTTGGTCACACTTCCAAAAGGCAAAAACGTCAAATGGGTGTACAAACTTTTTTTTGGTGTGTAATACCCTTCAAAGGCACTGGTATTTAATTTTTGCCCTTCAAATTTAAAATCTTTAATTTTTGTCTTTCTCCAAAAAACTCATGGATTCCGTGTTCGAATTCCTGCTCAGGCAAAAAAAAAATTGCAACGCAGAGGTTTGTAGCAAAATTAGGCCGATTAGGACAAAATTAGGCCTATTAATTAGGCCTATATCGGCAGAAGTTTGTCTTTAAGACAGAGGTTTTGAGTGAAAGTGTGCCTTATAAAAAACCTCTACTGAATAGGCCTAATTTTATCAGAATAGGCATAATTTTGTTATAAACATCTGTCTTACGATTTTTTAAAATTTTTTTGCCTGAGCAGAGGTTCATACACATAAACTCGAAGTATTAGGCGAAAGATAAAAATTAAATATTTTAAATTTAATGGACAAAAATTAAAGACCTCCCCATAAACTAAAAAAGAAATTCTGAAGGAGAAGTAGGAAAGGCACAAAGTAATATTTGTAGCAAAGCGGTACAAGCAAAAGGTCGATATTGACCTAAGATGTGTGAGATAGCTAAATTAATGAAGAAAAGAATTTGAAGCTTAAAATCAAGAATAGTATTAGTTGAATCTGTTTAGCCGTTGTGAAATTTGAGCAAACAAAACCTCCATAGCAGCAACAGCAGAAATGTAGTAGTCCTATCCTATGTAGGAAAAACAATGGCTTTATCACTATCCTCTTCTTCACTTCCTCTACTAACCCACTTCCTAAATCTCTCATTACCACCTTTTCTTGCTTCCCAATTAGCACTCTTTTTCTTCTTCTTTATCCCTCCAAGAATTCCAAAAACAAGTTGCTGAGATATCGCAATTCTTTCTCCACCCATGTTTCCGTCGCCGATGAACAGACACATGACAAAATTGTTCTCCCCACGAACGAATCATCTGATGGACTCCTTAGAATTCGCCATACGGTAATGTAAATACTAAATACTGGATGTGTTTCTTGGTGTTGCAGAAATAAAGTCATTTCCAGTTTTTATTATCTTTAAAATTGAAAATATTAAGAGGGGCAATTTTCTCAGAAATAAGTAATGCTTAACTACATTGTTGCCAATCTTTAATGCCACTAATATCACTCGGAATGCTGTACTTATACTGTTTGTAGATTACCGAATGTCACCTAATGCTTAACTCATTACTACATTGGTAAATGAGCTAAGTGTCTATCGGAACACAAAGGTAGAGGAAAGGTATGCGTATATCCTACCTCCCCAGATCTCACTTGTGGGATTACACTGGGTATTTTGTTGTTGTTATTACTACATTGGTAAATAATAGTTGAAATGATTTATAAAAGTAAAACTTTTTTTTATCACAGAAAGCTATTTTTCTTGTGCTGAAGACATCCATTGTGTTGAAGTAATTAGTTTACATTATTTAACCAAAAGAAAAACACATAGTCTTGTTCTTGTACACTATTTGAATTTGGAAAGTTTATTTTAATGATTTTGAATGTTGTTGGAAATGAGGTTCGTATTAGCTATTGCATTTCCAGTATTTTGTTATCTTTGAAATTGAAAATATTTGCTTCAAAAGAGGAACAATTACAGAAATAAGTAACGCTTAATACATTGTTGCCAATATTTAATGCTACAAATTCACTCAAAATGCTGTTTTTATACTTTTTCTTAGATTACCGTAGGCCACCTACTTTTTAACTCATCACAAATTGGTAACTAATCGATGAAATGTTTATAAAGGTAGAACCTTTTTCCACAGAAAGCTATTTTTCTTGTGCCAAAGACATCCATTGTGTTGAAGTAATTAGTTTAGTTTGTAACTCATAGTCTTCTTCTTGTACATTATTTAGATTTTGAAAGTTCGTTTGTTTAATGATTTTAATGTTGTTGGCAATGAGGTTTGTGTATTGTCTATTGCAACATATCTTGTTTTAGCGAGGATTGATATGTTTACTCGATCAGCATGTAGATGCTGAGTTTTTATAGTTCAAGTGTGACCAGCAGATTTTAAATTACAATTCTTGCTGCAGTGTGCTCATGTTATGGCCATGGCAGTCCAAAAGCTCTACCCAAATGCAAAAGTGACGATTGGGCCGTGGATTGAAAATGGTTTTTATTATGATTTTGATATGGAGCCTTTGACTGACAGAGACCTGAAGATGATTAAGAAGGAAATGGTGAGATAACTCATTTTTTCAGTTACTGTTAGAAATGTTTTGCTTGCTAGTCCCCCCCTCCCCACGACGTTCCACCCCCTAAGAAAAGAATAAGGAAACAGTGTGATCTTGTCAATAAAGCAGTGATTTCTGGTTAGAGAACTGACATCTTGAATTTTCTGTAGGATCGAATTATCAGCCGAAACTTGCCTCTTGTTAGAGAAGAAGTTAGCCGGGATGAAGCTCAGAATAGAATAATGGCTATCAATGAACCTTACAAGATAGAGGTTTTAGAGAGCATACAGGAGGAACCAATTACCATATATCATATTGGTAAGACCTTGATTAGTTGCTTTTGTTCTAGAACCACATACCCTATCTATTTTAGGACTATACTTGGTGACTGATTGAAGTGTCTCACATTATCAAAATTATCTTGACAGAAGATTATGGTATTCCACTTGAGAATTTTTTAGAGTATGGACCTTATCTATTTCTTGAGGATCTACTATTGTACATGTTGACCTAAACCTTAGTATCTATCTTGATTTCATTGTTATATAACAAATGATCATATGCTAGAGTGCTACACTAATTCACGGAGGATGAGTTCTGCTCTTTGCTGCTATTTACATCCTTCTTGAGAAGTGTTTCAGGCGGAATTGTAAATACCTACCCTAGTTATTGCTGCAGGTTGTTCTGAAGATATAATTCTTCTGTTGAATTATATAGTTACTTCTTAATATTGTTAAGAACATCAGGTTAAAATCTTTTTCATGTGAGGTAGTATATTCCATTCTGGTCTGTACTAAATGCACTTATACTTGTAGCCAAGGCAACTATTTTCACTTTGAGAGAATTTCATTTCTCGAGATAGAAACTTACATTTGTGGAGGACCAAATTGGTGTTATGGGAAGTGTTTCTTCAACAGGTAAGTGAAGTTTCAGAGTTCCATGACAAAGGCTGCTAAGAAAGATCTTGGGTCACTTTAGGTCATAATGCACAAGAGGCAGGTGGAAATCTGTACCATATTGAAATTGTAAGAGTGCAATGATAGTATTATGCGGGTTCAGTTGTTATTATTATTGTTAGCGCTAAAAAGAGAGGGAAACTGAATCTTGCACCTGGATGCCAGATGACTTGAACCTGGATGGACCCCTAGATAGTTGATAATCTTACTTTTAATCTTCCTGAACTTCTACTTCTAACTCGAACTTTTCCATTGGATCCTCATACCCCACCCTGGAAGTTTCAACATTTTTGCAGAGGTCTGAGTTTGGGGGTGGGGGGACTCCAGTCTCAACCTTTGTGGTACCAGATCGACTTGCTGTGCAAGAATCAAGCTTCCATACTGTTATTAGTGCTAACAATAATTATTACTATAATACTATTTTCAATCAAAAAGTGCTTCAGAAAATGTAGAATAGGTGAACTTACTTAAAGAATTTACCAGCTATGCTTCTGTAGAACATCATTTTTACTGCATTACTTAGATATAGTTGACAGATTACGGTCAATCGAAAAAAGGACTAAGACTTCTAAGAGGTGCCCAAAGAAGGTTAAGTTTAGACTTCTACAGTTCTAGCTAAAATCACCCTTCAATATGTAGGTCTTCAGCCGATATGTGCATATCCTTCCTTTATAAAGCACCCACAAAAGCTTCATCTTGTATTTTCCGGAATTTTATCTGATTGTAGAAACATCCACGTAAACATGCTGCTCAAACAACAAAGTATATTTTACCTTTTTCTCATTATTAAATGCTTCTTTTTGTAGGTAATGAATGGTGGGATCTTTGTGCGGGATCTCATGTTGAAGCTACAGGAAAGATTAACAAAAAGGCTGTTCAGCTTGAATCTGTTGCTGGCGCTTACTGGAGAGGAGATGTAAAGAAACCAATGCTCCAAAGGATTTATGGCACCGCATGGGAGAATGAGGACCAGTTAAAAGCATACCTTCACTTCAAAGAAGAAGCTAAACGGCGTGATCACCGGCGAATTGGCCAAGATCTTGATCTCTTCTCCATACAGGCAGGTCTCTCTTTGATTAACCCATTTATGAGACTTATGATGTATATATACTTTTTTTATGGAATAAGATTCAATAACTTATTTTTTGTTGTTGCGTATGCTCACATGAATTGAAACTCAAATTGATTGTAATATTGGCAGGATGAAGCTGGTGGAGGCTTAGTGTTCTGGCATCCCAAGGGAGCTATGATTAGGCACATAATAGAAGATACTTGGAAAAAGATTCATATGGAACGGGGCTACGATTTGCTCTATACTCCCCATGTAGCTAAGGCAGATCTTTGGAAGATTAGTGGTCATCTGGACTTCTACAAAGAGAATATGTTTGATCAGATGGAGATTGAGGAAGAGCTTTTTTCAGCTTCGGCCAATGAACTGCCCTTATCATGTATTGGTCTATAAGAGGCAGTTACACTCTTATCGGGATTTTCCAATCAGAGTTGCAGAGTTGGGAACAGTGTATAGATATGAGTTATCTGGAGCCTTACATGGACTTTTCCGTGTAAGAGGTTTTACTCAGGTATGTTGTCAAACGTAAGATTTTTATTTACCTTAACATCTGTATCTTTGATTAGAATTATCATCCCTAAGTGAGCAGTTATTGCATTCAATTCTGAAAGAGAAGGAATGAAGGATGGTAAAATGGGTCTTGCATTTTGTTTGTGTTTTCCTGTGAAGTAGCACGATAACCTCTGGCTTATGCAACAACTAATATGAACAAATGAAGATGCATGGAAACCCATTGTTGTGGAGCATAACATACTTGCTATAGTTGATTAGAAGTTATCTGTCTTCTCCTCTTGGAAGCTAGGATTTTGTTTTGGTCTGATTTGGATTCTCTTCGACACGGAGAACAAATTAATCTGTTCTCTCTTTATGGGTTTAGAGTACCACCTTGAGTCTCAACATCTGATCTTTGTTATTGGCTGAAACATTTGGTATTTCCAGTAAACATCAAACGTTTCTTAATTAAGAAATAGCACAGATCATTTATTTGTTTTTAGTTTCTTTTTATTAGGTCAAACTTTTCATTGGGCATCCAAGGGGAAAACGATCCAGGAAGAGGTGCTTAGACACCAGAAAGATCAGAAATTTCTTCTACAAGAAATTTAGGAAATGTACTGTGCCCCCCATAACAGTTCGATCAGCCTCAAATCATATACAGACAACTTCATGAGAAGGGACACAGGGAAAACACACACTAACATGTACAGACAAAGGAAGTGCCTGCTATAATTAACACTTCTTTAGATTACTTTGATAGCCTTCCTTTTTTTCTTTTGCGGTGATGTCTGAGCCAATTTTCTTGCACTTATACTAATTCACGGGCAGCCTGCTAAGCATAGGCCAAGTAATCCCACTCACCATGGCTGGAGCAGATCACATAAGAGTGTTGTAGTTGGGATAGGAACTTGGGATCACTAGGTTGTTACTCCTTTGCGCGCTCAGCCATCCTCTTAAGGACCAGATTACTTTGATATTGTTTTTGTCATTATTGTTTAATGTTCTACTATCTCTTCCGATCAGCACTTAACTTGGTCCCAAAGTTTCGCCTTCTGCTCTTTGCTTGTCACACCTTTCTTGAGAATTATACCCAATAAATACATTCCTCATTGACCCGAAAATATATAACCAGAATTTCTGGAATGTTCCTCTTTTCATACCAAGGACTTTCCAAGAGGAGCCCCTAAAAAAGTAAAATGACTTGAGTGAGTGTATTACGTGTGATGCTGTGGAGTTTCAGCTTTTAACCTGCTATTACTTAGATCTCTTAAGTGGTACTTCAGCCTTTTGTGAAAGAGCAATAGAGTACTCTTTTGCTCTGCATTACAGGTGTCGTTGGGAGTTAACTTTTTACTCTTTACCTGTTTGTAATCTTCTCCACCGCAGTCGGAGATTTTAGTTTCCACATTTATAATTATAATCATAGAACATATTGTAGTCTATAGTTTTCTGAGTAGAATGCTTTCCCTATCTCGACAAAGGACGAGAAAAATTGAATCCCATGAAATGATTCTGATAAAATTTCTGCTTTGAGTGTTCATTCTTTCATGTGGAAAATCCTAGTAAGTAGTAGCAACTTGCATTACTGTGAATCTGTGAGCTGATACCCCTATATATTGAATTTGCAGGATGATGCACACATCTTCTGTTTAGAGGATCAAATTAAAGATGAAATCAGGGGCGTGTTAGATCTGACCGAGGAAATATTACAGCAATTTGGTTTTGACAAGTATGAGGTGAACCTTTCAACAAGGCCAGAAAAAGCTGTGGGAGATGATGAGATTTGGGAAAAAGCAACATCTGCACTTAAGGATGCTTTAGAAGACAAAGGTTGGAGCTATCAAATAGATGATGGTGGTGGGGCCTTCTATGGTCCCAAGATTGATCTGAAAATTGAGGATGCTCTTGGAAGGAAGTGGCAATGCTCAACTATACAGGCATGTTGTTTTCGTCCTGACCTCTTTTAGTTTGAATAAATAATTTGTGAACTTGAAAGTGTTTTTTCCTCTTCATTTTCTTTTTCAAGCTTGTGACATTCTTTGTAAACCTTCATTGACACATGAGCTTCTACAGGTTGATTTCAATTTACCCCAACGCTTTGACATTACGTATGTTGATTCAAATCAAGAGAGGAAGCGGCCTATCATGATCCATAGAGCAGTTCTTGGATCTTTGGAGAGGTTTTTTGGTGTTCTCATAGAGAATTATGCTGGTGATTTTCCGCTTTGGCTTTCTCCCATTCATGCTCGAGTTTTACCAGTTACCGATGCTCAGGTAATCAATACTTGTTTGACTAATTCTTGTTCTCCATTTACATAAAACCATGTTTAATATATTACGCTGACCAAAGATTTTCTGCTTAATCTATACTAACTCCTGGAGTCACTCTTTACATAATATGTACTGGTTATTATTTGATTGTACAATATGGATCATGATCCATGTCATTTTCATCAAGTAAAATTAGGGGTTGCAAAATTAACCTATGAAAACATGACCTTGCCTACTCGCCCATATTTGACCTGCACATTTATTAACTCAGCCCATTTCAACCCATCTAAAAATTGGGCTGATATGTAGCCCACTTGAACCATAAGAAACCTTGTCAATTTTTGTTTTTGTTTGATATGTTTTATATAGCCATAATAAAGCAAAAAATAGTTTTATTAGGTACTTAAAAACGTATAAAAGAACAAACGTAGAAATTAAAACTTAGTAAGAATTGACGGGCTGGGTTATTAACTCAACCCATTTTGACCAGCCTAAATTCAACTCAACCCGCCCATTTGGCACCCCTAAAATAGTACCAAAGGCTTCACGGTGAAGTTTATGTCTTGAACTGGTCAATAACAATTGATTTCTTTTATATTTTGATCTGTGTATTTGCTTCTGCTGATAAATATGGTGACTCGGACTGATTTATGAGTTCATGTGTTCACAGCTACAATACTGTAATGAAGTGGGCAAGAAACTAAAAGCTAGTGGTATTCGAGTCGAGGTTTGCAGCGGCGAGCGGCTGCCAAAACTCATTAGGAATGCAGAGAAGCAAAAGATCCCATTGATGGCTGTAGTGGGGCCCAAAGAGGTAGAAACACTAACTGTTACTGTTCGATCTAGGTTCGCGGGGGAGTTGGGAAACATGTCCATTGATGAATTTATTAGCAGAAAGTGAAAACTGTACATTTTTATGATCTCCGGAGCATGATATTGGAAATGTTTAGGTGTAGGTAAGGTCTCCTAATTTATTATTCAGTCATTCATGTATGTTTTAAACATAGTTGTAAACCACAGAGCAAATAGAGAGAGGAAAATAAAGGGGTACAGGAGTTCTTGTTGAATCTTTTATTTTGCACTTGATTCTTTTCACCTTATATGACAATGTTCGACTTTCTTAAAACATGTCATAATATTTATGTGGCTAATAAAAGCATGTAATCGAAAGTAAATTGAGAAGTTTAAAGCTTTACTTGTTTCTAAATATAAAAATGTGTTATTCTTTTTTTTAGCAAAAGAAAGTATTACAGAAAATGGAACGGAGGGATTTTAAATGAAGTTTTTCAGACCTTTTAACTTTCACTGCCTTCTTTTTCTTCAGAAAACTAAAGTTCTCCAAATACAATTTTAACTTTCACACTTTTTTTATAACTTTAAATTTTGTTTGATAAAGTTCACGGAATATTACTTGCCGCCCATGTTGATTTCTGGATTTTTGTTGATAAATAAGTACTTTAGTTGACCTTTTCTAAGATCTAATAAAAATGAGTTTGTTAAGATCTATTGTCACCAGTCCTCACATTTCACTGTCTATTTTGTTTTAGGGAAAAGGGTCAAATTTGCCCTCCAACTATGTTTTATAGTCTAACATTGCCCTCCATCAAATTTTGGGATTAAAATTGCCCTTCTCGTTAGCATACTTATCAAATTTTTCCTTACATGGATGAAAATCTGACTTGGACTCCACAACACAAAAAAAAAATTCACGTTAGATCCACATAGACCACCACCACTCCAGCTACTCCCACCGCCAAACGGCCCATCATAATCACCTCTGTCAAATAAAAATTTGTTTTCATCTCCTTCATCAGCTCCACCGCTCAATGACTTCCGTTTAGTCCGCCTTGTCTTACGAGCTAGTCTTCGAGGTGCGGCTTTGACCTTATTGTATTTTACATGCAGTGGCGCTAGGGCGACATCGATCGTTAAATCACGGCGGAGATTTGATGAACTCTGGCGGCGGAAGGAGATTGCTGCTCCGATGAGGAATCAGAGAGTGAGAGAACGTCCACCTCTTTTAACCAATACCGGACCTTCAAAATCAATAGGTACATGTTCACCTCTTTTAACCAAAACATCATCTCCATTACCCAAATGTTGTAAAGATCGTCCCACACGTCCACCTCCAACTATAATGGTCGGAGCTACCTTTGTGGTGGTGCCAGTGGCCATATTAGCTGAGGTAGATAGTGATGCTCCAATTTTGAAATTAAGGTTGATTCTTGAAGTGGGTTTTGTGTAGTGGTGTCAAAATGTTGAGCTAGAGATAGTGACAGTGTTTGCCATTGCGGCCTTCATGGTGTACATTTTCTGGGGTCATGGTTCCTTTCTTGTGCTATTAATGGAAAAAATGGGTGCCACTCATTTTCACTTATGATCCAGGAATTTTATCACTTTATCAGTGCCAGTGGTGTAGGTGGTAGAAATTGGGGTTTGATTTGATGCGAATTCTAGTCGGGTTGCTAGTTGTTGGGCTTGGTTAAGAAATGTGTTGTGGTCGGAGATGGAGCAAAAATGGGTCGTCGGTTGTAACAGTGAGACGCCTACATGGCGTCTATGCGGATCTGACGTGGAATTTTTTTTTTTGTGTTGTGGAGTCCAAGTCATATTTTCATCCATGTAAGGGCAAATTTGATAAGTATGCTAACGGGGAGGACAATTTTGATCCCAAAATTTGACGGAGAGCAATGTTAAACTATAAAATATAGTTGAAGGACAAATTTGAACCTTTTCCCTTTGTTTTATTATAAGTTTTGACACGTAAATTAATTAGTAGGTTACTTGGGGCCCATGTGATTCCAGTTGTTATAAATAATATATTATAATATATTATTTATTATATTTATTATATTTTCTAAGTCATCGGATTATGTCTGTATAAATAGTGACATGTTACTGCAGCCAATTTAACATGATAATGTAAAAAATATATGATATGTGAAACTTAAATTCATCTTATATATACTTTTTATGATCTTATTTACTTGTCAGGTAGATCTTTTAAAAAACCTTTAAGAAAATATTACATTAAGAGTGATTTGATTAATTTACTCGTATTTATTTTTTGATTTTTCACCACATTAATCTCTTTAATAAATGTTCAGTCTATTAATGCTAAAGGTAAAGTTGAAATAATAATTAATTATTTCTCTATTTTCTAAAAATAATAAGTATTTTGAAATAACTCTTTTAGTAAATAAATACATATATATGCATGTATAAATCAAAGATTTAGATAAAAATAACACTTGGGCCAGTAATTTTACTTATAATTTAAAACTATTTTTTGAAATATGGAACTTATTAAATTTTTGTGTTTCCCATTTCGTAGAAAATTAGTCATTTTCACGTTCTTCAAGAATTCAACTCTTTTTACAAGGCAAACTATTCATCAATTACACTTGCTACCTAAATAAGGTGTGTATTAAGTATGTTTGCTAAGGCTTTGTCCTTTTCTCTCAAGCTATTAAAGAGGTCGGACATATAATTAATGTCACCTGAGATTAACATTAAGAAAGTCCTTGGGAATAGTAAGTAATCAGGCTATTTAGTCAAACTAAAGACTGAACATAAATTCAAAAGTTGATTTGGACCACCAGGTTTCATGTATTCAGAATTGCCTCCACTGAATCTCGTGCAATAATTCACTTAAATCCCTATTAGCCTTTAAGTTTAGACTCTTCCAAATTCATTAATCGAGAGCTCCTAATCAAACTCTTCTTCCTAATACTACCTTCAATCCAAAATAAGTGTTGTTTACGGTTTTGATACACCCATTAAAAGTAAGGGTAATTTTTTTTATTCAAAATAATTAATGCCTTGTCGGTTTCTTGAAGCAGACATTTACTTCGGACCAGTATTGGTGGGGTTGCCTGAAAATAGAACTGATTTCACTCCAAGTCCTGACAGAGTTGAAAGACATCGAGGGGATCTTCCCTTTTTGAGTATGGATTCTCCTTATGAGCAATTCTGATTTGGCTAAAACAATACTTATTTTGAACAGGAGGGAGTATTAAATTTCAGAGTCTTCTTTGACATGTGTGAGAAGCATAATGAGTCGCATGCGCAATTGTGCCAACAACAAAAGATGAGTAGCATACTCAATGTTTTTCCATGGGTTATCATGCAATACGACATAAAAATTAGAGGTCCTGATTTGCAACATAGTAATCAAATCAATATTGAAAGCTTACTTCGGAAAAAGAATTCCACAATGATAAAACTAAAGAATAGAGAAAGGTTGGCTGATAAAGAATATGGAGTATGAGAAATGAAAATGATACATGAATGTATACAAAAATATTGTAAAGTAACCAATACTAAATGGCCAATGGAGTATATATCAAAAACCAATAAGAAACGGATGTACCATGATGTTCAACATAACTTAACAGTACTCCCCCTGAACATCATTTTTTTCCTTACAAGAAAAACATCAAGAATCCACCAGCAATTGCCAAAACCAAATGATTCAAAATGCCCCAACTCATCATCCTGTAAGAAGCTGATGGTGATGATGAATCCGGCGACGCTGCTGCTCTAGCTCTCCCAGCCTGATCAGCTACTGGACCATCAGCAGCGGGGGCGATATCTTTTACTGGTGCGGGTGCTGGTGCTGGCATTGGAGGTAAATCTGTCCCGAAAATAGCTTCGGGAAGAAGGACCTTGTCCACCTGATAAACAGCAACTGGAAAAGTGGTGCGAACAGCACTGCTGACTTTAGTTCTAGACCATCCTGAGTTAAGGTGAACGGTCCCAGAGTCATCGGTGAAGTTCAACGAGTACAAATTTCCACCAGCAAAGGTATTAATAGGGCTCATGTCACTGAGGTTCTTGAAATCAGCTAGAGAATAGTAATGTGGCAATGCATGGAAAAGGCAAAGGGACTTGAGTTGGTCCCCGGTGAGGTTGGAAAGGGAAGGCTTTTTAAGTGAGGTAAAGGCGGAATCTCTGGGAACAAAAAGTGTGATCCCTTCTTCTGTGTCGTTAGCTTGGGTTTGGAAAGTCTCGATGACTTTAGTCGATTCAAGGTAGTTAAGGAATGTGTGGAAAGGGCCTGCAACGGAGAGTAAGTCCGTTAGGTTCGTGTATTCAGGGCCTGGTGCGGGTGCTGGAGCCATGATTGGGGGCGGAACAGCTTTTCCTTTCGCTGCTACAGTTGACAATTGAAGGACTAGAAGTAGACTACTGACAATGAAAAGCATGGAGTAGCCCATTTTATCTTAGTGCTGATATACACTGGCTGACCCCTACAAATTCAAGATCCATGATTAAGTCAACCAAAATTAGAGCAAATTGGCATAAAGTTAGCATCTTTAGCTAAAACTATGCCAAACAGGACCAATCCAAGTGAATTGCTACAGTTAACATAGACAGCCAAAATTTCAATTTTATGGGTTCTGAATTTTAGAACGACGACTTCAAGTGGTAATAAATGGGTTCTAAATTTAATATTTGTAAATATTTAATGAATTTCTTAACACAAAAACACATTACAGTTACCGGATTCAACCGAACTCGTATCTGGGCTTCTGGCTCCGCCCTGACAGTTAAGCTCATTTTTTTTTATCTGAGAT
Source organism: Anisodus acutangulus (assembly GCA_029783415.1). Taxonomy (NCBI): domain Eukaryota; kingdom Viridiplantae; phylum Streptophyta; class Magnoliopsida; order Solanales; family Solanaceae; genus Anisodus; species Anisodus acutangulus. The sequence goes on from CM056491.1 coordinate 56,542,812, forward strand.
CACAAGAATATGTTATCTAGACACCCTTTCACTTAGATCTCAACATTTCCACTTTAGAATTTCCTGAGGGTAATTCTTATCTATCCTTTTGGTGCATTTTCATACTTGCACTACAAACTCGTGCTAAAATTTTCTTGAAAAATTTGAGCAAGTAACAATTGAGCATAAAATATCACTAAAAGGGCAGCTCGGTGCACTAAGCTTCCGCTATGCGCAGGGTCTGAGAAAGGGCCGAACCACAAGGTCTATTGTATGCCGCCTTAACTCACATAAAATTGTAACTCATCAACTCAAGGACTAAATCGATAAATTCTTAAATAAAGTTGTTAATTCAGGTAACATGCAGTAAAGTGCAAGACAAAATAAAGCAGATAAAACAGTAAAAAACACCAAGAAAAAGAGACTTCCAGATGTTACAATGTCAATAACAGTAACTGCTTTCGATATCTTTGAGGAAAACAATGCAGTACATTCAGCTGACTGAACAAGAACACAGATCCAGATCCAGTCATTACCCCCCCCCCCCACCCCCAACACAAACACACACAAATCCCACTACACTCATACAAAAACAGAAAAAAAGGGGGTGGGTGGGAAATAATGCAAATGTTAAGAAAAAACAGAGAATTATCAGAGAGAAAAACAGACCTTGAAGCGAGCAGCTGAGAGAGAGAAAAAGCTTGAGAGCAAAAGGGTATGGAGTTTGGTGTACAAAGAGAGTATTTAAAGAAAAAAGAGTAAATTTTACAACTTTTGCACTGGCATTTGGTGAAGGGAAAAGGGTAAGAGAGTAGGTTCAGGTCTTTTGCTTACGTATATGATTACTACGGGCGTTCTTTGTCCTCATTATTTTATATACTAAGTTCGTTCACTTTTATTTATTTATTATTAATTTTATATATTTTTTAAAAAATAATAAATAAAATATATAATTTATCATGATATTCATATTATTTGATGCATAATCTCATAATTTTAATGAACTTAAAAAAATATTTAAAATAAGTAATTATACTATGAATAAAATAGAAAAAAATATTTTTTTGATAGATTAAAAGTGATAAGTAAAAATAAAAATTTATTTTTAATATAATTGAATAAGTAAAAGTGAACGGAGGATGTTAATTTGTCTGTTGAGTGGAAATAACTTTGATGACCAGACTTTAAAGCAAAGAGAGTTGATGTGCGTTGGCCTTTCAATGTCGCACTCCCATTCTCATTTAGGAGTAATTGTTTTTAAAACATTTTCGATGTTTCTTCTTGTGTCTACAAATTTGTACTCTTACCATATGTTTCATTTGTCGATGTACAAGTACTTTAGTAGATTTATAATGTAGGAGTAGTTTCTAATTAAATACAGTATTTACTCTGTTTTATTGATTTATTCATGTGTTGCAAGTAAGTATAGGAGATTATTTCTTCAAAAGAAAATCTTAAATCATACTCCTTCATTCTCAAATTATTTATCGTGGTTACTAAAAATAGTTGTCTCAAATTATTTATAGTTTTAAAAGTTCAAGATATAATTAATTATTTTTTTCTCAATTTTTACCCTTTGTCATTAATGAAGATGACACATAAATAGAGTAAACATTTAATGGAGAGATGTTATAATGTAGATATAAATAAGGGCAAGGTAGGTCAAATACCCCTCCTAATTAATATTTCTTAATGGGCGTGTAAACTAAAAAACGATAAATAATTTGAGACGGAGAGAGTATTGACCATTTTTTCCCGGTCAGTGAGTTGTTTCTGACTCACTGAGTGAGATTATTCCAAGCACCTTCCTCATATATTTTGAACCTCTGAAAGTCGTAAATCTATGTCTTGTTGGAAAGGCAAGACGAGAACTATTGTATAGGATATGCTTTAATCGGACCGTATCTCGATTTGCACATGAATAATCTTCTGCCCCTTTCTTTGATTCCAAACATCTAAATTAAAGGTGTGTGTATACATATAAAAATTACCTTTTAAATTATATGATCTTAAACACCATATTAACTCTAAAGTGAAGTGTCATTAAGGTTAAAATGTATTAAAATTTAAATCTTGCTAAATTATAGAAATATAATTTTTGGTTAAACAGATTAAAAAATATAAGACATAATAATTGAAACATATGGAGTAGGGATAAAGCACCCCTTACTGGAGTGGAATTAAGTGAGTGATGAATTCATATACGAGTGACAATAATAATGGGAGATAAGAAAATATCGCACATTTATTATCCCTACCGTCCGGGACTATTGAGAAGAAAGTAAGATCTATTAAGTATTACATTTTTCATTTCAAAATAAATGAATTTTTGAGGTGTGACGAATTCTTAAGAAAGTTAGTTAAAGATATTGTACACGGTGAAATCCGGCATGACACGTGACATGGTTTGAATTAGAAGTCCGAGGTAGATGGTCAAGTTCTGGGCAGGATGCGGTTGACACCGAGGTGAGGCAGCAGATGGGACAAGTTCGGGTATGACCGAATCAGTTGGCATTGGGTGTAGTTCCGTAGGCTTCTGATGTATATCCGTTCCGGATATGACGCCAGTCGTTACTCTTTCGTCATTAAGCGGTCATTTTTAGCTTTGATGTCATTTAATTTGAGAGTGATTTCGGGTATTAATGTCTCTTATTTCATAGCTATAAAAGGAGCAGAACCTTCACGTTGGAAGGGCATTCTATTCTCGCAACTTGTACTTGTACGCTTAATCTTTCAGACATTCTATTTATTTACTCTCATCGTTAGTCTATAATCGAAGTTATCTTACTAAAGGCCCGAACCAACCTAGTTCAAAGCATTCGTCCTGGTTCAAGGCAGTCCAAGCTAATTTCTTACTTTATATTTACATTTGTTAACTAGTTGTTAATTGTTCATTATCTTTATATCAAATCAATCCACACATCCTTAAAATCACTTACAAATTCAACTGTACCCTTTTTGGGGTAAACAGATTGACGCCCACCGTGGGTTTAAGAATAATTATGGTGATTTGTTCAAACTTTACTTTGTTTTTCTTGAGATTTTGTGAACATGTTACTACTTTACATTAGCAAAGTGTCTAGCGGAAGTCAAATTGGTGTTAACAACAACAACAACAACAACAGTGACAACAACAATAACAACATTAATGTCAACGATGATATAACAACAACAATGGTGATATTAACAACAATGCCCTGGTCATTGACCCAATAACTGGCGAGCCTCTGATTCCGCCACATGTAGTTTCGCCCCGGGGATCCAGAAGAACTGGTGAACGAACGCCAAATAATGATGACAAAGCAGCTAATGAAGTGCTAGTAGCCGAAGCAGATTTGGCTAGAATCTTCACCATGCTGGAGAAACAATAGGAGGCAGTTACTCAGTTGCATAAAAAAGCAGCGGAGCAAGTGCGCCGGACGAAACCCATGTGGTTCCGGATGAAGCTCAAGTTGATGAAAATGGCAATAGTTCGTGGGAAAATGAGCCCTCGGAAGTCTTGAAGTTGCTCTAAGCCCTGGACAAGAAAATATAAAGTAATGAAAATAAGAGTTTGCGACTTTCAATTCTCGGATAGATCAGATCCCGGTGGCACCTCTGATCCTGAAGGGATCAGACTTAAAGAAATACATCCAGCTGCCATTTTCACCGAGTACGGCTCCAAAGCGATCCAAAAAAAGTTTAAAATGCTAGACCTCCCAAAATATGATGGCACCACGGATCCACAAGAGCACGTGACATTATACATGTGTGCGGTGAAATGCAATTACAGGCAATCAGATGAGATAGAATCGGTGTTGCTCAAGAAGTTTGGTGAAACACTGACTAATGGGGCAATGACCTAGTATTCTTTATTATCCGAACATTTTATTACTTCATTTGAAATGCTTGAGATGATTTTATAAAGGCACACACTGGAGCAAGGAAGGTCCAAGCAAGAAAAACGGACATATTCGAAATAGCTCAAAAGGATACAGAGTTGTTGCATGAGTTCGTGACGAGATTTTAAAATGAACGGATGCTCTTTCTCTTCCAAAAGGAACGGTACCAGATGAATGGGCAGCTGAAGCTTTCACTGAGGGGCTAAACCTAAGGAGTTCCAGTGCTTCTCTAAAGTTGAAGAAAAACTTGTTGGAATTTCCAGCAGTTACATGAGCGGACATACACAACAGGTACGAGTCAAAGATCCGAGTAGAAGATGATCAGTTTGAACTCCCGCCGGGATCATCAGGATGGAACAAAGGTCTTGATAAGTCAAAAAGGTAGCTAAATCAGAGTTAAGGTCTCTAAGGGTTAGGTACCAACCGTACGGTCCCCTAAGAGGTCAAACTTTAGATCGGATCTGTCACGACCCGACCCGACGGGCCGCGACTAACCGCCCTAATGACGTCATTAGCCTGACCTGTCACACATAATCCAACTAACACCTAATGAGTCTGAAATTCGGCAACATAACGCTGTAATAACAACATATGCCAGGGTAGGCAAGCCGACAAGGTTGCCTTTACCCCCGAATGTACCTGCCTCCTAAGGAGTCACAACTAGCCAACACAATACAACAGGCAAGCCGACAAGGCTGCCACTAGATAATATCATATATACACGGGGACACCCCAACACATAGTACAATAGCATGACTGACCAAAACAGAGTTATAACCCTTACATAAGTACAATCCACAACTGTCTACAGACCTCTATAAGAAGGACAACGACATATGACGGGACAGGGCCCCGTCGTGCTCCTAAATATACATAAATCAAAATGATCGGGTTCTGTACCAAAATGGTAAAGCTCTGGATCAAAGGAGCTTTCCAAATAGCTGCGTAGGAATCTAAACCGGAGGGTCACCAAACTGAGCACATGTACCTGCGGGCATGAACGCAGCCCCCCGAGGAAAGGGGGTCAGTGCGAAATAATGTACTGAGTATGTAAATATGAAATACTGCAAATGAGATCATAAGTAGCCAATGGATAACACGAGGTCAGTATAAAAATCAGGATCCAAATCCAACTGTGCCATAAACAATAAAAGTCAGTTGTGCCTTATAAAAATGAGAGTCAAGTCAAGAAAACATGAATGTCTGTCCATATACATATATATACCTGTAACATAACCCGGCCCACTAATGCGGGACTCGGTGGAATCATATCGTAACCCGGCCCATATTGGGACTCGGTAAAGTCATATCATAATCCGGCCCATTCTGGGACTCGGTAAAGTCATATCATAACCAGACCCATTCTGGGACTCGGTAAAGTCATATCATAACCCGGCCCATTCTGGAACTCGGTAAAGTCATATCTCATCTATGGATCCATCCTACGTAACCTGGCCTACTGGCTACTAGTGAGGGACTCGGTGAAAAATACAAGGTTGTGCACGAACATAACCCGGCCCGGGACTCGGTGAAGTGAAGTAATAACACTTAGCACGAGTAGATTTCATGAGTAACCATATGCAATCAAAATTTTTATTTTACTCCCAATAAAATCATTATAATAATGTCATAATAAACTCTTTACTGAAAAATCATAGGCACTTCTCATAACTAACATCTTTAGGAATTAAACTGTATAAGAATCATGTACGTCCGTCGTACCTTCATTAAATAAAAATCATGCCAAAGAAAGAAAGAATAGTTCACATACCTCTTAGAAGAACTAATCAACTCAATATTAGAGTACGTCTCATTTTTGAACTTCAACCTATAATAATGGTAATACATTCGTCAATTCTATGATCACTGGCATACTTTATATCGAATAACGACTTCCTATTCTATAAAAATTCGGGCAGCACTTTCCTTGTTTATACATGTTTCCACAACTTTCAAACGAGACTAATAACATCAATAGCCAAGCACCAATTAAGGGCACAACCAAAACAACAACAAAGGAGATTTACACACCCACTTCTCATGTAAATTTAGCCTCTTAATCCACATTAAAACAGCCCACAAAAATAGTCCATGTTCCAACAACAACGAGGGTAGAATGTGAAGCCTTTCTACACTCTTATTCCTTTAGGACTTACATTATCAATTACCACACTTAAACATGCATAATTGTAACTAAATTTTTAGCATTATAACACCACAAAACAGTCCCTAAAACAGTCCATATCCATATCAACATGTCCAACGATTTCATGCAAGTTCTTGGCCACAACATGTCATAATTCCATAACTCTTCTCTTAACTCCTAAAATCCAATTTCATATTTCAATACTTCCATATAAATAATTTTAAACTTTAATAACAATGTTTCCTTTCAATTTCATCATGCAATTAGTGATAATAATAACAACAATAACCAACGAATCCAACAAGCACCAAAATTTGTCCCAAATTGTCAACTAGCCCAAAATTGTCACATGCATTGTTTAAATTCCAAATTTTCCTTAACACATATTCATATCCTTAATTCAAAGAACATGCATTCCAATTAAATTATAGAAAGAAGAATTTTATACCTCAAATTTCATCTAAAACAGTCCACAATTTTCTGCCCACTGCTTGTTCGAAAATCCCCACTATTTTTCGTATTTCTTTCCTTGTTTTTTTGTTCACTTCTTCAACTCCAATTGACATGCAAATGTTTTACAATGTTAAGCCATCATCCTTACACACTTTTCTTCCAAAACTTCCTCCCAAAAATTTGAAATTTCTGGTCTAATTTTCGGTAAGCAATGGCACGTTTTTGCCACTGTTTTTGGTGTTGTTTTGGCTTCTAATTTTGTGAATAATGTAGTCCAAGAAGAGGAGATAAAAATCTTAAATTGGGTATAGGGTTGGGAGTGATTTTCGGCCAGCAGGGAGGTTTGGAGAAGAGAGGTGAGGTTTTGTTTAAAGTGTAGAATGAAAGAGATGAATGTAGGTTTTAAAATAAAAAAATTGAATTTTATTATTTACACTTTGGCCCCCAAGTTCTTCAATTAATAAATCTCAAACCCACTTCTTTTAATTCCCGAGAATTTCATAAGCCTCGTATCCGCGAAGTCATAATTTTATAATTTTCCAACGTCACCCTCATTGTGACCAACATCTTTCCGGAATCACATCCTCTTGTATACTAATTTCCGGTATTAGAATCCTATTTCCTTAATTACATTCTTAATTATCGTCTTAATCTTACGAGGTGTAACAGGATCTAGGGCGCAATAATCGTAACTTCTCATCGGAAAGAGGTGGAAACTGACATAATGATCGAGGGTCTACCCGTAGAGGTTTGTAATTTAAGAAAGATACTGGTGGGGAATCTTCTAACAGTGTGGAAATCCCAAGACTGTCCGAATAAAACTTAATATTGATGTAGCCGGTTTGGTGGTAGCAATTGGGCACATTAAAGAGACAAGATGGCTGAGGCCCCTCATGTCATATCTAGCTCAAAGAGATTCAAATTTACTATGTAACTCTCATAGAATACGCGGGCACCAGACGGAGGACTACCGATAGCTTATAGATGAAGTAGCTCAGTTGCTGAAGAATGGTCATTTGTGTGAGTTTCTGAGTGATCGAGCCAAAGAAAACTTCAAAAATTAGAGAGGCAAGCAAACATGCAAACCCAATTGAGCTGCAACATGTCATAAATATGATTATCGGAGGAATGAATATTTTGATAGGCTTCGTCATGACCGCAAAGAGGACAAAAGTATCAATAACTCGAGAAAAGAGATCCAGGAATTTCTTACAACAGAAAGAAATTTCATTTAGTGATGAAGACGCCGAGGGAATCATTCAACCGCATAATGATGCGCTGGTAATTCTGTTTCCATTGATCATTTTCAAATTAAGCGAATTTTAATTGATTCGGGTAGCTCGGCCAACATCATCCAGTTGAAGGTGATAGGGCAAATGGGGATACTGGAAAAAATTATTCCGATTGTCCGAGTTTTGAACTGATTTAATATGGCTAGAAAAACAACGAAGGGAAAGATCACTCTTCCAATCAATGCAGCCGGAACAATCCAATAGACAAAGTTTTATGTTATTGAAAGAGAAATGAGATACAATGCACCGTTCGGCAGGCCCTGGGTACATGATATAAAAGTTGTGCCTTCGACCTTGCATTTGATGATAAAATTCCCAACTCCGGATAGAATTAAGCGAATTAAAAGAGAACAACCGATTGTAAGGGAGATGTTTCAATAGAAGAGTCGGTACAAATACCAAAAGAGGTGAAGGATGAAAGAAATGGTAAAACAGTAAAATAGCAATTACAGGATTTTGGCACACCAAGCCCATAGAAAGAGGAAGGCGAGAAAGAAAATTGCGAGAAAGATAAGGATTATTATCGCATCCCGATGTCATTCGTGTTGGCAGACGATTCATACGCCATGAAGTCAACCATCGAAGTACTCGAACAAGTGATATTGTTCATGCATCTGCTGGATAGAAAAGTATACCTGGGCACCGGGTTATCCCCGGATCTCAGGCTTAAATTAATCGAATTTCTTAAAGCTAACACTGATTGCTTTGTTTGGTCCCATTTAGACATGACAAGTATCCCACAGGATATCACAACTCACAAGTTGAGTTTTGATCCGAACTTCCCTTCGATAAAGCAGAAAAGAAGATTTATGACCGAGTACAAGCACACGTTTGTCAAGGAAGCGGGTAACGAAGTTATTAAATATAGGTTTAATCTGTGAAGTAGAATATCCAGATTGACTAGCAAATGTAGTTGTTATGCCTAAAGAAGGAAACAAGTTAAGAATGTGTATAGATTTTAAAGATTTAAACAAGGTGTCCAAAAGATTCTTTTACCTTACCGCACATTAATCGTATGATCGATGCTACGACAGGGAATGAGATGCTAAGTTTTCTCGATGCTTATTCCGGGTATAACCAAATAAGGATGAATCTGGAGGATCAAGAGAAAACTTCTTTTATAACAAGGTACGAGCCTTATTGCTATAATGTATTGTCATTTGGTTTTAAAATATCGGAACTATATATCAACGCCTAGTTAATTGCATGTTTAAAAACCAAATATGCAATACGATGAAAGTTTATATTGATGATATGTTAGTTACGTCCTTGGAGTCAGAGAACTATAGAAAGCATTTGCAGGAAATATTTGACATACTCTAGAAGTATAACATGAAGTTGAACCCAGAGAAGTGCGCCTTCGGAGTTGCCTCGGGCAAGTTCCTAGGCTTTCTGGTGTCAAACATGGGAATAGAGATCTATCATGACAAAATCAAGGCTATCGAGGAAATACCGAAGGTGTTTGAAGATGTGAATATGGTACAAAGATTCACCAGAAGGCTAACTACCCTGAGTAGATTCATTTCTCGGTCTTCGGAGAAAAGTCACATGTTCTTTTCATTGCTAAAAAGGAAAAATGACTTCGAGTGGACTCTGAAATGTCAACAAGCAATGAGAGATTTGAAGATGTTCCTGTCTAGTCCGTCATTACTGCATAAACCGAAGGCACATGAACAATTATTGTTGTACCTGGCAGTATTCGAAGTTGTTGTGAGTGTTGTCTTGGTTCGAGAAGAAAAAAGTACATAATTTCCTCCCTATTGTGTAAGTAGAACTTTATCTAGTGCTTAAACTAGATACCCTCATTTAGAGAAATTGGCAGTAGCTCTGATAACGGCTGCTAGAAAGTTAATATCGTATTTCAATGTCATCCTATTTGTGTAGTAACAACCTACCAGTTAAGAAATATGATGCATAAATCGGAACTATCCGATAGGTTAGCCAAATGGGCGGTAGAAATTAGTGGATATAACATAGAATATAAGACCAAAACAACTATAAAGTCTAAGGTTTTAGCAGATTTCACTCCCAGAATGATTCTCGAAGTGGAAAGGGAACTTATAATAACCTCAGGAATAACTTCGGGGATCTGGACCTTGCATACGGATGAAGCTTCAAATGTAAAAGGGTCTGAATTAAGGGTGTTGCTTAAAATACATGCAGGGGATATTATTAGGCAAGCAATAAGAGAAATTAACTAACAATGAATCAAAGTATGAGGCTATGATTGCAGGTTTAGAATTGGCAAGGAGTTTGGGAGCTGAAGTCATCGAGGCAAAATGTGACTCGCTTCTGGTTGTAAATCAAGTGAATTGTGTGTTCGAAGTGAAGGGAGAAAGAATGTAAAAATACTTAGAAAAAATTCAAGTATTGTTGTATCGGGTTAAAGAATGGACCATGGAGCATGTGTCTCGGGAACAAAATAGTAAAGTGGATGCTTTGACAAACTTGGGATCTTTTACGGAAGCTAATGAATCTGACTCTGGGATAGTGGTACAACTCCTAAACTCCGCGATAGATGGTGGCCATGGCTAGATGAATACCACAAGCCTGACTTGGGACTGGTGAAACAAATACATCGATTATCTTCGAGATGAGAAGTTGCCGAGTGATCCGAAGGAGTCAAGGGCCTTTCGTATGAAGGCGACTAGATATTGGATGGTTGATGGCCAGTTGTACCTAAGGTCTTTCTATGATCCTTTAGCAAGGTGCTTAGGGCCCCGAGAAACGGATTATGTGATGTATGAGGTTCACAAAAGAACTTGTGGAAATCACTCAAGAGTGGAATTGTTAGTCTGAAAGTTGATCAGAGCCGAGTATTACTGGTCACGGATGGAGGAGTACGCCGAGAACTTTATTCAGAAGTGTGACAAATGTCAAAGACATGCTCATATGATTCATCAATCGGCGGAGTTAATGCATCCTATTTTATCACGTGGCCATTCATGAAATAGGGAATGGACATTATAGGATCACTTCCATGAGCACCGGGAAAGGTAAGTTTTATTTTATTTATGATTGACTATTTTTCTAAGTGGGTTGAAGCAAAAGCTTTCAAGAAGGTTTGAGAAAAAAAAGTCATTGATTTTATTTGAGATTGTATCATATGTCGGTTCAGAATACCGAAGGAAATAATTTGCGACAATGGCCGTCAGTTCGTGAGAAAGAAGGTGACAAATTTTCTTGATCGATTGAAGATCAAAAGAATAGTGTCGGCTATGTACCACCTGAGTGCGAATAGGCAAGCGGATTCGACAAATAAAACAATCATTCAAAACTTGAGAAAAAGACTGAAGATGGTAGAAGGCAAGTGAAGAGAAATTCTTCCAGAGGTATTATAGGCATACAGGACAACACCGAAAGCCAGCACTGGGGAAACACAATTCTCTTTGGTTTACGGTGTTGAGGCTCTGATTCAGGTGGAAGTTGGGGAATTGAGTTTAAGATTCAGCCTTGCAAATAAAGAGTTAAACAATGAGGTTATGATAATCAAGCTTGACTTAAAGGAGGAGCATCGAGAGCTAGCATTGCTACGGTTGGTAGCTTAGAAGCAAAGAATGGAAAGATATTACAACTGGCAAGCTAATCTTAGGTACTTTCAAATAGGGGACTTGGTTCTACGAAAAGTAACCCCCAACACCAAAAACCATAATGAAAGGAAGTTGGGTTCGAATTGGAAATGATCCTATAAAGTGTCAAGAATAACCGAAAAAGGCTCGTACTAGTTAGAAGCCAACGATGGACAAAAGTTGCCAAACAATTGGAACATCAGCCATTTGAAGCGGTATTATTGCTAAGGTATGTATTCGACTAATGGTTTGAACAATATTTATTTCAGAATTACTAATTTTTTGCAGGGAAGGAAATCAGAGTTACATAGTGATATTCAGAGAATTGGAATTAAGTCTGAAAATACTTGTTGCACTCTTTTTTCCCTTAGCACAATTTTTATCCCGAAAAGTATTTTTTGGCAAAGTATTTAACGAGGCAACAATGTACAACATGTTACTAAATGAAAGATATGAATGAGCATCAGACATAAGCACTAGGGACTGGTCACTGCCCGACAGTTGAAGACTTAAATAGTGTTAAGTTCTCATGCTTCGAACATAAACACTAGGGGAATACCATACCCTCATAGGAGAGTTGAAGACAGTCGAAGGCAATTTGCAGTAGCTGTTGAATAATTTAAGGATTTTTAGTTAAAATTATGTAAGGGTAAAAGATCAAATGAATCTTGTCCAAATTTTAGTATTTTCAAAGAAGTTATATAAAGGCAAAAAGATTGTTTGTGTAACACCTCGTACCTCCAAACTAATCCATGTTTATGATTCAAGTATTTAGAAAACCAAAATGGGGAGTTTAAGTTGGAAAACCAATTTCAGTTTTACAGATTCAAATTAACGCCAGGATTGTACGGACCGTCAAAATATAGACCGACTTTCAAATTGAATCGTCAATTCAGTTTTTGGAATTGAAGGAATAAAGTGAGATATACGGACCATATAAAAAGTTATGACATGTCGATTCCAACCGCCTCAAAACCTTAGCTTTCACAACTCTCTAAAATGTTGGAAAAAAGTAGTACAGTCCGATTATACTGACCATACAATTATTGATGGATAATCAATTCTGGCCGTCAAAATATTGACGGTCCATACTCAGACTGTCAAAATATTGACGGATCGTCAAATCGTTTCGATAACAAATAATATAAATATGCAACTTAGTTTTAAAAATCAGTTTTTCATATTCTCAAATCCTAGAATGAAGTCTCTCTCGTCCCAATCATCTCCTACTCCAAGGTAAGTCATTTCCATGTATTTCCATGCGATTCTAATCATGTATAACTAATTCCTAAGTGAAATTCACTACTTTTAACCTAGGGTGTTTAAGATAAATCCATTCTAAGGTTTTAAGGTTCAAGCTTTGGGATTATTCTTCCAAGTTCAGATTTTTAAGATACATTTTGGAGCGATTAAGGTATGTGAGGCTAACTCTCTACGTGTGGAAACTTTATTAATCATTCCCACACCTCGTTCATCAAGATTACTATGAATTACTTCAAAATTTGGGATTTATGCCCTAGTTCAAGAAAAGCCCAGAACGTCTATCTTTAAAATTATAACTTTGTAGTTGTTTATAATTACCACTTTGATTGTTGTGAACTCAGCACGTATTCTTTATAGACTCGTGTTTGATATTCCACGAGTCTCAGTCTCAAACTATAAAAATATTGTACAGAAAGACTACTCTAATATCCATGAATAGTTCATGAATCCATGTCCCAAATTAGTATAGAAGTAGTCAGTATTTTATATCAGAACTTCAGTATGAATTTATATCATGTATCATGTATTACAATATGAATTCTCGGTTCCTTATTGTAAATTAGTTACAGCTTCAGTACTCATAATCAGTCTATGAATTCATGTTCAGTATTTTATATCAGTATATTTAAATATTCCAGTATCATGTTGAGTACCTGTATTTTGAGACCAAGGCCACATTTATATATTGGGCCCAAGGCCACAGATTTTGTATACGTATACTTGGGCTCAAGGCCACAGATTTGTGCACACTTATTGGGTATAAGGCCACATATTTTTGCACACTTATTGGGTATAAGGCCACATTTATTATTATTTATTATTTCAGTTAAACATGTGACTCTCTATTTCAGTAAAAAAAGTATTCTTATTATTTGATTCCTTGGTCAATTATCAATTTCAGTTTCAGTATAATATCTGTTTATTGATTGGGTTTCCCTTTTCCCGAGCACCCCGCAACTATTTATTCTTTCAGTTGCTTTATATACAGTACAATTTAAATATACTAATGTCTCTTTTTGATTGGGTCTGCACTTCACGGTGCAGTGCCGAGTTTCAGGAAGACGGATCTGCTCGGTAGGACTGCTTTAGTATCAGCTACTTGGTGAGTCACATCTCAATCGGAGTGTCAGTCTATTATTTTATTATTACATTTTATGATAGATGTATGTCAGGGCCTTGTTCTGATAGACAGTTTTCAATCAGACTCATGTCAAAAGTTTCATAGACTAGACTAGTTCAGTATGTCAGACATGTCAGTATTATTATTTTCAGACTTATGATATTTTTAGACTATTTCCGCAATATTCTTTCAGCTTATAAATTTAGCAGGTTGAATTACATGTTTTTAAATCATTACTATAGTATATTTTGATGCTCATGTTGATTCATCAGTCACGTGGTTCGCTCGGTCACATGCAGCCAGACACCGAGTGTCGTGTTTTGATCAGGCTATGGTTTGGGGCATTACAAAGCTTGGTATCAAAGCACTAGGTTCAAGTGTTTTAAGAAATCTATGAAACCATGTCTAGTAGAGTTTCCTTTATATGTGTGTGTTGGTCATGCATATAAATGGTTAACTACTAAGATATTTAGGATTGTCTCACTTCTTTCATACTCTAGATCATGCAATTAGAGCTATGCCTTCAGGAATTTTTCTAACTCGTGCCATAAAGCTTAGAGTAATGAGTAATTTTCTCTTCATACCGAATTGAGTATGTTTCGAATGCTCAAGCAACGAACAGGGAATTCAAGGTCTAACAGAGGATGACTACCCGTAGGTATACAATGGTGAAGTACTTACTAGTAATGAATGAGACTTGAAGTGATATTAAAAGTGGAATAAAGTGCACGTCGCCCGAGAAGGGTGTTGTATAATGAATTTGGAAATTGAATATTAACAATGTACATGAGAAAGGAGAATGAGAGATTGTAGAAAGAGAATGGCGAGAAATTAGCAAAGGAACTAAGTCTGCAGGAAACGTAAATCATGGAGGTTTTCAAGGAGGTAGAGGCATACAGTTTTCTATAGGGGTCATCATGACCCACTCCATATGAAGCCAATGCACCAGTCCCGAGGTCTAAATAGGATCAAAAAGGTTAGTTTAGTCAGAAACAGAGCTTTAGAGCATCGGGCTCTCAGCCATAGGCCAGTATGGGCTATAAAGATTTTCATAATCCTATGTGCAACAAATATGATAAGAGGAACCAATGGGTGTATCATTCAGGCATGGGTATGTGTTTTGGGTATGGCAAGCTGGGTCAATATCTAAAGGAACAGGGTACCGGAGGTAATGTGACTCACTTCATAAATTCAGCAGCCCACGTAACTCTCAAACCCAAAGCAAGCGTAACGAAGCTAAGTCTGGTAATACAGGTCGCTGTCAGAACCGTTTGTATGCTTCAGCAGGTCGTCAGGACTAAACGAAATCCCTAGATATCACCACAATATGAAGATAATAAATATAATGTAAGACCACATGAGGCAACATGTTATGATTTTAGCTACAACGGGCATAAATTAATTATTATGATTATGAGCAGAAAGGTGACTAAGGAAAAATTACATGTGATTCTAAAGTGGTATGATTTTCAGAAGAATTTTTTTTTACTCGACCCATGCATATGGATAAGGGGAGAGAGTGTACGATATGAGAACTATGAGCAGACGATGTTAAATTTTTGGGCATAGTTTAAGTTTAGTCAGATAAGAGCCAGAGAGTATGCCGTTAGTAAGTTACTATGAGAAGCAGATATTATAATGAGATAAGAAGATGTGACAGTTCCCTCTTAGGTTATGTGATTTAGTATTTACCCCACATGTGTATAGTCTGGTGTAAATTAGAAAGTGTATAGAAGGTTTGGGTTAGTTATTTTAATCGTTCATTTAAGAGAGGCGTAATTGCCCCAAGTGTGACTCATGACTGTAGTTTAAAAAAAAGACAGTCTACAACCTCATAATAGGATCAGATGATGAGGAACAATTATAAATAACTTAGGTCATTCAAAATAAGAGAACATGAGGCTAGCATGTGGTTAGTTGAAGAATAGTAAGTCTTGAGAAAATACAATGACTTAGCAATTTCAACAGAGCTAGTAGATGCATGATTAATTTATTTAGTCAGGATAACACTAGTGAAATGGGCAAAATTTGAATATAATCCGAATGTGCGCTAGAATCTAAAGGGTTTAAGTTAAATACGAGGTATAGAAATTAGTGAAA
Organism: Anisodus acutangulus; assembly: GCA_029783415.1. NCBI lineage: Eukaryota > Viridiplantae > Streptophyta > Magnoliopsida > Solanales > Solanaceae > Anisodus > Anisodus acutangulus. The sequence continues at coordinate 56,558,615 of CM056491.1, forward strand.
GAAGAAATCATATAAGCAGTAATAGAGCAAGCTACAGAGGAAGTCTTTAAGAGTTATCAGAAAAGGGTTTCCCTAAGATTTACAGTGTGAACAAAGTTAAATCGTTAAGACAGAGTATGCCAGTTATCAATACATTAGTTCTCCATTTATATAAGTAATTTAGTTTTTCTCAGTAAGGATGATTTCTCATAAATGAGTCAAAAGATAATTCGTCAGTAATGAAAATTCCAGAAGAGCGGGAAAGTTAGTTGGATCCTAATAAGAGATAAGGATCTACAAGTATGAGACCTTAACCTCTGGTCTAAGGGAGAGATGTGTAATCATCAGCAAGTTCAGGTAGACATTTGAAACCCGAAAAGTTAGCAAGAGTAGCAGGAGATATGAAGAAACTCAGTTCAGTAACGTGAGTAAAATGGTATAGTCGCCATAAGGAGGAAAGAAACGCGAGTAGAATGATCGTCGATCGACTTGTGTCAAACTCAGTTATTTCCATAGGAGATCACAGAAAAGCCATGAGATTATATAAAGTCATGTGTTACGTGGATGGTGCCATTGCACGAGACTCTAATGTCTAGGGTGCTTGTCAAATACTTAGCACACATCAATGTTGTGAGTATTTTAGAAATCGTCTCAGAAAGAAATTAAGTATGGGGAGTTTAGCTCATGTTGAGACAAATAAAAGAATCATGGCTAGAGAAGCTCATCATTTAGCAAGCCTAGGAGTTCAACTTTTGTATCTCGATGATTGTAAAGTTGTTGTACAAAACAGAGCCCAATCCTCCTTAGTAGCTGAGAAAAAGAGGTAAATAGTTTCATGATCCCTATTAATTGCAGCTAAAGAAAGGGATTTATATGCATAAATCCATAGATTTCGAACACGGGGGAGATGACGGTACTCTAAGCTACCAATGAAAATATATGTGTCCCAGATGTAGATAGATGCAAAGAGAGAATTATGGCATGGGCACACATATTCAGATATTCTACCTACCCAAGATCCACGAAAATGTATCATGACCTTGAGGAGATTTATTGGTGGAATGACAAAAAATATAATGTAGCAGATTATGTAACTAAGTGTACAAAGTGTCAGCAAGTCAAAGTCGAGCATCAGAATCCCGGTGGTTTAGCATAAAATACAGATATTCTTGAGTAGAGATGATAGATATGGACTTTATAACAGGGTTATCTCGCTCATTTTGAAAGAATGATTTGATTAGGGTGATAATAGAGAGACTTACTAAGTCAAGTAATCCAAGGTAAAATATTAACGGATCAAGTATAAATGGATTCCGCTGCAGAAAAAATTCAGAACATATAAACGGATCAAGTAATCCAAGGTAAAATATTATTTGACCTCCTTGGCCAAAAATCATAGGCAAACAATGGCTCTCCAGATAGACGGACCAATTTGTGCAAGACACAAGTTGTAAGTCTTGCACATTTCAAGGATCACATCGTCTATCAAAGGGTCGAGCTTGAGAGTGAAATGATAGGTGTAAACATTGTAATATCCCTGCATGTGAGTAGTGACATTGTCATTAGGCCCGGGGATAACAATTTCGGAGAGTTTTTCCTAACCGCATTCAGTATGAATTTTGCCAAGAATAGAAGGATTGATGGAAGTTGGGTAGTTCTTTTCCATTTCACCCCAGTCACTTTTCTAAATGGTGGCACGAATGTCAAACTCACTGTCGAAGTGAAAAGTGGATAAGATCATGTCCAAGGCTCTAAGATAATGGGCAGCCTGAGTTTCAGGGAGTTTGCCGGCGCCAGTAACTTAGACGATGGTCGGCAGAGACGAGGGTGACAGTGAAACATTTCTTGAAGAAGAGCGGGTAGAAGTTTTATCCATTATAATAAAGAAGAAGAAAATTTCCTGGTGATTCAGGTGAACGGAAATGGAAGAGCAAGGTTGGGGATTCATTTGAGAGATTGAACGAGAGAGAAAGTGATTTGGGGGAGAATTTTTTTGCAGAAGGTTAAAATGGAGAAGGAAGGGTTTTATATAGCACAAGTCATTATTGCGGAGATGCTTTGGTGTATGAACCGATTAGGCGATTCAATTAGAGAGTGATACGTGTCCAAATTTTCAGGGAGATGGGACATGAGTCAGAGTTTGGAGAAGAGGAAACATTTCATTTTCCAGTCTATTTTGGAGTAATTTGAAAAGAAACTTCCAAGAGAAGACAATGAAATAATCATTTCCACTTCTTGTCACTTCGGTAAACTTCAATCCGGGAAGTGTGGAGACTATCTGTACACGGTGAAATCCGGCATGACATGTGTTAATGTTTGAATGAGAAGTCTGAGGTAGATGGTCAAGTTTTGGGTCGGATGCGGTTGACACCGAAGTGAGGTAGCATATGGGACGAGTTCGGGTATGACCGAATCAGTTGGCACCGGGTGTAGTTCTGGAGACTTCCTATGTATATCCATTCCGAATATGGCGGCACTGTTATTTTTTTGAAATTAAGAGGCCATTATTAGCTTTAATGTCATTTAATTTGAGAGTGATTCACGTGTATTAATGTCTCTTATTTCATAGCTATAAAAGGAGCCAGCCTTCATGTTAGAATGGCATCCCATTCTCGCAAATTGTACTTGTATGCTTAATCTTATAGACATTCTATTCATTTACTCTCATCCTTAGTCTATAACCGAAGTTATCTTACTAAAGGCCTGAACCAACCTAGCTCAAAACATTCGTTCGAGTTCAAGGTAGTCCAGGCTAATTTCTTACTTTATATTTACATTTGTTTACTAGTTGTTAATTGATCATTATCTTTGTATCAAATCAATTCATGTGTCCTTAAAATCACTTATAAATTCAACTATACGCTTTTTGGGAAAACAGTTTGATGCCCACCGTGGAGTTAAGGATAATTATGGTAATTTATTCAAACTTCACTTTGTTTTTCTTGAGATATTGTGAACAGGTTGCTACTTTGCATTAGCAAAATGTCTAGCGGAAGTCAAGTTGTTGTTAACAACAACAATAACAATAACAGTGAAAACAACAATAACAATATCAATGTCAACGATGATCCAACAATAATGGTGATATCAACAATAATGCCCCAATCATTGACCCAATAACTGGCGAGCCTCTGATTCCGCCACCCGTAGTTTCGCTCCAGGGATCCAGAAAAACTGGTGAACAAATGCCAAATGACTATGCGAAGTGGCTAATGGAGTGTGGGTAGCCAGAGCAGATTTGTCTAGAATCTTCACCATGTTGAAGAAACAATATGAGGCAATTACTCAGTTGCATAAAAAGAGCAGTGAAGCAAGTGCAGTGAACGAAACCCATGTGGTTCCAGATGAAGCTCAAGTTGATGAAAATGGCAATGGTTCATGGGCAAATGAGCCTTCGGAAGTCTTGAAGTTGCTCCAAGACCTGGACAAGCGGATAGTAAGTAATGAAAATAAGAGTTTGCGACTTTCAATTCTCGAATAGATCAGATCTCAGTGGAATCTCCGATCCTGAAGGGATCGGACTTAAAGAAATATATCTATGTTGTTATTCTCACCGAGTACAGCTCCAAAGGGATCCCAAAAAAGTTTAAAATTCCAGACCTCCCAAAATATGATGGCACTATATATCCACAAGAGCACGTGATATCATATACTTGTGCGGTGAAAGGCAATGATATGTAACCGAATGAGATAGAATCGGTGTTGCTCAAGAACATCGGCGAAACACTAACTAAGGGGGCGATGACTTGGTATTCTTTATAACCCGAACATTCTATTACTTCATTTGAAATACTTACAGATACTTTTATAAAGGCACACGCTGGAGCAAGGAAGGTCCAAGTAAGAAAAGCAGACATATTCAAAATAACTCAAAAAGATATGGAGTTGTTGCGTGAGTTTGTGATGAGATTTCAAAAAGAATGGATGATCCTTATCTAAAGTTGAAGGAATGGATGCTCCTTCTCTTTTAAAAGGAACTGTACTGGATGAATGTGTAACTGAAGCTTTCACTAATGGGCTAAACCCAAGGAGTTCCAATGCTTCTATAAAGTCGAAGAAAAACTTGTTGGAATTTCCAGCACTTACATGGGCGGACGTTCACAATAGGTATGAGTCAAAGATCCGGGTAGAAGATGATCAGTTCAAACTCCCGCAGGGATCATCATGATGGAACAAAGGTCTTGATAAGTCAAAAGGGTAGCTGAATCGGAGTTAAGGTCTCTAAGGGATAGGTACCAACCATATGATTCCCCCGAGAGGTTGAACTTCAGATCAGATTGAGGGCGCAACAATCGTAACTTCTCATCGGAAAGAAGAAGTAGAGACAGACGCAATGATCGAGGGTCTACCAATAGAGGTTTGTAGTTTAAGAAAGATACTCGTGGGGAATCTTTGACATGATCCCATCCAAAAATTGCAAGTCTTGAACATTTTGAGAATCACATCGTCTATCAGAGGGTTGAGCTTAAGAGTGAAGGGGTAGGTGTAAACATTAGAATATACCTGCCTATGAGTAGTGACATCGTCATTAGGCCCTGGGATAATAATTTCGGAGATCTTTTCACAACCGCATTCAGTACGAGTTTTGCCAAGAATTGAAGGATCGATGGAAGTTGGGTAGTTCTTTGTCATTTCACCCCGATCACTTTTTGACGGCACAACGTCAAACTCACCGTCGAAGCGAAAAGTGGATGGGATCATGTCGAAGGCTCTGGGCTCAGAGGCAGCTTGAGTTTCAGGGGATTTGCCAGCGCCGGTGGCTTCGACAATGACCGGCAGAGACGAGGGTGATGGTGAAGCATTTCTTGAAGAAGAGCGGGTAGAAGTTTTAGCCATTATAATAAAGAAAAATAAGATTTCCTGGTGATTCAGGTGAACGGAAAATGGAAGAACAAGGTTGGGGATTAGTTTGGAAGGGCAACCTATAAAATTAGCCCAACCTTCATGCTGGAAGGGCGTCATATTCTCGCAACTTGTACTTGTACGCTTAATCTTACAGACATTCTATTCATTTACTCACATCTTTAGTCTATAACCGAAGCTATCTTACTAAAGGCCCCGACCAACCTAGCTCAAAGCATTCGTCCGAGTTCAAGGTAGTCCAGGCTACTTTCTTACTTTATATTTACATTTGTTTACTTGTTAATTGTTCATTATCTTTATATCAAATCAATCCACGTATCCTTAAAATCACTTACAAATTCAACTGTATCATTTTTGGGGTAAACATATATTAATTAAAAGGTAATTTGTTAATTTTATCCTTTTTCTTCTTACCAAACATTTCTTAAAACTAGAGATAGTCATTAAGGATATGAGTAATTTTAGAAAAAAATTAATTAAATACATCTTTGGACTTTAAAAATTCATTTATTTTTTAATCATAAAAAAGTGTTAACGATTCATTTATATTGCAATGGAGGGAGTAATATATACCGAATCAACTAGGATTGAGGTGGAGTGACACTTTGCCCCAGAGAGGAACTTTTCAGCGCATATTTGAATTTAGTAGGGCCCTAATACGCTTTGGAGATGTGAAAATTTCTGGTGCGAATCCAAATTTAATCGTGTTTCAATGCGGATATTAAACATCGGTGAAAAAAATGTATTGATACCCCGTTTGTTTTTCTTTTAAAATGGGAGTGCATGACGGGGCAATTACAATTACTTTTCATTTCTCGTATTTATTATCCCAACTTTATGAGACGAAATTGAAAAGATAGTAAAATCTATTCTACTAATGTGAAAGCTCATGATGAGAGTCTTGGAACATTTTAATTACTTATAATAGGATGGTGCACTAGCTATAATATGTCGAAAACTTCAAGAAACTTTTGATTTTAAGTTTAAAATATGAATGTATATAAAAGGGCAGCCCTATGCACTAAATTTCCGCTATGCACGGAGTCCGAAAAAGGGCCGGATCATATGAATTAGTATAAAAAATACATAACAAATGTACGAAATTCAAAATCAATCAAGCTAAATGTGTTTTGCTCGTAGTAAGAAATTTCAACTTCAAATGACTAGCATCGCGTTTTGTATGCTTTAATTTGAATTTACTACTCAAACCATCTTTTTAAAAATATGTATGCGATTATAAGGAAATCACTGCTTTTAGATAAATTTTGCCGCTATTAACGCAATGATTTTTATATAAATTTTGCAGATATAAACGCCCAAAACAATTCCCTCTATACCAGTAGTATCACATCAGTTCAAAATTATTCATCGACGACCCTTTCTTGCTCTTATCGTAATTTTTTCTAAAAGAAAAAAAGAAAGAAGAGGCATGATTAGAAAATATAAAAAATCATATCTCAAATCAACAATCATGTCAATCGCGTCAAATTATGGTCTGAGAGAAAGCTTATGACACATTTTTTTGTGGTTTTGATTATTCTCTTTCAAGCCAGCAGTTTTTTCTTTTTGTTGGAAAATATCTTTATTTAATATGTATTGCACTTAAAATTAAGCTTTAGTATATCATTGTTTATTGAACAAGTTATGAATACCTGTTTCCTCTCCAAAGTTTTAGACCTTCTATTATTCACCACAATGTGTATTTTGTTAATTGTATTAGCTAAATAAATTTTATATTAGGGGTTCATAGAGATATTCTATAAGGATAGTAAATACGGAGATATTGGTCTCACCTATATATATTTCTTTTAATCTTATACAACCCTAATTTATTATAGTGTTAGAATTAATGTACACCCATAATGGATGATACATAAGTTACAAGTTCATGAATGAACCAACATGTAACTCTGGAATTAAGATAAGAGTTGTGTTATTTACCATAAAGTGGGAGTCAAGTATGGAACTTTTTATGAAGTAAGAGTTACTTTTCACTTGGTTCTACTATAAAAGAGTAGGGCTTTAGGTCATTCTATCCATCACAATTGAGCTGAAAATTTATTTAGATTAAAGTATAGTTGTTGTGGATAATTTATAAGACTTCACAAGTGATCTCGTAAGAAACCGTTTGATAATTGGTGGTTATAACACACACCAACTTTAAAAAAAAAAGGTATGCATTATTCCGCATAAATCTCCAAGTTCAAATCCTTCATATAGTATCAACATTGTTTTAAATTAAAGCTTAACCAACGACAAGGATACAGGATATATGATCATACCTGATGACTTGTTTTATCATGCAAAATGACAATCAAATAGCTAAGATGGGTCCAAGATGAACTGGCAGTCTCCTATAATTTTGCTAATTGCTTTATATGAATAACAATCTAATGCTTGTTTAGTGATACATTTACCTTACAACATTAATTAATATATAATCGATTTTATTGGTACTTAAAAAGTAAGAGTTTGTGTGTGTATTCACAGCTGTTATTCTTAATGTATCTTCGTAAACGTCTAATTTGGACAAACAAGAAACTTCGACTTTTACCAAGTTGAATACAATAAGTAGAAATCCTTTTTAAAATTTTAGGGCGAGAGAAGTTAAGAAAGAAAAAGAGAGAGAGAGAATTTACAATAAAATTGTAATCCTTAAGTGATATAGGACAAAATTACAACGATTAGACACGATATGGATTTAAATCTTACATATTAAGAGTTTAAATATAGGTTTTCATACCAACGGTGTAATTTAATCAACCTTATTATATTACTATTCTATTTTTATGTTACCATATCATACATTCATACTTGATACAAGAATTACATAGTATTGTATATCAACTAAATATGATAGAATAATAGTTTTATAAATTATTAGAGCTCGTTGGGTAGGAGGTCTTAGATAAAATAGTCATGGTATTATATGTGGTATTATTTTATATCATGTTTGGTTGACATTTTGGGGTATGTATAACTAATACATGGATTATTTAATACATCAAAGGGTGTATTATATTATACCACCACCACCCATGGATTATATTATACATGGATAAAAAGCTAAAATAACAAAAGTAGCCTTGTATTGTTCCAAGAAACCTATAAAAGTCAAATATCCAAGGGTGTATTTGCAACAAATTATTTTTAAGTTTTAAAAATAAATAAATATTTAAATGGTATCTTTTGTGCTCAATTTTAATGCAATGAACCAAATACCCAATAAAAATAATCTATGTATTACTAATTTATATATTACTAATTCCTATATTATTAATTCTTACATTACTAATTAATGTATAACTTGTTTTTGAACCAAACGACCCCTTAATGTACACCACTCAAACTCAGACACGATAACTCTAATTCCCTTGTCGGTAAAAAGTGGAAGGAATTAAGGTGTATGAAAACGGAGATGTGGAGGTTGAGTTGTTGCTGTCGGATACATACAAATATATAGAAATCAAATACTTTTCAAAGGAATATTATTTGGTGTATGTAGCAGACAAATATTTGTAACCGACACTTCAGTTTGGCAATTCTCTAAAGCAAGTTTTGGGTCTTGATAAAGAAGATATATAGCACAGCATATTTTCACTTTTCCTTTCCTTTTGAGAAAATGTATAAAATTAACTCTAATCTTTGCCCAGATTTATTGTAAGTATCAAATATTTATGAGGGTCCTATTACCCTCTAGATATATTTTTAAGGAATTTTTTTAGCATTTATCGAGTGAGCTGGATAACAATTCAAACACGTGTTGAACAAAAGGCCATAAAATAAAGGAGTTTCGTCATTTCACTCTTCGAACAAAACAAAAATTAGAATTTTCTTCTACACTCTTAATTTTTTTCATGAGAAAGTAGTTGATTCTCTTTGAATTTGATCTTGTGAATCACTATATTCTTTTATAATCGAGTCTTGATTTGTGTCGCATTGGATTTTGATTCGATTTTTTCAAAAAAAATACTTTAAAAATATATTCAGTGGAGTAATAGGACTACCGTAAAGATTATGTGTGTTACAGTAAATTCAGGTAAAGATTGAGGTGTATTTTAGACATTTTTCCTTTCCTTTTTTGCATGAAATGGACTCTCTTTTCGTGAAAGGTGATTTCATTTGACGAGGACAGTATGTTAACTATGCTTTAAAATTTCAAATTGATTACTAGTATCCTATATAGTTATGTAATAATTACGATAATATTAAAAGAAAATAATAGATTTATCTTAATTTTGCTAAAATAGTTAAGTAAAATATAAAATTTATTTTTAGTATAAGGAACTAGTAAAAGAGAATGAAAATGATAGATATATAATAAATATTTTTTTAAGAAAGAATGTTGTTGAGCTGAACATGTGCATCAAGAAATTCTCGATCAACAAGGGAATATCATTGCCCTAGAATAAAAGGAAAGAGCTTTAGAAAAAAGGAGAAAATGTGTGGAGGTCGAAACAAATAATAAGGAAAACAATTTCAAGTAAGATTGGATTCTTTAACAAAAATTCTTTGGGTTTTGGAGAACAGTGTAGAAGAACCCAGCCATCACCACTATTATATAAAGCACCACATTGATGCTATTGAGGCTTTACACTATTCACACAAATTCAGAATTATTCTTGACATTGTTAGGAATGTTTTGAGTAATTAAAACTTACGAGAGAACCAATTCAGAGAAAGTTGTTGCTTAGTTCTTGAGTTGCACTATAAGAAGAAAAACATTTGTCAAAAATATTTTTTGTTGCCGTATGTTGAATGTTACTGCCAAAAATACTTTTCGCAACAACAAAAATTATTGCTTGTCGTTGCAATAACTTTCGATGCTAAAAGTTTTTGCAACAAGAAGTTTTTTTTTTGTTTTCATTTTACGTATTTTAGCAATAATAAATTAAATTTTTGTTGACATTTACGTTTTTTAGCAATAATATATTTATTGTTGCTAAAGTTTTGTTGTCAATTCTATACTCGTAGTGTTGGTTAGGTTAGAGACCTTTGTTCTTTATATTGTAACCTATTTGCTTTTTAGAAGTATTGTAATAGACAACCATTGTTAAATGTTGTTTTAAGCTTCTAGATTAGCGATTTTAGTCTTAAAAGGGTTAGCTACAATTGGGTTGATTGTAGGGGTGAAAGGTACTAATAACCTAAAAACTGCTCGAGTTTAGTAAAGTTTTGAGATAAATCATACGAGGGTGGGTCGTGAATTTTGCCTCCCTTAAACAAGAAATTTTCCATGATAAATTGTTTGAGTACTTTAATATTTGTACTTAATTTTCAGCTCGTGTCTTGTACTGACATTAGAGACCTGGTTCTTTAACTCGCGAAAATCCAACAAGACGTAATTTACCACCCTCTTATGTTTAAGGTTGGTTGAAATACCAATGCAAAACCAATACTGAATTAGTGAAAGGGAAGAGAGGGAGCATCCTTAATAGAAATGAGAGCATTTGGTCTTCTATGCGTCCTAGCAAGGATATAAAAAGAAAGAAAAAATGGCTCAATAACCTCTCGTATAGTCTTTCTTTTCGTTTAGTATGATGTAAAATAACCAGGCAGCTCATGGTCAACATGCCTGCCTGGCATATATAAGGGTACTATGGAAAAGCTTCAACCAATATTATGTAATATAGTACACGTGGAGTCCCAGCTATAAAGTGACCGCTTGCTTTCACATATGATAATTTTCCTTGTGAAACCGTGATATACATGGTATACAAACTCGTGTATATCACGGATATAATTAACACACCCCCGCAGTCATAGCGGACAGTCTTCGTATGCTGAGACTGTCCCTAAAATCTTCAAAGAGTACCGACGGAAGACCTTTGGTAACGATGTCTGCAATTTAATACCTGGAAGGGACATGACAGACGCGTACTTGTCCGCGAGCTACCTTTTCACGAACAAAGTGAATATCCATCTCGATATGTGTTAGTGCGCTGGTGTTCAACCGGATTACCAGAAAGGTAGATGACACTAATATTATCACAATAAACAAAGGTAGCTTTCTGAAGAGGACAATGAAGTTCTAAAAGAATATTACGTAACCAACAGGATTCAGAGACCACATTGGCTACCCCCGATACTCGGCCTCTACACTAGAGCGAGATAATGTAGACTGACGCTTCGCAGACCATGAGACCAAGTTATTACCAAGAAACATACAATAGCAGGACGTGGAACGTCTGCTATTTGAACATCTACCCCAATCAGCATCAGTATATGAGACAAGTGTAGATGTCGATGAATGATATAAATGTAAGCCATAGTCAAGTGTCCCCTGGGTGTATCGAATAATGCGTTTGAGCGCATTCATGTGCTCAACCCTGGGATCATGCATAAACAAGCATACCCGCTGTACAGCATATGTAATATCTGATCTCGTGAAAGTAAGATACTGAAGAGCCCTTGCAAGACTGCGATAGAGAGTCGGATCCTCGTACGATGAGCCAGCCGCAGTACCCAGCTTGGGTTTAGTATCAACTGGAGTGGAGTAGTAGACTTGCATGAGGACATACCAGCTCGCTCAATGATCTCAGCGGCATCCCCACATGTATGACGAAAGACAACAATCACCAAAAAGTAACTCAAGGTCCCCAAGTCTTTCATAGCAAACTCAGAACTGGACATTGTCATGATAGACTTCTGCAAAGCACCAGAAGCGGCAGTCAAGATAATATCATCTGCATATAATAGTATGTAAGCCATGGAAGTACCACGACGATAGATGAACAATGAATTATCATACCTGATGTGTGAAAACCCAATAGATAAAACATAGTTTGCAAATATCTTATATCAAGCCCGTGGGGCCTGCTTAAGTCCATACAAGGACTTATTCAATAAACAGACATGATGAGGATATTTGGGGTCTCGAAAACCTAAGGGCTGATGCATGTAAACGGTCTCCTTAAGATCACCATTTAAGATAACATTATTCACATCTTGAATGGGCCAAGCTTTCAAAAGAGCCAGACTGAGAACATTGCGAGCTTATTTGGAAGGACGATCGAGAAAAAAGTATCGAATGAGCTTATTGGGCCGTAAAGCTAACTCATAACATGGCCCAATTTATAAGAAAAGGCCCGAGGCCCAAACACAGCATTCCCTCCATTAGGTTTTTGGCGCGAGTTTAGTGGAATAGCTATGGTGCGTTATTTCTGAAAGTAGGAAAGCTCCTGCACTCTTACTGGTGGTGTATTAGAGCAGAGTAAAGTAATTAAATTAACCATTTTTCAACATTCAATGCAGACCATGCTAGGGTTTCGTCCTCCTCAATTCTCAGAGGTATTTTTTTTCCAATTCCATGACTATTTTTTTTTTCCTATATACGAAAAAAAAATCTCTGGTAAGATCAATAATTATATATATATAAAAGGAAACAAAATTGAAAAAGGGGATTCATTGATTTGATATAGGAGGCTGCTTGGCTTCCTGGTTGGCTTCAGCAACACGATGTTGAAACCATATCATCTTACAATTGTACCAATATTGGGAAGCAATTTTCTCATCAACATATGGAGGTATGATATTTAAATTAAATTTCTTTTAAAAAAAAAAAAAACTAGAAGCACCTTGATTTTTTGAGTTAATAAAAAACCAAGTAAAGGGCTTGCACTTTTTTATAAGTATCAATTAGTAACTGCTAATATAAGATTATTATTTTATCATACTTTTGTTATACTCCCTCTCCGCCCACTTTTACTGTCCACTATGCTAAAAATTAGATGTCTATTTTTACTTGTCTATTTTGAAAAACCAAGAGATAATTTACCATTTTTTTTTTACCTATTTTCCCTTTCCAATAATTACTATTCATTTCCTAACATTTAGATGACATAATAATTAGGAGATAATTTACCATATTATACCTATTTTACCCTTATTAATGATTACTATTCATTTCCCTACATTTAGATGACTTATAATAATAGGGGTGATATAGTAACTTACCATTTTATTTATTGCTTTTTAAGGGGTGTGCCAAGTCAAACACGGACGGAGGGAGTATATCAAAGGGTTAAGAAACAACTTGTAGGAAGTCAAGTAAAATTACTGGGAATGAAAGCTTTTTTTCTGTCTGCAAGATCATTTGCAGATGCTTGAAATTTTAAGGGATTATCCTTAACTTCTAGTTACATTTTTGTTTCAAATTAGGGATAAATAGAGCTTGTGAAAGGATACGAAGTATTATTTTGATAAAAGTTCACGAGCTTGTCATCTAGAAGAACAATGCACCAACTGATAATTAGTATTTTGTCAACATTTTTTCATTGGTGAGAACTTTAAGACGTTGAAACAGAACTGTCCCGTTTAGTTTGCACCATAACTAAGGCATAGACATGGAGAAAAATGTAAAGTGATCGAACTGAACATGGTTTAATCTCATGAGATGGAAGTTTTATCTTTGTTCAGAACTGTTGATTGCATTCTCATTTGTGAACCAGTTACTGAAAAGTCCTAGGTCTACCTTTTGTAGCAAGAACATTCTATAGTACTTTTATCAGCATCATTTAAAGCACTGTTAACTACGTGATGAACCAACGGGAAAGAAATAAAGGAAGTTGCAAAGTGAGGTGCAATAGGTTCAATACTAAGCTGATGATTTTGCATCTTGTTTGCTCCGATATTCTGTTGTGAGCTAAGACAAATTGATTCTTGCATACATATTTTACCACAGTTAACTATAATTGGCTGTTCCTTCATATTTTTTACATGGTCTACAAACTTATAATTTTCCCAGATAAGACTTGTGTACCACGAGAAAATCAATTTGGCTCCTTGGTCTATTTGTAGGAATTGATCCAGCAACATAATGCAGTAGCGTCCCATCTGCGAACAACACAAGAAGATGGGTACAAGAGTTGTCATCTGTTCTTATCTGGAGATGATAGTATACCACTCAGTTTGGTTCAACCGATTGATAATGTAAGCTATAGGGAACTCTTGCTTTATCTAAAATGTTTCGAAAGTTCTTTGCATTCAATCTGAGTTATTTCATGACTTTAGTTTTTAGGCTGTAATCTTCCAGGAAAGTATGGATTTTCCTTACGTGATAACTGTGATTGTGCTAGGATATGAAAACTTACACAATCATCCTGCTCTTTCTTGACTATCCATAGTAAAGTAATATTGTAAAACGTTTAAATTCTAGTTACATATTTTAAGTACTAATTACTTGTTGACATTATTAGTATCTTCTTTGCTTGCTATAAGTCATTTTCAACATTGAGGTAGATTTCAAGATTTAGATGCTAGAGACCAGCTTACTGCTACTTATTTGGGCCTCTCATTAGGTGCTTTTCATAAGGAAGTGACAGAAGGTTGCAAAAATTACTCCCCCTCCGTTACAATTTGTTTGTCTAAGTTTGACTGTGCATGGAGTTTAAGAAATTAAAGAAGACTTTTGAATCTTGTGGTTTTAAACTAAAGATATGTATAATGCACCAACATGCCCTTTAATTTTGTGGTCTAATGTTGAGATTAAAGAGTTGCCAAATTAGGAAAGAGGCATTCTTTTTTAAATAGACTAAAAAAGAAAGTAAGACAAACAAATTGAAACTGAGGAATTTGACAAAAGTTAGAAAACTAGTCCTTATAAGCAGTACATTTTTAGGCCTCCCAATCTCTTTCATGTCACTTTTTAGCCTGCTGCCATATGTGAAATGATACCAATTGCAGGAACTTCCTGTAAGATGGCACGGAAGGTTCCAAAAACTTGTCTGATTGACCAGAAAGCTGCCACTGCTATTACTAAAGATGGGGTCTTTGGGTGAGAAACAAATAGCAGCGCTGGTGTGGCCATTTTGTGTGGAAGAGTAGAGGTTATGGAGAAGTCCAATAAGGGAAAAATATGCTGTGGAGGATGGGGAGTGAAGAATTGCACCAATTAATAGCCCTTGTCATGTAGCTCTGTGGAAAGAGATTATGTAGGGGTGTTCAGATTCTGTAAGAATTTTTTTCTTGGGTGGTCATCAACGGTGTGATGAGACTTGAGAGTATCTTAAGTTTGCTTCTTGGCAGCTGTAGCCTATCTACAAGACCAAGAGGCCATTGTAGGCGAGGTATCTAGGTGGTACATAGAAGGCTTTTGGCAACTTTGATTTTACTAGGGTTATTCAAGCTTGGGAAATGGAGCTTCACAAATTTAGATGACCACAGTATTTTTTGTTTATTTATGGGGTGGACTAGAAATATATAGGTGATTGGATAGATTGTGAATTGGAACCCCTCTTCTGTGAAGTGGTCTCTGTATACTCCTTGTGTACCGGTAATTAATTTTGTTCAGTAGTGCTTACTAGTTATCACATAAAAAGAAAAGGAAATAAAAGAGAGTGACTAGCTGGCTTCAATATTGCTAAGGAAAGGAGACTGTGCTTCTAAACCTCACAAAAGACGTAGAATGTTCTCATGAGATTTAAGCATTCTTTTAGGCTCTGCTTTAAGATGGTTGACCTTTATTACTCACTTTATAATAGACTTGCTTTCATTTTTGTTTAAAGGAAGCCTGGAGAAAAAGAATGAAAAGCTCATCCTATTCTTCACACACTTAACTATTTCTCTAGGCGTTTTTAGCATGCTTCCATGAATGAGGTTGGTACGTCAAGTTAAAGTGAAACTGATCCCTAAAACTATTATTTAATGCAATTATCCAGGACTGCATCTAGTGATTTCACTGAGATGCATAACACTGGATCAGTTCAGCCTTGCAAATTTGGATTCAGCTTCTTGCAGATCACCTTAATCTCAAATACAGGGATGGGATGAAGAATGTTGCCTCAATAGCAGTTGAAATGAGACAAACACCACATTAAGCTGCATAATTCTAGGAGTTCTGTTACAGAAGGCCGCAATATCTCACTTGTCTGCCTATTGGCTTACCTATTGGCCAACCTTGTGCGTGCATTTACGGTTGGTCCTGGAATCATATTGTTCTTGTAAAATCATTCAACCATGGTGATTTTAGCAATCTTCCATGCCTTTGTAAAATTGAAGATTATCCTTCCCCTTTGTCCATTCTTTTTCCTGCAAGCAAACTTGTGTTCTACATGTGTGCAATTTATAATAGATTTATTAGATACACGTGCAATGTTCTAATGTTATTTTTACTAGCTTGCCTTTTGCCCAGGTTTTCTTTCCTTGTTTTCTCCTTCTCCCTTTCCAGGATTAAGGATTACTGGTGATTGTTACACTTACATTAGTCTGGTATATGCCACGAGTGTTCTCAATTTGTCAGACTTGTATGTCAGTGTAGAAATAATTGAGATTTTTTAATGACCGAGAAATCTGTCTAGAGTGAACCCTTGGGCCGACTGCAACCTTCGAAACTCCGGGATGATGGGCCCGCCCCTCTACCCTTGTCCACTTAAATAATGATCTTAATTCACTTGACACATGCTCAAACTTGTCACCCAAGACACAAATCCCTCAACCTTTGCCAATTGAGCTAACCCTTGGGGCAAAAATAAGTGCGAGATCTAGAGAATCTCTAGCTTTAGAGACCCCGTAATTTGCCTTTAAATTATAGAATATTGGAATGAAATTGCCCACTACTGGAGCAGAATGAATGTAGAGTAATCATATAGCCGACCAAACTAGTTTGGGATGTGTAGTTAAGAAGCTTATGAATGTTGGAGTTGCTAGAAAGTTGGTAAAGCCATCAGAAGCATATGGAGGATGTTTCCAGCTTGTATTTATTGGTGCTTATGGTTAGAAAGAAATAGTAGATGTTTTGTTGGTTTATCAACCCCTAACCATTCTATTAAGGCTTGGTGTCTTATGTTTCTGTGTAGCTGGGACAATATGTCCCCTGTAGTAACCCAGTTTTTTTTTTTGGGCAGTTTGTTATCTCCCTGATCTTGGATAGTCGTCACTTATGTAAAGCGATTAACACAACTTTTTTGTATGCTCAAATATACTACTCTTTTGCATCTTCTGGATGCTTTCAATGAAACCTTTTTACTTCATCAAAAAGAAATTTCTTTTGATTGGCTGGTTGACCCATTTTACCCTTCTCCCTTCAAATCAAAGAAACCAAGATAATGTCGCAGAATTGGTTTTTCGCAGTGTTTGCATGATGATCTGTTCTGTGTATTACCAGCGCAGTCCTTAACTAGCTCTATGTTACTTTCTTTTTTAAGGTGGTTCAAATTCATCTTCATCTGTCATTGGATTGTAACTCAGAGAACTTGCCAAGTACACTTGAAGATATATCTGAAGCAGAAAGGATCAAGTCCAGTCATGCTCTGCCAGTTCAGTGTGTTCAAATCCCAATTGTTACTGAAGGAAAGGCTAAGGAACTGAAAGTAGACTACCTTGCTGCATCAGGAAAAGGATCTAATAATGCGAATAAAAGAGAAGGGCATGAGAGAAATGCCAGCTTACATAAAGTCAATCACATGGATGATGCAGTTGAGTTGTCGATTGCTGCATCTGAAGCACTGGTTATTCATGAAGTGTTCAAGGATGAATCATTTTCAAAAGTGTTTCCGGCTTCAACTGTGTTGGAAGCTGCACTACAGGTGAAACAAGCACGGCTGGAAGCTTGGAAAGAGAGTCATGAAAGCTGCAATTGTGCCACTGAGGAGATACCTGAAATTGATTCTCTATCAGAATCAGAAGATTTGAGAATGGAAGATGCATTCCAAGATGTGGGGTTATCTGCTTGTGATTCTGGTGATTTGCATTTCGAAGACTTAAGTCTGTCTCACGTTAAAGATACTCTTGCTTCACAAACTCAAAGATGTAGTGGAAAATTGGAAAAGGAAGGAGCAGTTCTTCATGGAATAGACATTCTTAAGCCAGGAGATGGTTTTACCAAGCTAAGCTCAAATGATATCGAGAGTGAGTCCCAGTTGAAAGTGGACGAAAGGCTTGGGCCTTTAAGCGATGATGGTCAGAGAAAGCTGACAAGGGATCCAAATTTAGTTTTGGATATCGTACCTATGGCACGTGAGAGTGATCACATGTCAGACTGTTTGAAGGTAACTCCTATTGGTTCAGCTTCTGTAGTGACAATAATGGAAACTATTAATAAAGAGAGATATATGTGAGAGTTTCTTGTCTCCATGTAGTTTTTCCATATTAATGATTGTTCCATCTATGAACCGGGAAGAGGAGTCTTTGCTTTACATAATTGCAAATAGCAAAGATCCTCCTCTTACCACTTCCCTCGATTACCTGCGCCAATCTACCTGTTGCTAACGGAACCTGTTCCGTTTCACTTGGTTGATTTTCTTAATTTTAGCTGTGGATTAGTTCAGGCATTAATGTTACCCTGTTTATGTAGAAAGTCAATTTTCCTGTCTTGGAAGGAAATTCATTTCAAGCATCTATTGGTTCTCCCACTGTTAAGAACATTAATATCGCAGGTAAGGTACTTCTCTTTGCATTTCACCTTTCATTTGAAGAGTCTTCATATCAGATAATGTATTTCATCCTTACAGGAGAAGGTGATGAATTACCAAAAGTGGTTCCTAGAAGATTTGAAAGTCGTTGGTTTGGTGGTTGGACTTGTTTGAAGGTCAGTAAATTCAAGTACATCTTGTCACTGGTTCCTTCATCAGCCAGTCATCTGTGGCATATTCTACCACTAAAGCAGGACTAATGTCATATGTTAATCCATTGCCTCATTGATCCGTCACTTGAAAGTAGCACATGTATGCCTAGCAATTGTCCAATATTGTTGCACAATTAGTGTCTCTTTTATTTTTCTTGGTCTATCCACTCATTCTCCTATTTGTTACAAATGAATGAGTTGACTCTTGGCATTGGCACGGATGCAACAAATTGAAGAATATACTCTGATTATGTTTCCTAAGTTACTACATTTTATCTCAGTTGCCTTCAGTCCATTTGTCAATATTAACGTTACTCATTTAAATTAGGGTCACACATCACCGCTGTAGTGATGGTCTAGGACACATCCATATAGAAAGACTGAATCTCTTTTTATCTTCTATTTCTTTTTATCATTATGTTCTCGAATCAGGTCATTTTTTGGACCCACTTTTTAGAATCCAGAGGAAAATTGAGAGTATGATTGTTGGACATGATAACATTGATAAGCTTGAAAGAGGTAAAGTAACCAAAATTTTCTTTATCAAATAAACCATAATAGTTATTTTAGCAGCATAGGAGAAGAAGAGCTTCACTAGTACTAGATGCTATGCCACTGCCAAAAAAGATCACAGCAGCGCAAGTCCTATTTGACATTTGGGGTTTGCCTTTCAGCATTGCATCTCATCTCTTAGTCTTTCTTTGTCTTCTTGCTTTGGTTACTATTCTCTCCCCTTCTTCACTTGCTGTTCTTGTCACTGTTAGATTAGTTAACGAAAGAAAAGAGGAAGACCAGGGGAAAGAGAGGAAAAAGGAGAAACAAAATTTAAATTTAACATGCCAAATGGAGAAAGTGCACGATCTTAACAAGTTCATCTTTCTTGTTTTTACGTTCTTTTACTAGTTTTCGTGAGATGTACCTTATTTTCTGTTTTCCTTCTCATCTTGCTCTTTAGAAGGAAGTAAACCCCTCTGATCAAGTCAAATGCAATGCTATCAAAAGTATTCCTGAACCTTTTGTTGGCGAGACAAGTTATTTCTCAGAATCAGCTGACATAGCTCCAGATGAGAGTTCCTTTGTCTCACGAAAACAGGATGAAAGGGTCAATGTTGCTTCCCAATTGAGTATACCGTCTGAAGGTTTAGGTAACAAAGCAAAGGAGATGATACTGCTCTCTCAGGATATTGCGACATCTTCAAATTTATCCTTAGATGATACCCTCTGTTCTGTTGTTCCGTGCAGTTTATCATCTGACCATCTGCCTTCTCCTTCAGCTGTATACAATAATGTAACGGATGAAAAACAACTATGCTTTAGTCCCACAACTGAATGTGCTACAAATTTGCAGAAAAACTCGGTACTTGATAATCAGGTGGTTCATGGAAAGCAAGTTACCACTCCGAAGATTAATAGAGAAGGGATGCATCTCCCAGTTCGCCGAGAAGTAACCTCTCTAAGAACTTATAGCGTACTTCCTAGCAACAGGATATCTTCAGAGAAAGGATATTGTTTTGATACATCATTTCCATCTGGAAGAAATGATGTACCGATGCTAAAGCCAGCAGGTCAAATGACAAACAAAATAGGAAATTGTGATGATACTCCAAGAGAGGGGAATGATTTCACAGTGGCTATGCCCAAGAATACCAGCTCACCCCTTATATTGAAACCTGGACCACGACGTCGTTTCCAAGCTTCAAAAGCATTTCAACCTGATTTTGGTACAGAAAAAGATAGAAAGCAAATGACAGAAGATCAAGCTGCTATAGAGTGTCCAAAAAGAAAGCGTGTTCGCTTTTCAGAAACTGAAACTGACATTCAACCGAGGAAGGAGCCAAGAAAGTCACACATTGCACTAAAATCTTGTCATATGCCCAAAGCTGCTAGAAATTTGAGACCTCCAACTTCACATTTGGAGTCGAGAACTCAAGAACTCAAGAAACGTCGAATAAATTCTTATGCTAGAGTTGGAAGAAGATTGATGCTCAAAAATATGGAATTCTTAGTCACAGGATTTTCTAGGAAACGAGAAAAGAAACTTGAAGACCTAATCAAGAAATATGGTGGCGCAGTTCTCTCTGATATCCCCCCTCCAACTAATAGGGAGAGGAGATGCAAGGGATTACCCCAGGCAGTTCCTGTTGTTCTTTGTTCAAAGAAGCTGCAAACAATCAAATTCCTGTATGGACGTGCAGTAAATGCATTCATGCTTAAAGCTAAATGGCTTACTGATTCAATTAGTGAAGGTTGCATTTTACCATCTGAAAAGTAAGTTTTCTATCATGCCCAAGATGTCACTGATGAATTTATGGATTTTTCAGCTGTCGCCTTAATATATTATATTCATGATGGAATATTCATTTTCTCTAGCTATAATTCTTTTATAGAACCTTGTTTTCATGTTATCATTCTACATGTTTAGTTCAAGCAATCTATAAGGCACTGATAACAGGACAAATTATATTCTATTTTGTAGTATCTATCAACTCAGAATAGTGATGGTTGAGTGCATACTCTCTAGAATCTCAACTACTATGATCAACTGGTCAATAACCAATGCAAATAAGCTCAGAAGATCATCTGACAGTGTATTGTTATCACACCATACATCTAGCTACAATCAGACTCTATCCCCATTTCCGACCAAAAATTCAACTATCCCCATTTCCGACCAAAAATTCAATTATGTAAAGTTATTATTCTCCTTCATTATTCCCATTGACAAACTCGTCCCGTATTCTCACCTCCCTCTCTAACCATCCATGTTGGTCATTGTTGTATTTCGCCTCACTTACCCTCCTCCACATGTCCCATCTTCACTTGCATACCTCCATGACCATTTACCCAATAATGCTCAGTTAAAGATCTCCAACCTTTGAATGCCCAAGCCTCCCATATCCATAGGGGCTGTAACCCTCTCACAATTAACCAGATGATATTCCTGTTCTCATTTTCTCCATCAGACAAAAAATCCCTCATTAATTTCTCCAATCTTTTATTGAGCTATACCAGAAAACAAAGACATAGTATGTGGGGATGCTCAGTGTTGCCTGTATAAAAGTTATCTTTCCCGCTTTTGGAAAACAACTTTTCTTCCTACTTATCCAGCTTATAGCAGGAAACAATATGCTTCTATATATCAGGTTTAGTGCTTTTTTGTTGTCTATACATGCTTCTTTGGATGCATTCGAATGATGACTAGTTAACCTTTTTTATTGTGGATCTTAAAAAAGTGATTTATAGTTCAATCACCATAGCGAGGAAATGTGCATAAGAATTCAAAAACATATATATTGACTTTGGGGATGGTGGCATATTGCTTTAACACAAGCCAGACATTGTATTTATGTTTGTGAAAGCTCGAAATGTGTTTACCTAAGGATTAAGAGTTGGAAAATTGCGCCTCAAGGACTAAATCCATCCACTCACCTTGGTATGCTGAAGCAGTTAAACTCTTTATTAAGTACTCAGTTTCAATGATCATGCTTATTTGATTTATCAGGAAAAAAATATCCTGCCTAATTGAAAAAATCCTCTCCAGGAACTTTTCTTTGTTGTTAGTAACTTGGTTTCTATTATTTGCTAATGTTAATGCTAAGTGATGATTCTCTTCCTTATTCCATAAGGAAAGCATGATGAAGGGTGTTAGACTGCACAAGTTACATTTTCCTTGAGTAGTTCCAGTAGTTGATTCTTGTAACTTGCTTATTCATGATTAGTTGCATCTTTCCTTTTTTTGTCAGGTACATTGTTGTTAAAAAATGTGTTGGAAAACGGTTTACTGCTGCTGGAAGTTCAGTCGATAACAATAGGCATAGCCCTATCTTTGACAATCTAGGCATCATGCTCTACGGTGAAAAGAATTTCTGCACTGACATGGCCAAAATTATCAAGGTAGTTTGGATTTTTAAGTCATTCAGTAACTATATTCTCTATTTTCTTGGAATTTTCTTGCTCAGTTGCTCTTAGTACTCCATTTGTCTTTTCCTATTTCAAGTGTTAGTTTTCTTAATACGTAAAATAAAAAGAGAAAAGTACTCCGGTCTCTGTTGTAAATTATATAAATCCTTAACTGCAACCAAGCAGAGCAAAGTCCTTTTATGATTGTGTCCGATAGATCATAGAATTTGTCCAGTTGAGTGAACCAAGTGCTTTCTCCTGAAACAAACTTTGTTTACTTGGTTTTAATCTAGTAAGTAGAACTTCCATTTAATGATTAAAGAAGTATCACTTATAGGAATAACCAGTACGTGTCCAAGTTTGCTTGTGTTTATCAGTTCTCAGTCCAAGTTGGGACCAAGAAAGAGAGAAAAAGAATATTTTTGATTACTGTACCTTTTCCGTATGAGAAATTCAGTGCTTGGGAGATGTAGATTCCTGTCAAATTGTCAAGTTTTTCCTTTTTGAGCTTGATTCAAGCGTCACAGCTTCTCTGTTGATCAAACGTTGGGTGGAATTGAACTTTTCTTCTGACTAAAAAACATCTATAAGCTCAACTTATCTGCTCTGTAGTTTCTTGCCCTTCGATTTCTGTTACTATCTGTTGTTCCTTGTACTTTGATTATCGTACTAATTTGTGGTAGTTATTGTTCTTTTTTTAGAATACTCTAGCATGCTTTCTATAGTATTTTGGCATGGATTCTTCACTTTTGTTATTTCTTTGTTCGATCTGCTTTGATATGCTTTCTCTTGAGCCAAGGGTCTATCAGAAACCTCTCTACCTCCCAAGGTAGGGGTAAGGTTGCATACACACTACCCTCCCCAGACCTTACTTGTGGGACTATACTGGGTATGTTGTTGTTGTTGAAGCTCAACTTATCAAAAAAAGAACATCTATAAGCTCAAAGACCTGAAAACAGCACATAAAAGGATATCAAATTGATCTAATAGACACGTGAAATAGATGAAAAGTCAGAGTTTTTCTTTGATAAATTATTCTTATTTCTGTTAAGTATTCATTATTAGGTTTTGTGAATATTATGCTTTTTCTTTCTTTTGCCTTCCTTCGAGAGTTAATATTATATTGCTAATACATAAGAAATTAAGTAGAAAAAATAAATCAAATCCAATTAGGTGATTCAGCTGAAAATATTGATTCATTCTTCTCTCAAACCCAGCTCAATAAAAACTTCTACGAGCCCATTCTTTTTACCCGTGAAAAAATAAGGTTACAAGGCTTAATGTCAATTGAACTGATCTTTGTCAAAATTTAGCCAGAATCTAATATACCTCTTCTCACATCCGTGAAATTATCTGGAAATTTTTCTTCTGTAACTTATTCACTTGCTATTACTGCTTGTACAAATATTTAATTATAGACTTAAATATAAATGAACTGATCCTTATCAAGAATAACATTACAAAAATCCTCTTGTCGACTTTGTTGGTCTTTAGTTTCTCAGTCAAAAATCCATGTGATAGTGTTCCTAGAGTGGCTACTTTGTTGTCATTCAAACGTTCATATTATGATACACCTTTTTCTTCTTTCCGGGCCACCCAGCATGGTGGTGGGCAGGTTTTCAAAACGCTTCTCGAGTTGGTTCAAAATTGTGACAGTGAGAAGATTGTAACGGGAGTCATCGTTACTGAAAATGAGCGTAGCACATCACGTCACCTGAAGCACTGTGCCTCGGAGGGGAACATACCAATTACGGTTAGTTAGACCCTTCTTTAATTTCCTAGTTTAGCTGGTTAATATAATTGTTTAGTTAAAGTATATTAAGCTCCAACTTTTGCATATAAGTGTGTTATGCTTGGGCTGTGGATGTTGATGTTTTGGACCATTTAAATCTCTTCTTTTCAGTTCTCTGTTACCATTTACACTTTTTTTTTGTTTTTCATGTTGTGCAGTCAGCTTACTGGATCATAAGGAGTTTACAACTGGGAAAGCTCCTTCCCTTGAAAGAGAAGACAAAATCCTGCAAGTTACCAACTATCAAGCTTCCAGAATTTCCTGATACCCTGGGTCTGAGTCAAGAAATATAAATGCTCTTCTTTGTTGCCATGTATGCATGTTTGTGGCAAGAGTTGCTTAGTACAACCCCTATAAAGAGAATCTTCAAGTTATCACCTTGCGGGGGTTACTTCTTTTCTTGACATAAGAACCCGGATTTACTCAGAAGCTAAGTAGTTGCTGATGTGTAGCAGCATATGATTTGCTCCTTCTCGAGCTGTACATAATTTATCAGGAGGATGTCAATAGTTGTTTATAGATGCAGTTGAAAAAACGTTTCATTTAAGCAGATGGGCTGAGGAGGCACAACACAAGAACAGTGATCGGTGGTCCAGATGTATATATTTATCTTAGCTTCTTTGGCGCATGATCAAAGGATTAAAAGCTATAACTACTGAGTTCTGAAGAAATAACAAGGTGTAATGGGTTCATTTATTAGATTTTAGACTATAATCACGGGTGAAGTGATCTATTGTATGTTGTATGCTGAGGAGGAATCAAATAGGTTGAGTTATCTGTTGCAAGTCATCCTCTGTTTCTGCTGTAACCTTATTTTTGTTTGAAAAACGTATCATTCATGAAGATAATAAAAAGTTCACTTTTTAGATTGATTTGAGGCTTGAAAAAACACTATAATATTCGCTTCACTTTATTTTACTTTCTCCTCGTTTTGTAAACATTTCTTTATCTTGTTGGTTTTTCTTTTTCTGAATTTAATTGATTAGATATTCACAATTGATAACTTACTCCTATTGATATGATACCGCTCTTATGTAATGCATTGAAAAGAGTATGGCGGAAAAAAGAGAGCAAGAATGACTAGAAAACATTTATGAAAGTTATCTTGGTGAAGAAGAAGAAGGAGGAGAAGGAGGAGGAGGGGGGTTTGGGGTGGGGGTGGGGGGAGAAGAAGGGTTTGACAAAAAATAAGTTTTTATTAAAATTTAAAATTTTGTTTTACTACTTCACTCGCCTATTTTTTAATTATATTTTTTTTTGTGCCACGTCAGCTTCTAAGGTGTTTTAAATTCACTTTTTAGTTGATCATGGATAATATATCACCCGATCGGTTTGAGTGTGAATTCGACTTTTCGGGTATAGTTCGGGAGGCAGTTGGTGTATTTTGTCTATCTTTAATAATGCAATATTAGTCGATCAAATAATGTTATAATTTTTCAAAGAGTTCTGGTTAACTGTAGCCACGAGGTGATATAATTAGGCCCTTGATACTAAATTATTAATGACTATAAATTAGAAGTATTCAAAACTTAACATTGTAATTTTCCTTTAAAATATTTTGAAATTAAAACAACAGAATTACATATAGCAATTTTAGTCATTGTGTTATAACTTTATTCTAGTTTTGATCCTTATATAATTTGATTAAGTATATTTAACATTCAATTAGCATATACGTGCTATTTTAATCCATCAAACTGACGGAAGTTAAAAAACTAACGGAATCATTATTTTTATTAATTTTGAAAACTAAAAAAAATAAAGAATTAAAATTAATGTGTTAAGAACCCTAGCCGCCGCCAATCATCCATGAAGATGTGTCCATCGTCACTTCACCCCTTTCAAATGAAAATTATAATCAAATGGTACAAAAAGTTCTCTTTTCCACCCTCAATCTCCTCTCTTCATTTAGCAAAAATTGAATGATATTATTTATTCTTGTCTTTCTTGTCCACATTTAAATAAACATTACTAGAATTTCTTCTTTTCTACCTTTTTATAATTTTGTATTGTAGAAATATGATTTTTAATCAAACTAAATTATACCTTAGCATTCTGGGAGGGATGAACAGATTTCTCAGAGATCATAACTTTCAAAGGATATAATTCAATCAAAAAGATTTGAAAATATCACAACTATATATATACAAAAATGTTGAAACCTAAAACTTCTTAGGCAAGAAGATGCCGAACAAAAATTGACAAAGATCCCCCATTTTTACCTTAAAATTGTGAAGAAGAAGAAGAAGGACAACATATAGAGCTAAGTGACCCTTTGAGAATTTACCTTTGAGTCGTAGCTCCAATCTCAAATTTATTTTTATTTTTCTCTTTTTTATTTGAATAAAAATAATGATTCCGTTAAGTTTTTAATTTCTGTTAGTTTGAGGGATCAAAATAGCACGTAAATGTTAATTGAAGGTTAAATATGTTTAATCAAATTACGCAAGGATCAAAACCGAAATAAAGCTATAACACAGACTAAAATAACTATTTGCCCTTACCTTTTTCTAGTCATATAGCTTTCCTTGTTGAACAAGATATCCAAAATTATTCTAAAATCCTAATAAAACACTCCTATTCCTACCTAGTCACGGGAAAAAAAAAAATCCTACATAGGTTAGATAAACACATTGTACATCTATAAAACAACCTGAAACCGAGTTGCGCCTACTGGCTTGTTTCGTCGACATTAATACAAATTTGATTCGAAGTTTGAGTCATTATCATGGCAACTCTTGCTGATTCAGATTTGGAAGAATTGTCTGATAATATGGAGGAAGATGGATACACTTGTTAATCATCCAATTGATTATGCTAGGGTTGTTAAAAAAATTGGCAATGAAACTGATCTAACTCTTGTTAACTTACAAGGATTATTACCTTCAGCTATTAACTACTAGTGGCAAAACATTACCAGAACATATATTACAAAGGACACTAGATGCATGTGATAGAACCCTAGCTCTTGATTCCGCGAAGAAAAGAATTCTTGATTTTGTTGAGACTCGAATGGGATATATCGCTCCTAATTTTTCTGCTATCGTTGGGAGTGAAGTTGCTGCGAAACTTATAGGTTCAGCTGGTGGTTTATCGTTGTTAGCGAATATGCCTGTTGATAATGTCATCAATCTTGGTGCTAAAAGGAAAAATCCACCACGCTTCGCATCCGTCGAGGACTGTGCATTATTGCTAGCCCCGGCCGAACACTGCCATACCGACGTCACCATCCAAGGCACGATGGGCACGGAGGGTGATGGGTGGCTCTGATACCATTGATACAATCTTTAGAAGAGCCACACCCCAAAAGCTAGCTATCAAGGCTATCTAAATTCTACATCAGCACCTTACAATACCCAAGTCACATACCTTGCAATGGAACATAACAAAGGCTTCCTAGTAAAGTTTTGCATTATGGTAAATCCTTCCTAGTAAAGTTTTGCAGTATGGTAAATCCAAATTCCTCCTCCTTGGGATCCCTCTGAGTTTGACCTCTTTGTTTAGTGCCAAGTTTTTAGTTCAAGAAAAAACTGAATTTCTACTAGACGTACTCAAGTTTTCAGGATCGTCATTTATCTTCAATTGAACACTTCCACTAGAGGTGTCATGTTTGCTTTTCTTGGACAAATACTTATCAGTGACAGCTGTGGTGGACAAAAAACCCAAAAAAAGAACCTCAGAAGTGCAAAATGCCAACAAAAGAAGGAAACATCATTTCCTTTCTATGCCACCTTTTTTTAACAGCTAATTGTAAGACAGGAATCAGGAGAACTTCTAACTGAAGTAATAGAGAACCAAGAAGGTTATGTACAAGACTCTAAACAACTCTATAACCTTGAAAAACATGAAGGCCAAACAGGTTCCTGCCAGCTCACAAAAACTGCATGTTTCTACTAAGAAAATCGGCCAAGCTGCATTCATCAAGTTGGCTTCATCTGTGATGCTACATGTATGCTTATAAATCAGAAGTTTTTCTGACTAAACTCGCGTAGTTGCATCAAAATCAGATAACAATGGAGGAGATGAACCACTCCTTTTGCTTGGCAAAGGTGTGTTGAAACGCGATTGGCGTTTTGTTGGAACAAGTGAAGGTTCCAGCTCCCCATCTTCACTGGCTGCATCACTATCACTATCTTCTTCACCTTTGAAAACAGGGTGGATATAAGCACTCTGAAGATACTCTTTCAAGTTGAAGTTTGGCTCCCTCGTACGTTCTAGAGTATCTTTCCTCACTGTTTCCTAAATATTGATCAAGAAAGGGATGCCATAGGAAGAAAAATCACAAACTGCCTCAAGTTGGCCATAGATCATATAACAAAAAAAAAGAAAGCATAGACAAAGCTGCAATACCTGCAATGGATATCTGACAAAAGCTGGCTCATAACGACCTTTGCAGAAGAAACGGAACCATATGGTTAGTATAGGGAGTGTGATTAGTAGTGGAGTAGAATGAGAGGCGCCCTTTGTACTTAATAATCCCATTAGAAGCAATTGAGAGACTATTAGTGCAGTTATAACGCGCCCATGCACATCAGGCCAGAATGCTGCTGCACTTTCATACTCCTGGTTATAGACATTTATAATCTACAGGTAAAACAAAAACATCACTAATCAGTTTTCCAAATGTCCACATTAAGAAAATGTCCACAGATAATTGACAAAAACGTTTCGACTATGGACATACATTAGGGGAAGCAAACACAAAATGGTTGCATTGTTGGTGCTATATAGATGCCTTATATACTACATTGTTAACGAAGAAACAAAAATGAGGTGGAGCTGATCATGAAAAATAAATAGAAGTTCAATTAGCAGCCTCAATCAGGCAAATGTACTTCAAAATTATCATCTTTCAATCAAAAGAAAGGAAAGAAACATTTAGATGCACATAAAATCATGCATAATGTGCACCTGGAAGAAGTGACATGTTAAAATACCAAAAACAGTAATTTATGAAGTTCTTGAATTGATTTTTGTTTCAATGGAAGAATTCCTTTCGAAAAAATTAACTTATCAAATGAAAGTTCTTCCAAAAAATAAATTAAGTTTTTACCTGATGCCGATATACAACATATGCCAGGCCAAAAAATACTATAATGAAAGGGAGTAGGATCGGTGAGACAACAGCATAAACAAGGCCAAGTAAGAAATAGAGCTGTATCTGAGGTTCACCAGTGTTGAACCCGAGACTTCCTGGATCCATTGCCTCTTCTCTGTCCTTTTCAGTCTTCACCAGGAAGAAGTTTTTCAAGTGAAAGAATATTAATGGCTTCAACCTAAGTATCTCTCCAGCGACTCCGGCCCACCCATCCACCATTATGTAAGTTATGAAGAAGGTTGCCTTCATCGGAATGGATACACCAACTGTCTTCGGTATTCTGCATCAGCAACCACTCAACCTTTTAATTGTTTGATCTTTCATAATCAGCACAAGCAAAAAAAAAAAAGTCGAACATATCTTGCTCTTCTTTATGACATTAAGATTAAAGAGAAGAACAAACAGAGGCATGGGATTGGCAAATGAAATACTCCCTCCGTCTCATAATAAGTGGTGTTTTAGCTTGGGCACACCCCTTAAGAAAACTACTCACTCCTAGAAAGTAAGAAGTGTTTTTACTAACTTACCCTTAATCAAGTGCCTTGAAAAAGTAGATATTTAATTGTTTCTTGGTTATGTAAAACTCCGTTTATTTAAACAAGGATAAAATTGGAAGAAAAAAATCAATGCTTTCTTGATTTTGTGAAACACCACTTATTTTGAAACAAAATGAAAAGGTAAAAACACTTCTTATAAAACGGCGGAGTAGTCGCTGTATCTAGAAGTCAATTTCAGATGTGACTAGACAATTTGTTAAATCCAAAGCATTCTGTATTCTGCATCAGAGAATTAAAGATGAAATTATTGAGGACATACTCGTTTGCTGACTGATGCATAAAATTATTTAACTGCTGAAATGCTGTCCCAGTAATGATGCTTCCAAGAAATACGTTAACAAACTGAAACATATAATATCTTGTTGCAGATCTCCTTTCAAGAGCCGATATGGAGCTAAATCCTTCAAATTTTGACATTTGCATCAATATTGAAGGTAGGAAGATTAGGAAAATCTTCAATGCAATTCCAGGGAGGAAACCTTGGATGAAGGATTTTACAGCTTTACTGCATGGAAAAGCATCATTTAGTATAAATACTCGAGCATTATTGCTTCGTAAAGCTGGTGCTCAAAAACTATACAAGTCAAGTTGACACAAATGAACTGGAGAGGAAACAGTGCGAAGAAGAAGAGACTCACGTTTCAATTAAGGATTTCAAGAAAGGTAAAGCTTTCTCTATTCCCTCTATATTAGCAAGGGACTGTACAAATGCAATCGGAATCATGAAAAAGAAGGTAAGGAAGAAAAATGCCACTGCAACAATAAGCCTCCTGATTGACAGTGAAACATAAGGAATTGCCAAACTATCCCAGTAGACATCACGGGGCTCCGGGGCCCACTCAGTTAACCACAGTGTTGGATTTCTGGCTTGTTGTGTTTGTGCACAAACAGCAGCTGCCCATCTTGTTCTGAAGGAAACAAATGCTGCTGGCATAATATACTTGGTGCTCCCAACAATATTCGTTCTCTCATCAAATATCTGACATAAAACACAATCCAAAGTGGTGATATGTGAGGGCCATTATGAGGAATTTTAGAATTAAATATCAAGTACCGCTATCACTATGTTATGGGACATCAAAGAACTCTCTCTGTAAGTTGATATATTCAACCAACTCAACTGATTTACCTCTTACTTTTTTGGACGATCTGACTCGATCACAAATTTCTGATAAAAGAATTTTAAGGTTTGGAATTCCCACTTTATACATACATCAAAATAAGAATGGCAGAAGCATAAGAATGCAAGAAAGGACATTCCCTCCTTAAATGTTAAATAAATTACGCAGTTGCAGTACACAAAAACCTCAACCACGTAAAAAAGATATTGTTGGTACTTACTTCTTTTGAGAGCCTTTCAATTTCAGAATTATTGAAATCAATTGCATCAACTGTCTTGCCGCATAAGCCAAGAAAACCAGTCTGTTTAGTTGAAAATATATTTCCTCATTAGATGTTAGTACTGAGATGTGAGAAATGGCATTTTTCCTCGCGGTCATTACTAGCTAATACTAGAGCAAAAAGTAAACTATTAACAATACCTTTGATGTTGGCCTTTTGGACTGATTTCTAGTATACTTGAGTTGATAATAGTCTAGCCAATTCTGCTTTTTCTTCTTCTCATTGACTAGCTTTGTCAACTTGTTTGCATTGTATACAACCTACACATTTATTAATGGGAAAACAAATTAAGTGTTTGTTCCTCCTGCCCTAGTGTTGTTAAAAGCTGCAGCTCTAATAAAAGGTAACTACTACAGAAATGTGAATGTAAAGGTAATAGGAAAAATCTCTAGATTTTATTTCCAGAGAAATTTTACTACCTCATTTGATCCGACTGTGAGAGATCAAAGCAAATTAGAAGAAAAACATATACTTCTGTCATATTTAAAATCCAATTCTTTTCTAAATCATCGCCCACCAGTTGACCATGTTAATTTCAACCAAAAATGTACATGAAAGTTTGAAAATAGCCAAGATGTTCTCACAAAGTGCCGGATACTAATAGGTTTCAGCAACTAAAAATGGTAAACTCATGTTCTCTGCCGCCTACAATGAACTCTCATTAACACCTTGTTCTTCACCTTCTAATTCATGTGATTACAATCCCTTCATGCATATTGACAAATGATTTAAGAATATATCAAAACATTAAGAACTAAGAGAATGAAAATCCTTTAGAGGTCAGTACAAAAGCAAAAGAGATATAACTTTGAAAACATCTACTTTGGCAGAGAGAAAATGCTTCAAAATGAGAGGATAAGTGTATGAATCGCAACCTGATGAGTTAAATAATGATCTTGATGGTTGACCATGAAGAAGTGCTCTACCAGCTCACTCACTGACTCATCAGGATCTGGTGGCACATTTCTGACAAGTACCTGGGCAGAGCATAGTATTTGTTAGAAAACATGCATCAATTTACCGCAGTTAGTTAATTGTTGGATAGCATATGATATTGAGAAGAGAGATAGAATGATAAGAAGTTGAAGGCTATGGTTCGTACTGTAAATTGATCTGGTCGTCGACCTACAGATGCAAGAAAATGCAACCTCATTGATGCAACTATCTCATACTCCCTTTTCAGCACATAGCAAGTCCAGAAAGTAAAGATGTAAGCCATAACCAGATGGGTCCAGAATCTGCAAGCAGTAGTTCAAGTACTTAGGGACTAGGAAATTATTCACTTAAGCAGGATAACAGCACTGCAAAGACATAACCAAAAAAAAACAATCTACTTCCCAAAAGCATGCAGTTACAAGTCCAATATTCTTAGTGGTGTACCAGTTGAAAGATAATCGACTTGTCATCATTGTGCTTTATTGTTAGTGAAACTTTAGCTCTGACTCCCAGCACGCAAAACCTTAAGTTAGTGCATAAAAGACCCTTTGGCAATGAGCAACTAAGCTGTTAAAAGTTAAAATAGCAAACTGTCAACTTGTAACTTCTGATCCTATATTTAAAGGGTTAAGTGGGACTTAAAACTCTCTTTTCCTTATTTTTCCAGGTTAAAATTTGTTTTCTTCACGTGTCCATAATTGGAGAAAATCAACATTGGACGACTTCCAAGGCTTACGTCTGATAAGGATATGGTACTTTGTCTCTGTACGTACTCAATAGCTTCCACAAGCATGCTATGTCCTACTATAGTATTTAGTTAGAACATAAGAAATAAATAAATGGTAAAAATATGTACAAAACGAAATGTTGACTTGTTAGACTACCCGAACTAGTGTTTCTTGGGTCACCTGTAGTGGGATTCTTAAATAGATTTTGATGCACACAAAAGGAATCTCGTTTCCCTAAAGCACTTTGATATCTCTTTACGTGTATAAATAGATTTAGGAATTGTACTTTCTCCGAATACAATATGTTAAATAAGCCTAAGGTTTTCTATGCTACATTTTCTCTTTTTCCTTCATGTCAAGTGGTTTCTCAACATTTTGAGGATCGCTTTCCCTAACATATGTAGCTACTTTAATGGCATTGGTACATTAAAAAGGAGCACAAGACATAAGTAAAACCAGTAATGTCTTCAAAATTGTCAAAGAAAACTAATGGAAATATTAAAAGGAATTTTTTAGAAAACAGCGACTTCGGAAAGAATAATTGCAAACTATACAGCAAATGAAGATTCTGCTTACCTCTGTGATCCCAGAGGAACGTTTGAAATTGAAAGCTTGTCTAAATCACTGTAAGTCAAATTAGTATGCTCCAATGTATGGTTGGTCCAATTAACCGGAACCATGACTGAGAAAGCAATAAAAGCGATTGGGACAAATATTTTAAGCCTGCATTGAACAAAAGGAATATAGAAATGAAACCCAGAGTGGGGAAGGAACAACTACTCATTAAGCTATTAAAGACATATATGTTCTGTCTTTTAATTTAACAAGCCTCGGGATTATTGATATTAAGTATGCTAGAAACAAAGATATGACAGAAGCCACATCACTAGGCAGGACTCCCCAATGCCAAAAGAAAACCGTTCATGCTAATTTGACTTAGTTATCTACTCAAATAATTCATAGGTAGTAAATTTATCAGCGTTAGATTACAGAATTACTCATTCCTTGAGGTATGATATGATTAGCCACGCAATATTGTAGTTTCACATATTGATGTGCAGTAAAGATTTTCATTCAAAATACAAAACTATTACACCTTTTAAGATTTCTAAGTGCTCGAGGTCTAGTTTTGAAATGATTATCATCATAAAAGAATTAAAAATATATAGCAATTTCTTGAAAAAATAAGTTAGCTTCTAGATTTTTCTGTGACCAAAGATAAATGTCAAAACAAATGGAAGAAAAGGCAAATGGAAGACCTCGACCGCATAATTATAAGCAAGTCACAAGGTATCTAAAAACTTGAAACATGGTGATCAGGATTCAAATAAGATTCCAATGTAAGGGGATAATTATTATTTTTCTGATAAGCTAATCAACAACAACAACATACCCTGTGTAGTCCCACAAGTGGGATCTGGGAGGGTAGAGCGTATGCAGACCTTACCTCTACCTTGGGAGGTAGAGAGTTTGTTTCTGATAGACCATCGGCTCAGAATAAAGCAATAACAAAGCAGGTCAAATAGGAAAAAGGAACAGTAACTACACCGGGACAATATGCTAAGCGAAGAACAAGAGACAAAAAATAACAGAAATCGAAGAACAAGAAACTATAGTAGAAATACTATGGCATAGTAAGGAGAATTATACACAATGGTCGTAAGTTCGACTTTCATGAATGATTATTATGTGGGTAAAAAAGGTCCCTGCCTAAAATTCTGATCATCATATCCCCTAGTATGTGCTCGCAGCATAATGCAACAAAGATATGATGCTCCATAGTTAGACCCTATTAAATTGTTTCTCTGAGTAGGATATAACAAAGATGACATGAAAATGCAATTTGAAAATGATCATAGACTTCACAGAAGTCGAACAAAGTAGTACAAAATAGCAGACCTCCTCCACCTAAATATTCCATACAAGTAGTCCAGAGAGTTAATTCTGACACCTTGTCCAGTAACTGAAGAACGAAGTTAATTCTTGAACCATGGACACTGCCATCTGATGGCTAAGCTCATGTATATACCATATGAATGCCTATTTTAATTTAGTCATATGAAAGTCTAGTGTGCACGAACAGATAGTAGTGGCAGAGCTTCTGATGCAGAAAATAGAAAACAAGAAGTGAAAGTGTGAAGTGAAGATACCCTGTCAAATAAATCCTCAAGTAGACAGCAGAGTCCAATCCTGCGTGGTCAATAAGCTCCGGTTCTGGCATTTGCAATGCAGCAGGCATCCAATTCAGAAACTTCAGGTATGCACGAAAGTCCAAGTTGACAAACTTGTTGACAATTGTACCCGAGTGCAAAGGACTGCTTCTTAATCCCTTAAGGTACCATTTTGGGAAGTATACCCTATCATTGACAGGTTGTATTCGAAGGATTGCAAATGCAATTAAAAAAACACATGCACTCAGAATGTTGATAGCAGCTGCAACACCTATATCACTCAGAGTGGCCATGTTTCTGCTTCAAAGACTTGTCTGCAATATTAGTACTCTTAGTGAGATAAATATATCAAAGCGACATCCTATCAGAAACAATATACAACAGATATTTGAGTTAAGTTTCAACAATGGGATTAGTCTATAGCAAACTATCCCCTTTATATTGACAATAACATCAAGATCTCGAATTGATTCTCAGTAAAATGCTTTGCCAACAGCACAATGACAACAACATACCCAATATAATCCCAAAAGTTGGGTCTGGAAAAAATAATAGAGGTCCGTGGAACCTTGGAAAAGAAAAACCAAAGGAAAACACAAACTCATGAATGCACCAAGATAACCCATGGAATCCCTAAACAAGGGCAGAAAATTCATAGCCAATGCATGAAAAGAAGCCAAGGAACTCATGGATGACGCATGAAGAAACCATTGCTCTTAAAAGTAGTCACTATAACAGTCTAGCCAACTAATGTTATGACCACGTGTATTTTTAAAATAAAATTGGATAAGCCTATAATAGTTCCTTTCACTATGTATATTTTCACAGCATTCCTTCTTAACCCTTGCACTTAATGTATCTAAAAGGAGTGAGTAGTTTGTCTCACTGTACTCAAGTTGTTTCCTATTTGGTGTCATTCAACCATACTCCAAGTAAATCACTATTCTCAAGTGAACTTGTTTCACATCTTTAGCTATCCCAAATTTCATGAATAACTTATCTATAACAACTTTCCTGTTCTCGCACGTTGCAAAATAGTTGGTCCTGAATTATGCTAAAAGAGTTATGGTTCTTCACTCCAATGACTAGTCCTAAGCTCACTGCCACTCACTGAGGCCCCTCAGAATCCATCATTGACTGACCACTATATATAAACATTTAGAACTACATCAACTCAGATTGAGCCTCTGAACATGAAAGATCAATTATTTAAAGAGATTCAACTGATTCATGAACCATGTGGCGGTTATCTACACATAATCTCCAATTGTGAGATGAAGCAGTTCAGCACCAAAAGAAACAGCTAAGCAATGGAAATGCCATTCTTATTTCCTTTGATCATTATCCACTCATAGCCATGTTGACCTTCATTCTGTAAAACCTGAAAACTTCCAGGATATCCAACTCAAGTTGGCTTCACATACACTTTCCTCGGCATTAAAATTGCAACCTTGTAAATCAATCTTTCTCGACTCATCCTTCGAACCATCATACATCAAACATCCTATAAGGTCATGAAAGAACACTCTTCCTCAAGTTACCATAATGTAAATTTAGAACAAAATTATAATTAAGATGTACCAAATTCCTAAAAATGGCTTTCAACTGTCAAGAAGATCCAAAATTTTCCATCCAGTGAAGTTTTCATGCAAAAACTAAATACTAGGAGTAGTCTTTTCCAAAATAACACAAAAGACAACTAGTCAACAGATTCCAGGACTAAAAGATCTGGTTTCAATCGACAGTTCACTATGGCCAAAGAAAGATTCCAGCGTTGCAGCATTTTTGTTTTGCTCCTATATTCTTCTAATTACCTCGTTGGTATCAACAATTCTTATGATTGAAAAATTGAACAATTTGTACCAAATAAAAATCTGAAACAAAATCAACCCACTCTATGAAAAAGGATCAGCATTTTTCATGGTTCCTTAAAAAGTTCCAATCTTTGACACTAAAACAACAAATGAGCCAGTTGTAAACTTTCACCTAAAAATACATAACAACAACAACATAACACGAGTAGTGTCGGGAGAGGGTAGAGTCCTACCTTCGTGGCAGACAGAGTACTAAAATAAGAATACAAGAAAATTACGGAAATAATACTGATCCAACATCTAAAAATGTTTTACCCAAAATTTTTGAAATAATAAAAGATAAAAAGGGTGTAAGAGATTTGTATCATGTGACTGAATAAAAGTAATTCTTGGACTTGCCAAAGAAGAAGAAAAGACCAGACAATGAAGGTGTGAAATAATTCAAGAATTCAAAAAGGACAGTTCTATTACTGTGTTTCTCTCAGAATTATTTATTTATTGGAAAGAAAATGAAAAGAGCAGATATATCATATACTGACAAATGGGGTTCATAAAAAAGGTAACACCTGAAAAATAGCTATATATATGGGGGCAAGATTACCTGAATGTGATCTATTTGTAAAGGGGTGTATTTTAGTATGGAAACAGAGATTTTGTTTGCTTTTATTGGCTTTTGTTCCGTTATCTTTTTTTCGTTTTTGTAAATTGTTCAATCAAAGTTATATTTTTGATGTGGTCCATGTGCAGTAACGGCTACTTTCTTTAGGCTGGCTGGCAAACTTCTATCTGCTACATTACTCTCTCCGTTCATTTTTACTTATCGACTATTTTATAAATAAATTTTTATTTTTACTTCACATTTAACATATTAAGAAAAAAAAAATTACTTTTCATATTTTATTCATAGCATTAATTACTTATTTTAAAATCTCACTAAAATTATACACCAATTAATATGAATATTTTAGTAAAATATGCATTTCATTTATTATTTTTTAAGTAACGTGCAAAGTTAAAAGTGGACATTAAGACTATACACCAATAAACCTTTCATAAATCCATTTGCAACAATAACTTAATGTGAAGTTAAGGCTTAAACCTATATGCAATGAAGTTTTCACATATCTAATCGTAGTATTTAATATGGAGTTGAAACTACAAAAACTCTTATGTATCTATTAAAGTGAGATTCATTCGGGAGTTACATAGTAATGCGTTACAACTTTTCATATCAACATAATTATGAACTTAGGATTACTATGATCACGTGGTATTGAAGTTTTTCTTTTATATAAAAGGCGATGAGGTGAAAATTAAGTGAATTTTTGTTTTATTCCTTGTGATATTCAGTTAAGTAAATATCTTCAATTATTTGAAATGTGTATTCTAGAGAAAGGTTGAAACAAAAATAATCTTTAAAATGTGTGTTTTTGATTCCTTTGAAATATTCTGAAGCATTAATTGTTTAACCATTTTGTTATTCATATATTTATGTTAAAGTTCTATTATAATTACTCCACATTGAGGGCTAAAAATAGTTTAAATATAACATATTTTCTACATTAAGGGACCAAAATCACACATTTTAATTAATAAAAAATTACATGTATTGAGTCATATAACACAAGGATTAAAAGTAAAATTTATCTATAATTATGGAACCAAAAATACTATTATCCATTTCCATTATCAGACCTTAGTCATCAAATTATAGGTCATGTATACTTTCCGTCCTATCATATGGATAGGCTTTAATTGATCTAATTTTCGTGAAACACGTCTATGTAAATAAGTCATCAGCTATGTAAATAGTACAGGTACATTCACAAAATGTTGATATTTCGTATATGAAATGTTGACTTGTATTATTTTATTTGTCAAAACATCCTGAAAACTTTTTAATATTGAAATGGATTGGTAGGTGTGATGTATTTCTTGATTTTGGTCCACGAATATTAACTCCAGTCCTAAACTTCTTACACATGCAGAAAAGTTTTTAAGTGGATTAAAAAAAACTGTCCCAATTACATATATATATATATATATATATATATAGACAGAGAGAGAGAGAGAGAGAGAAAATTGAGTACATGAGGGCATGTGGCCAAACTTTTCGTTTTACATTTCGTTCAATGTTTATATCAAGTTAAAACACACATGATACACGTCATTTAGATACATTCATGTTAACCATTGTTTATTATATATATATATAGACAGAGAGAGAGAGAGAGAGAGAGAGAAAATTGAGTACATGAGGGCATGTGGCCAAACTTTTCGTTTTACATTTCGTTCAATGTTTATATCAAGTTAAAACACACATGATACACGTCATTTAGATACATTCATGTTAACCATTGTTTATTGTTCAGTAATGTATATTTTTACCTTAATGCACTATATTACTTATCATGATTAAGTAATACCATAATTTGGTATAAAACACTGTTGTGCGTTCATGCGGGCCCTCCTAACTTTTCTTATTACGATTTTTACCCTTCAACTA
Source organism: Anisodus acutangulus (assembly GCA_029783415.1). Classification (NCBI taxonomy): domain Eukaryota; kingdom Viridiplantae; phylum Streptophyta; class Magnoliopsida; order Solanales; family Solanaceae; genus Anisodus; species Anisodus acutangulus. The sequence goes on from CM056491.1 coordinate 56,597,921, forward strand.
TCAGCTTGTTTTTGTTTGTCTTGTACAAAATTTCAATTGGTATATAAACAATTTTTATTTACCAGAAAGATAAAAACTTTAATCCAACCCCCACTCCCTTAAATATTCTTTAAAGTTTTCTCTTGTACACTTTCTTGTTTCTTCTGCCTATGTCACTTATCTGCTTTTAAAAACTCTAGGAGTAGGGGCCCTTGATACCTACATTTGAACACATTATATAATTCATCTCTTCATAACCGACATATTACTGTATATGTCTTGCGGTAAAGAATGAAGCTTGTGTCTAACTCAATCTCAAAAGTTAGCTTGTAGGGAGAAGATTGTCCAAGTTCATATAAGAAATTCATGTTTTCATTTCATATCCGATGTGGGACTCTTAACACTCCCCGCACGCCCAGACCTTGTTAACTGGAGCGTGGATAATTGGAATGGGACTGACAATGATACCCTGTAAAGAATGGATCTTGGGTCTAACTCAACTCCAAAAGTTAGCTTGTAAAGTGATGATTGTCCAAGTCCATATAAGTAGTTTATATTCTCATTTCATATTTGACGTGAAACTCTTAACACTTGAAATGCATTTCATTTAATTATTACTTTTTAAAATATAAATAATTAATTTTTGAATTGGAAGCTAATTAACTAGTCTGAGCTTGATTCTACTCAGGGGCGCAGCCACAATGATGGCTGCAAATTCGACGGAATTTAGCTTTGATTGTTTTGATCTAGTATAATAAATTCATGAGCTTGATAGTACTGAAAGAAGACTTCTATCTCCAAATTTAACTTAAATGTATCTCCTTTTGTTTTTTTAGGAGGGGGAGTTGTTGTTGTTGGAAATTAGCCTTCGGCGGGGAGATGCGTCCATCCATCTTTGATGAATTAAACACTAGTGTTCCGTATGTTGGAGACCTCGTCTCTTTACACATGCATGATCTACGAAGTGAGTAGATGACCGTAGGGCCAAGAATCGTCTAATTTCGTTAAGAAATGAAAGATATATTGGTACACGAAGTAAGGTGTTTGAGACATGGAAATGTGGTGTTGGACAAATCTACCACATCGGTGGGAATAGGAAGAATTGCTCTCTATATAAGTCTCTAATTGGTAAAGGGTTTGGGACCCCAAAGGGTATCCCATGTGTTTAAAGGAGGGAAGACCTAGATGTGCTTGGGTTCAAGGCTAAGGCCACACGCGCGCCGCCGCCCGCCCGTCCGGTTCCGGGTTCACGGGCTGTGGGCTGTGGGCCTTTCTGATATTATCTTTTTGGACCAGAGAACTCGCGGATATGCTGATTTGATCCTGAAGTTTCATATGTACAGTTTGGACCAGAATTCTTTTATATGTACAGTTTGGTCCCCAAAATTTCTGAAGACTTTTTCTGCCTACCGTTGGGACTGTTTTGAGGCATTAATCAGCCATTACTTGGCTGATTAACTCCTCCATTAACAGCCCATTACTTGGCGGTGGCGACTTTCAATGGCCATTAACAGCCATTACTTGTTGTTTAATGCTCTCCTAATGGCCATTAACAGTCATGTTTTGTCGATTGGACATCCCCTTCTCCTTGCTATATATTGAGCTTCATTTGGCTCAAAACAAAGAAGCAAGAAACAAAGAAACATAGACGAAAATACAAGACAAAGCAGGCCAGAAAATATAAAATCGGTGAAATAAGGCAAGAACAGGACTAAAAACAAAAGAAAAAAACAGCCAGGAAAACAACCACATAATAGCATAAAACAGCGAGTGAAATTCAGCAAAAATCAGTGCAATTTTCGACTGAAAAACTGTGACCAAACCCTCACGTATACACTAGATATACACTACAGAGACAAAAGAGAAGAGTAGAGAGAAACTCTTCCTTCCTATTCCATATCTTCAGCAAGTCGAGTCATATTTATTTTCTTCGACAGGCTCAACCTATTGACTTTGTAGTGTTGAGATTAAAGTGTTGTTTTATCTTGGGAGACTATTGCCCGCTAACGTAAAAGCATATATACGGGGCAATCTTGTCTTAAGGATAGAGGGCTATCCTCGACTCAACACACAACGTTGTAACCATCCGGATTTAGTTGTTTCTTGATTTCAGGTTATCAAGATTCAAGACACAACAAACTTGCGGCAGTTCTCAACATTGGCTTTGCAAGGTGATCAAGATTCAAGACACAACACACATGCGGCAGTTTTGAAGATTGACCATTTATTTATCCTTTCGAACATTTGTAATAGTTATTACTTCCCGTACTGCTCTATAAAGTACCATAGAAATACCAACAGTTGTGTGATAAATAGTATATTTATGTTTAAAAAATTATTTAATATATATAAATATTCTATTAATAATTCAATATCTATCATTTGATCACAATATCTTTTCGTTTCCCCAGAAAAATATGTTATTTATTCAAAAGGAAAAGAAAAAGAAAGAGGAGCAGTCTGGTGTTAAATTTTGGGAATATTTTATGCTTTAAGACTATTTTATAGGAGTAATAATGATTAAGTTTTGTGAGTTGATTGAAGCTTAATTGGCTGGAAATGTTTAGAAGGCTAATGACGTATAGATACAATTAGGATATAGTTTGGGAAATTTTTAAAACCAAAAGTCAAAAGACAGAAAAGAGACTGTTAAACAAAGGTAATATACCTGTGATATACACTGAATATACAGCAGTATATATCACAGGTATACAAGCAGTGGCCCAACAACAACAAAGCAGCGGGCAGTGGCCCAAATCCTCCAGGTTGTGGGCAGCAAAGCAGTGGGAAAAGTTTGTATATTAAGGAAAGTATATTTTGTGTATATTGTAGTGTATTTGTTACCTAGATTAGGATATACACTTACCATAATTAGGATATATACTTACCATAATTGTATAGTTAGAATTATGGTAGAATAAGGTTTTAGGAATAGAATAGGAATAAGATTCTCCTATTATAGAAATATGTAACTTGTATATACAGCCTTTCAATTAATGAAAATAATCAAGGGGATTATTTCTTTCATGGTATCAAGAGACTAGGTCTAAACAAAAGTTTTTCTCTCAACTTTTGTCCTCTCTTTGGCCGAGACACCCCCCCTCGGGTTTCTCTTCCAAAATTCGTCTTCCGCTCTAAAAAATACCTCTCTTAAATTTCTCTTCCTTCTTTGTTCTTTCAATATGTCTAAGAACAATTATCACCCTGCCCTCATGGTTTCCAATATCAAGAGTTGTATCCCTATTGTCCTTGAGATGAAAAACGTTCAATATGCGACGTGGGCGGAGTTGTTTAAAATTCACGCTATCTCTTATCAAGTTCTTCATCACATCATTCCTCCCGCTAGACCCCTTCCTGCGGAGGATCCTGAGTTATGGATTACTGTTGATGCTACCGTTCTCCGGTGGATCTACGCCACTATTTCGGTGGACCTTCTACAGACGATTATTGAGCCGGATACCACGGCTGTGGCTGCATGGAATAGATTGCGTGACATATTCCAAGACAACCAACATTCACGTGTCGTCACACTCGAGCAGGAATTCTCTCTAGTTCAAATGGACGAATTTCCAAACGTTTCTGCATATTGCAAGAAACTCAAGGAGTTGGCAGATCAACTCCGTAATCTTGGCGCACCGATAACTAATAATCGTCTCGTTCTACAGTTGGTTGCCGGTCTTTCGGAGGCATATAATGGTGTTGGAACTCTCCTTCGCCAAAGCAACCCTCTTCCCGAATTCTATCAAGCCCGCTCCATGCTTACTTTGGAAGAAGCCGGTTTGGCTAAAAAGGCGTCTACCGGAGCAAGCCCCATCGTCATGGTGGCGTCCTCTCCTAGTTCTTCGGGTTTTGTTAATAATTCGGGCCAAAACCATAATCATGGTGACGGCAAGAAAAATCGCAAGAATAATAACAAAAACCACGGGGGCAAACGCGACGGTTCTGGTGGCGGTTCCGGTGGTCAGCAAGCAGGCGGTGGGTCCCATCCAGGGAACAATGGCCCACCACCCCCTGGGTCCAGCAGTGGGGCCCATGGCAGTGGGGCGTGGGCCAGCAGCCCTTCTACTCAGGCAGCAGCTTCCAGCGGCCAGTGGGTTGGCCAGCAGTTCAGGCCCAACACCCAGCAGTGGCGGCCCACTGGCCAGTGGCCCAACAGTAGCAGCTACGGCCCAGCTCCATCACGGACAGGAGTTCTTGGGCCCCGACCTCCGCAAGCCCATCATGCAGCAAGCCCCACTCAAACCGATATCGAGGCCGCGATGCACACACTGAGGCTAACTCAACCGGACCCAAATTGGTATATGGACACCGGTGCCATAACTCACATGATTTCCGAATCAGGTACTCTCTCATCTTATTCCAATTTGAGCACCCCTCGGGGGATAATTGTTGGTAATGGCAGTTCTATTCCAATCCTAGGGTAGGGTCAGAAAAAATTATCTCCTCCCAATCCACCCCTTCTCTTGAAAAATACTTTACATGCTCCTAAATTGATTAAAAATTTAGTGTCTGTCCGAAAGTTCACAACTGACAATTTGGTTTCCGTGGAATTTGATCCTTTTGGTTTCTCTGTAAAGGATTTCAAGACGGGGAGCCATCTCATGAGGTGTGATAGTAGGGGGGATCTATATTCTATCATGCCCGGTTTCAGTCCATCAAGTCTAGCCTTGCCGTCAGTTTTTGCAGCCATCTCTCCTTCCGTGTGGCATGCTCGTCTGGGTCATCCGAGATCTTCTATTTTATCAGTTTTAGATAAAAATAGTTTTATTTCTTGTAAAGGTACGAATCGTACTCCACTTTGTCAGTCTTGTTCATTAGGAAAAAATGTTAAGTTGCCTTTTATAAACTCCAATTCTCATACATTAATGCCATTTGATATTATTCATAGCGACCTATGGACGTCTCCTGTTCTTAGTTCATTGGGTCATCGATATTATATTCCCTTTTTAGATGATTATTCTGGATTTTTGTGGACGTTTCCAATTGCGAATAAATCACAAGTGTTTTCCGTCTTCATCAAATTTAGAGCATTCATTCGTACTCAATTCGAGAGAGAAATAAAAAATATTCAATGTGATAATGGGAAAGAGTATGACAATAGGGAGTTTCGGGAATTCTGTGCTAAAATTGGGATCAATTTTCGGTTTTTGTGTCCTCATACATCTTCACAAAATGGGAAGGCCGAACGCAAAAATCGTTCCATAAATAACATTGTCCGAACTCTCTTAATTCATGCCTCCGTACCTCCATATTTTTGGCACCATGCTATACAAATGACCACATATCTTCTTAACATAATTCCGTCTAAAGGTCTGACATATTCTTCCCCCCTCCAAATACTGTATAATAAGAACCCTCCTTATTCTCATCTTTGAGTTTTTGGGTGCTTGTGTTTTCCGTTATTCCCATCTACCACAATTAACAACCTTCGGGCTCGATCTACCCCGTGTGTATTTTTGGGTTATCCGTCTAATCATCGTGGTTATAAATGCTTTGATTTATCCTCAAATAAAATCATAATTAATCGCCACGTCTTTTTTGATGAAACCCAATTTCCTTTTGCGAAAGTTCAGACTCTCGAGCCTCGGTCGTATAATTTTTTGGATGAACAAATATCCCCATATATTATTCAGAATTTTTCGGACATCTCCCGCACCCAAATTCCGCCAATGCCCATCGCCCGCTGGACCCACAAGATCGCCAAGAGCAACGGCTCGATTCTTTGGATCGCCAGCAATTGGGCGGTCAAGTCCAAGTCCACTGAACCGGTCGATTGATGACACAACTTTTCGATTTGGGCCAACAGCCCATCACTCACGGCCGCATCGACTCCCAACAAATTCCCAAAATTCCCTCAATTCTTCCTCGAGTCATAGACCGGTCACTCGTAGTCAGCGGGGCATCTTTACACCTAAAAGACATTTTAATTTACATTCTAATGTCTCTAAATCCCCCTTGCCCCGCAATCCTGTGTCCGCATTAAATGACCCTAATTGGAAAATTGTTATGACTGATGAATATAATGCTCTTATTAATAATAAGACGTGGGAGTTGGTGCCCCGTCCATATGGTATTAATGTTATCAGGTCTATGTGGATTTTTGCTCATAAGGAGAATTCAGATGGGTCATTTGCTCGACATAAGGCGCGACTTGTGGGTGATGGTAAGACTCAACATGTTAGGATTGATTGTGGTGAGACGTTTAGTCCGGTGGTCAAATAGGCTACCATTCGCACTGTGCTTAGCTCGGCTCTTTCAAAGACTTGGCCAATTCATCAGTTGGATGTTAAGAATGCTTTTCTACATGGTGATCTCAAGAAGCTTGATCAGATGCATCAACCGTTGGGTTTCAGGGATCCAAACCGTCCTCATCATGTATGTTTGTTGAAGAAGTCCTTATATGGGCTTAAGCAGTCTCCAAGGGCCTGGTACACGAGGTTTGCTGACTTTGTTTCAACTATTGGGTTCACTCACAGCATGTCAGATAATTCCTTGTTCATCTACCGCCGTGGTTCGTCCTTGGCCTACATTCTGTTGTATGTGGATGATATCATCTTGACTGCCTCTTCCGATGCCTTGCACCAATCTATCATGACCATGCTAAGTTCTGAGTTTGCTATGAAAGACTTAGGGCCTTTGAGTTATTTTTTGGGGATTGCCGTCAAGCGTCATTCCGGTGGATTGTTTTTGTCTCAACGAAAGTATGCTGCTGAGATCATAGAGAGAGATGGGATGTCATCCTGTAGGTCCACTTCCACGCCAGTTGATGCAAACCCCAAGCTAAGTGCCGCAGCAGGAGCACCATACGAGGACCCGACCCGCTATCGCAGTCTTGCAGGGGCCCTCCAGTAACTTACCTTTACCAGACCGGATACTACGTACGCGGTTCAGCATGTGTGTTTATTCATGCATGATCCCAGAGTTGAGCACATGAATGCAATCAAACGCATCATTCGGTATATTCATGGGACACTGGACTATAAGTTGCACTTGTATCCTTCATATACATCCACACTTATCTCTTACACGGATGCTGATTGGGGTGGTTGTCCCGACACCAGACGATCGACTTCGGGCTACTGTATGTTCCTTGGCAACAACTTGGTGTCCTGGTCGGCAAAGCGTCAGGCAACTCTATCACGCTGAAGTGCAGAGGCAGAATATCGAGGGGTAGCGAATGTGGTCTCCGAATCATGTTGGCTACGTAATTTGCTTTTGGAGCTTCATTGTCCCATTCAGAAGGCAACCTTGGTATATTGAGATAACATTAGTGCCATCTACCTTTCAGGTAACCCAGTTCAACACCAACGTACCAAGCATATCGAAATGGATATTCACTTTGTCCGTGAAAAGGCTGCAAAGGGTCATGTTTGCGTATGCCATGTCCCGTCTCGTTATCAAATTGCAGACATCTTTACAAAGGGTCTACCAGCGGTTCTCTTTGAAGATTTTAGGGACAGTCTCAGCGTTCGAAGACCGTCCGCTATGACTGCGGGGGTGTGTTAAACAAAGGTAATATACATGTGATATACACTGAATGTACAACAGTATATATCACAGGTATACAAGTAGTGGCCCAGCAGCAACAAAGCAGTGGGTAGCCCACTGGCCAGTGGGCAGTGGCCCAAATCCTCCAGGTTGTGGGCAGCAAAGCAGTGGGAAAAGTTTGTATATTAAGGAAAGTATATTTTGTGTATATTGTAGTGTATTTGTTACCTAGATTGGGATATACACTTACCATAATTAGGATATACACTTACCATAATTGTATAGTTAAAATTATGGTAGAATAAGGTTTTAGGAATAGAATAGGAATATGATTCTCCTATTATGGAAATATGCAACTTGTATATATAGCCTTTCAATTAATGAAAATAATCAAGGAGATTATTTCTTTCAGAGACAGGTCAAGGGGTCATGTGTCCCCACTACATCTCCATCAAATCGATGCTATAAATGCTTATGAACATGAAATCTGTATTATACAACCATAGTCTTCGACCTAGACATGACTTATTTATATTAGCATCTATCTCGCTTGTCGTATGATCTATATTTTTTTGTAAGATTAAGTCGTTTGAATGCGAATAAAAAATACTTCCTCCATCTCTACGTGCCATTATTTAACTAGATACGAAATTTAAAAAATAAATGAAGACTTTCTTATGTTTACTAAATTATTCTTACTTTAGTCTAGTGTCTACTTTTATTGATTTTTCTTCACAAAAAGATCATTTTCAAAAGTAAGTGGGACCAACAAGATTAAAATAGAGATGGTGCCATTATATAGTTGTCAAATAAGAAAAAATGACATTCTTTTTGGGACAAACTAAAAAGGAAATGACGCCATATAAATTGGGACGAAGGGGGTATGTATTAAGATTAGGACTCCCTAATATAACTACGCATATACATATTTAGATGTTATATTAAAATATGAATATTAAATAATTGAGATTGTTTGTTTTCAACATATAATAATATTTATTTACATTTTTTTTAAATGGTGCTTAGTTTGGTGGCGGAGATGACTAATGTGTTGGTATCGCCTGGGTCGGTGGTGGTTGTGGATACATAATAGCTAGTGGTGCTAATGTATGTGGTGGTTGGTGATGGCGTGACGACATATAATTGTAGTAGATGGTAGTGATAGCTAATGGTAATGGTGATGACTTAAAGATATGGTTAGGAATATATAGCGGTAGTAATGATGGTGATCGTCAATAGTGATTGATGAATATTGTGGTAAAGTTTTATAGTTGGTGATGATGATTGTAAATAGTAACTAGCTAGTGATGTTGATTGACAACAGTGATGAGCGGTGACACAAGTAATGATTAGCGATGAAAGTGAATGAAGTTGTAGAGAAATTGATCGTATTCATACCATTTTTATAAAAATCCTTGAATCGATTGTATCTTAATGATATTAAAACTTTGTTGTAAATTTTAACTATTCATATCTATTCTAACCCATTAAGTGGTTGTAAAAATTAAGAAACATATACATTTAATGATTGAAATCTGAACAATTAAGACAGGAAAAAAAATACAGTTAAGTTATGTTTGGTATGGAAGAAAATACTTTTCAAGTTTCTCATGTTTAGTTGCTCAAAATTTTTGAAAAATATTGTTTTTAGAAAAATAAGTTCTACAAGTGACATTCAATACTTATTGACTCTTCCCCACCCTCTAACACGCCCTTCTCCCCCATTCCCGTAGTTTCCACCCCATCACCCCTACCTATCATCCCCGTGTTTTATAGTATTTGTCTAGATTATATATAAATATTTGTGATAATACGTTATTTACTTAACACAAGAAATTAAGTAAGAAAATCACTTATTTTTCAGAAAATATTTTTCTTTCAAAACTACTTTTTTTTCATACCAAACACACTCTTACATGAGGCCTTCAATATCTCAAATTTGAATAATTAAAATGTAATTATTAATTTAACGCAAATAAGTGTAAATGAGGCGTTCTGTTTGTCATGAAGCAAAACATAAGCCCCAAAACACAGAGTTTATGCATATGTTGTACAAAATTTTATAGGTTAAACATCACTAATTGTTCTATGTTGCAAAACGAGAGAATGAATCAATTTTGCTTTGAACTATTCGAAATCGTCAAATTTCAAAGTTTAAATGAAACGTAAAATGTTTTGGATTATACATGACATATAATTCAGGATGATGCACACAATATTTTAAGGGTTCATAGGACAATTTAGTGATATTTGACCAAATCGTCAATAACATGATTTTTTTTTTATTCTTTCTAGTTACTGCTGGTAAGAATACGTTTATAAACCAATATCTTATTTAATCTTTGGCAATTCTTAGATCATCTTATCGAATTGATCAACTCTCCTGACTCACCACTCAAAAAAATAACTTCGAGCTTATTTGATCCAAACATATATAAATGAATTCGAGCTCACAGCTACTGAACAAACCACATTGCTAGTGAAAACTATAATTAATTTGCATAAATTTAGGACAATTTTTTTTAACTTGAAGCAATTAATCGAAAGTTCGGTTCGAAATCAAATCAAAAGAGTTAAATTGATTGTGCAAAAAACACTAATTTTAATTCAATAATTAGTGTGCCTGTTTCAAAGTTGAAAATATGATAAATTACATAGTGAATTTGTGAACCCTGACATTAAACGCCTCTAATGAGACACGAACAGTAGACCCTGATGGTTTTTCATTGATACTTCCTCCGTTTCATAGTAAGTGGTGTTCTTAGTTTATGCATATCTCTTAAGAAGTTGTCCACCCCTAAGAAATTAAGAGTGTTTTTAATAACTTACCCCTAATTAAATGACTAGAAAAAACAACTACTTAATGATTCTTGTAAGGGTAATTTTGAAAAAATAAGGTCAATTTCTTCTTGAAATTCTAAAGCATATCTTATTTTGAAATAAAATGAAAAACCTAAAACACCATTTATTTAGAAACGGAGGGAGTATCTATTTTTAAAGTTGTTAGTTAAGGCATAATTAGGTTTGCAAAATAATAAAAAATAGTCGTAACTTAAAAACTGCAGAGACCAATTGCTCCTTTCTTCTTTCTTTTTCGTTTCTTTTGTGCTTGTTCTACTTCTTCTGCAAAGATATAAAAGTGAGTAATTATGGTTTTTGGCATATATACAGGTTAGAGTCCTGCCTAATTCCTCCATCATAAGGATGGAACCTTGGAAAAAAAAACGATATAAAAGAGAGTGAATGCACATACCCGATTATGAAATTTCATGCAATTTTCTTGAAATTTAGACAATATTCCTGAAGTTTGTGCAATTTTTCATAACTACAATCTTGTAAAAATAAAAATTTCTTGTAAAAGCATATAAAGCTAAAAGCAGATTTGTAAAGGGTTGCAAAACTAATCGGATACATTCTAAACATCAACCTTAAAAGTGACTACTTTGAATCATTTTTACCAAATAATTTCACCCTGTATCCCTTTTAAGGGCCGATTTTCTAACTTTTGCTCCTACTTTTTAAAGATTTTGCTAATGTAGACCAAGCAACAGACCCCCCCCCCCCCAATCTATTTTGTCGCATATTCATCCTTCTGATTTTTTTTTCATATTGTTGAGTGTTAATGATTTTTATTTTTTATTTTTTCTCAAATTTAGGTTGATTTCCTATTCATCATGCTTGAAATAGATAAAATTAGTCTTTTGGTATAGATGATTAAATGGACGTTATTTGACTAATATATTTGCTTAATAGAAACAAATTTAATTAAAGATATGAAAATTGAATACATATCTTGCCATTTCATCCGAATTTGCTGAACAATCTAACAAGATAAACAGAATGAAGATATTATCAAGTTTTGTCGGTCCATAAAATCTTATGACTAATTAACAACACAAATAAGTTTTGCCCATCTAACAAAACTTTTAAACAACTCGTACCAAAATTATTCCCATGTAATTTAACTTGTGAACAAGACAAGTTTTGTTATTTGATAAAACTTGTGAATAATTACAACGAAAATTGACTCGCCAAACATAACTAGTAAAAGCATAACTTTTCTTTCTTTCGCCCGACATAAATCATAAAAAGATTATGACCCATTTGTGAAAAATAATTTCTTTTTGGTATAAATTCCTTAAACGAGACTAAAGTTTAAACAACATTTAATTGCACGGTTTTCCCCTCAAAGGGACTGGTCTTTAATTTTTTCCCTTCAAATGTCCTTAATTTTGGCCTTTTAGCAATCGAGCTTATGCCTAGGCGGACATAAGTTCTTTAATAGCAAAAGTCATATGAAACATAACTTGTGAGATATTATGATACGAACATATAAATTTATATCTCTGAAAAAGCTATTTGTTATGATACGAACATATAAATTTATACCTCCGAAAAAACTATTTGTTACGAGAGGCAAAAATAAAAGACCAAAAATAGAGACAAAAGTGCCTGGCCCTTAAAATCATCCTGTTTGTGAAAATTTCCCGATTTTTACCTAATTATTGGGCCTAAATACTATATTTGGGCTGGCCGGCTACCAATATCCGGGTTCATCGAAGTTTGCCTTTTCCTTCAAGACATCGGAAAATCAAGAAAAAAAGATATATACCTTGCCTTGGATTAGAGTTAGACATATATCTGAAATACAATACAAAATCTATCACACATTGCAATATTAAAGAAGAGAAAGAATGGATTTTGAGCTTCGAAGAGCGAGAGAGAAGCTTGAGAAAGAACAGAGAGATAGGAAGCAACAAGCTAAATTGAAATTGGAAAGAGAGAAGAAAGCTAAACAGGAAGCTATTCGTCAACGTGATGCTATTGAAGCTGTTCAACGAGCTCGCCGAATTGATGCTGCTCAAGCCCAAGCTAAGGTCTTTTTTTTTGGGAATTGGGTATCTGTCTAATTTGCAAATAGTCCTTAAGTTTGTTGATCTTTTAAGAATATGATCCATTTTAGTTGTTATTCATCCAATAAGATGCTCTAACTTACTGTCTTAACTTGCTCTAAAAAAAGGTCTTAACTTGCAAGTGTGCATTTCTACCTGAAAGGGCTATCCCCTTTGCATTATCGTCTTATATATTGAATTTAGTGACTCATGAATTCTGTAAGAATAAAGTTTGATCTTTGTGGGGATCTGTCATAGGTTGAGACGATACGGAGGGTGAGTGAGAATTTATAGCATGCTTCCTTCATGTGAAATTTGTTTGCTACAATGCCATGAAGATGTATAACTTGAAAGGTGCCTAAAATGACACTATAAAGTTTTTAAGGGGTGTTAGATTTGATGTTTGGGATACACTGTCGCACAATAATCCCTTGGGCATCATAATAGGGCTAAAAAGGTGAAAAGGAAACTAAGTGTTTTTTCTTAAGGGGTGTTAGATTTGAAAATTGGGATATGATGTAGTGCAGTAATCCATGGGCATCAAGTTAGGGTTAAAAAAGTGAAAAGGCAAAAAGGAAACAAGTGAGTTTTTTAAGGGATGTTAGATTTGAAGATTGGGATATAATTGCAGTAATCCCTGGGTATCAGGATAGGGTTAAAAAAGTGAAAAAGGCAAAAAGGAAACAAGTGGGGCTCATGGATGGAGACTGTCATAGTTGAAGTTGTCCTTTTCCAATTATATTAGGTATGAAGGGGATTTACAAATTTACAGGAGAACATTGACCAGCTGGAAAAGAAAATTTCTTAGTTTCGAGTGAAAAGTGGAGTGATCTATTGTTTGGAAGGGATTCCTTTGGAGAGAAGTTGTCTTTTTTGTGTGTTAATGTCAATACCATTAGAGCAGTTGCATATTATAGTTTTTCCCATCAGGCATTAGTTTCTTAAAACTTTGAAAATATTTGTGGTTATATTTCCATCATATGAACTTGTGCTGGCAAAATAGCTTCACTCACTCTATTGTTGTATTTTATTTTCTGATCATTGGAAGCAATCTTCACTGGTACAAGGATCTCCTCACAACAACCTCCACTACGATAGAAATTGTCAACGAGTTTACAAACACTTCGAATAATGCAGGATAGGTTAATCACCATACTACTCTGGAATAGGTTAAGCGCTGCAGTCAAGAACGAGTGAATCTAGTTGTGAGATCATGCCTTACTCTGAGGAAGAGTTGAAATAGAATCAACTTGGATTTGGAACCGCTGTTCGAAATCTTGGTGACCATTGAACCCCCGTTTCAGCTGTATTATTGCAAAAAATGATGAGTTAACTTGTGGGTAAAAGTTGGGCCTGTGGACCTAGTTTGTTACAATGAATGATGAATAGAAGTGTGGCTTAAAAGGGAAAACTGATGCACTTTAATTGTTACAGGGTCTGTGGGATAAACAGTCCTGAGGGTGTTTATATATATGTATAATTTTCTGTGGTAATGATTTAAAAGTTAGTTCAATTCCTATGCTCGAGTATTATTAAGTCAACTCTACAGTTTTCGACATTTAGGGAAAATAACTCTTACGTTATTTCAGTATACAGACTGTTGTGGCCTTGTTTTTTTAAAAAGGAAAATGACTGTTGGGGTCATGAACACGCGAAAAATAGGTGTACAAGATAGTGTATGAACTTTGATACAGACTGTTGTGGCCTTGTTTTTTTAAACAGGAAAATGACTGTGTTGGGGTCATGAACACGCGAAAAATAGGTGTACAAAATAGTGTATGAACTTTGTGACGTATAAGCATTTCAATGGAGTTAGATACAGTCTTGATGTTGTGCGAGCCAACAAAGATGTATTTTGGCTTCTTGAGTTGTGGTAGACCTGCTCCAGGTGGTTTTTCCTCCCTAGAACAAGAACGAGAAAAAAGGTATACCAGGAAGAATAAAGAAAAAGAGAGGGGGCCACTTCTTCCATGCTGTTACCTATTGGATTTGTTTCTGTGGTTAGTTAAACTACCACAAGTGTCTTATGTTTGTGATCTATACCAAATACTTCTTATACTAACAGTTTTTGCCATGGATATAAAAGAGATGGCAGTTTGTTGGACGACTCTTCAACAATAAAGAAGAGTTGATATTAGCGGGACTTATTACCACATCAATTTTTCTTTTTAATTGAAGAAATATGAAAAGCAAGCACATTTTACTAGGATTGCTAGTAAGTTAAACTACTTGGTTCCGATTGGGAATCGCTTTAAAATATAGAATTTCGTTTGTCCTTTACTTGTTCTACGTGCCACTTGGAGTTTTTTTTTACAAGAATTATTACAATTATGTTTGTAATTTATTTTCTGCTACCTTTCTTCAGCTGTGACTGGTTTGCTTTACAGAAAATAACTTGTTAACATATTATCTTTTCAAAACCATCCCCTATCTTAGTTCTCTCTTGTGCTTAGTTAAGCTACTTGATCACAGCCTGCTGGAGGTATGGATATTTCATGATGTTATGTGTACTCAAATCAGATTGGTAGATTGCTATGTCTTAACAATTGATATTCTGACCACGTCCGTGTATCTTGAAAGCAAAGCAATGTTTTCAAATTCCTAGGTCAATTGCACAATGTTCTCCATGTGCGTTATATATAAAAAGAAAATAATGAACCCCTTTTGGGGTAAGAATGGGTAGCAAGAGTGTATTTGAATC
Organism: Anisodus acutangulus; assembly: GCA_029783415.1. NCBI lineage: Eukaryota > Viridiplantae > Streptophyta > Magnoliopsida > Solanales > Solanaceae > Anisodus > Anisodus acutangulus. The sequence goes on from CM056491.1 coordinate 56,612,981, forward strand.
AATCAAGTACAGATGTTCCTCCTACTTCATGAACTTTACACTTGGAGATTAAAGTGCCGTACACAATAAGTTTAGCTGAAATTTACTGAATATCAGTGCTCTTAAGAGTTCTATTGTTTCCTTACTGATGTGGGTGGTGAATCAAGATATCAATTTCTTATGATATTAATCAGTTCCTTCCTCCAGGCTGTATGAAACCATAGCTACTTCTCTGTTTGAAGAGGATCAGAAATAGCTGTACTGCTTATACTACTTTATTTAACATACTAATCTTTTATTTTGTCTACGTTATTTTTGCTCTGTAGTTCAAATTGTACTTGTTTTTGGTTGAGGGATCATGGGGTTTAAGCTATTTGCTATGTTTATTTTATCTGCATTGTAGAGTTCAGATAAATATACAAATGTTGGGACCAGTTCATGCATCCATTTCATTTTCTTGATTACATATCTAAAACATTATAATCAGTTGTCAGATTGGGTTGTAAATAGAGAAGCTTTTCCTTTTCTGGTTATCCATAAGAAGAAATTAGCTGTGGCTCCATTCTAGTGTAGTGGTAAAGGTGGTGTAATACTTTTTGTTATCCAAAAAAAATTTTAGCTGGCTCCATCATCCCTATTAGACCTATTCTTGATACTCAAGACGTCTCGAAGAAAGTAATAATGGAGGAGAATGCCTAACTCTTTGAACTTTTTTTAATCAGGCAACACAGCAAGTTGAAGAAGGACTACTAGCTGGTCGAGGAGTTGTATTTTCTCGTGTTTTAGAAGCTGTACCTTATGAAGGTGCTGGAGATAAAATTAAATTGCCATCACCTTGCTTCACTGAATTGTCTGATCAGGGTGCCTTTGACAAGGGACCTCTACACTTCAGAGTGTCTGTAATTTACCAATCTTCTCCTTCAGACTGGAATGATGCAGAGAAGAATAATCGGATAACACATGCTGGAGTCCTGGAGTTCACTGCGGATGACGGTGTTGTAGCGCTTCCTCCTCATATACGGAGTAACTTATTTCCTGCAGATTCTCCAATGGTTCCCATGGTTGAAGTGTCTTATGTCTGGCTCCCAAAAGGAACTTATGCAAAACTTCAGCCAGTTGAAGCCGGATTTTCTGATATCCCTAATCACAAGGCAGTTCTTGAAACAAGTCTTCGTCAGCATGCGACGCTTTCAGAAGGCGATGTACTTACTGTTAATCATGGTGTTCTAACATACCATTTACGTGTTCTTGAACTGAAACCTTCTTCGAGCGTGTCTGTTCTAGAAACAGATATAGGGGTTGATGTAATTGGTGCTGATCCAACTGCAGAGAGCACAAATCAGCCTGTATTGCAACCTCTCGAATTGGGCAAGCCAGATTCTGGGGTGGTTGCAGAAGGAAGTTATGTATATTACAAGTTCCAATTAGACAATGATATCTGGGGTATAATATCTTCAGGGGATGCTGAAATTGAGGTAAAAATAGAACCAGAAACCCAAGACGGGGATACTGACCTCTACGTTTCCAGACACCCATTGCTATTCCCTACACAGCACCAGCACGGTTGGTCATCTCATGACATTGGTTCAAAAGCTTTGGTCCTTAGCTCCAGAGATCTGGGCCTTGGACCAGGTACTTACAGTATTGGCATCTATGGTTTCAAGGGCACAGCCAAGTACAAGGTGTCAGTTAGTATCCGAGGCAAATCTAAGTCAAAGATTGGACAACAAGCTGTCTCTTCCACATTGTCTGCGGATGCAGATACCATAGAATGCCAAAACTGTAAACATTATATACCTTCCAGGAGTATAGCACTACATGAAGCTTACTGTAGGAGGCACAATATCATCTGTCAGCATACTGGTTGTGGGGTTGTTCTAAGGAGGGATGAGGTTAAAAACCATGTCCATTGTGAAGAATGTGGGCTAGCATTTCAGAAAGAGGAAATTGAGAAGCACAAGAAAGTATTTCATGTCCCGCTGCATTGCCCTTGTGGAATAGTACTTGAAAAAGAAAAGATGGTAAAGTTATACGCCCTTTTTAAGTTATACGCTATTTTTATTGGCTTGTTAGTCGTAACAATTTTTGGTAGCAGGTTCAACATCAAACTTTGGAGTGTCCCTTGCGACTTGTAACATGCCGGTTTTGTGGAGACATGGTGCAAGCAGGGACTTCCGCAGCAGACGTGAGGGATCGGTTAAGAGGACTTACGCAGCACGAGAGTGTATGTGGATCAAGAACTGCCCCTTGTGATTCATGTGGACGTTCAGTTATGTTGAAGGAGATGGACATACACCAAGTTGCAGTCCATCAGAAAAATTGATCATGAGTAAATCTTTTATTTCTCCATTGGTGACTTTGGGTTCAACATGCTGCTTGAAGTGTAAAGCTCTGGCTGTTGTGTTTATCTGTTGATTCATGTATTCAGGCAGTTGTATATTTAAGGTCTATATGTGATTCTCAACCACTTTAAGGGTTGCAAGGCGGTGGCGGTGGCGGTGGTTGATGATATGTAACCCTTTGCAGTGACTTCAAATATATTACTTCAATTTATCATCAAAACTTTATGCTATAATTTCAGCGGATATTTCAAAATTTTAACTCATTCTCAGTTACGCTGAACATTTTATGACAGTAAACGGACAAAAAGATCTTATTTCATCAAAACTTTACACGTCCTCAAATCTTCATTCTATCAAACACATGGGGTGGTTTGGTAGTGGGTTTTATCTTCTATTATGCATAAAATTATACATAATTTTTTTCATAATTTATACATATATTAGTTATGCGAGTTTTAAATTGTAAGTCAAACACCTATTAATTTTATACATGAATAACTTACCTCCTAATTAACTACCAAATGTGGTACTCCTTCCATTCCAAATTTTATTATGTACTTTCATTTGACACACACTTTAAGAAATAAAGAAAGTGTTTGAATCTTATGGTCTCAAATAAGTCATATTTGTGTGGTTACGGATCATCTCGTTTTGCGTAAAAGGTAAAGTTTAAAGTTAAATTGTTGCTAAATAAAAAAATATATCATTCTTTTTTGACGGACTAAAAAGGAAAGTGAGTTATTCTTTTTTAGACAGAGGGAGTATTACTTATGCGGGATTTAATACATAAATAACTTGCATGGTAATGAGAATTTATTACATAAATAACTTGTCTCCTAACTAACTAATAAAGGAACCGATAGAGCCCAAAATATACACATGGTAGAGATAGATTCAAAATGTAGTTGGAAAAGGAAAGATTCATATTCTTGGAGGACTTGACTGAAAGCAAGTTCTTGATTTCAGCAAACGGACAAACAAAAGGGTTGAATTCTAACACACTTCTTGGCAATGATTCAGTTGACGACTTCTAAAAAATCGAAATCGAAGGGGAAGAAGCGGGCTAGCTAGGTTCATTGTATATTCAATTAAAACGGACATTGAGTTCTTTTTTTCTTCTTCTCACAAAGAAAAACATTTTTCAAAAAAATACTTTTAGCGAGAAATAACTTGTGTTTGGTCAATTAATCTAAAAAATGCTTTTGAGCAATAATTATTATTTGACCAAGCTTTTAAAAAGTGTTTCTAAGTGTATTTTTTTCAAAAGTACTTTTCAAAAAAGTGTTTCTAGGCAAAAGTTATCTTTTTTAGCTTCTGAAAATCTGTTTCTGCTGCTATTTAAAAATATTTATTTCTCTCAAAAATTTGACCAAACATCTCAATTTTTTAAAATAAGCACTTTTTGAAATAATAAATGTTTTTGGGGAAAAAAATAAGCTTGGCCAAACAGTCAGTAAAGTTTGAAATCATAAGATCTTATGTCTGTCAAGTCGTTTCCTCTTTCACGCACTAACTGGAGAGCACTTTGTGCACAAAGTTCAGGCAAAATACTTACCATTACCTCAAACCTGTAGAATTTATAAATATAGTATAAATTCTGTCTTCAGATAGATTTTATATATATACCAGAAAAATCGTACATACCCTTTAACACAAAAAAATATTGTTGTACCATATAGGTTAACCCATGAATAAATACCGGTGTGATACCATGAAGACGACAAAAGCTAAAGAAATTGAATCACACTAATACCAAGTAAGCTAATGAAAAACGCTAAATAATTAAACACAATTAATATTATGAATGACTAATTACTTTCAAATAACTTCTTACAAACATTTTTACAACATATATGCCCTTTTATATGTGTATAGTATAACTATAATCTAATAAATTGGGCTAATAATTATGTATATGATGACTTGGCTCGGCATACACATGCCAAAAAAATTAGTCACCTTAAAAGAAGTATTGTAAGATAAGGCGTATTAAAAGAGAAACCATGCATCCATATATATTTTTGACCGCAATGACATGCAAGAGAAGGTTCAAAGTTTTAAAAATAGAATTAGTCAAAGCGCAGAGCTATCATGTTTTTCTAGTAGCAGTATAAATCGTTGTTCAAAAATCAAAATGCTTCAAGAATTTTAAAGGTTAAGTGTTTTTTCTTACATGAAGCAAGTTCAAAATGATCAAATTAAAGCATAATGTTATTTCATAGGAGCTCTGTGAGGAACCCCCTTCCTCCTACGCTTGCGCCTGATGACAACATTCTGAATAACTTCAAAAGCATCATCAATTGCGCTGCGAGCCCCATTTCTCTTCCTCGCTAAGGCTTCCACCTGCAAATTCCATCTTACATAAGTACACATAACATGTCACGCAATTGTAAAAATATTTACATTATTTATGTGTTACACTATTCGTGTAGTTTAACATGCGGAAACACTTTGGTCACGTAGATTATGGCGAGGTTTTGAGGCACACGATCATTTTCTATTAATCTGATTTTCCTATAGAGGTTAAGGCAAAGTGTTTTCGGAATACTGTGGAGAGAATAAGGGGTACATATATGTCTTACTTACAATACTATTATTCAAGTGTAGAGATGTAGATGTACATCTCTAGCTAACCCTAATCACTAAAGACATTAATTAAAAACTCATCCTATCACTTATAATCCTAAACAATAGTAATAAACTTAATATAATCCTTAGCAAGCAATCACCAGAGGAGATACATGTTAATATCGGAATATTGTAATAATTGATGAAATTGGGAGATGAATAAACCTTTGAAGTGTGTTCGGTATGGAGGAAAACATTTCTCAAAAAATATTTTTCAATTTTCTAATGTTTGGTTAGTCAAAAGTTTTGAAAAATATATTTTCTTGGAAAATGACTTCCCTAGTGAAAGTAGGAAAATAAGTTCCACATTAATTGTGTCCTCCCCACCCTCCAACATACCTCATCTTTACCCCCACCTCTTTAGCCCCCATCCCCACCACCCCATACTTACTCCACCTCCCATAATATTTGTTTAGATTATATACACATGATTTTAGGATAATATTTTTTGCTTACGTATCGAACAAACTGGATATGTTGTTGTTGTTTGTATCGAACACAAAAAAATAATTAAAAAGTCTACTTATGTTCCTGAAGAACATTTTTCAAGAAAACATATTCCATGAAAAATATTTTCCTTAGTATCGAACACACCCTTGGTGAAGAATTTAGTTACGAAGAACATGAGTTTTTAATTATGTTTACCTTGCAGGCCATGCAGCAAAAGCGAAACTGGTCAGGGTCATTCAATCTTCTTTTGCAGATGTTACAAGTTGGTCCTCCAACAATTAGAGAGCCTGACCCACAATGTGGCAGTGGATTCAAAGAGATTACCCATTTCTTGTTGCATTTGTATGGCTGCACCATTATCAATATGAAAATATCTCTCATCAGTACACTACTAAAAAAGATAAAACATAGCGATCGATAAAGTTTGTAGCTGAACTCGCTAATCTTATTTAGCAATGAAAGGAAGCCCTCAGTTATACTAGCCTTAAGCTAATGGCAGACATAAGGAAGCATTAGTCCAGGCCTAGAAAGAAGAGAAGGATTAGTAATAACAGAAAAGTCGTAAAGCCAAGGTGTTCTCCTGTCATCAATCTTCTTAGTCGTTGTCTCCACTAGCTGTAGGGCGAAGCAAGGCATTTAGCTAAGAGCAGCTGGATAATCAAAAGGGGGCAATCCATTTGACTTTTTTGAAATTTTCCGCTTTCTTGCTTTATTATATTATGGGAATACAATGTTTATGGATAGTATGTTGCATTGGTGAAAACTTGAAATTTCAAAAGGTTCTTGTTAGCTACGAAATTCGTAGCTAATTTCATTCTTTTAATAGTGGTAATATCTCATATAGATGCTAATTATGCACAAAAATACCAAAGAATTGTAAATTGTTACTACTAATTAATCTTTGCAGTAGAGCTATAAATGTGTGATATAGTCAAACAATGTGCAAGCGGTAAGAAATTAGGATCCTCTTGACAATCTAGTCTAGTACTCTAGTCTCCGCCAGGTAATGTACTAATTATTGGGCTAAGCCAACCCAGAAATACTAACATTATTCGTTAATTTGGGTAAAAAATTAAAGATTTTCTCATAAGGCCTCACACCATTAAAATTAATTTTACATCTTTTATATAACTTTTTTACTCCCACAATGTAGGATATTGTTCTCACACCTAACAAAAGACTATGATTCAAAAATTAAAGAGATCTTGCTTTCAAACTATCAAAGTTTATTTAGATCCAAAGTCCAAATTAGGGGTGTGTTCGGTATGGAGGAAAATATTTTTCAATTTTCCATGTTCAGTTGGTCAAAAATTTTGAAAAATATTTTCTATAGGAAAACAAGTTCCTTAAAAATAAGAAAATGACTTCCCTAGTAGAAGTAGGGAAAACAAGTTCCACAAATGACATTTCCACGTTGATTATGTCCTTACCACACTCCAACACACCTCATCTTCAATACCACCCCGTAGCCCCCATCCCCACACCCCTAGGCCTCTACCCTCACCTCCAATAGTATTTGTCTAGATATAGAAATGCTTTTAAAATAACATTTTTTATTTACGTACCGAACACTGAAAAATAAGTAAGAAGCTCACTTAATTTTTTATAGAAAACATTTCCACAGAAAATACTTTCCTTCATACCAAACACACCCAGTCACTCTTCATCAAGGATGTATAAAATAGACAAACCCCTCCCCTTTTTCTTCCCTCCCAAACAATATCAACCATAATTATGTCTAATCCTCATTCAAATGTACAAATTAATTAATTTCTAGAGCACCTATACACACAATCAGTATGATCTCATTTCTAGTTGTAATTGCCTGTACCAAATGCCTTCTGACCCCCCCCCCCCCCCCCAAAAAAAAAGACCTGAAATTAGTTATGGACACGAATGAGTATTTGTTAGAAAATTGAGTTACCTGGATTTTGGAGCAGTCAATATGACTGTCCATCTCTTCGAGGGGAACAACATCTTTGTAAACATGTCGATAAATCTTGAGTAGCTTGTGGTCATTGTGTTTGTCTGTAGAAATGCAATACCTGCATAAAGCTAAATCACACGTGATGCAATACCTGTTGAGTTCATTCTTTTGGATTTCATCATGCACCAAACATGACCCAAAGAATGTCATCTTTAGGAAGGGCCCAAGCCATGCAGGCATAATATTCCTCCTAGGTTCAACAGAGAATTCCTCCTACAATATTGTATTATAATTAATCATTATATTACCTGATGATGAGATTCTCCATCTGATTTAATCAAATTTCAAAAAGCCTTTTCTCACTATTCAGAACAGTAAACTCACCTGAAGCGATATTGTCATCAAATATATATATACAAAAAAAGAAGTAAGAAGAAAAAAAAATACTCATCAAGCTAATTATTTCTTAAGTGTCTCATCCAGGAATTTTTGATATTGGTTCTTGCGGTGTACTTAATGAAGATAAAAACAGTACTTAATAAACTTTAAAAGGTTTAACATTTTATTAAGAGCTTGTTTAGGAATTGGTTAAGACTTTATTGCGTTCTCGTCTATGATTGAACTTAGTCGTTTAGAGTTTAACTTTAAGGAGAAAGCTTAAGTAATTAGATTTCACTACTCTTTTGGTTTTTGGCTAAATTCTAAGAACATACATTCATAATCAGAAATGTGCATTTAGATTTTCTTTAGGCAACTTGAAAGATGGTAGGTTTTAATGAAACCAAAAAGAGAAACATTTTTGTAAAATCTCGAGTTATGACAATCTCAATAATTAGAAATGACAAAAGCATGAACCAGATCATTTTTTTCTTCAAACTTTCACTACTAAAAACAGAGTATTTCCCACGGTAGAATAGTGTAAATCTCATTCATGGAATTTTCTTATTAATGTAATATATATATTGAGAGAGAGTATACAATTGTAGTCCTAATAGAATTAGTATCTCTATTTTACATTAATTACATTAAATATTAATTACAAAATATATTGTGAATATATATGGAATATATTCACTATCACACTCCCTCGGTCGGAGCGGGAGGAGGCCGGTCGTTGAGACTGAATCTGAAGTCAAGGAACAGTTGCCGAGGAAGCCCATTTGTGAAGATATATGCGTACTGATACGAAGAAGGAACATGCAACACCCTAACGTGACCCGTTGCAACCTTATCACGAACAAAGTGAATATCCATCTCAATATGCTTGGTTCGCTGATGCTGAATCGGGTTATCAGACAAGTAGACAACAGATATGTTATCACAGTAAACCGAAAATCCCTTACGTATGGGACAATAAAGCTCAAGAAGGAGATTCCGAAGCCAACATAGCTCGGCACAACGTTCGCAACGACTCGATATTCTGCTTCTGCACTCGAACGGGAAAGTGTGGCTTGCCGCTTCTCAGACCACGATATAGTATTATCCCCCCAAAATACACAATAGCCGGACGTAGATCGACGGGTGTCTGGATAGTCTGCCCAATCTGCGTCTGTGTAGGAGAGCAATCTAATATGCGGATGGATATAAATGAAGTTCATAGTCAAGAGTGCTCTTAACGTACCGAATGATACGCTTAAGAGCTGTAAAGTCAGGCTTCCTAGGAGCGTGCATGAACAAGCACACATGTTGAACCGCATATGCAATATCTGGCGGAGTGAAGGTGAGATATTGAAGAGCACCTGCGAGACTCCTATAAAGAGAGGGATCGCTGACCGGATCCCCCTCATCCGCACTGAGTTTGGACTTGGAGTCGACGGGAGTGAGCATGATCTTGCAATTTGTCATTTTAGCCTTGTAGACGATCTCCTCTGCATACTTACGCTGACACAAGAACATGACATGTGCGGATCTGGTCACTGATATCCCCAAAAAAAAACTCAACTTACCCAAGTCAGTCATAGTAAATTCGGACTTGAGTAGAGCAATGATCTCGTGCTTCAGGCCATCTGAAGAAGCTGTCAGAACAATATCATCCACATATAACAGAAGGTAAGCTGTGTCAGTTTCTCGATGAAAAATGAACAATGAATGATCACTCTTGGTGCACACGAACTCGATCTGTATGATGTAAGTGACAAATCACTCATATCAAGCCCTGAGGGCTTATTTCAACCCATATAGCGACTTACGAAGACGAAAAATATGCTGAGGAGCTTCCGGATGTACGAATCCTGGCGATTGATGCATATAAATGATTTGTTTCAAATCCCAGGTAAGAAAGCATTCTTCACATCAAGTTGGTGAATAGACCAATTCTTCCCCATAACGATGCTCAAAACTGTGTGGATGGTAGTGGGAGTGCGGTGGTAGAGTTAGTGTGTGGCCAAACCCTTGAATTGGAATGCGATGACTATTTTCGATCATAATAGATTGAAGAGTATTTAAATTGTGTAGTTGTAGAAGATTACCAGAATTGTTGGTGAGGTGAGACGTGACACCTGTATCCATATACCATGCATCCTCGGACTGCTAAATATTTAAAGTACCGAAAGTCTGGCCCAAATCTGTCGGATGTTGGGCTGGTGTGAACTGGGCCTGCCTGGCGAGTCGCGGGATGGGCTCCTAGGATATTGGGCCTCTAATGAGTCCACTGATGCTGATGGGCCGCTGGAAAGCTACCGGTGGGTGAGGCCCAGTTATCGTACAATGGCCAGGCCAGTGGGCCTGCCCACTGTTGCTTTTGTCTAGGCGTGTTGTGAATTACTTGAATTGTTAGCCCGATTCCCACGACCTCTACCTTTTCCTCCTCGGCTACCTCCGCAACCCTTGCCTCTACCACCACCGTGGTTGTTTTGTGGCGGGTGGTGGTCGGAGTGCGATGGCTGACCGGTGGGTACGGCAGTAGTGGCGTCGATGACCAAGGCCTTGGGATTGTGTTCGTCCTATTTTGCTCGTCTTGTCTTCTCTAACAACGACTGGGACCGGGCTTTGTTGAAACTCGGTAGGGGATCGGATTATTGGATCATCATAGCAAGGGTGTCATAGTCACCTTTCGGCAAACCATTAATCAATTGTAAAACCATATTTGTGTCTGAAATTAGATTTCCCACATTAGATAATTGGTCGGCAATCAATTTTAGACGTTTGCAGTAGTCGGACATATTTGCAAAGTTTTCAAGATAGGTGGTGTTGAATTGCTCCTCAAGATACACGACACATGTATGTTTATTGTCTTGAAAATCTCTTCTAACCGTGTCCATAACTCGTGGGCGCTGGCCCCGATCTTCAGAATAGTATGAAGTAAGCCCTTGAAGATAGTGTCATAGATCCACTGTTTGACGATGGCATCAAGTCACCTCCATGTTATATTGTCAACGTTGGGAGGACGGGGAAATGTGGTATCAATGTGGTCAAGCACGTTGTAAGCACATGCATAAATATAAAAAAGTTCAACTCATGATCCGTATTGTCCATCCTCATGATCAAGAATCAACGATATGAAGTTCTTGATATTGGTTATGGCGAAAGTCGGATTAAAGGCGGTGGGGGTGGAAGAGGGAGGGGGATTTGTGATGTCAGGTGTTGAGGAAGCGGAAGCGGGAGAATCCATTAGGGTAGCCGAAAATTGGTGGAAGAAAATCGGGTGTGGGGCTGCCATTTATCAGTTGTATAACGGTGGTATACATGTCTGCTTGGGTGATATGTGTCTCGGGTTGGCTATATATCGCATGTATACATGACGTATAGAGGCGATAAAAAGGGAATATAGAGGTTGGGTGATGTGTATATCTCATTATATCAGTGGTATATATGTTTGTTGTTAAAAGAAGCGGAGAGATAGGGGTTGTATATGATGACATATCGGGGGTATACATGTTTGTTTGTAGAGAAGATGTTGTATATCACGGAGAAGCAAGGTATACGAGTTGTTATCACAAAGGAGAGGTGGTATACGGGGCTGTATACGACCAATTTTCCACCGGAAGAGGGAGGCGGAGAAGAGGGGTACGACGGCCACACTAGGGTTTAGAGAGATTTTTGGCTCTTGATATCATGTAGAATAGTGTAAATCTCATTCATGGAGTTTTCTTATTAATGTAATATATATAGAGTATACAATTGTAGTCCTAATAGAATTAGGATCTCTATTTTACATTAATTACATTAAATATAAATTACATAATATATTGTGAATATATATGGAATATATTCACTATCACCCATAGATATTCAGTGAAAAATTTGTGCTACAAAATATGATTTTCCTACTTCATTCCACCAGCTTACTGGAAAAATGCATGGTGGGAAACATGTTTCCATTAAAACACTGGTAAACTTCCTAATTTTTTCGTGTGAAAACATTATTATATAGATTTTTCTCACCGACATTTAACGAGAAACAATTACTGACATTTTTCAGTGATAAATTCAGTAAAAAAATAGAGATTTTTAATAGTGTTTACCTCATATGTTGTCTGTATGACTTGGTACTAATGGCATTCATTTAAACCTCATCTCCTTATCTTTCCCGGAGAGAAACCATATCACATGCTATTGACTTTTGTGGCATATCTTCCTTCTCTTTTTTAGGTATAACCTCTGTGAGTGAAATCCCTCAAAAAAATGCGAAGAGGATCCTTATGCTCAATTAGTTGAGGACGCACAGAAGAACGATTAGGTGCATATTCTATCTTTTCTACAATGCCTATAGATAAAGTGCTTCGAATTCAAGTAATTATCCTTCGTTCTCTTAATTAAATTGACTCAGACAATCGATACATTTTTCGGCTTAAACGGGCGGGGGCTTTCTATTTGCTTGCAATGCCGTGTATATTTGGAATTCACTGACCCAAATAATTCAAATTTACGCCGCATAGAGCCCATTAAAGGAGAAAGTTCTTCATACTATAATTTTCTTCATTCACAGGGCTCGAAGATGAGACTTTGATTAAGAGTGAAGGAATCTCATCCATCCCACCACACCTTTTCATCATGCACAACAATAACCAAATGAGAGAAAATTGTGTAGAGCTAGGTTCAGTCACCTGACAAACCTAAAAAAGGTGATCGGTCAAATTAATTGATCATCTTATCTAAGAACTTAAATTATATTAAGTAGAACATTTTATTAATTTTTAGGACCAGAATACATTTTGTGATGTACGAGCTTGATTCTTTTTGTTAGGTCAAGCACATTGATAAGTTGGCATTTTTGTCTACTTTTTCTACTTTTCTACCTTTTCATGATAAATTCCTGCCCATTTATGTGATTAATGGACTACCAATGATGTAAATTCAGTGTTTGGAGCCTTTGAAAAACTTAGAGGATGTAAATAATTTCAAACACTTGCTAAAATTGGCAATGGAGACCGAAAGTGAAGAAAAGACTGAAAGAGCAAAAATTCACAAGAGTTGTGTGGGCCACATAGTCTAGCCACGTAGCACTGCCACGTAACCTTGCCCATTAGCCAAGGAGAGAAGAATGAAGAAAGGTTGTGGGAGCTACTGGAATCGACCATGTAGGTCTCTGTGGCTAACCTGAGGCTGAGGGATATTGTTGTCACACGTTTTGGACGTTTATAAATAGAAACTAGAAACTTTAGCTACTTTGGGAAGGACTTAAAAAGTATTTCATCATATAATTCTCATTTTCTTACTTAATTAATTTTAATTATGTCTTTTTTTCTTTTCTCTTGCATTTTCATGTTCTAGCATGAGTAGCTAAGCTTAATAGATGGAGTTATAAACTCTTACAATATTAATGTGGATGAGTATTTGTTTATCTTACTTATTATTATTTGAGTTGTGATTGTCAACTTATTATATGCTTATTTGTCAATTTGATGATTGCAGACATTATATTAAACCCTGTAATATCTATTTCTTGTTTGGAAAAGTGAAAATTGGATTAAGTGTTAAACAAGTAGCAATGATTTGATCTTATTAAAGAGTTAATGTTGCTTAATTAATGAAATCAAACTAGGTATAGGGAGATTTCTACTTGAGTTATTATCAATTGAGTTTTAAAGCATTTCTTTGGGTTTGGAAAGTCTCTTAGGAATAAGCTTGTTAGAATTGGGAATTCTAGTAGGAAAGACGACTAGAAAGGAGTGGGTAGAAAAAGATTGTGAATGAAAAGAGTAAAGAAAGCAATCATCTCATGATTGGAACTGGCGCAAGACAAGAAAAAATTGCTCTTACCTTCTGAAGGGAGGTTGAAAATCTATTACGTAATAAATTGCTCTTTTTCATAAGCAAATATGTATGTGATGATTAACAATTGGACCATAATCACTAATCCATAGTATTTAGGCAAGATAAGGATACCCATGAACTAACTATGCCATATTCCTCTCATTATAAAAAAACAAACCATTTTAAGTTGCATTATATTTATTTGATTAAATTCCTTATGAGAGAAGTAATTTAGTTATTTTAGCTATAATTTTAGTGGTAATTGCAAACACCTCTCTTGTTTGAAGATCACTTTAGAAATTCCCAAATCATACACATTTAGACACTTTGACACACACTCTTTGTGGGATCGACCTCAACCTTATGGAATTTATTATTGTTACGATAACACTTCATTTTGATATCAAAGAACTTGAGCGGTTTATCAAGCATTTTCATCTTACCTCCCTACATAGAAATAAGGGAATGCTCCTAAAGTTAATTAGCGGCTGAATAGGATCAATTAAGAAAGAGAAACTCAGATCAACTCGATAAACTGACTTGAGAGGAAGAACTCAACAAAGATCAGAGAAAAAGAGGGTTTTGTGGGAGGATTTAGGATAGATTGATCATTTCATTATGTGTTCTAATTCATGGAAATGCTCGCTTTGTATTGTGAAAAGAAGTAGAATGAACAACTAGAATATAAAACCGTAAAGTTTTATAATATATTCTAGTTCTATTGTTATGTACATGGCGTCAAAGTAGAATTAAAAGTTAAAACTACAAACGGTTACACATTTGATTTTATGATACTGACAAGTCGTTAAAGAACAAGACGACTTTTTTTTCTTCAAATATGAATTTGATCCTTTGACATTTCTTTTTCTTGCTAAAATTAATGGGATGACATCATTAGTTCTAGTAGTTTCATTTTTTCACACACACAACATACACATATATAAGGGATTTTAGTTTTTGACCTTATATTACGCGTCTCCTTTTTAAGAATTGTTATAATCTTATTATTTATTTCATTTATTTTTAATACATATCTAACAGGAAAGAGTTAGATATCAAGAAACGACATGCTAGTATTAGTTGAAAAATAAAATCAAGAGTAAATTTAATGTTTAAAATATTTAACTCTCAAATAACTCAATTATAATTCTCTCTATTATGGATAACCTCTATAGTAGAAACTTTGACTAATTAAAAGTCGTGCTACTGAAATAAATCCAAAACAATAGCAAAAAGTAATTCTATCATAAAATTAAGTCAAGAAAATTTCTTAGCAGATTATTGATTTTAGATGTTACAAAGACCAATTGTTTAAAACAAGATGATGTAATTAATTAAGTTCTGATAAATTTTATTAATTAGTTATTAGGATAATCAGCCATAACATAACTTTACATAGCATGACTCAAATTCAGTTTCTTGAACAATCGTTACCTTTTATACACTAATCATTTAAAAGGCTATCACAAATAATGATATAGTCAGACCTCATGAAATTTTCTCATCAATTAAAGATAAAAACATAGAAGACTAAGCCACAAGAAGAAGGATAACAAAGCATAACCCCTCTTTCCTTTTCGACATGCAAATGCATAACCAAAAAGGTAACAATTAAATCACACAAAAGTTAGAAATAAACGATCAAATTCGAATGAATCGAAATTCCAATTATAAGTTGCCTACATCTTGAATATTAAAACTAAAAAAATTTAGAAATTGATAATGCTACATTTATATACGTACGTACCTGTTCAATTGTTTCAAGAGATGATGAATCAGAACTACTCATTTTTTTTCTTCAATTTGCTCGTCTCAACAATGTTTCAACTTCTAAAAATGGTTCTAAAGAAGCCACAGAAAAGTACTGACTAGGATTTTATAGCCAGTGTTTGTTCCTTTAAAGTGTACTTATTAGCAAGACAACAATTGAAGTAATAAAGACAAATGTTTTAGCCAATTTTTTTGTTTGTTTAGAAGAACATAAGGACAGATGGGCCTCAGTTTTCTAACAGCCCGTTACATTTCAAGTGACTATGGTGATATGTTCAATGACGAAATGTAATACTTTCTTCCGATTTTACCCTTAATATAAAAAGAGACAATCCAAATGTTGATCCTTGAGTTTGGTAGAATTAGAGTTTTTGAGGTTGAATCTTATGTATATGTGTGGATAACAAATGAAATCAGATATATATATATATATATAACAAAATTCACAATGTCTAAATTATGAATCAGCAAATACAAGGCTATACTTGACATGTAAAGTAGTGTTGGAATTGTAAATAGTGGACAATATTGTCATTTTATTTTGCTAACCAGGTAGTGTGAAAGCAGACAGATTTTGTAACTCTATAAATTTTTTCTCTATCTACCTCCATTTAAAGTTCTTTTTTCCAAACAATCTGAGCTGTGCAGTCAAACTTTTTCACTTAAATTTTTTCCAAATAAAAGGTTTTGTACACATTTATTATTCATTCATGTATGAGGTACTAATTAGATTTTGTAAATTTGAAATCAAGGCAAATTATTAATGGAGTGTTTTATTTTTCATTTTTAATTAAAAAGGAAAGAAATTAAAAAGAAGAAATAATTCGTTGATACTCTCTCTACATGTTAAACTATTCAACATTGTATTTAGATTGATCTCAAAATTTACGTATGTGATCGTATCCACTCATTTTATAGGTTAAATGGCGTTTCAACGTAGTCTCACAATGCAATTTAATAAGAAAAAAATTATATATAAAATGTAAAAATATTCTTAATTATGTAAGTCCTTTGGAAAATCCATGCATATTTGGGTTAGTACAAACAAATATTATATCATGTTAAGAGTGTTTTGGTTGACTTATCTCAGTAAAGCTCATATCTTTTTCCGAGAAAGATAAAAAATCAACTTGAAAGATCTGAAAGTTTAGGAGGACGGGAAAAATTAGGGAACCAATCTTTTATCACTGTTACTAGAATCATCTCTTGGTAATAAATATTAAGGGGTTGAGAGACATAAAATGTATTGTGAAGCAATAAAAAGAAAGTCGAAAAGAATAGATTTACCAAACTACCACTAGAGAAATTGGAGGCGCGAGTGTTCTTACTTAACTCTTCATTACTCTATCTTTCTTGTCTACATCTTGTTTGGTGAAAAATTATGCACTTCCTCCTCAATGGAAACTCTTGATGCTTGTGGTAACCTTCATGTTGAGAGAACAACCCACAAGATCAAAGTTAGTTAGAGAAGTTAGTGTGTTAGTCAACAAAGCAGTTAAGACGTCAATAAGTTAATTATGAAGTTAAGAGAGTTGTTAGGAAGTTATAAAGTTAGTTATAACTAATTCTCATATATCTAACTCTAAATAAGAAATCATACAAGTATAAATAGGGATATATGCATGTGTACAAGTAAGTCGAATGAATAAAAATTCTACACAACTATTCTTACTCTTCTTCTTCATCTTCTTCTTCAGAGTATATCCTGTATATCTAGTGAATATCTCAACATCTTAAATACTTGAGATGAGTATTTCAACATGGTATCAGAGCATGATCAATGTTGGACCATAATGTCTCTTCCGCAAGCATTTTGAAGTTAATCTACTGATCTTGGTGCAGTTATATCATTTATGCACTTATGTTCTTAAACATTTTCACTGTTTGGCTTACTATTTTTGTTTTTCTTGTGTTTCTGGTTTGTAATCTCTACTATTTTCTATTCTTCTACCTTTCTACTTATTGACTCTTGTTAATCCTGAGAAATCAACTTCTGAAAGTCATATTCTGGAAATGTATACACACTTGGAAAACTCTATCCTTTGTCTTGATATTCTGTTTAGTAAGTCAATAAGAACTATCTTAGAAACCAGTCTTTCCTGAGAATCTGGTGTAATTCTTCAAATATATAATTCATATCTTGAACACTTCTTGCCATCTATCTGATAACTATAATGGATACTGCTCGTACTACAACAGAAAACAATCAAAATAACACAACTAGAGACTCAACTGTAAGATTAAACACTGGAATCACTACAACCATACACCACAACCACCCATTGTTTCTTCAATCTTCAGATGTGAGTGGTGTGTCCCTCATATCATTTCAGTTACTGGGATATGAGAATTATGTATTATGGAGTAAATCAATGAGAATTGCACTACTTGGGAGAAGTAAACTAGGCTTTGTTAATGAAAAATGTAAAAAAGAACACTATGAAGAAGAGTGGTGGGATCAGTGGGATAAAGTGAATGTTGTGGTTCAAGCATGGCTGATGAACTCAGTCTCAAGTGACTTATCGAGTGGTGTGTTATATGCTGATACAACTTATGAAGTGTGGGAAAACTTAAGGGAAAGATTTGATAAAGTAGATGGATCAAGAACCTATGATCTTCATAGAGAAATAGCTACTTTAACACAAGAAAATTCAAGTGTGGCTAAATATTTCTCTAAACTAAAGACACTATATGTGGAATTCCAATCTTTAGTTCCTCCCCCTAGTTGTGGATGTCCTAAGTCTAAGAAATTTGTAGAATATCTTCAAAGGCAAAAACTGTACCAATTCTTGATGGGACTAAATTGGACTAAATTTAGTGGTCCATTCAGATTCGGGTTTGGTAAGTACATCACCATCCTCGTCTGCTGGGTACTTGGGAATCACATAGCCTTCGAAAACTGATCTCCAAGCTCGAACATCAATGGATTTGATGTGCGAACGTAGTCAGATTTTTCAATAGGCATAGTTAGTTCCGTCAAGAATTGGAAGTCTACCAACGTTTTGTATTGCTGAGTCCATAGCCGTAATATTCAGAATCAAACACTTATTGTATCAAGTGTTGACTCTGATACCACTTGTTGGGTCCGGGGCTACGGATAAGCAAGAATATGTAAGAATAAAACAGTAACAGCTAAATCAATTAAAATAATTTCTGGATGTTGCCTTCAATGTTGTGTTAACATCTGAGGCAACATTGTGATAAAACAGTTATAAACCTTTATAGAGTAAATGCAACGGAAAAGTAAAGAGACACAAGGTTTATATTTTCAAGGGTATATATTAATATATCCCTTGATGGTCAATGACCAAAGAATTGTATAAATTATATACAATTACAAATGGATTTCTTTTTACAAGATTGAACAATAAATGCGAAAAAGAAATTACAAACAAAAATGAAGTCGCAGATGACTTCAGCCTAAAGTTAAAAGATCTAAAAGATAAATACAACATCTTCATTACTATTGCTTGAAATATAAGCTTGATCTAGAATCTGAGCAGCAGTAGTAATGTGAGACTAGATGTTGTTATACAACTTTAGGCTAAGTGTGTTGGTCCAGTTTCTAAGGTGAATATCCAAGAGTTATCTTGGTAATTTTTCTCGTTCAATTCTGGATATCGATACTCTGAAGTTCCCTTCTATTTATAGTGTGTAACTTCCCTTGAAATCCTCACTGGTTGGTTGCGGAGGCTGAGTAAAAGAAGGCTTCAGCTTGGACCGGTTCTTGCTCCTTCAAAAGTTCAACGTTCTGGACTTGGTCTTCACGTTGCTTCCTCTCCAAGCTTTGACTGTTTCTTTTACCATGTTTTAAACACAACATCATTGTTAGTTTGCCTAGGTCATTTTTTACTCACAGTAACACAACCTGTTTTGGCCGGAAGAATAGGCAAAATCGTTACAGGGATGTTGTCAGGAATGTTGTCACAACATCGCAGGCAACATTCTTATTTTCATAAGATGTTGTCCTGAGCATTTACAGATATTGTCACAACATCCATCCAACATCAATAGATGTAATTGATTAATTTCGGGGTGGATTATTTATTAAAGGGGAGACATTATTAATGGGAGGGAGTACGTGTAGCATTTTGGAAAATTTCCTAATGACCAAGTGATATTTGTTTTTTGGTGGCAGCTAATGGTAATTCGTGGGAATTGGAGGTGGGGGACATAATAATTAGGGGTCACTTGACTTTTACGTTCAAGGGGATATGATATACCTCTTCCTTTGAGATTAAGAAACCATATTACTCCTGTTATATTGTAATGTCTTAGAAAAAAAAACATTTCAATTGAAAGCATACTCTTTTGTTTAGAGAAAACCCATTTATATTTCATTTTCTTAAGACCAAAACGTCTCAGCAAACCATTTTGGCACTTTGGGCAAATTCGTTCTTCCACCTTGGAGAATATATACATTTATAGGTAACCAATACGTGCAATAAACACTTCTTGGTCTACAGTACCCCTTTTGCTAGTTTTCTCGATTAAACAAAGGTATGTTAAGGCAAATCATTTATTTCTTTTGGCATGTTCCATGTAACGAAATATAACTGTGATTTTGCTCCATAATTTATTATACTCTTAGTGAGTTAAGGAATGTTCATATTATTGATTCCTATGTTAAAAACATGTCTAAATATGTTCATAATCCTTATTGAGGCATACAGAAAAGATGTTGATATTTATAGTGTTAGCCGAAGGTATAAGGAAATTATGTCATTCATGATATTTTATTGTTATTCATGCATTTTTATTTGCATTGCATTCATGTTTTACCCGAGATCGTATATTGGGGACGGGAAACGGGATACGTAGATCACCTGATCAGCTGGGACATGATAATGATAAAACATGTGTGGCTTAATGAAGGAAGATGCATGATTAAGGGCCAATATATATATATATATATATATATATATATATATATATATATATATATATATATATATATATATATGTGTGTGTGTGTGTGTGTGATTGGGAGGAAGATGCCCTTGTGTGGCCAATATATATGTATTTACCGCATTGTGCATGACATTTAGATATATTATGGCCACAGAGGCTGACATGCAATGATGCCCACATAGGCTGTTATAGTAAGGAAGATGCCCGATGAGGCAAATGAATGTGTATACTGCATTGTGCATAACATGTAGGCATATGTATTAGGACCCTCAGAGATATGTATTGTTGGTCAGTTATTCCTGTTTCAGTTGTTGTTATATCCTTGTTATGCTATTATTCATGCCTGACATACTCAGTACATCAGTCGTACTGACGTCTCTTTTATCGGGGGACGCTGAATTTCATGTCCACAGGTTCACATAGGCAAGGTGACACGTTAGTTGATTGCGAATCCAGCGAATTTTTGGAGCACTCCCCTTGTTCGGAGTGTTGGTCTAATTTTGGTACGGTACATTTTTTGCTTGTATATATGGGTATGGCGGGGTCCTGTCCCGACCTTTGATGTTGCTACTCTTAGAGGCTTGTAGATAGGTGTCATGTGGATAATGGTCTTGTATGGCCTTGTCGACCTTGGTATGGGTATGTATATATATAAGATGGTTACCTGATTTTTCATAATTTTTTTTCGGCTTAGTCCGTAGTTAATTACAAATAGATGTTAAATGTACGAATGGCGGTACTCGACGGGTGGGGTCCGGGTGCTCGTCACGGCCCTCCTGTTTGGGTCGTGACATTTGTGATAAGAAGTTGTCGCCTAGGCTGAAAGGTAAGTTCTACATAGTGGTGGTTAGACCAGCGTTGTTGTATAATATTGGCCAGTCAAAAACGTCCATGTTCAGAAGATGAAAGTAGCGGAGATGAGGATGCTCAGATGGATGTATGGTCATACAAGAAGAGACATGATTAGAAATGAAGTTATACGGGACAAGTTCGGAGTGACCTTCGTGGCGGACAAGATGAGAGAAGCAAGACTGAGGTGATTCGGGCATGTGAAGAGGAGTTGTGAGGATGCGTCAGTTAGGAGATGTGAGAGACTGACGATAGCAGGAGTTAGGAGGGGTAGAGGTAGCCGAAGAAGAACTAGGGAGAGGTGATTAGACAAGATATGACACAACTCCAACTGACTGAGGACATGGCCCTAGATAGGAAGATTTGGAGGCCAAGGTTTAGGATAGAAAGTTAGCAGGTAGTTGAGTTTTGTCGCAATGTTTGTGAGAGAAGTAGGTCTTCTCCCTTTCTTTGTAGTATTATTTAGGTTTCGCGTAGATCCATACTCTTATGTTAGTATTCCTATGTGTTGCTTGATTTATTTTTTATTGTTATCTTGCTATCTTATTTTCCTTGAATCTGCATTAACTATGTTCTTTTGAGCCGATGGTCTATCGAAAACAACATTTCTACCCCACAAAGGTAGAGGTAAGATCTGCATACATCTTACCTTCCCCACACCCCACTATGTGGATTATACTGGGTATGTTGTTGTTGTTGTAAATATTAAAATTTTCAAGGTTGAGGGTTTTTTAGACCAAAAGGTGGAAGGAGGGATATACTTGAGCCAAAAAGAGATGTTGAGGTATTTTTAGACCAAAAGATGGAAGGAGGGTATTTGTGAGCCATTTTCTATATGTTAGGGGTATTTTTGGACCTTTTCCGTTTTTATTATATATGTATATGTATTAATATTACATTTTGATACATTGTGCAGGACGTTTGTTTACAAATCTAGGGTTTAACAATGAGAGCGTAACCCCTCAGTTTTATCTCACTGAAGACTGCATTGTTTGAATTAACTCGTCGGTTATTGATATTGCTTACTACAATGGTGCCAAGGATTTGTTTTTCGGGTTGTTGTAGTTAGGGTCCTTTACTAGTATTAGGAGCAGTTGTTTTGTAAGATGAGCATTTCTCAGATATTCTGGAATTTGCCGTCTTTAAAATGTAGTCTGACAGAAGGTTTCAAATTTTAGCGCTCTCTTTCAGTTCTGTGCATTTAATATTGATGATTCTCAAGCATATACTAATAGTACATATATGATATAACATACATAGCTACATTTGAAACCCCAACTAATTGGGTTAATTATGTCACCCCTCTATGTATACATTTCATTCAATATAGTATGTTTACTTCGTGCAGATGCTATTGTTATAAATGGAGGTTCTAAAAGGTGTATCTTTATTTTATGGGAGAAGCTACTTTTGATCCCACCTAAGATCAGGAGTGTGTTTGATTGTATTCTTGATGGCATTTAGTGTGCATCTTCAGTTAATGTTTTCTTCAGCTAAAAATGAATTTGTTATTCCTTATTTACTCCATAGTTTTCTAATTGCTGTGGATATCTTAGAGGGAATGATGGTTTAATTTTCTTATCTCTTTTTTCTTATGGTCTTCTTTTTTAAAATGAGTATTTGGGTCACAAGAAAAGACCATTGAAGGTAACATGTGTTATAATTGTTGAACTCTTCAGTACTCTAATTGAAGTGCAATGGCGTATATCAGTTTGGAAAACAATAAATGGAGCTTTTATTTCAAAACTGTCATAAACATACAGAATTGAACCATTGTTACGCACACCTCCCATACAGATCAACAAATTAGAACCATCGAAATTTATCAGTACAATCTTGTATTTTCCACTACCATCTTTAGCCACTACAACATTGGCTGCTATAGCATTTGTTTTCCTTTGCTGAAGAAGTAACTTCATCCTCTGTGATATGATTTTCTTGTTCCTCTGCAAGTTTCTGAGTCGAAGTATCCATGATGTCAGGGGAAGTGAAACTTTCAAGTTTCTGAGTCGAAGTCTCCATGATGTCAGGGGAAGTGAAACTTTCAAAGCATTTGGCTCGCTCTTCACATTATTGAGATCAGCAGTAAGGAATTGCACAGTTCCAAATTTGTTAGCAGATGCAAAAGAAACTTCCTCAAGAACCCACCTCTGCTACCCCAACCCATTAAGAGCAGGCCGGATGGAGAGATCATGCAAATGTTGTCACCTCAGAAAAGATGGATCAAAATGATAATCATGGTGTTGAACCTGCTAACCTCATTTGGCTCGCTCTTCACATTATTGAGGTGATCAGCAGGTTCAGAACCATGAATATCATTTTGATCCATCTTTCCAGGGGTGACCAACATCTGCATGATCTCTCTCCATCCAACTAGTTCTTAATGGGTTGGGGTAACAGAGGTGAGTGGATCAATATCTCTTTCATTTCTCAATGAAATTTGACGATTTTTGGCCCTACGGTCATCTACTCACTTCGTAGATCATACATGTGCGAAGAGACAAAGCCTCCAACATGCGGAAAACTAGTGTTTAATTCATTAAATATGGGTGGACGCACCTCCCCGCCAAAGGCAAATTTCCAACAAATAGTGCAATCAAATTTCTATTCTGAAGCATGATGAGATTATAGAGTAGCTATAAGCTATAGCCTGTGATTAATTCTTGTTTAGCTACTTCATATTGTACAGTAAGTTGACTAACAAGTTCAATTTTCTCTTCCTCTTTCTTCTGAGGATAAGTTGAAACAATTTTACCAAATAAATGCATGGAAACAAAAGAGTCCACAAAAGTTTGGATAGTTCTCTATACGAAAATGTACAATAACATACCCAGTGCTCTATATGAAAATGTATAAAAGACAAATACGCGCTCTTTAACTTACGTCCTTGTGCCATTTTTCTCAGTATAGACCCAAGCAGTTTTGGCACTAGGAATGTTTTGATGCATCATGCAGTCAAGAGATAAAGCTAATATATAAGCACAGAAAATAACTTGTTTACTTTTTTGAATTTCTTAAAAAAGGATTCAGCAGAAAACATATAACAAAGAAAAGTTTGTTTCAGATACTTAACTTGTGTCAAAACCTATAAAAGCATTCAGCAGAAAGCAAAACGGCTCTATAACAAAACATTTGTGCTTCAGAAACTTATTTCAAACCCTACAAAAATGACACGCAAGATGAGATCTTGAAGGGAAAAGAAGGAAATATTTTAAAATTCTTATAAACACATGGAAAAACTGAGCTACTTTCATATGTACTTGTATAAATGTGAAAATGCTTCAATTGCCAATGCCACAGAAACACAGAAGGTAACAGCTCAACGCCAATGTGTAGTCTTAATTAGAACCAAATCCTCAAATGTAGGAATTGTGATGGACATCCCATATACCAGACAAGGTTATTGCCTAACAAGTAACCCAAAAAAAAAAAAGACAAAGTAAATGCCCTTAATTAATAAGCTCATTTACTCGTCGTGTAAGGATAGGCCTTCCATGACGTAAATACTTGTGGAAGCTATGCTTAACAGCAACACATGCAAGCTTCTCTGTGTCAACATTTGCAGCACGTAGAGGTGACAACCACCCAGGTGGAAGATTTGGATACTTGGAGAACTGTTGTTTTGTGATCATAAGGTTAAGAACCGAGTCACCCACATACTCGAGCCGCTCATAAGATATACAGTCCTTGTCATACGACGGATGTGTAAAAGCTTGCCACAATAAATTCGGATCATTAAAGTGGCACCCTATGATGCAATGGCCTTTTTGTTGCCTACTCATTTGCCAGGATGCCGGTAGGAAGATATTCAAAACAGCCCCTATCAAAATAATAGCTTGAGTCATACAAGAGCTATGACTATAGCCAATATTAAATCTTCTATCATTGTCTGTTGCATTAAGTCCAGTAGAACAATTTAACTAGCATAAATATAAAATCAACAGGAAGAACAGAATTCAAAGCAGGACAATAGTTGTTTGGTATTTCTTTATTCCTACATTCTACTGCCTGAAAAGCCACAATCTTTCTAACCCTATCTGCACCTGAAAACAACCTAGTTGATGTAATATTTGTTGCATTCCGGCAAACTTAGAAATCAGCTTTTAAGAGAATTCCATACCATATTTCATTGTTTCTTCCCATGTTTCCGCATTCCTACTTTTTCCACTGCAACTAACTTGTATGTTGAAGAATGTCATCAGGTTGAAGAATCATTCTGATGCTACTACTATCGCATTAGCACCTGATTCGAATCAAAACCATGTTGCGTTTGGGCCTTATGAGATGCCCAAACTACTAGTAATTGCCAGTCAAGAAAAACAGTACCAATTTCTGTCTCTAACTTTTTCTCCTTATACTAAACAAATTTTATTTGGTAAAACTAATAGTAGTAAAGATTAGTAGCATGAGCTACGAAATGTAGAAATTTCTAAAACTTATGACATGCTAAACAGAAGCCAACAAATGAACTGACTAAGGAGTACATGAAAACCTATAATTGCAACTTGCAACTCATAGTAACATCCTTCTCTTTCTAAAGACAAAGACAAACCTACAGCACGGAGAATGATGAGATAACCTAAGTCCTGTACTGAAACCATTGCCGAGATACACATCATTTTTCTCGTTCTACTCTGCTTATAACTTTGAAGAAGTTGGAGCTTTGCAAACCATCGTACCATCTACACGTACCATGTAAAACATTGCCTTAGTTATGATGAGAGAACCTAAGGACAATAACAGGAGATGCAGCTCTTTCACATTCTGGGTAATCAATATTAATCCAAATCGTCTAAGTGCTGAATTCGCCTCTATTACAAAATTAATTTACCAATATAATTTATTGTTCTTTGACAACACAAAATATGGATTGCAGCTACAACACTCATTGTGAGCACATCTGACCAAGACTTAGTGGGCAGTTTTACCGGGCAACAGTGCTTGTAGATCAGTCGAGGTGCGTGTAAGCCGGCCTCAGCACCACCATCATCCAAAAAGATTCAAATTATACATTGGTTCAACTTGCAATGTTACATTTCAGAACTGGATACAATTGTATTGAGATTTTTTCATCCAAAGAGTTTTAAACCAAATACTATTTTCAATTTACTTTCCATCTTGCTCCCAAAATCCTTAGACACCCATTAATCAATCAATCAAGAAACAGACAACCTGCCCATTTATGAAAGATTCAATCTTTAACCTCAGATATACATTTTGAAAGACAAGACAAAATTTTCGGTAAACAATTTATATGATACACTTTCATTTTTAGTCAGTCCCAAAAAGAATAACACATTTTCTTATTTAGCAATCTTTTAACTTTAAACTTTACATTTTATGTTTAACAAGATAATCTATAACCACATGAATATTCTTGGCTTGTTTTAGACCACAGTCAGAGTTTTCTTCATTTTTTAAACTCCGTATTACATCATATAACTTGGGACGGATGGAGTACTCTATAAAGTATACTGATGAAATAGATATCTTCAGAGCATTAATATTAGATAAGAAACAGAGATTGGAGTTGCTAACCATATTTCTGAAGGTTTTGAGCAGAGACCCAATTGAGGGCTGGAGCCAATAAAGGCCGTAACCAAGATCCCATTTCTAATTGGAGCATCTACTGATTTCTTCTTCTCACCATTGCTCTCTTCGTTTTCTTCCACTACTGGAATGGCAGCAATTTAAATTTCCGGCCGAAGAAGTTCAAGCTTGAGCCTGGAGTTTTCTTTTGTAAATTTAACATGACAAGAGAAAAAATAAAGAGTTAAAAAGGTCAAAAACACAAGTATAACTTTTTTTTAACTCTAACTAAACTATCCATAAACTAGTTAGCAAAATATACATACTTGATAATTGAAGTAGAAAAAGTGAACAAACATAATTGAGTGTATTTTACTAATTAATTGATAATAATTTACATAATAGTTCAAGTAAAAAACACTCGCATCTGATAATTCACATAGAAAACTCAAAAAACAGAATAGTTCAATGTGTTTTGAGTTTTGACCTTTATCTCAAAAAACAATTGTTTTACAACTTCTTTTTGTGTTCTTCCCCCCCCCCTCCCCCTCCCCCTCCCCCCTTTATGTTGTTTCAAGAATTCTTTTAGATGGTACTTTTTTGGTTAATAATTTTTTATTCGAGTTAGCTTGGCTCACCTCAAATAATTTTGTAGAGTATTTGCTATTTAGGGTGTATTCGCTAGGGAGGAAAATATTTTCTGAAAAATAGATTTTAATTTTTTTATGTTTGATTGGTCAAAAGATTTGGATAACATTTTCTTTAAGAAAATAAGTTCCTTAAAATGAAAAAAAGAAAGAAAAACAAGTTACATAAGTGACATTTCAAGTTTATTGTTTCCTCGTCACCCACCCAATGCCTCTAACCCATCCATTGATCACCCCACCCCCGGTCACATCAGAATTCTCATTCCCCACCCCATTTCACCCCACCCCCATAATATTTTTGCTAAATTACATATAAATATTTTTTGAATAATATTTTTTTGCTTACTTACCAAACACTAGAAAATAAGTAAGAAATCCACTTATTTTTCAAGCAAATATTTTTTAAAAAGCATTTTCCTCTCGACCAAACACACCCTTATTTTGATAAACATTGGATTTGTGCATATCCTGTTATTTTGGATGAGTACTTTTGTGTCATAATTGTCGTCGCTATTTGTCAACTTACACTCCTCGACTAATTCTATAAATACCTACGGTCTTCTATAAAGGCAAAAGAATACTTTTAACCATCAAAATTTAGACAAATTTGAAATTATCCAGAGTCTATTTGTGTTAGTTGATTATGAAACGCTCATAAGCTTTAAATATTAAAAAATAATTTTAAGTGCTGGAACTAATTTTACAAATATGTAATTATGTGTTTGAATAGAAATGTTGAAACTGATATTGATAATAAGCAGTTGATCTATTTTAAATATTGATAAGCTACTTTTTTGCTAAAATAACTAAAATGCCCTTAAATCTTTTATAAAATATTATAAATAAAAAACTTCCTTTTAAAGAAAAGGAGAAACAACATATACAAGTGAAGAGAAAGTTAGTGTTTTTTTTTTAGGGAAAGGAATTTGAAAAGATGTTAAGGATAAAATAGTAAAAAATATTTGATCAAATTAGAAGTGCTTATAAGTTGAAAAGCAATATTGAAAATGTCCAACTTATGAGTTTTGGTTATTTAGACCTATAAACACTATGTTACCAAACACGTTAATAAGTTAAAAAGTGCTTTTAAGTCAATTTGACCGGCTTATAAGTTTATAATCAAATACCTTTCTTAATTTTTTTGTCTCTACTGAAATTTAAATTTGAGACCTCATAATTTTCAATCTACTCCGTTGATCACTAAATCACATTCTTGGGTACAAATTAAAGTTTTTACATTCCTTTCCTTTCTTATTTTCTGTGAAGTTTTGCTTAGAACATTAACTTTTGGACAAGAATGGTTCAGTGACTAATGCAAAGATCTAGATGAGAAACACTTCTAACGTTGAAATAATTTAGGTGATTCTTGTTACAATTAGACCTTTTTCACAACAAGTTTACTACTGTAAACAACCATCTTTTTAGTGGGATTGAAACTATAGAGGTATAGCCGTATAGGGTAAAGTTGCACTTATTAATTAAGTTATGACTCTAATGAATCTGGTCCAATTTTTGGTTAAGTTCTCTAATAATTTTTCCCTTTACTACTACTTTCTTTAAATACCCAAATTCAAGTACTTCCATGATGACGCCAGCTCCCCATTTCTTTCTTATTTTTATTGTATATGTATTAATTGTAAATTTTAATAAAACGAGAGCGAAACCTCAATTTTCTCTATTTGAAGGTTGCATTATTTGAATTAACTCGTTGGTTATTGATATTGATCGTACTTTCTTGATAAATTTAGAGCTAAATTAAAGTTGATTCAAAGTGTCGGGACATGGAAAGGGAGGAGATATGAAACTTCAACTAAATGAGTTAATTATGTCACCCCTCTATGTATACATTTCATTCAATATAGGCCTGTATGTATGAATGGAGGTTCTAGGTTCTAAAAGATGTATATTTATTTTATGGGAGAAGCTACTTTTGATCCCACCTAAGATCAGGTGTGTGTTTGATTGTATTGTTGATGGCATTTAGTGTGCATCTTCAGTTAATGTTATCTTCGGCTAAAAATAAATTTGTTATTCCTTATTTACTTCATAGTTTTCTAATTGTGGTGGATATCTTAGAGGGAATGATGGTTTAATTTTCCCATCTCAATTCTAGGTGGTCTTTAAGTTTTATTTTATGTTTTTTTATGATCTTCATTTTTTAAATGAGTATCGAGTCACAAGAAAAGACCATAGCAGGTAAAATGTGTTATTATTGATGAACTCTTCAGAACACTAATTGAAGTGCAATGGCGTATATCAGTTTGGAAAATGATAAACGGAGCTTTTACTTCATAACTGCCATAGACATACAAAATTAAAACATTGACTGAAAATAGAAAAAAATATATAAGTGTACCTCTCATACATATCAACAAATTAGAACCATCGATGTTTATCTATACAATCTTGTATTTTTCACTACCATCTTTAGCCACTACAACATTGGTTGTTATAGCATTTGTTGTTCCTTTACTGAAGAAGTAACTTCATCCTCTGCGACTTGATTTCTTGTTCCTTTGCTGAAGAAGTAACCTTTGCAGGTTTCTGAGTTGGAGTCTCCAGATATCAGGAAAGTAGAAACACTCAAAATATTTGGTTCGTTTGTTCACATTATTGAGGTAGCAGTAAGGAATTCCACAAACAAAGTGGTCAGCGAATTCAATAATGTGAACAACTAGCCAAATGCTTTGAGAGTTTCTACTTCCCCTGACATTATGGAGACTCCGACTCAGAAACTTGCAGAGGTTACTTCTTCAGCAAAGGAACAAGAAAATGAGATCACCGAGGATGAGGTTACTTCTTCAACAAAGGAACAATAAATGCTATAGCAGCCAATGTTGTAGTGGTTAAAGATGGTAGGAAAATACAGGATTGTACAGATTAACATTGATGGTTCCTTCATTCACTATCCCTCAGGATTCAATAAGCCCATCTAGTTATAAACTGGAAACATAAACTCAAAAAAGAAAAGCCAACGTGTAAGAAGAGATATGAGAAAGAAAAATGACTCAGAAGAATTATATCTATAAGTCTCCAAAATACCTTGTATATATAGGTGTTTCTCCAACGGTTAGTTTTTTTTTTTTCCAACGGCTAGTTAACGGTTTATAATGGTTAGTTTGATCATTAAATGTAAGGTAAAAGTATTTACTAAATAAGTACTAGATGTATAATATATTAAAGAAGAATATTTTTCCAAACTAATGAACTTTTGAGATAATATTAATTTTCTAACATGTCTATGGCAGCTTTGGAATAAAAGCTCCATTTGTTAGAGTACTAATTTTGCTTTGACTATTTTTCTCAACATTACTAAGTTGAAGGTTGTAGTAGGTTGGGCATTCCTAAGGTCTGTTCGAGTTTTGGAAGATCGCTCAGGATTCAACCTGCAGATACAGTTTTAAAACCAAGCCAAATCCAACGAGGGCACATTCACATCCTGTGCGAGCTATGATTGCGAGCACAACCATCCGGAATGTCAATAATGGTGCATAAAGAAAAGATGTGAGAGTTGCCTCCCATCACACAAATCTACCACCTTATTACATTAGTTTGTACTACTTTGGAAGTTCCAATAAAAACAATTCTCAAGTGCAAGGCTTGTGTGGGTGCCATCATCCTTGGAATGTCAAAATTTTCTCAGCAATCTTTTATTTTAGGAAAGCAAATGAAGACTCCTTGTTATAGACTAATTTAAAGTTGAAATTGTTTAGGATTTCATATTTGTTAATTTTTTAAAATAATGTCTTAAAGTAAATTTCTGTAGTCAAATTCGTATGGAAATAGGTTTGTAGCTTCTATTCACACTCAATTCAATCACAAAGGATTACTTTACTACTTAAGGTAAATTAACGTAGCCCTCTGTCATTTTTAAGTATCTCTCGAATCTTTCTTTCTCAATGACATTAAAGAACCACCTTTTTTTTCCATAACCCATCAACGATGAAATTGCTAAGCCATTAACTATGAAAAGAACTATTCTTGCACAATAACCATAAAAAACAAACATATGCAAAAGTAATTTTGAATTTTTCAGACATGTATGACTGAGTTTATCTACAAGATGGGAAAATAGTAAACAGTGCTAGTCACAACAGCTGACAACAAAGAAAACATGTATTTTCCCATGAGGAAATGTTCCATTTCTAACTCACAAAGAAGGTTAAATTTTGCTAACTGTTACAAATCAAAGCCATCTTTCTATGTTTTTCTTGCACTATCAAGCAAGTACTATACAAGTAAAACTACACAAGTAGTACACTGATCCAATGCTTAAACAGCATGGTCGTGGTCTCGTTCACAAGCAAGGATCTGAATAAAATATTAATTGTGCGTGGAAGCAAGATGTTGGTTTTTCTACCTTCCAGACATAAGATTTATCAGACCTTGATTTCCATAGAATGATCCAACATCCCAATCTTCTGTCGACGAAGAGAGTGTCATCAGTGCAACCACTATTGATCTCATACTTGGTCTTATTAGGGGATTTTCATGGGTGCAAGCCTTGGCGAGCTGTGCCATCTGTGATTGGTGAAGACATGGACTTTTGTAAGAAGCAGAAAGAAAACTTTTGTAGCTACCAATGCAAATTTTATTAATCTTATACCTTCCGGACTGAATCAAGGGGATAGTCGTCTCCAAGTCTTGGGTCAACCAGTTTGCTAAGGTCTTCATCAGGATCTGGCTGATTAAGTACTTCTTCAAACTATGATCATCAGAAGGAAAAATTGGCATCAGTGTATTACCGAAAACTAGCATCAGAGTGTTGACACAATTATGAATTATACAGTATGAGTTTTAAATTGCCTGTCAAATTGAAGGAGGATACTAATAAAAGATATGAAGAGCAAACATATAATCCTTTCAAAGAAAAATGATTCTGGTAAAAGCTCATAAAGGGTCCATGCAATCCGTGCCATTGAGAAAAGAAAAATGCAAAGGAAATTTACCAAACCAACAAGACCCTTTGATTCAGTAACAGAATCATTTGGCTTGACTATTGCTTCCTTGGCTGAAATTAGTTCATAGAGGACAACACCAAAAGCATAGACATCAACTTTAGGAGAGACATCACCATACTGAGCATACCTGTAGAAAAGAATGTGCAAATTTGTCACATGACACACTCAAAAAAGATGATTTAATAGAAAACTACAGTTTAAGCTTTGAGCAAGACGTTGAGAAAATCTTGGTTTAAAATTAGAACTACCCTTCCCTGACTGACCGTGCACTGATCACCAGTCATTTAAAAAGAAGGATACAACAGCATAATTATGCGAACAACTCTCAGAATAATAATAATGAATTCTCTTTTTCAAAGAAAAAATAGGCTAAGGAACAGCACTGTTCCTACTTTTAAGGCTTCAATTCAAAATGGGAAAACGCTTACTCTGGAGGCATGTATCCAAATGTACCCACAAGTCGTGTTTGCAAAGATGAGCTTCCAACTTCAGTCAGTTTCGTTAAACCAAAATCTGCAACCTAAATCAGACGATTAACACAATTACAAAATAGCCTCCCAAAATAGACAAAAACAAGAAAGGTGCCTTGACAAACCTTTGCATGGAAGTTTTTGTCTATCAGAATATTTGCTGTTTTAATATCACGATGGATGTAAACTGGTACTGTGTGTTCATGTATGTACTCAAGACCTCTAGCTGAATCTAGAGCAATTTGAACCCTCTTAGACCATGGCAATGGGTCCCTTCCTGGAAACAAATTGACCAGATTGAGTAAAAGTTCTTTAGGGAACTAACTATTACTGAAAGAGTGGTTAATTATGACATGTGATTTAGTTCACATTAAAGATACCTGTACCACGTAGATGTTGGCCTATGTGGCCATTCTCAACGTATTCATATACAAGGAAGAGGGAACCTTCAACACAATAGCCTATCAAGCGCACCTACACCCAATATCAATGAAACAATAAGTCAAGTGTATAGAAAAAGAAGAATTACACCATGTTTTGAGTTTCCATGGCCCTCCTGTTTAAGAATGCTGAAGACCCCCGTCCAAACTGCACACCCCAATAACAAGTGTAACGAATCCCCTGGAATCTCTTTACTTGCAGCAACTTTTGCACTTACTTCAGGATGCCAAATCAAGAAAGTGGATCTTAATCATCTCACAGTGGCCAAATATCCTTCCTGAAGTGTACCATACCCCGCACCCAAAAAAGACCCCACTCATCACATGATAACTATGTAATTAAGAAATGTGGATCTAAGATTTTACTTTCCCAAGCGCCCCTTGTTCTTTTAGCTTTAGTGAAGATTGCAGCACCCCTTCCCTTTTAGGGCTTAATTCTCTACAGAGCACTTTAGGTGTGTTTCAAGCAATTTATTCAGTTGTAAATGAATGACAGATAGGCTGTTACCATTATCAAAAAAAAAAAAAATGACAGATAGTAACTAGGGTACACAAAGTATAGGTTTCACATAACAAACATTGAAGTACATGCTGAGTCAATCACTTGATTTATGCTCCATAATGGGATAGAGGTCTAAAGCAGCAAGACTAGCAAGCTAATGCAATCACTTGGCTTTCTGAAAATGATAAGAGCATCAACATCGACATGCCTCCAGAGGCAAGGAAGTTAGTTTTTACCAGGTTCAGGTGATGAACATTTGTCAAGACCTTCAATTCAGCAAGAAACTCCCTTGTAGCCTCCATGTCCATTTTCTTGATAGCCGCTTTCTGAAATAGTTTACAGCACAAAAGTATTGGGAATAAAGACACTTGAATAATTCTTTAAGTTGGTTATGATTTGAAACTTCATAAATAAGGATGACTACAGAAAAATCACAGGACATTCTACCACTGGAGAAGTGAAATCATAGTTCAACGTTGGTTAGGATTAACATATGTGCAAAGTATGCACGATATAATGTATGACAGTGCATCACTGGAGCATCACCAGATGACTAAGCTATTCATTTATTTGCCGAATGTTCTTCTGCATTTGCCTTCCCTGCTCTTTGTTACTTATTCATTTATTACTTATTTCTCCTTTCTCTGGACTACTGTTTACCCACTTCATTTGATCAGAACTAAAAAATAATCACTTCCTTCATAATATAACTGGTTACACTGAGAAGTAAGATTTAAGAATAGCTCATACCTCGCCTCTGAGCTCAGCATAGTAAACCGCACCAAAACCACCTTGTCCGATTTTGTTAGCAATGCTGAAGTCATTAGTTGCAGTAGCAAGCTCTTCATAAGTGAACTCAACAGATTTATCCACAGTTATGCCTGAAAGCCCTGGAGAATTGCCATCAGCCAGGCGACCAGAATCTGCATCTTTAACTGTCACATTGCCTTCTGGGCCTAGTCCAGACAAAAGGTTAACATATAAGTTAACTAACAAACACTGTTTTCTACCGTTCCAATACTTGTTAAAGGTTGGCAGCATAAGGACAGGAAATATTCAATTCCAAAAAAGAAATCAACTACTTTAAATTGCATTGTCACCCTTAAATTGATCCAAGTATAAGCACCTTAAGAAATAATGTACGTCAAATAAATTAATGTCATAAGAACTAGAAAATAGGGATTGACACCTACCATGACCAGACTGACGGAGGTCGTCTTCGGATGCGAGCAGTGAAACCTTTTGTGCTTTCTTCCTATAACATCCTACATAAACCAAACCAGCCAACAGCAAGACTACTCCTATTGCTCCTATAGATATCCCAGCTACCGCTCCACCAGATAAACCTAATTATTTAGAGGTATCGAACAATAAGTAAGAGTAGGTAGCATAAAGGACTTCCTTTATTATCATGAATGGTCTGAAAACGGATAACAAATAAGCCAACACTGAAGAAGAGGAAATATCCAACCACCTGTGCTGCAAATTCGAGGGGAGAAACAACACAAATGACAAATGTCAGCAATGTGCTAGTGAGTGGAAGATCAAATAAAGAACAAGATGATCAGATTTTAACATCAAATATTAATGAGCTACCTTGTTGGCAGTGGCGGAAAGCTCCCATTTTTATCTGCAATACGAAAGAAATGACAGTTCAAACATTGTTTATATATTAACAATAAGAACACATTACAACAACAAAAACATACTTAGTGAAGTCCCACAACGTGGGGTCTGGGGAGGGTAGAGTGTACGCAGACCTTAGCTCTACCTTGGTAGGTAGAGCGGTTGTTTCCGGGAGCATTAAGAACACATTAAATAGGAAAAACCATAGTACGCACAAGCACTAAAACAGCCAAAGTATTTGTACTAAAGGTGTTACCTCTCTCCAATTTTAGTTGGCCAACTTAGACATATTGAAAAAGAAAACATCAAAAGCATCATTATACTGAAGCTGGTCAACTATATAAGCTATTAATTCATTAACAAGTAGAATGCGTGAAGTAGGTATATTTGTCAAAAAGATGTCATGTCGAAGAAAGTGTATCAGTTTCTTTTACTTTTAACTTCTGGTACTGAGAAACTTTAGCATCGTATGAAATAGGTCAAGGAATTGGAATGGATTAAAGGGGGAAGATTCATCAAGTAAACTTCGGTTTAGAGAAGTATAAAAGTCAGAATCAAGCTCTTTTAGGACATTCCTTAACCATCAATCTATGACTTCTTCCCGGCACAAATAGATAAACAGAGTTACCGCAAATTGTTCTATAGTTTCAAAAATAGATTGTAAGAGGGATCCTGCAGGCTGACATTAGAATGAGAAATGTAAAGACACACGAGCGTATCAAAATCTTAGCAGAAATGCGTTTGTACAAGACAGATTTAAGACACGTTAATTTAAAATTCTCATAAACTCATTCTCTTTACAATACAACAATATCCAGGCATTTGTTGTATTTCATTTTGAGTTTGCTCTAGGAAACACTAACAAGCAACATGCCCGCACTGTACTCCTGCTCCCAGCAGGTACTCACATATGAACAAAGAAGAACTAAAATCCCGCAAACCCTTTTTTCTTTTTAATTTTTTACCTATAAGAATCTTTTTAGCTTTCATTTGGAAGCCGTTATGAGCCATTATGGACAGAAAAGATCCTCAAAAGAATAACTATGCTCTTAAAGTGTTTCTTGTTCGGCACTTACTGTTTGATCTTCAGACAACCAGAGTGGTTCTGAAAAATAATTGAAAGGGCTTGTTTGTGTTTGCAGAAAGGTATAACTCCAGAAATTTTACTATCAATAACAAAATTAAAGATCATTCTTTTTTATAAGATTATTCTACATTTATTTCATCTATTCTCTTCGAGGGTAAACGAGACTCCTAATCTTCAAAATTTGCATTACATGTTGTATATATCTGTAGTTTGAAGAAATGATCCCATGATGCAGATTGAAGAGCTCAAAGAAACCAAGCAACAGAAAACAACTACCCAGTTGTGCTTCTGCTATTTGTGAATACTGGCTTGCTATTGCCAGTACGGAACCGAGTGATAAACTCAGCTACTATAGTTAATTTTGCCATCAAAAGCATTTTCTAAAGCATAGCTAATTTATGCTTGGAAAAACTGTCACATGAGCAGTTCAGCATTACTAGAGTTGAACATGTACTTTGAACCTCTTTAGTCCATGGATGTAGGAACAACTTTAGAACGAAGATAGATGACATCGTGATAATGCTGAAGTTCAATTGGTCCACTGTTATATTGTGCATCAAACCAAAAATAAAGAAAGGAAGAAAAGGATATCATTTTTAAAAAATTGCACTAATGCTCCATGCTTAGTGCTATATCCCTGCTTCCAGTTTCAATTGCGCATTAGACGCATCAAAACCCATCCTTGGGTGTGCAATCCTCATTGATTCTATCCATTCAAACTACAAACTCCAGTTTATAGTAAACAATAAACTTTAATCCAATGTCAACCTTAAAACATTTTGCTTCCTAAACTAGTTCCTATCCTTCCTTGAAAGAGCATTTCTCCCCTTTTGCCACGAAACTAAAACATGAACAAGAGTGAATAGGTTATAACCGCCTTTCCCACTTAAACTATCACCGTTATGTGAGTTTCATACCCAAACTATTGAGTATTCACAGAACCCCCTAAACTACCAGGAACTCATATTAAAATACCCCCGGAGGAATATGACATGCTACATGAGCATCACGCTCAAAAAGCTCCTCCAAAGAGTTCCAAATGGCAGTAAAGGGCACTGGTTCATGCATTACGAACAGGTTAACGCGCCCCCACCCCCAACCCCCTCCTAAACTATCACTGTTTTGCGAGTTTCATACCTAAACTATTGAGTGTTCACAGAACCCCATGAACTCATTGTGTTAAGTGGACACATTTTCAAGATTTTTTTCATCTCCCATGCGCCTCTCAGCAAGTTATCCCAAATATTTTGCCACATATTCACCGGGAAATTCTTTTAATCTAAAGGGAGTTATAGTGGAGTGGGTAACATGAACACTCAATAGTTTAGTTACGGAACTTTCAAACTGGCGATGGTTTAGGGGTTTTTTAACATATGCACTCAAAAAAGTACTACTAGGACTTTAACCTTAAAGTTCTAAATTAAGCAGAGGCATAAAAAATTGTAACAGGAAATAAAACAAACACAGAGAGACCATCCAGTATACTAATCACTAAAAACTATCAACACCAACCTCTTCCCGGTATAAAGATGATTCCTTCCCCTTTATCTAATTTTGCATCTGCCTCTGGATTATACCTTCGGATTATAGCTTCACTCACATTCGCCGCTGAAGCCACCGACGTCAAATTATCCTCCGCCCGTATAGGATACGTAACAAACAACCCATAATCTTTGGAAACATCACTATCCCCACAGTAACAATTCACTGCCACGTTTAACGTCGCAGTATCCGGGATATTATTCTCAGGGAAACTATTAAACCTCTTCAACAAATCAACTGTCGTTAAATCGGAGTAGTTCGATGTAACAAGACCATAAGTATCGCCTGATTGAACCTCGTATGGAAAAACATGGCCTAAGAATTCGCCGTTTTCCAAGCAATCACAACGGAAAGGTATGTTAATTCTTCTCTCGGCTATGACGTTATCCTTATTAGGGATGTTTTCTCTGTTGTTGTAGTCCATTATTTCTTGTACAGTAGCCACGGGGAACAACTTTACGATGTCAGTGAGAGTTATACCCCGCCAAACATAGAAAGAAGCTAAAGTTAAATCGCAACCTTTCTTGCATTGGGATTCAACTGGTAATGGAACAGAAGATAAGTAAACAAGGATTAAGATAATCCTCAAGGTTAATACACTTCTTGGTCTGGATTCAAACATAGTTTCATGAGAAAATTTCAGAAATGGGTATGTGTGAAATTGATAAAAGAATGTATTCTCGGAGATTTTAGATGTGTTTTGGAGAAAGGCGTTGACTGAGTTTCGATAAAGTTAGATTGTAAAATACTGAATGATTGAACTGATTAATAAAATTTAATGAATCTTTAATTTAAGATTATAAAATTTAATTTTTTTTTTTTTAATTTTATCTCAATCAAACTAAAACACCTAAAATTAGACGGAGTAAATACATTATTTTCAACTTGATTTGGTCGTCAGCGCACCTGTCAGGAAGTGAAAGCCGTGTGTTCTTACAGCTTTTGAAGAATATTAAGTCAAATTCTATGGCGGCCTTTTTACTTTTCTTTCTTTTTTATTTAAATTGTTCTATACCGGCCGTCGCAGCGTTTAAGATAGAAATTGGAATCGAATCCTTGATTATTCCAGTTCGACCAAGTCAAATTCTACAAGTATTACCATAGTTTTTGTTAATCTCTGAAATTTCATGTGAGCAAAAAATAAAATGTGTGACTTTTTCTAAAATAAATGATCATACTAGAGTAGATATCAAATCACAACTTTTATTAGTTTCATAGTCTTTAACAAGTTTAAGACATTCGGAATCTAGAATTTTATGTTCGAATTTACATCGTTGATTATTTATATTGAATATTATTTTTCGAATCTTTTCAAATAAATTGGAGCAGGAGAACTAGAATTAGCTAGTTATACTTTTGGATGAGGTGGTGAAGGGATATAATTTAGTGGTAGAGTTATCATCTTAACGTGGTGGAAGTTATCAATACGAATCTAAACAAATATCTAATGTGAGGTTTTTAAGTTTGATTTATTTCCCGTTGAACAGTGAATAAAAAGCTCGTTACTTAACAATTGAGATTTTTTTTACAGAGAAAAATATATGAATACCCATATAGATATTTTATCAATCCAATTAGATTAGTTCATATAAGAACTGTAGTGATTAGAATGGATTATTCAAAGATATTTCGTACTTCATAGTTAACTACTACTAAGAAACAGTATCGTGTAGCTTCGAAAGAACCAAAGAAATAATGACAAAAAACAAACAGGAAATTAAAAGGGTCAGACCCTTTTAAAGGGATAACTTGCTCAAAAATCAACTTTAGTTTTTTTTTTTTAAATGTTTTTTATTACATAGAGGTAGTAGAAGGAAAAATAAAGAGGGAATTAGGGATTCGAACTTTCACCAACAATGT
This sequence comes from Anisodus acutangulus, assembly GCA_029783415.1. NCBI lineage: Eukaryota > Viridiplantae > Streptophyta > Magnoliopsida > Solanales > Solanaceae > Anisodus > Anisodus acutangulus. The sequence continues at coordinate 56,652,696 of CM056491.1, forward strand.
AAAAATTCAGATAACCAACCAACTAGCTACTAGATTCATGCAAAAAAATAACTTTATAACATTTTTATTAATCTTTTTTTACTATTGACATGTGACTATTGGCTTGAGAATTCTTGCCGGCTGCTGAGATTATCAAAACTTTTTTATGTATTTCTTTTAATCTCATTCGGATATTAATTCTGGCAACTATTGAATTTTTTTTTAATGAATCTAATATATATCCCATTGTGCAGCTAAACACGTGATAAAGCGTTCTTATTATTATTTTCAGCTCATTTTTATTTAAAAAAAATATGTGTTCTCAAGCGTCTATTACATACATAAGTTAACCACTTAAAATTCATTTGACTGTATGCATTAGTCTCAATAAGCCGTAAAACCTCATATCTGTTCCAATTGAGATTGATATGTTTAGTTAAAGAATGCGACATATTTTATGTGATTAACTTATCTACATAACAAATGCTTAAGAACACACGTAATAACTTTATTAAAATTTGAGTCGGAGTATCTAATATTAATATTTTCTTGTGTACATGTGCTCAATTTAAACAAGTCATAGTTCAAATGTCTAATAACACTTATTGACAAGACTAAGGGTTATCCATGTATTCTTACCAGCTACCCCTTTGATTATTCTCTTCTTTGACAATAAGCCCTAGTATTTTCAATACCTTACACAAGCAATTACATTAATATATGAAACATGTTTATATTTCCTCCTTCTTCTTTTTTGGTAGTTTTTACTGAGCTACTGTTCATTTAATTTACAAAATACACCCTCTAAATATCTTGAATGGAGTCGTATTTACTTTTATTCTTATTTCTCCAAATCAAAAGTACACATGTTACTGTACTCCACATAACTTTTAAAAAAAGATTTTAAGAATATAAAGAAATTAAAGTAGAAAAGAATCAAGAAGAAGTCTCCTAATTAGCCGTTTCCCTTACCCCTTTGTCAAGTCCTTGTATTTATTTATTTATTTATCTCTGTGAATAACATACACCATGGCACCTCTCTTTGGATTTGTCACGTAAGTCCATCAATTATCAAGGCAAATAGGAATGGGCTAAGAGTTGATCCCTGGTGCAGCCCCATCATCACTGGGAAGTGCTCTGAGTCTCCTTCTATTGTCTGTACCCTAGTCTTGGCTCCATCATACGTATCATTGATCTCTCTAGTGTACGCCACAAGTACACCTCTAACCTCCAAATCTCCATAGAACCTCCCTGGGGACTTTGTCATATGTCTTCTCGAGGTCGATGAAAACCATATGTAAGCTTCCTCTCCCTATACTGCTCCACCAACCTCCTAATAAGATGAATGGCTTCTGTGGTCGAACGCCCCAGCATGAATCCAAACTGGTTCTCGAAAATAGTTACGCCTCTTCTCACCCCTATCTCCATGACCCTCTCCCACACTTTCATAGTATGGCTTAGCAGCTTGATACCACTATAGTTGTTACAACTCTGTATATCACCTTTGTTTTTGTACAAAGGGATCATTGTACTCCACCTCCATTTTTCAGGCATTCTCGCCGTCTTAAAAATGACGTTAAACAATTCAGTCAGCCACTCCAAACCTGCTCTGTCTACGCTCAAAATTAGACTGGGTTCTCATCAGGCCATGTCGCTCGTCCCCTGCGCATCCTGCTAATAGCACCCTTAATCTCCTCTACTTTAATGCTTCTACAATACCCAAAATATCAATACCTACCAGATTGCTCCAGGTCTCTCAGCAGAATGTCTCTATCCCCTTCTTCGTTTAAGAGTTTATAGTAGTAAGATTGTCACCTCCACCTAATTTGCGCGTCCTCCGCTAGTACTTTGTCTTTCTCATCCTTGATACACCTCACTTGATCCAAGTCACGAGCCCTCTTCTCCTTCACCTTGGCTAGTCTGTACAACTTCTTATCCCCGTCTTTCTCCTCTAATTCCACATACATACGTTCAAAAGCCGCCGTTTTTGTCGTCGTAACAGCAAGCTTTGCCTCATTCCTCGCCATCTTATACAGTTCCCTATTCATCCACTTCTCTACCAAATTAGATGTAAGAGTAAAAAATTAAGTTTGATAGTTCAAAAATTATATATACGGTATGAAGTTGGAAATTGTCTAACCTTACTTCAAACCTATATGTCTGAAGAATGAACTACACAAGTAAAATCATATTCCAAACTTCATATTTTTGTCTGAAATTTATAACTTCATACCTTTATTTCAGTCTCGTAGGCCTGAAGTTAATTCTAAACTGGCTAAATATAATACCTGCTGCATGCGTGGAGAAAGACCTATTTTAGCACTAAGGTAGAACATACAAGGCACTCCTTAGAAAAAAGGTCGGCTCAAGGGTGAAGCATGTCACGACCCAAATCGGAGGGTCATGATGGGCACCTGGATCTTACTTGCCAAGTACCACTAATCATATAATTAACATCTAATCATAATCAATCATGGCCATAAGGACCGTTACCAAATATCATGTTGACACACATATCAAGGCTGACAGGACCATACACGACTATTATGCACAGAACAGCTGTCTACAAGTCTCTAAAGAGTACGTGACATCATAAGGTCAGGACAGGGCCCCTACATACCCATATGCATATACAAAAGTACCGTACCAAGATTAGTCTGCCACTCCGGAATAAATAGAGTGCTCCAATATCCGCTGAACCAGCAATCTACTAGTGTGAACCGTCACCATGTCTACCTAAGCCTGTGGGCATGAAACGCAGCGTCCCCCGATAAAATGGACGTCGGTACGACTGATGTACCGAGTATGTCAGGCATGAAGAATATCATAATAGAGACCTGAAAGTAACATGAGACAAGAAACAACCAACCAATAGAGAATGCCTCTGAGGACCATAATATGCCTACGTATCATGTCTGTGCAGAATGCCTCTGAGGGCCATAATATACCTAAATGACATGCACAATGTGGTCATACACATATATATGCGTATATAACGCCATCAAACATCTGTGGGCATCCCATTATATCATATCGGCTTCTGTGGGCATCCCATTATATCATATCGGCCTCTGTGGGCATAATCATCATCATATCTGTACCAGCTGCAGGTGGTGTACGTATATAACGCCTTCCCTTTTTCCATACCCCATACATATATAATGCATACATATAGTAGAGTATATAACTCTTTTGAGGTCAAGTTATATAGATGAATATAATGCATGAATGATATGATAATAATACACTATAAGTTTATCGGAGTGATGTAATATCACTTCACCTCCGATTAACATTATGAATACTAATATCTTTTTCATATACCTCAATAAGGATTTAGGAACATATTTAGACATGCTTTGAAAATAGGAATGAATAACATGAACATCATTAACTACTAAGAGTAGACTCATTTATGGAATAATATTACGTTTACATTTCGTACTTAGAACATGCCAAAAGAAAGAATGATTTGCCTTAACATACCTTTTGCCGGATCACCCGTCGACACAGCGTATACGCCGTATAGCACTTCGAGCTTATATTCCAAGAATTACTACCACCGCAAAACTGAACTTATGTTGTTGCTCGAACACACTCAGAACAAAGTTGAATTAATTCTATAGAATAAAAAGTTTGTTGCTCATGTTCTCAAGAGCAAAGGCTAGGACGTTGTTGCCTATTTTATATCTTAAGTGTGCTGGCTAATTCTCACGATGCAGAATTGTTGCTGCATATATAAAATTCCTTAAGAGGAATGTCTCATTAAAAAGGCTTTTAATTATAGCCTTTCTTATGGCCTACACAATTCAATACATATCTCTAATACATGTGTGTCTACAATATGCCACCAACGAACTTGTAAGTTGTAATGGTGTTGAGTTTCCCATTTCCACGTGGATATATTATCCACATACACCTAGCGATTCAAACCATGACCCGAAAGTACGGGATGTTACATTTTTCCCCTCTTAGAAACATTCATCTTCGAATGTTGGGGTGACATATCTAATTCTCGTCACAAAGTCAGAAAATACATCCAACGCTTCATGTGCCATATAATATAACATTTATTATATGAAATAACATGGGAGGCAGAAGAGGAGATGAAGCGCAAATATCCCTACCTATTTCAGACCAACGTCGAGGTTTCGAGAGAAGTATAGGGTGAGTTCTATCTCAGACTATTATCATTAATGCTTGATGATCATGTGAGGTCCGACATAAGGGTAAATGTTATAGTATATGACACGTGAAGCAGTGGATGCATTTTCTGACTACGTGACGGGAATTAGATATGTCACCCCAACATTCGAGGACGAATGTTTCTAAGGGAGAAAGAATGTAACATCTCGTACTTTCGAGCCATGGTTAAAATCGCTAGGCGTATGTAAATAAACCCGAGCCTTCGAAGATTTATGTCATATTTACGTACGCAAACGAAGAGCTTAATATATAAAAGGATGCAGTCCTGAAATAATTGAGGACTTAAGAAGTGTGACGACGGAAATTGAAAATAATAGTTGTGTGTCCCAAAAGAGGTTACGGACTAGTGCTATATCGCATAACTATGACATTAAGTATATGAAGGTTTTATAAGTCATTATGATTTAAGTGAAATGGGATTAAAAAATTAATTATGCGTGTAACTGGTTAAATGGGGAATTATAGTGGAAGACAAAAATTAAGTAAGATTATCGGATAAATATTATGTGGACGTAGTGCACCTGTATCAATGATAAGTGGGCAACAAGTGTATGATATGCATGCACATAAGGCTATGTGGCAACACTAGTGATATGTATTAGAAAGTTTGGCCAAAGACATTACATTTGTAAAGGATAAGGATTCATTAATTTCTTATTCCATTTTTTGTTGTTTCGTATAAGATAAGGGAGGCAACAAATCTGGTTTCTATTGATAGAAATAATCATATCATATTTATATAGGAGCAAACTATGAGCAGCAAACTAATTAACATGATGTAACATTATTCAATTATATTACGTGTTTCGTTCACCCCTTTTATCTCGTAGTTTCGTTTTATCGCGTTGTTGAATGTGGACTTTCTTCGAAGTAAAGTAAAGGAGAAAGAATAGTTATTGGCATATAAGAATGTCGGATAGAAGAATTGAACTCGATATCATACAATAGAGTGTCATCACAAAGGTATGTTAAGGCAAATCATTTCTTCTTTTGGCATGTTCTAAGTACGAAACGTAAACGTAATATCGTCCTATAAATGATTCTACTCTTAGTAGTTAAGGATGTTCATGTTATTCGTTCCTACTGTCAAAGTAAGTCTAAATATGTTCCTAAATTCTTATTGAGGTATATGGAAAAGATGTTAGTATTCATAATGTTAATCAGAGGTGAAACGATATTACATCACTCCGACAAACTTTTAGTGTCTTATTGTCATATCATTCATGCATTATATTCATGGACATACCTTGACCTCAAATGAGTTATATACTCTACTATATGTATGTATTATATATATGTATGGGATATGAGGAAAAGAAAGACGTTATATATGCACACCACCTGCAGCTGGTACAAATATACACGATGATGATTATGCCCACAGAGGCCGATATGATATGATGAGATGTTCACAGAGGCTTGATGACATTATATATGCATATGTGCATGACCACATTGTGCATGACATTTAGGCATTCTACACAAACATGATATTTATGCATATTATGGCTCTCAGAGACATTCTGCACAGACATGGTACTTAGGCATATTATGGCCCTCAGAGGCTTTATCTGCTGGTTGGTTGTTTCTTGTCTCATGTTACTTCCAGGTCTCTATTATGCTATTTTTCATGTTTGACATACTTGGTACATTATTCGTACTGACGTCCCTTTTGTCGGGGGACGCTGTGTTTCATGTCTGCAGGCTCAGGTAAACAGGGTGACGGTCCGCACTAGTAGGTTGCTAGTTCAGCTGATATTGGAGCACTCTATTTGTTCCAGAGTTGCAGGATTTTACATAGATCTTTTCCAGTTTACTATTTCTATATATCAGCACAGTATCTCATGGTGGCCCTCGTGGACCGTGAGAAATTACGGTTATGCTAAATATATGATTAATGGTACTCGACAAGTAAGGTCCGGGTGCTCGTATGACCCTTCGGTTTGGGTCATAAAGCGATATTACATCACTCCGACAAACTTATAGTGTCTTATTATCATATAATTTATGCACCTGAACGCATATGATTATGAGGGTTCTCTCTGTAGACCTTATCGTGTTTATGGTCACATCAATGCCTTATTCCAGTAGAATTATGATTCGCAGGAAGATTGAAGTTGGATTGAGTGTAAATACGAGTAGTATGCTCTCCATTGAGACAGATCCGTCAGAGGATATGAGTAAGTTGCTCTTCCGGGAATGACTTCAGCCTAGAGCATCTGATAGAGATAGGCCCCTTTGTAGGGATGGCAGGTGGGTATAATTTTGCGGATTCCGCACCGCACCCGCCTCAATTGGGGCGGGTATGGGTATAACTTTGGCGGGTAGTAGGCGGGTATGGGTATTGAAAATGTACCCGTCACGGGTAGGCGGGTAGGTGGTGGATTTGCAGTCATATCCGCCTACCCGCCCGCCCGCCCGCCTACCCGCCTAGCTTATATAGCTAAAATAATATCTGAGTTTTGTCTACATTTGTAATATATAGTTATTTGGGTGGATAATTTTTTGGGTTTCTTAGAAATTTTATTTTCTTGATTCTTGGTGGTGCAAGGGGGAAGAGGTGAAAAAAGGGGGGGGGGGGTAGGCGGACGGGTAGGCGGGCGGGTAGGTGGCGGGTAGGCGGACGGGTAGGCGGGCGGGTAGGTGGCGGGTAGGCGGACGGGGAGGTAGGTGGGGGGGAGGGGGCGGGTATAGGAATATACCCGCCTAGGCGGGTATGGATGTTGAAAATTGTACCCGCCACGGGTATAATTTTTTTTGGCGGGTACGGGTGCGGGGGAGGGGGTACCCGCACCCGCCCCGCCCAATTGCCATCCCTACCCCTTTGGGAGTCAGGGAGCTTATAACTTAAGGAGTTTATTAGTCAGGGATCGCCGATATTTAAAGGGTTCAAAGATGCAAATATCTCAGGGTCAAAGTTGTAAAGGTCGAGTGAGACCGCCCCGACCATCTTGTAGTCAGTGTGATCGAGCGCATGCCGGATTATGCACATAAGAAAGCGCCTGAAGTAATTGCTTCCGACCTCCCTTAATTTAAGGCCTCAAGTATTATGGAGCCAAGACCAGGGTACGGACAGTGAGATGAGACTCGGAGCACTTTTCAGTGATAATGGGGTTGCACCAGGGATCAGCTCTTAGCCCATTCTTATTTGCCTTGGTGATGGATGGATTGACGTGACAAATCCAAGGGGAGGTGCCATGTTGTATGTTATTTACAGACGATATAGTCTTGATTGATGAGACTCGCAGTGGAGTAAACGCTAAAATTTGGGCGTTTGGAGACGATTCGGAATCTAAAGGGTTCAGGCTAAGTAGGACCAAGACAAAATACTTGGAGTGCAAGTTCAGTAACGGAAACGACCTTGAGACATGCGTGGAGGTGAGGCTTGGTACTCAGGTCATTCCAAATAAAAGAAGCTTTATGTACCTCGGGTCTATTATTTAATGGTATGGAGAGATTGACGACTATGTCATACACTGTATTAGGGTAGGGTGGATGAAATGGAGGCTCAGATCTGAGTCTTATGTGACAAAAAGGTGCCACTAAAACTTAAAGGCAAGTTTTATAGGGTTGTGGTTAGACTGATTATGTTGTATGGGGCGGAGTGTTGGCTACCAAGACTTTGCACATTTAAAAGATGAAAGTTGCGGAGATGAGGATGTTGAGATGGATGTGCGTGTCACGACCTAATCCGGAGGGTCATGACAGCATCCTGACCTCACCTTCCGAGTACCTCTACTCATACATCCAACATCTAATCATAATTAATTACGGCCACAAGGACCGCCACCCAAGACTCACGACACATAGAAATCATAAACTAGAAGTGACTATGTAAACTCTTAACCAAAAGCCCAATTTATATATATATATATATATATATATACATACCAAGGCCGACAAGGCCCCACATGACTACTACACATAAGACACTTGTCTACAAGCCTCTAAAAGAGTACGTAATATCATAAGGTCGGGACAGGGCCCCTCCATACTCATATATATATATGTAAAAATACCGTACCGAGATTAGAACGGTACTCCGAAACAAGGGGAGTGCTCCAATATCCGCTAAGTCAGTAGTCTACTAATGCAAATCGTTGCCTTATCTACGTGAACATGCGGGCATGAAATGCAGCGTCTCCCGATAAAAGGGACGTCAGTACGACAGATGTACTGAGTATGTCAGGCATGAGAAATAGCATAACAGAGATAGATAAATAAACCAAACAGAAACAACCAATGTAAATAGCCGATGTAAATAGTGACAAAAACAAATGATAAACAAATTGACGTAAAACAACCGACCAAAGAGTGAATGGCTCTGAGGGCCATAATATTCTGAATATCATGCACAATGCGGTATACATATATATATTGGCCTCATCGGGCATCTTTCTTCCCATAACATGCAAATGCAGATATATATATATATATATATATTGGCCTCATCGGCATCTTCCTTCTCATAACAAATTCTATGTGGGCATCATTCATATCATTTTGGCCTCTGTTGACATAATCATCATCATATCCTAGGCGATCGTGGTGCAGATATTCCGTTTCCCATCCCCAATATATGGTCCAGGGTAATACATGAATAAAATGCATGAATGACAATAAAACATTTTTGAACTTATCAGATGACATAATATCCTTGTACCTTCAGCTAACACTGTGAACATTAACATCTTTTCATATACCTCAATAAGAATTTAGGAACATATTTAGACATGTTTTTAACATAGGAATAAATAACATGAACATCCTTAACTACTAAGAGTAGAACAATTTATGGAACATCACGTTTATGTTTCGTTACATGGAACATGTCAAAAGAAAGAAATAATTTGCCTTAACATACGTTTAAATTTCTTTGGAGATTTTGGGGGAACTCGTGAAAATAAAATACAACACCAATTATTGCAGCAACTCAGTTGGTTTTTAAAAGGGAGAGAAAGCAAGAATATCCTGGGTGCTCTCGGATGGAAAACGAAATACCTACTAAATTTTCCCCTAAAATGTTATAAGTAGCATTTAATGCTATATCGACACATTGGCGGTGGGAGCTTTCTGATTATGGAAGCAATTCCTCAAGAATCTTATAATTAACATTTATCCCTACGTGTCTACTCAACAGCCCACCCAACATTAGTCATCTTATATCACTATAGTTGTCATGGTTCAATGTGGACACGCCACTAACTCATTTTTTTTTGTAATTAAGTACTTTGTCCCCCACTTAATTCATTAATTAGCCGATCATTGTTGTTAATTAGCCGATCATTATTATCCCACTTGGTAAGTCCTGAATTAATTCGGGACTGCGTCCTTTTATATACTAAGCTCTTTATTTGCATATGTCTAGATACTCAACCCATCGCCCAAAAATACGAGGTGTTACAGTGCGGGCATACAAGAAGGGATACGATTAGAAATGATAATATCCGGGACAGACTGGGACCCGGCACTGGTAGGCGGGTAGGTGGTGTATTTGCAGTCTGATCCGCCTACCCGCTGCTTACCCGCTACCCGCCCGCTCGCCTACCCGCGCCTACCCGCCTAGCTTATATAGCTAAAATAATATCTCGAGTTTTGTCTACATTTGTAATATATAGTTATTTGGGTGGATAATTTTTGGGTTTCTTAGAAATTTTATTTTCTTGATTCTTTGTTGTGCAATGGGAAGAGGTGAAAAAATGGGTGGCGGGTAGGCTGACGGGTAGGCGGCTGGTAGGCGGACGCAGGCGGGCGGGTAGGTGGCGGGTAGGCGGACGGGTAGGTAGGTGGCGGGTAGGTGGCGGGTATAGGAATATACCCGCCTAGGCGGGTATGGATGTTGAAAATTGTACCCGCCACGGGTATAATTTTTGGCACGGTGCGGAGTGGGAGGGGTACCCGCACCGCCTCGCCCAATTGCCATCCCTACCCCTTTGGGAGTCAGGGAGCTTATAACTTAAGGAGTTTATTAGTCAGGGATCGCCGATATTTAAAGGGTTCAAAGATGCAAATATCTCAGGGTCAAAGTTGTAAAGGTCGAGTGAAACCGCCCCGACCATCTTGTAGTCAGTGTGATCGAGCGCATGCCGGATTATGCACATAAGAAAGCGCCTGAAGTAATTGCTTCCGACCTCCCTTAATTTAAGGCCTCAAGTATTATGGAGCCAAGACCAGGGTACGGACAGTGAGATGAGACTCGGAGCACTTTTCAGTGATAATGGGGTTGCACCAGGGATCAGCTCTTAGCCCATTCTTATTTGCCTTGGTGATGGATGGATTGACGTGACAAATCCAAGGGGAGGTGCCATGTTGTATGTTATTTACAGACGATATAGTCTTGATTGATGAGACTCGCAGTGGAGTAAACGCTAAGCTGGACGTTTGGAGACAGATTCTGGAATCTAAAGGGTTCAGGCTAAGTAGGACCAAGACAAAATACTTGGAGTGCAAGTTCAGTAACGGAAACGACCTTGAGACATGCGTGGAGGTGAGGCTTGGTACTCAGGTCATTCCAAATAAAAGAAGCTTTATGTACCTCGGGTCTATTATTTAATGGTATGGAGAGATTGACGACTATGTCATACACTGTATTAGGGTAGGGTGGATGAAATGGAGGCTCGCATCTGGAGTCTTATGTGACAAAAAGGTGCCACTAAAACTTAAAGGCAAGTTTTATAGGGTTGTGGTTAGACTGATTATGTTGTATGGGGCGGAGTGTTGGCCAGTCAAGACTTTGCACATTTAAAAGATGAAAGTTGCGGAGATGAGGATGTTGAGATGGATGTGCGTGTCACGACCTAATCCGGAGGGTCATGACGGGCATCCGGACCTCACCTTCCGAGTACCTCTACTCATACATCCAACATCTAATCATAATTAATTACGGGCCACAAGGACCGTCACCCAGTACCCTGCCGACACATAGAAATCATAAACTAGAAGTGACTATGTAAACTCTTAACCAAAAGCCCAATTTATATATATATATATATATATATATACATACCAAGGCCGACAAGGCCGTACATGACTACTACACATAAGACACTTGTCTACAAGCCTCTAAAAGAGTACGTAATATCATAAGGTCGGGACAGGGCCCCTCCATACTCATATATATATATGTAAAAATACCGTACCGAGATTAGAACGGTACTCCGAAACAAGGGGAGTGCTCCAATATCCGCTAAGTCAGTAGTCTACTAATGCAAATCGTTGCCTTATCTACGTGAACATGCGGGCATGAAATGCAGCGTCTCCCGATAAAAGGGACGTCAGTACGACAGATGTACTGAGTATGTCAGGCATGAGAAATAGCATAACAGAGATAGATAAATAAACTGAAACAGAAACAACCAACAGAAATAGCCGACAGAAATAGCTGACAAAAACAGCCGATAGAAACAGCTGACAGAAACAACCGACCAGTAGTGAATGGCTCTGAGGGCCATAATATTCCTGAATATCATGCACAATGCGGTATACATATATATATTGGCCTCATCGGGCATCTTTCTTCCCATAACATGCAAATGCAGTGTATATATATATATATATATATTGGCCTCATCGGGCATCTTCCTTCTCATAACAGCCTATGTGGGCATCATATCATTTTGGCCTCTGTTGACATAATCATCATCATATCCTAGCTGATCAGGTGGTCTGCATATTCCGTTTCCCATCCCCAATATATGGTCCAGGGTAATACATGAATAAAATGCATGAATGACAATAAAACATTTTTGAACTTATCAGATGACATAATATCCTTGTACCTTCAGCTAACACTGTGAACATTAACATCTTTTCATATACCTCAATAAGAATTTAGGAACATATTTAGACATGTTTTTAACATAGGAATAAATAACATGAACATCCTCAACTACTAAGAGTAGAACAATTTATGGAACATCACGTTTATGTTTCGTTACATGGAACATGTCAAAAGAAAGAAATAATTTGCCTTAACATACGTTTAAATTTCTTTGGAGATTTTGGGGAACTTCGTGAAAATAAAATACAACACCAATTATTGCAAAGAACTCAGTTGGTTTTTAAAAGGGAGAGAAAGCAAGAATATCCTGGGTGCTCTCGGATGGAAAACGAAATACCTACTAAATTTTCCCCTAAAATGTTATAAGTAGCATTTAATGCTATATCGACACATTGGCGGTGGGAGCTTTCTGATTATGGAAGCAATTCCTCAAGAATCTTATAATTAACATTTATCCCTACGTGTCTACTCAACAGCCCACCCAACATTAGTCATCTTATATCACTATAGTTGTCATGGTTCAATGTGGACACGCCACTAACTCATTTTTTTTTTTGTAATTAAGTACTTTGTCCCCCACTTAATTCATTAATTAGCCGATCATTGTTGTTAATTAGCCGATCATTATTATCCCACTTGGTAAGTCCTGAATTAATTCGGGACTGCGTCCTTTTATATACTAAGCTCTTTATTTGCATATGTCTAGATACTCAACCCATCGCCCAAAAATACGAGGTGTTACAGTGCGGGCATACAAGAAGGGATACGATTAGAAATGATAATATCCGGGACAGAGTGGGACCCGTCACGGGTAGGCGGGTAGGTGGTGGATTTGCAGTCATATCCGCCTACCCGCCCGCCTACCCGCCTACCCGCCCGCCCGCCCGCCTACCCGCCCGCCTACCCGCCTAGCTTATATAGCTAAAATAATATCTGAGTTTTGTCTACATTTGTAATATATAGTTATTTGGGTGGATAATTTTTTGGGTTTCTTAGAAATTTTATTTTCTTGATTCTTTGTTGTGCAATGGGGAAGAGGTGAAAAAAATGGGTGGCGGGTAGGCGGACGGGTAGGCGGGCGGGTAGGCGGACGGGTAGGCGGGCGGGTAGGTGGCGGGTAGGCGGACGGGTAGGTAGGTGGCGGGTAGGTGGCGGGTATAGGAATATACCCGCCTAGGCGGGTATGGATGTTGAAAATTGTACCCGCCACGGGTATAATTTTTTTTGGCGGGTACGGGTGCGGGGGAGGGGGTACCCGCACCCGCCCCGCCCAATTGCCATCCCTACCCCTTTGGGAGTCAGGGAGCTTATAACTTAAGGAGTTTATTAGTCAGGGATCGCCGATATTTAAAGGGTTCAAAGATGCAAATATCTCAGGGTCAAAGTTGTAAAGGTCGAGTGAAACCGCCCCGACCATCTTGTAGTCAGTGTGATCGAGCGCATGCCGGATTATGCACATAAGAAAGCGCCTGAAGTAATTGCTTCCGACCTCCCTTAATTTAAGGCCTCAAGTATTATGGAGCCAAGACCAGGGTACGGACAGTGAGATGAGACTCGGAGCACTTTTCAGTGATAATGGGGTTGCACCAGGGATCAGCTCTTAGCCCATTCTTATTTGCCTTGGTGATGGATGGATTGACGTGACAAATCCAAGGGGAGGTGCCATGTTGTATGTTATTTACAGACGATATAGTCTTGATTGATGAGACTCGCAGTGGAGTAAACGCTAAGCTGGACGTTTGGAGACAGATTCTGGAATCTAAAGGGTTCAGGCTAAGTAGGACCAAGACAAAATACTTGGAGTGCAAGTTCAGTAACGGAAACGACCTTGAGACATGCGTGGAGGTGAGGCTTGGTACTCAGGTCATTCCAAATAAAAGAAGCTTTATGTACCTCGGGTCTATTATTTAATGGTATGGAGAGATTGACGACTATGTCATACACTGTATTAGGGTAGGGTGGATGAAATGGAGGCTCGCATCTGGAGTCTTATGTGACAAAAAGGTGCCACTAAAACTTAAAGGCAAGTTTTATAGGGTTGTGGTTAGACTGATTATGTTGTATGGGGCGGAGTGTTGGCCAGTCAAGACTTTGCACATTTAAAAGATGAAAGTTGCGGAGATGAGGATGTTGAGATGGATGTGCGTGTCACGACCTAATCCGGAGGGTCATGACGGGCATCCGGACCTCACCTTCCGAGTACCTCTACTCATACATCCAACATCTAATCATAATTAATTACGGGCCACAAGGACCGTCACCCAGTACCCTGCCGACACATAGAAATCATAAACTAGAAGTGACTATGTAAACTCTTAACCAAAAGCCCAATTTATATATATATATATATATATATATACATACCAAGGCCGACAAGGCCGTACATGACTACTACACATAAGACACTTGTCTACAAGCCTCTAAAAGAGTACGTAATATCATAAGGTCGGGACAGGGCCCCTCCATACTCATATATATATATGTAAAAATACCGTACCGAGATTAGAACGGTACTCCGAAACAAGGGGAGTGCTCCAATATCCGCTAAGTCGAGTCTACTAATGCAAATCGTTGCCTTATCTACGTGAACATGCGGGCATGAAATCTGGCCTCCCGATAAAGGGACGTCAAGACAGATGTACTGAGTATGTCAGGCATGAGAAATAGCATAACAGAGATAGATAAATAAACTGAAACAGAAACAACCAACAGAAATAGCCGATGTAAATAGTGACAAAAGCGGTAGATAGAAACGGTGTGAAACAACCGACCAAGAGTGAATGGCTCTGAGGGCCATAATATTCACGAATATCCTGCACAATGCGGTATACATATATATATTGGCCTCATCGGGCATCTTTCTTCCCATAACATGCATATGCACTGTATTTATATATATATATATATTGGCCTCATCGGGCATCTTCCTTCTCATAATTGACTTATGTGGGCATCATATCATTTTGGCCTCTGTTGACATAATCATCATCATATCCTAGCTGATCAGGTGGTCTGCATATTCCGTTTCCCATCCCCAATATATGGTCCAGGGTAATACATGAATAAAATGCATGAATGACAATAAAACATTTTTGAACTTATCAGATGACATAATATCCTTGTACCTTCAGCTAACACTGTGAACATTAACATCTTTTCATATACCTCAATAAGAATTTAGGAACATATTTAGACATGTTTTTAACATAGGAATAAATAACATGAACATCCTCAACTACTAAGAGTAGAACAATTTATGGAACATCACGTTTATGTTTCGTTACATGGAACATGTCAAAAGAAAGAAATAATTTGCCTTAACATACGTTTAAATTTCTTTGGAGATTTTGGGGGAACTCGTGAAAATAAAATACAACACCAATTATTGCAGCAACTCAGTTGGTTTTTAAAAGGGAGAGAAAGCAAGAATATCCTGGGTGCTCTCGGATGGAAAACGAAATACCTACTAAATTTTCCCCTAAAATGTTATAAGTAGCATTTAATGCTATATCGACACATTGGCGGTGGGAGCTTTCTGATTATGGAAGCAATTCCTCAAGAATCTTATAATTAACATTTATCCCTACGTGTCTACTCAACAGCCCACCCAACATTAGTCATCTTATATCACTATAGTTGTCATGGTTCAATGTGGACACGCCACTAACTCATTTTTTTTTGTAATTAAGTACTTTGTCCCCCACTTAATTCATTAATTAGCCGATCATTGTTGTTAATTAGCCGATCATTATTGTCCCACTTGGTAAGTCCTGAATTAATTCGGGACTGCGTCCTTTATATACTAAGCTCTTTATTTGCATATGTCTAGATACTCAACCCATCGCCCAAAAATACGAGGTGTTACAGTGCGGGCATACAAGAAGGGATACGATTAGAAATGATAATATCCGGGACAGAGTGGGAGTGACCTCGGTGGATGATAAGATGTGCAGAGGAGAGACATAAATGCCCCAGTGCTGAGGTGTGAGAGACTGGCTATGGACGGGTTTATGAGGGTAGAGGTAGGCCGAAGAAGTATTAGAGAGAGGTGATTAGACGAGATATGGCACAGGTGCAACTTACTGAGGACATGACCTTAGATAGGTGGTTGTGGAGGACACGGATTAGGGTAGAAGGGTAGTTGATAGTCGAGTGTAGTCCTACTTACGCTTGCAAATTGGTAGTTGTATTATTAGTATTGTAGGTCCGCTTAGTCTATCATACTAATATGCGCAGTATTGCTCTATAGTCCCATGTAGCTTGATTTATGCTGCTATGTGTCCTACTTTTTCTAGCTTATTTAGCTGCGCTAGTTACTGCTTACTTTTTGAAATGTGTTATCATGACCTATTCGCTTTTGATACCAACATTTTCATACTGCTTTAAATATTTTTTGACCATCTCTCTTGCTTTGCTCTTGTTTTATTTTTGCTGTTGTTTTGCTTGTGCATATGCTTTGTCTTGAGCCGAGGGTCTCTCGAAAACAGTTGTTCTACCTACCAAGGTAGAGGTAAAGTCTGCGTACACTCTATCCTCCCCAGATCCCACGTTGTGGGATTTCACTGGGTATGTTGTTGTTGTTGTTGTTGTTATTATTAAAAATATATTTTCTTTTCTTTGTCCTAATTTATGTGACACTTTTCGTTTTTCAAAATTCAAACTATGTAAACTTGACCAACATTTTAAAATGTACTTTCTCATCATATTAACATGAGAAGAATTGCGACTCATATTACTTTTTGTATAGTTTGGCATTATACATAAACATGCCCTTAAACTTGACTTCATCTGGCAAGTATGCCCTCCAACTTTGGGTGTGCATAAGTAGACATCTCAACTTATATAAAGTTGAACATGTAAACACAAATGCTGACATGACACATAAATTTAGAGGTGTTTAGATAATCATTTTGTAAGTTGGAGTGTTCAATTGACAAAGTGGAGACAAGTTGAGGTGTCTACTTGTGCACACTCAAAGTTGGAGGACATACTCGCTAGCTGCGGCCAATAAATATTGAGTTGATCTAATCTAATTTAGTTTGAAAGAATAGTCAAATTGACTCTTGAGAAGTAAAAAGTGTCATAAATTGGGACGGAGGGAGTACTAAATTTATGCTTATTTTAAAGAATGTGATAAATGTTGCTTAGAAAATAAATGGATGTTATTTAGATATAATTGAATTTCATATAAACATACAATATGTAGAGAAAAAATTGGGTGACGATATTGATAATAAAAAATAAAAACTAAGTCTCTCATAATATATCTTATAGAGTTGATTATCTTCTATAGAGTGGATTAAGTCATTTTTTTAAATTTAAAATAGACTTGAACTATTGAAATATATGAAATTGTTTTAACATTATTTCATAGTACGAAATTAAGACCATTAGATGATTAGAATTTATAAAAATATCATCTTAATTGTGGATGTATCTTATAAAAAAGCTGAAGCCTTGACTAGTAGAGTTACATTGATCGGGGATCTAACAAGTAATTGAGTGAATGGTCAAGATATGTACAAGATGATTAGTTTACCATTGTTACAAACTAAAAACAAAAATCAAATATATATATATATATATATATATATATATATATATATATATATATATATATATATATATATATATAATTCTATTAATTATATTGAAGGTCTCTTCTTCAAATTTGGTTTTAGGTCACAATTTTCTTTGAGCATCCCCTGCTTAGAACTGACGAGAAAATGCCCAAAATAAGAGCTAGCAAGAACAATTTAAATCAGGAAAGAGTGCGTAGTGTCAATTTTCTCCAGTGACAATCTTTATAATGCACCGCAGAAACTGGAATTTCACGGAAATCTAATCACTATTTCTAAAGCAAGAATACACATAAGCAAAACTGAAGAAAATCAAGTGTAAAAATGAGGAATCGCCAAAAAAATTTGAACCATTTCTCAATTTGTGTGTCATTCTTGCGCATGGGCCATGCTAATCTTCTCTATATTGTTCCAATTTTATCAAATGTCCCAAAGGGACGTAGTGTTCACGTTCCGCAATACAAACTCAGCCAAGCTTCTTTCTGTAGCCGATGAGGGAGAAACTAGCTAGTTGTGTTTAAAGTTAGCACAGAGCTGGGCCTTTTCATTCAATCTGAACAAAGCCTAGTTGTGCCTGGACTTATCAGTAATGGGCCGGCCTTCTTATTTTACTCGGTTCGCAAATTCTTACTCCAAAGTGGCATGACCTTGCTCTCCCTTTTTTCTTCTTCTGGAAATTGCATTTTAGCTAGAATCTGTTGCTTTTGCCAACACGTAATATTTTTACTATTCTTCAACAAAATATTTCTATTATATAATTACGATTAATAGTCTTTAAAGTACGAAAATTCATGTCTTTTCACATGTAAATGCTCAAATCCCAAAGTATTAGGTTTATTTCAATTTTTCCTACTTTAAAGGTGATAGGAACATGAAAGAATATGTTTAGCTCTACAGGGTGTATTAGTAATGAAGATATTAGTTACGCATCTATTTTGTTCGGTGTATTAGTAATGAAGATATTAGTTACGCAACTGTTTGGTTTGGTGTATTAGAAATAACATGCATTATATAAAAAAAATATTTAAAAAATTAGTTTTTTACGAAAATATCCTCCATATATTATGTGAGGGACTTCAAGGGCAATTATGTCTTTAATCATGCTTATGCATGTATTAAAAGTTTTTGCATTGCTAATAGGCCAAACCCGCCAGCCACATGTGGTCGTCCAGATTAGTCACTTGAACACCTCAAGTAACGCTTGTTCCATTTAGACACTTCACGTGAGGCTCTGCTGTATCATTTAGACACTTTTTGCTGACTTGACAACTTGAGTGATTTTCACATAAATAAGGCGCGTGAAAAGCCAAAAAAACATATTTTTCCTTTTCTTTTTATTTCTTCTTCTTCAAGTAATTTTCCGGCGAAACTTCATTATTTTCGATCTGAGTTTCAGATCTAGCAACTCTATTTTGTCTCTTTGAATAATTTCGAATTAATTGGGTCTAAACACCATTAATGGGGTTCTTAAAAAGCTTGAAAGTTTAAAATATGTTACTTGATTTGATGAAAATTTTGAGAAATTAATGTTGGGGTTGTCTCCGGGTCTTCGTGAGGAATCTTTAGTTGAAATTATAACAAAATCTAGAGGAGTTTCTCTTGAAATTTTGGATAAAAATCGTGATTGGAACAAGAACACATATGAAGATAGTGAAGAACACCAAAAACATGTTTTCTTTTGTTTTTTGAAATATTTTTTTTTCAAAATCTATTTTTTATATTATTATTTGATCAAACGCCACATGTCCTAATTTATTTTTTTACTTTACCACGTCATTGGCGAGTGTATTAGACACATTTTACATATTTGACTGATTGTGCAAAAATGTTTAAATGACACAATGGAGGCCCACCTGAAGTGTCTAGATGGAACAAGCATTACTTGAGGTGTTCAAGTGACAAATCTGGACGACCACAGGTGGTTGGCGATGGGTTTGACCTTGCTAATACCATGGTTTGCTATGCATTATTTATGCATATGATAATACCAAATAGGATGTATAACTAATGTTTGTATTAATTATACACAGGTTGAAAAAGTATAACAAACAAGGTATTAATAGTGATATAAGATAGATCACTAACCCAAAATACCAACTATTAGAAAAAGTATACCAAACAAGAAATTTCCTAATTATTTTTTTGACCCCAACTCATATATACTATTAGACGAGTTTTTATCAACCACGCCTACTTTGTCAAATTTATCAGTACAAAATTTTCACTTAGTCTCGAGTTTGAGAAATCATCTTTAATAGTGTGTTTTACTCTCAAAGAGGGACTTCCCGACGTGAATCCGAATTAATCAAGTCCCAAAGCAGAAATCGAACCGGGGAACAAAAAAAAGATTGAGGCATTTGAAGTTGATTCATTTTATAGGCTCCTCTTGCTTCCCTGGGAAAGGGAGAAGTTTAGGATATAGATATAAGAGAAGGCAATTCCCCACCATGTTGGCCAAAGCATCCGCAACTTCATTTCCTAAAAATGGATTTAAGACCTTCGCCATATCATAGCTCCCAGCATATATAAATAAGGATAGGTTGAGTTCTAAAGCTTGTTATAGCAATTATGGTTATTCCACTAATGGATCATATCCCTCAAAGTATTTGACTCACAGTTAAGACCAACAGGAGCAACAAACTTGATCCAGATAGTTTTAGCCATTTCACTAGGAAAAAAAACATGATTATAGTTCTTGTTTAGGATTACTACAACAGGAACACAGAGAAATCATGTTTGGGATTATCTTCCTCAAATTTCTCCAAAGCAGGATGAATTACTACAAAGAAGGATTAGTAATCATGAGCTGAGTGAGGACCTTATATTATTTCTCCTTTCACGTATGTAACTGAGTCCTATATCACACATTAATTGGTATAAAAATATCTTGATACTGGTGTAGATGGGAGGTGGATATTCAAGTTCTTAAAATCTCTGCTCTATTTTAAAGAATCAATCAATACACATAAGTTGTTCAATGCAAAATGAGTGCACGGTAACTTAATATATTCATTTCCTCTTTCCCATTTGTACGCATTTTGCTTAACTAAGGTGTGTTGGGATCGAAATAATCAGGGCGTCATGTGAAAGTTTATAATTGTAAATCTTGGCAGCGATAAATCAGATGACACATAAACTATATTAAAAGAAATATATATTTAATATGATTTGGTCAATTCACCTACATATGAAAAAACTAATATCAAAGAAAGCATAAAAATTATGGTGCGAATAATATCCTCCTAATCAAAACTATTTAACGACTATATTGTGTTGTGTATGAGAATAAAAGATTTTCTATTTATAGAAGACGAAAACTTCTCCTACTAGAAAATGATAAATATGGTAGAGTCTTTTTCTTCAAAGAAAAACTTTTTCACCAAGAATTTTTTTTTGAAGTAAAAACACAATTATGATCAATTCAAATAAGGTAGAAATTCAGGACAAATCCTAACAAGGTGAGCATGAAAAATTATAAACAGAATTCAGGTTCAGTGCTTCAATTTCCAACACCAAACAACACAAAATGTTCTTCCAAAATTCAAAACTCTCTTCTTATTATCAATGTTAAATTTTATGTTCACATCACTCCTTTACCAGCACCAACAATAACAACATACTCAGTGTAATTTCATGAATAGGGTCTGTGGAGGATAGAGTGTACGCAGACCTTACCTTTATCTTGGGAGATAGAGAAGTTGTTTCTGGTAGTCCCCCGGCTCAAGAAAAAACATATTAAAGCAGATCAAAATAGGAAATAACGGGGAAGATGCAACTATGGCAAAGAACTATAAAAGCAAGACAAAATATTCTGAAAAAATGAACATTAACTACAACAGAATAATAAGATAATTAAAGTACGAGAAACAACAGATAGTAACTATAATCAAACGACAAGAAACTATAAAGAAATACTACACCTACTAGTATGGAAGGACAACTGAGACAACGCTCTAATAATCATTTACCAACTTCTGAAAGTATTTGACATGTAAATTGGCATATAATTTTAAAATAATAAATAAGATAAAACCTCTGTCATAATGCCATTTTACTACATTTCAAAAAAATAGAAGCCCATCAAGGAGAGTTGTAAGTTAATACTTGAATTGTCATCTTTTCGCGCCATGCTAATTTTCTCTGTATCATTTTAATTTTATCAAATATCTCCAAAGGAACAAACATAGGTATTTATGTTCCGCAATATAAACTCAGCCAAGCTTCTTTCTATAGCCGATGAGGGACAATCTAGCTAGCTGTGTTTTCAGTTAGCACAGAGCTGGGCTTTTCCATTCAATCTGAACAAAGTCCAGTTGTGCCTGGACTTATCCGTAATGGGCCGGCCTTCTTGTTTTTACTTGGTTGGGGCGAACTTCTTGCCTCCTTCTCGAGTATATATAACCTCAAAAAACAAAGTATATCATCAAGGTCACTAGCGTAAAAATATGTAGTCACTATTGGAAATCTAACTTAGAACAGTCATTTTTAAGGCAAATGTAAAATATAAAAAAAAACATTCCTAGCTAAAACATGAAAAAATCTCAGCATAGTATGCTACATTCAAAGCTTAAACAAGTGAAATAATTCAATTCGGTATTTTTGATATTTGATTTCTTAAAATATTATACCAATAATTAAACCTAATTAAATTCAATATGGTTTAATTTTTCTCTTTTCAATTTCAATTCATTCGGTTTGATAACTTCTATTTATTGGAATTGAACGAAGAACTGTAACTTTTATTCAAGGGTCGGGTGGATGGAAAAACCAAAAAGAAATCTTCACCAATTTAAGAATACATAAACTAAAAATATAATGGAGAAATGCTTGTCGATAATGTATACTTTTGTGAATATTTTGAAGTATGAATGTAACTTCAAAAAGAAACTCATATTTTTATATCTAGAAATAATTTAACTTTATGATGTGATTTACAGTTACACATTTATGTAAGACTTGTTTTGGATCACAGATTTAAAAAAAAAATCATTTCTTTCTTAAACTCCGTGCCAAATCAAATGGTGCTACATAAATTGGGAAGGAGGGAATAGTAATTTATCAAGTAATATGGAATAAATGACTGTGTCCATCAGTGTTTTTATTTAATTATTTTTTTTATTTATACGTACCGACGGACTCCCTCAATATTTCAACCTCATTTGTTTTCATTAAGATTAACACGTCTGAATCTGGATGCACATCTGAATTATTAAGATGTTGTCTCTAGATCTGAGCATTGTATGATTAAGATTGTTTGTTTTTCAACATTTGAATGTGCCTAATTTATTTATTTGTATAATAAATGAATAATAACTAAAAATAAATTAAATATTAGAAAAATATATAAATCTAATAAAATAAAATTATTATTTAGTAAAAAATGAAATATGTTAGTATCGATTGTATTTCGTCAGTTTTTTCCCTCGAAAAATGCATGTTTTTAGTACTCTTTCCTTCTCAAATTATTTATCATTTTTTTAGTTTACACGCCCCTTAAAAAATATTAATTAGGTGGGGCATTTGACCTACTTTACCCTTATTTATGTCTAAGTTATAATCTTTCTTCATTAAATATTTACTTTATTTATGTGTCATCTTCATTAATGATAAAGAGTAAAATGGAGAAAAAATATTAATTATGTCTTGAACTTCTAAAACTACAAATAATCTGAGAGAATTATTTTTAGTAACTACGATAAATAATTTGAATCGAGGAGTAGTATTGTGATGAGAAAATGAAAAGGAGCGGAGTGAGCATGTGATGACTTTCAATGCCAGTGATTAATTACTAGTACTAGCTAGCATTCTGAGTTCGAAATCATCGATCATACAGAAATTTTGTACCAAAATGTCCTAAAAGTTGTAAAGGTGTGGTATTGAAATTGAGCTGATAAACGAAACATTAATTGCATTTAATACCATTTGTTCCGACATTTATCTACCCTCTTTTTCATTAAATTGGATAGGCAAATGGCTGTAATCAATTCATGTTACTGTGACATGCTAATAGGAAAATATTTACACTTTCCCTGGACATTCTTTGGAGAAGAATATATATTAATTACCATTAAACAAATAATAATTCTGGAATATTTGAATAGGCCACAATACACAAAGTAGAATATAGAATTTAGAAGAGGAGTGATTCTTCGCTCTTATAATCAAATTAAAGGCCATGAATTCGAATTCTAAGAATAAAAAAGTTCCTACTAAGAAGTGTTCCCTTTAATAAACCTATGCGACACAAATTCAAATTAATTAATTAAACTAAAATGATTGAATATCGAATACCAAATGGTTTAGAATTACTAGAAGAGTGGATTTGGTGTAGGAAACAACGTAAGATAAACAAGAGAATGAAAATGATTTTTTCGAATTGGCTAGTATAGTAAGTACAGAAAAAAAAACATAAGTCATATAGAGTCAAGGATAAGAATTCCAGGGTGATTAACAAGTTCAAAGATGATAATAATTGTGTTTATTACTAACTAATTCACTTTGAGATGTGATTCGACAAAAAATACTTAAGAGGTATGAATACTTTGGTTGAAATGAGCAAATAAGTAAATTAAGAAACAAGAGTTGTATAATCTTGACTATCCCAGCATATATACACATCCAAAAAGCACTTTAGGACAACAGGCCACTAGTTATTTAGTCTTGTCATAAAAGGCTAAACATAAACAACAATAACATACCCAATAATCCCATAAAAATAAAAATAAGAAAAAAAAAAGCTTTTATCCATACCAAATGTTTAGATCAGACTATATTAATTTATCATGATTAGTAATAAGAAGTAAGAATATGTATTAATTAATTATATAATTAACTAACAGTTAATGACAAGACATGTATCATATATTTATTGATTTGGTGTATTTTTTATATCAAAATAACAAGGCAAACCCATACTTTAAGGTAGTCTTATCAAGGTGCTCCAAAGTTTTGTTCCCCTCAGGTTGTGTGTTTTATGCTTTTAATTATTATTTTTCAGTTAAGAATGACTCTTTAGTTCAGTTTTTCCTATTCACCTGAGAAGTTTGTATTGGTGAAATAGTGATGAGAGGACTATTGAATCTACCAAACCATGCATCAAAAAAATACTTGCAATCTACCACGAGTCCACTATACTAGTTAGGTGTCGGTGCACCATTTTAATTTGATACCATCATGGCTCGTAAACTATTTTCTGCATAAAAATAAATTCACATCATACTGAACAAGCTCTAAGAAGAAAATAGAAGGGAAGAAAAAAATTGAAGAAAGGATAATGATAATTTTCTCCATCTTTCCCTTCGTGTGGCAGAAAACGAAAAAGGAAATGCAAAATGAACATATCTTTTCCTTATGTTTTTACTATCGCAATTTTTCATAATATATAGGGCTCATGGGTAATTGGAATCTTATAGTTCGTTTGGTCAAGTATTTGTGAAGTTAAAAGTATTTATTTTCTTAAAAAATATTTGTTTAGAAAGTTGACATATTTGACTTGAGTAGCAGTAGAAGCTGCTTAAAAAATAGTTTTTCCATAAGCCTATTTGGAATTTTGACGAAGCACAAATTTTGCTCTAATATTGAAAAAAATACTTTATAAATTGATTATACACACGTAAATAAATATCTCTAAAATTACTTTTTGATAAAAATATTTATATCAAAAAATACTTTTCAAAATAAACAAATTTTAAAAGTTTGACAATGTATTGCTTCAGGTTGCTTTTCACAAGGGAAATGATATTCTATAAAAGAGGACGAAGGAGAAAGAAAAGAAAAAGAAAATATTCGTCAAACTTAAATTTGTTATTATCAAGTTAAAACTAGATGGTAGATTACTAATTGAGTCAGTGTACTAGAACAAAGAACTAAAAATAACACAAGGTCATACTACACCAAATAGAAACGGAGCAGGATTAAGTTTATTGTCTAGAAAATTCTAACCTTTTTTAAATTATTGGGTTTTCAATTAATAATTTTTTATATTAAATAAACTTCTTAAGATATATACGGAATTTTAACCAAAATTACTGGGTAAGGCAAACCTGTATGTTAAACACTAGCTCCGGCCTTGATGCCAAAATAGGAGAACAAGATCTATAAGGTGATTCTCATCTCAATAAAAACTTATTTATATTTAGTGTTTACACTAAATCATATAACTTACTATAATTAAATGACTTAATAAGGTAATCATATATCTTATTAAGATAATTATATCTCAGACCTCACGTTATGAGATTTCACTGAATATGTTGTTATTGTTAATAATGTAATCATAATTAAGTAAAAAGATACAATTATCTTTTCATAAATAAATAGTACTCCTTATGTATGATTGATTTGACGTGAATACGGTATTGAGATAAATTTCCTTTTTTTTTTCCTAGCTAGCAGAGTTCCCAGTAAAAAGGGAAAAAACAAGTAGAATTGGGTTACTATATATGGGTGATTCTTGATAAGGAAAGGCTTCATTATTATTTATTGCATTGTCTTTAAAATTATCACACAAATAATAAATTGAGGAACGACTTTATACTCTTGAATTATTATGCATATTATTGGCTGCTGTGTGAGTGTGAATCACAGTTCTAGTGGTTCCCATTGCTTCCAAACATTTTTATTCTCATTCCACCTTATTGATGGTTCTTGTCCTACTAATTTCAACAAAATCAAGTAATATATGATATTATACACTAAATTATATTTTATATTGGGTTTGGACTAATGAGTGCGTCGGCATTTGACTTTGACCTTTTCATGACCAAAATGTCCCTCAATTTGAGAAAAATGATTACTTTATGAAATTGAAAGTCAAGATGATAATTACGTTTTAAGTAATTAAAGTGACATTACAAAACCTTCACTTCCCCTCCAAGTTTCCGAAAGCGCCGATTTTTTTCCACTCGGAGAACGTCGCCGTCCCATTAAGCTGTAATCTCAAACTATCCCCCAAGAAAAGAGAAAAAACATCGTCATTCTAGATAACTAACATTATAGGCCGTGTCAATGGTATGGTTCGAACGAATATTTTATAAAATTTATATTATATGAATTTTTTGGTTATTTAATCTTGTATCATTAAAATTTGACTTTTCGAAACCGTTTCATTATTTTGGTTTCTTTTTTGTATCGATCCGATTCGGTAATTAATTCTCGATATTCATTTTGAAAAACGTCATTTAAAAGCTACAAGAAGAAGCTAGAACACGATACCATGCAAACTTTTGTAGGACTTTGGCGAAATTCTTTAGATATTGTTACCATTAAAAGGTGATGAATCAAGAGAATATGAAAGATGACATGAATATAGGTCCATTCTACTATTTTATCATAGTGTAAAATAAAGTTAAGACAAGATAAAATAATTTAGATCTCACGAGCGGTAAAAAATCAATCAACATGGGACTCAAGAACTAAGTCTATTAAGATTAAATATTTAATAAGAGTTTAAATCATACGGGAGGAAATATATCTAATATCTTGTAGTTTGCTACTCAAAATAGTTAGAATACCTTGTAGCTTACTAGTTACTAAACCCTAAATCCTAATGCTTACTTGAGATGCTAGAACTAATTTAGGTTTAATAGAGAAAACATAATAGGCATCGAAGTTGGGACTTTGGGTGTTAATTACTTGTTGGCTTGAAGTAGGCCAGTCCAGTGGGTTGGGTCAGCCCGATCCGGACCCACCCCGTCTCGATCCCCCTAAAAAAAAATTGTCGGTGTCGGGGTTCGAACTCGGGACGGGACTTGGGATCGTCCCGCCTGTCCCGATCCCGACCCGCCCCCCTCCCCCTATGCAAAAATAACCGTGTCAACAACGGTCAAATTTTGATTTTGACCGTTGTGCAACGGCTATAACGGTTATTTTTGCCCCTACCCCTTAATATTTATTTTTAACCCCTAAGTTAATATATTTACACTTTAATCCTATTTCTCAACTATAAATACCTCATTTTTCTCATAAATCTTCCTACCATCTCTCTAATCTAATCTAATCTCTCAATTTATTTCTACAATTCTACAAATTTTCCTACTATTAAATATTATATCAAAGTTAAAAAATTGGGAGTGAAGTTGGCGACTAGCTTGAGGATCATCCATCGAGCAAAGATTCAATTTTCAACCTCGATGTTACGTCGGCGTTTGGTACCTTCGTTCCTTATTTAAATTATTATTGTTACTTTATTTTAATTATCGCACTTAATTTCATTATCTTTAAATATTTATTTGCATAATTAAAATGGAAGGATTAAGAGGTATGTTTAAGGGTAAGGGTAAGGCTTATTCTAGTATGGGTAACAAGGGCAGTGGTACTTCTTCCAGTAATCCTATTCCTAGTCCCGATGATTTAATTGATTTCACTCATATAGATGAAACTGCTTTTTAATGATATACCATTAGATGATGAGGTAGATGAACCAAACTTTAATTTAGATGAACCACTAGATGACACACCCACTAGTGCACCTCAACCTTAGTCTCAGACTGAGTCTTAGCCTGAAATTGAAACCTGAATGCCTCTTATTCCCCCTAGTATGAGTCGAGGCCCCACGAAGGACACGAAGACTTACTGAAATACTGGAGGCAGAATGAGAATACATTTTCGACACTAGCAAAGATGACCTGAGATGTTTTGAACATTCAAGCGTCATCAACAACGTCTGAAAGCGCTTTTTCTGCTGGGGATTTCAATTAGGATAACACATACATTCATTAGCAAAATACGCATTGGAGATTGCAGCTTTTTTAGAGATTGGATTCGAGAAGAGCGTAGAAGGTGCGGTCAACCGGAGATCAACGAAGAAGAAGACAACAACTACAACGAAATCTTGTCTGAGGGAATAGGAAGCGACGTCGAACAATTTGACCGACAAATTCCAATTCCAACCGAAGATCCTCAAGACATTGTGAGGGAATTAGAAAAAGTATAGTTAACTATGTAATTTTTTTAATTGCAAGTTTACTATGTGATTTGCAACTTTTGAATACCACATAGTTGCAATTTTGAAATTGTATTACCAAAAAATCATATTTCTATTAAATAATATAAGAGGCACAAAAACAGCCTTGTGATGTTTTTAATACACTATCTTGTTCAATTATTGAAGTATTTATATATATTATTGTTTAAAATTAAGTGGCAAAAAAAGGGGTCCAAATCCCGATCCCGACCCGTCCCCCCAAATCCCGGCACCTCTACCAACGGGATGTGGGACGGGACGGGACCTCTTCCCGTCCCGCCTATCCCGGCCCGCCAGGCCTGCAGAACCCAAGTCCCGACCCTCCCCCCCGTCCCGCCAGGACACGCCCCGCCCCGCCCCATTGGACAACCCTATCTTGAAGTTGCTTCTATCATCCCAAACCCAAGACGTAAATTTTAATTTCATTATTGTTAAACCTAATACATAAAATATATTTTACATATATAAATTATTCGGTGCGGTTGAATTTTCTCAGTTTATTGTTGTGAAATTAAAAACCTACCTAGTTATTCGAAATTGTTATAACTTTATATGAAAACCTACAACTTTATTACAAAAAATTGAAAATTAATTTGGTATGATATGATCCGGTTGCTTATATCTGTTTTAAAAGAGTCATTGGCACCCCTAATTAACATGTCTAGATACTTAAAACTTATTTCGAACATATATATATATATATATATATATATATATATATATATATATCCAGTACATATTTAATTAATCATCATTTATTAAAAGACAAACTTTATATAAAAAATACATGTTGATAACGCTCAATCGCAGTCTTTCAGCAGCTCAAGTCATATTCGTTGCCTTAGGTTTAACTCTTTCTGCCTGAATATGTACTACAAGCTCTTATGATATGTGTATATCTAGTAGTAGCAGGCATAACTGAGAACATAAACAAGATGAAGATTAGGAGTGGACACTTACGATTCAACGCTATCGCACGATCAAGATTAAGAAGAAAAGTAATCATCTTAAATATCTTGTAGCCTTCTGCTTATAAGTATGGTACACAACACACCCATAAATAAGACTCTACTAGATATGGCTTGCAGACTCCCTATGATAGACCGGCTCTGATATAAGATTTGTCATAGCCCAACCTTGGAGGGGTGGCCAATACTCAGCACCCGAGGGCCTGAGCGAACCAACTGTAGCATCCTAAAACCTGTGATATGAAGCTAGGGCTGACAAGGCCTCTATATAACTATAACAAGACAAGAATGAAAGACAACCTGCAAATAGAAGAGTCCCAACACAGTATATACAGATAACCAAGGTTGACAAGGCTATAAGAAGAGTACTACAACTAACAAAGGGCTGACAAAGCCACGACAAAACATATACACATCATACACTATCTGCAAGTCTCTAGGAGTGCTATAATACATCAACAGGTCGGGACAGGGCCCCGCCATATCCAAAATACTAGGAATATGTACAACAGGGTCTATCGACTCCTGAAATGCAACTCTGGAGAAGTGAAATGTGATGACCAACAGCTGAAACAAACAATCTACTAAGAAGGAGTGCCGCCCTGCCTATCTATATTGTGGGCATGAACACAGTGTCCCAGAAAAGGACATCAGTACGAAAGATGTACTAAATACATAAAGAAGATAATATATGTAAACAAAACACATACGTAAGAGATAAGGGTACAGAAGTTAACCTGAAACTCACAATAAATCTCTAAGGGCATACTCTGTCACATGTATTATATATATATATATATATATATATATATATATATATATATGCATTTCTATAAAAATGAAGTCGCTCAATGGGGCTAATCATATCATAGTATATTGTACTCGGACTCGATGAGGACTCGGTCGTACCCAGCCTTAATAGGACTCGATAATGACAAAACCAACTGCATTGGTGAACGCATATAAGCGTCATACCCGACTGACTATAGCACGGCTCGGTAAGAAAATAGATATGTATATATAAGTGCAATGTAAGACAAACTCCCAAGGACATCACAAGTAGAGCTGAAGTGACCTATCGTCGTTATTCCCAGACTATTATTATTGGCGCTACATTCATGAGTCTTAATACAACCATTCTGGAACGTATAGAATGCGAGAGATGCTATGGATTAGAAGTATCCAAAGGAGTAGGATCATTTAAGTAAGAAAGGCTTATCGTTATTTAATTTCACAAAATGGAACTCTATTCAAAAAAACAATTTCGTCAAATCATGCCAAGAATGAAAGTTGCCCCACATACCTTGTTGATGAAGCTAGTACATTTTGTGGAGCCTTGAACGTAGTGTGGACGATTATCTACATTAAATGAGGAGTTTGTATTAATATCGAGCTTATATATTATAAGAGATTTCATTTAGGAAATTCATCAACCAACTTGTGTGTGTGAAGTCCTCAAGTTAACTTATCATGGATTCTTGCTCAAATTAACACCACCATCTTCCATAACTCCTTTCCTCAAATTAAGAACTTCACCAGCATGATTCAACACCACTATTTACTCTTAATGTCAAACAACAAACTCAAATAACAAGTTGGCATAACTTCATACAACAAGAGATGTTCTTCCAAGTTCATATCACCAAACTCCTATAATTCCCAAGTTACCTCCATCAATCCATCAAGCTAAGTTAAGAGAGCTAAAGGACACATAAAAAGGGATGAAACTTTACCTTAAATGTCCAAGAGAGCTCCTACTTCACACATTTTTTCAAGTCTCCAAGAATCCTAAGCTCAAGCCACAATCTAATGGGAGTTTCCTTGATGATCCAAGCTTCCTAAGGATAAAGTTACTTTAAAATCTTCAAGAATGACCCTTGATTGATATGATTACCTTAAGAGAGTGTTTGAGAGCATATATATTTAATTTGGGGTGGAGATAAAATAAAATGATGAGGGTTTTCGAGATTGAGCTTATATAGCCAATTCCACCGCCTCCATTCTGCAAAGGGATCTACGCCGCATATCACCATCTGCTGCCGCATTTCCCACCGCAGATGGTGGCAGAAAGTTGGCCAAACTGAGTCCTAGAAATGCGAGCAGATCCGAGGGGCATATTAGGTTCTGCGACACAAAACGCTTAGTGTATCGCTGAAATTTAGTCAATCTTCATCGAGTTGTACTTCCTTTGGCCCTATTGACTTTTAACCTTTCCGAAACCATTCCTTAACCTCCTTATACGTCATATGAACCTTCGGAAACAATTTTAAATCCTCAAGATTCAAGTCGAATGACTATACTCTCATTCGGGTACGAAACTACGGGGTGTAACATGGTATTTGTTTGTAGGTAGACTTATATCACTTAATTATGGTTAACCAATTTATACTCCCACTTTATTAAATCATTTGACTATGATAAGTCGAATTGGCTTAGTGTAAATAATCGATGTGCATAAGTATTTACCTATTAGCTATTGTGTTTACAACAATTATAAATAAATGCTCCCTTTTACTAGTCCAATATATACTTTTTATTTTTCCCGTTAAAAGAAATATTTATCAAGTTATTATTTTACTAAGTTGTGCATATTAGTTATCCTTTTAAAATTTAATTATTTGACTAATAATACTCAATCATTCAATTATTACGGTAATTAATTTACTTGCACCGAATGTTTACATAAAACACACTACTTTATCATGGTAAGTCATAGTTTAGTTACTCCCTCCTTTCATTTTTATTGTGATTTTTTAGTCTTTTAATTTGTTCAAATTAAAGAAGTTTTTAAGAAACAAAGAATGTAGTTACGTTTTTCTTCTTCTTCTTTAAGATTACCCTTATCTAATATTCTGATACCAGGTGTTACATGTGTGATTTTCAAACAATTGACAGCGTGAGGTTTGTCCGTGCGTGACAGTCAAGTCGTGCCTTGGCTCAGCCAAAATTTGGGATGTTTGGTCTCTAACTCGAATTTAGACAGCAATAATTATAGTAAGATCTTTGAATGTTTTTAGACAGCAAAAGATGAAAGAAAAGCAACATAAAAAATAAAGAACCCAAGACAGGCTTGCAAGAAATTCAATTCTCAACTTGTATTATTAAAGAGAATACAAAAACACTCCAATTTCATACTACCTTGGCGCAAAATTGGTCGGTTGGCGCCAAAACTCGACAAGCGTGCTCGTGTGTCGTGCACACGTGTGCTCGTGTGGCGGTTGGATAGTTTCCTGATTGTCAGTCGAGTTGGTCATGGTGGCTTGGGCGATTGCCTTTGTATTTCGAGTAAGTATTAATCAAATTTACAAAAAAAACTTTTGAAACTTCTTGATATTTTTCTATGCATATATAAAAATTCTGTTAGTAAAATAACTCACTTAAATTTAATGTAATAACTAGATCAGTAAAAATGTCCAAGGAGGGAGTATTTTGAGGTACATGGAGAACCATGGCTGATTCTTTTGAATAGAATATTCACAAATTTCAAATTTTCTCATTTTCCATAAATAAATAAATAAGACACAGCCGTGTGAAAACTCAATGTCAAACACTTATTGAGGCACGGAATTCTATGTTTAATCTCATTTTTGGACCAACCTTGGTCACATATATAATCCACCAAATTCTACCTTTTTCTACTACTACTCTATTAACACAACAACATTCTTTAACCATGAAAAGTCTTTTTCATTTCTTTTTCTTCTTCTTCCTACTCTTCACCTCTCCAATAATACTACCACTCCACGCCATCCGGCTACCACCACGGGCACAATTTTCCGGTCCATCGACGACGAAAAAACAACAAGTTTTTCAACCTCATCAAGCGAGTGCTCCGCTTGCTAGAGATTTTGGATCCGATAAGAGGAGAGTTCCCACTGGACCAAATCCTCTTCACAACAAGAAAATAAAGACTTGAAAATTAATTACTATGTCAAATGAAGAATTAATTCTTCATTTTTTGTTTGGTGGAGACTACTGTTTTATCCATTTGAGGTATAGTAATTAATTTTAATTTTCATTCATTAGTAGTTTTCGTCTGTATTATATTGGTGAGTCAAATTTTCCATTCACCAATTTCAATTTTGTACAAAATATTATAGAAAGCTTATTTTTACACATGTTCGTAATTTGTCTTAATTCCGTAACTTGGTTTTATTTTCAGTTAGGTTATTTTTAGTATGCTTATGTAGATTTTGCGAGAGGAAGGAACATGTGGTGTTTGTTAGACTTAATAATTTACTATTGGAAAAACAGTTTGATTTGATTATTATATCACTCTTTTTTCTTGTACTATTTTAATTACTTTGTAAAAATGGTGTTTTGGTACCAAGTACTTAGCCTCAGAATTAATGAATATTTAGAAGAAGAAAAAAACAAATTAAACAATTCTCTTATTTTTCTTCTGGTCACCCTTCATAGTTTCTTCAATGTTGTCATTGCTACATAGTAAAGTTCTATCAGAATCTGCTTGATTAAACTTAAAGAAGTGTAGTACAGATTAAATTTAGATATTCATTGAGACAATTTTTCAAACTTAAAGAAAGAAAAACAAAAGTCTCACTAGTAATTAGCTAGCTATCGACTGTAATTTGTTATTTTTATCACATCGAGATCCATGCAATAAGATCCATAATATATCTAGCTCTTTCAAAGAAAAAACACACTTTTTCCAAGAAAAAATCCCTTTATCGATGCTTTTCCATTCAATAAAAATGGAGAAACAATTTCAGGTAAAAGCGATTTTTCAATAAGATTAATTAAGAAAGGACAATAAATAAATGAAATATCATTTCAAAACTCGATTAATAGTACTTTTGATCCCTCAATTATGTTGAATATGGTAAAGCAGTACGAGAAGTAAATAAATATTACAAGTGTTCGAAAGGATAAACAAACATGTCAATATTCAGAACTGCCGCAAGCTTGTTGAGTCTTGAATCTTGATAACCTGAAATCAAGAAACACTAAATCTGAATTGTTACAACAGTGTGCTGAGTCGAGAGATGGCTCTCTGTCCTTAAGATAAGATTGCCATGTATATATGTTTTTACGTTAACGGGCAATAGTCTCCCAAGATAAAACAACAACTAATCAACACTACAAAGCAAATAGGTTGATTCTGACGAAGAAAAAAAATACGAAACGACTTGCTGAAAAAATTAAAAGGGAAGGAAGAGTTTCTGTTTTGTCACTGTTTCTGCGGACAGAATCTGTGTTGTTTCTCTTCTGTTTTTGTCTCTGTGTGTATAATGTGTCTCATTTTTCTGTGTATATATCTGTATTTCTATGTCACACAATTGAGCCAATAGGCATCAATATATAACATAAGGGGAGGGACTCCTCAACTGCCAAGACATGGTTGTTAATGGCCATTGAATGAGGGATTTAAACAGCCAAGTAATGACTGTTTATGGCCATTGAAGGAGGGTGTAATTCAGCCAAGTAATGGCTGTTAATGGAGGGAATTAATCAGCCATTACGTCAATGCACAACAACGCCCCAAAAAATCAACTCCAACGATAGACAGAAAGTTTCTGCCTACCGTCGTTCCCAAATTCAACATTCCAGAAACTCTTGGGACTAAACTGTAAATATTAAATAATTTGGAAGACTATCAGAAGAAGCCCAAGACCCAAGACCCACGACCCAAGCTCGGACGGGACAGGCGGCGGCGGCGCGCGTGTGGGCTTTGCCTTGAACCCAAGCACATGTAGATCCTCCCTCCTTTAAACACATGGGTTACCCCTTGGGGTCCCAAACCCTTAGTCAATTTTGAGACTTATAAAGAGAGCAATTCTTCATTTTCCCACTGATGTGGTAGATTTGTGCCACACCATATTTTCATGCCTCAAACACCTTACTTCGTGGACCAATATCTCTTTCATTTCTCAACGAAATTTGACGATTCTTGGCCCTACAGTCATCTACTCACTTAGTAGATTATGCACGTGTGAAGAGACAAATCATTCAACATGCGGAACCCTAGTGTTTAAGTCATTAAATAAAGGTGGACGCACCTCCCCACCAAAGGCAAATTTCCAACAAATTATTGGTAAGATTCTGATTTTAGTCCTTAATTATGATATCTAAGTAAGCACATTAAATTTCAATTAATTGAATCGTGTACGTTTGATCTGTTTACTTGTAAATATTCACAAATTTATCATAACTACTAACCGTTTCACTACTTAATTACTCTTAAGATATATTTAATATTTAGTGTTATTTCATATTTAACGGTAATATAATTCTCTAATTAGCCAAATATAATATATTTTTCACATAAAGGACCAAAACGAACATTCTATTTAATTGTATTTGTAGATTAAATATATTTAATTATATATTATAAGGACCAAGTGAAAAAATTATCAATAACGTAAGAACTAGAAATATATCTCTTTCAAAATTTTGTCAGTTTCCCAATTAGGGGAGGGGATGAGGGGTTGGCTCTCGACTCGTTTTCACCAATTTACAGTAACAGAAAATCAACTTGTATCAACCAATCAAATTTGTTGAATAATTAGTATTAATCATCTAGATTCTAATATTGATAAATCGATTTTAATTAACATGTTTGCTATGTAAGGTATGATCTTGTTTGCAAAACATAAGAAATCAAAGTATTTTGGCCTCTCTCATATTTCATAAACCAATCCAAAAGGGGGTTGATTAGAAAATTATGATAACTCATTGATTCATCTGGTATCTAAATATATGATTCGTTTCTAAGTTTACTAGATTAAAAATTTATAACATTAAAAAATAAATAGACACAATGTCACATTCGGTAAAGATTTATGGTTAATGTTGGAAGGGGTATGAATGATATATAAAGGAAGTGTACAGACAGCCCAGTGTATCATAATGGACCCAAAATTTAAATAAGAATCATAAATATAATAATCATATTAATATCATACAACTACCCAGCACTTAATATCACTAGCCTTTCATTAATTCATACAGAGAATGAACAGTACCTAGCTGGCTCCTCATCTTCTACTCCCTTAATTAAATGCTGGAATAAGTCCTCCTTTTCCCTTCTTTATTCATATACTACTATAATATATTCCCTCGGACCTCGGTCTCATGGTAATTTTCACTTTTCAAAATATTAATAAAAAAATAATAATTAATAATTTTAAATATATCTCGTTTATAATTGTAAGTTATAGCATTTTTAATATAACTTTAATTTATAATATTAAGTTAATTTAATTCAATTAATTATGAAAGTTAGTCAAAATTTACTCTCGAAATATGTTACAATTATAACGAATGGAGATGTAATTCCCCCGGGTGCCCTTTGATCATTTGTTGACCCTTCCCAGCAACAGGTCACCTTTAAACTATTGGAACTTTGCCAATAAAGAAAATGAGAAAAATATTGTCTCCTAAGTATATATTTACTCTGTAGCCTTTGGCTATAGAATTTGAGAGCATGATTTTATATTTTAATTTTAAATCGATGTTTGTGTATGAAATTTATTCAAAATTTCAACTTCAACTTTAAATCATGATCTCAAATTTAAAATTCTCCAAAAAGTAGGATTTGAAATTTCAAATCATGATTTCAAAAAATTTTAAATGTAAAACTTGACTCATAAATTTATATTTTATAAAAAAAGACCCATCATTTTATATTTCGTAAAAAAAGACTCATGCTCGACGTGAAGAGATTGTCCGTACTATGTGAAAAAAATTATATTAAAGAATAGTTAGTAACTACTATTGTTGAATTTTTAAAGTGGATCTTTGTAAAATTATGTGTATTTAAAAATTTATAATAGAATGTAATCGGAAGCATTTATTTATAAAAAGAATATGAATGCCTTAAGATATTCCGATACCTTATTTATAAACTATAATTTGCTCATTTGGTAAGATTGTATAATGTTGGGGAAATTTTGATAGATTTCACAACTTATGAGTTCTTATATTTATAATGAAAAAAATACAACTTAAAAAATCTAAATTGTATGTCCATACAAAATTTTAACTTCGAATCATGATTTAAAATCATGTCCATACGGGCCCTTAAGTTGACCTGATTTCGTTAGTTTCTTTTAGAACTATTTGTATGGATCTAAGTTATAATTATTCAGTTGGTAATTTTTTTTAGTAATAAGTTAACATTTTTTACATTTTATTATCAATTAGAACAATTTTGACTTGTACCTTTGCAATGAAATGAATAAGCAAGCTCAATTCTTAATATATTTTTTTGGATGTATGATCATATTTTTTTGAAAATTATATCTCATCACCTCAAAAAGAAAGTATTCATATGACTTCATTTCAATTAGTTTAGCTTAATCTTTTTTCATTTCGTGGTTTAATTTCTGCTTTGAGACTTCATTAATTCGAATTTGTGTCTGAAAGTCTCTTTTTGAGAGTAAAACGTTTCCTATTAAAAAGCTCAATCTTGAGATTAAGTGAAAATTTTGAATCGATCCATTTGAATTAATAGACTTGATTGGTAAAAAGTAGTCTAATAGTATAGGGAAAAAAGAAAAAAATTAGGGACATTTATTTAAGCTAAACATACATGTGAAAAGACTTGAATTCTCGTACTCTCAATACTATTAGTCGTAAGTATGTACTAGAAATTATTTTGTTGAAGAATAGTAAAATACGTTTTGGCAAAAGCAAGATTCTAGCTAAAATGCTATTTCCAGAAGAGGACAAATGGGTGAGCAAGGTGATGCCACTTTTCAATTTGCTAACCAAGTAAAATAAGAAGGCCGGCCCATTATGGATAAGTCCAGGTACAGCTGGGCTTTATTCAGATTGAATGGGAAAGCCCAGCCCCGTGCTAACTGAAAACACAACTAGCTAGTTTCTCCCACATCGGCTACAGAAAGAAGCTTGGCTGAGTTTATAATTTTAGGGCTGGCCAGTGGGCTGGTCTCGTCCCGACCCGTCCCAACCCGCCCCAGACCCGCCAGTCCCGACCTGATCCCGCCCGAAACCCTTCCCCCCTTTGCAAATATAGTTGTTGCACCAATGTCCATTTTACATTTTGGCCGTTGTGCAACGACCATTTTTGGCCTCCCCACTCCCCCAACCCCCTACCCCCTTAATATTTATTTTTAACCCATAAGTTATTATATTTACACTTTAACCCAATTTTTCAACTATAAATACCTCATTTTCTCTTCATCTTTCTCACAAATCTTCCTATAATCTCTCTAGTCTCTCAATTTATCTCTCTACAAGTCTACATTGTCTACTAAATATTCAATTTTATTTATTCATTTGGAAATTGGGAGTGAAATTGACAACTAGCTTGAGGATCTTCCATCGAGCAAAATTTCAATTTTCAACCTCTCGATTACACGTCGACGTTACGTCGGTGTTTGGTACATTCGTTCCTTCATTAAATTATTATTGTTTGTTTATTTTATTTAGCGCACTTAATTTCATTTACTTTAATTATTTATTAGTATAATTATAAATTTATAATGGAAGAATTTAAACGTATGATTACGGGTCGGGGTCATGCTTCTTCTAGTAGGGGCAACAAGGGCAAGGGTCATATTTCTAGACAGAATCATATTCCTACACATGATGATTTTGTTGATACTGAACATTTTCCTACAATACCATTAGATTTAGACGAGGAGTTATTTTCTGGAACTCAAGAAGACTTTAATTTAGACGATGATCTAGATGATACACCCACTAATGTAGATGACAACACACCCACTAGTGCACCTTCAACTGAAATGTCTCCTATTCCCCCTAGTATGAGACGAGGTCCAGAAAATGACCATTAAAATCAGACGCATGGATATTTTTTGATATGGACGTAGAGAATCAAGTAGCTAGATGTAAAATTTGTAAAGATGTTTTAAAATTTAAAACTGGAAAAGGTCACGGTGGGACGGGGGGTTTAATGAGACACGTAGCAAGGGATCATCCAGCTAGGTATGCCCAGTACGAGGCTTCAAAATCGGGTGCGCAAACGCCCGCTCCATCGGGACAAGGTTCACATACTGATACTGTTCCGGACCAAGTACACGGTCAAATTAACCATATGACGGGGGGAATTGTAGGCCCTAAATACAATAAACATAGAGACAGGGAAGCAATAGCAAAATTAGTTGCTGTGGAGGGTTTGCCTTTTTCATTTCCTTCATCTCCCGATTTTATTCATTACATTAGAGATATGTATAATCCTGCTTTTAACGGTTTTCCCAGATCAACTGTTAAAAGAGATGTATTTAAATTCGCACATGAATATCAATAGTATTTACGTTATTCATTTTATCATTTTAATGGCAAAGTGGCTATCACTTCCTATATAGGCCGTAGTACTAACGGCCATGATTATTTAACGGTAACTTGTCATTGGATAAAATATAAATGGTCTATGCAAAAACGTATCTTAGCGTATAGATATATAAATGATAGGCACACTGGTACTTTTATTGCAGATAATATTTATCAAGTGAGCGATTATTACAGAATAACTGATAAAATTATGACTATTACATTAGATAACGCTTCTTCTAACAATTACGCTATTACAATTTTAAAAAATAGTTTAACTCCATCTTTTTCAGATCATTTTCATATAAAATGTGTGTGCCATATATATAACTTAATTGTAAAAGATGGTCTATCCCTTTTTGAAGACATTCTTAGTAAAATACAATTTGATATAAACTTTATTTTTTAAAATAATAGAATACAACGAAGAAAAGAATATAAAAAAAACTTGTCACGATTGCCAACTTCTTTATAGAAAAATTCCAGAAGAAGTACCCATTAGGTGGAATTCTTTATACGAGCAACTACTTGTTGCTTATGACTATAGAAAACCTATAAGTTTATTTTTTAACTCTCATAATCAAAATCCAGCTGATATGGTTGTAGATAGCGATTGGGTAAAAATTTCCGAACTTATTGTATTTTTAGAGAAATTTTTTCAAGCAAAAAAAGAATTTTCCGGTATATATTATCATACTATTTCAGCTATGTTGTTTTATATAGCTCTAATATTTTTATTACTTAGTGAATATATGGAAAAACCAGCTTATATGGCAGCTATTAAAAAATGTTTATCAAAATAAAAAAATATTTTATTCCTATTCCCACTATTTATATTATTGGTGTTGTATTAAATCCGACTATTAAAATAGACGGTACTAAATCACTTATTAGAACTATTTACGATTGTATAGAAGCACTACCACCTCCAAGTCCAAAAAATCCAAATCACCCACCACCTATTGAACAAACTAAAGAAGAAGTGTTGTCTATCATAGAAGACCAATGCAAAAAAGTATATAGGTTTTACCAACAAAAAGTGCTAGTAACCTACCGGCTTCCATACCATCTTCTTCTTCTTCTTCTTCAACACAACCTCACAAAAGACATGCTGTTTCTGCGGCTAGTATTGAAAGCCTCAGAAATATAATGTGCGGCCGTACCGCTACTAACCAAATTAGCGAGTTTGATATTTTTGTTTGGAGGGTTCTGTACCGTACCAAGCAGTTCTCAATGAAGAAGGACGTGAAGACTTGTTGAAATACTGGAGGGGGAATGAGAAGACCTTTCCGACACTTTCAATGATGGCCCGAGATGTTTTGAACATTCAAGTGTCATCAACTGCGTCTGAAAGCATTTTTTCTGCCGGCAGATATCAAATATGAGACCACAGACACTCATTAGCCGGAGACAGCTTGGAGATTGTAGTATTATTCAGAGATTTGATAGGAGCGGAGCGGAGAAGGTGCGGTCAACTGGAGATCAACGAAGAAGAAGACGAAAACTACAACGAAATCGTATCCGAAGGTGGTGGAAGCGACGTGGATCAATTTGACCAACATATACCAATTCCTACCGAAGAACCACAGGAAATTATCAAGAAACTAGAACATGTTTTTTTCAGAATGTAATTTTTTTAATTGCAATTTTACTATGTAATTTGCAACTTTTGAACAACACCATAAAGTTGTAATTTTGACAATTGTATTTGTATTACAAAAAAATCATATGTCTATTAAATAATATAAGAGGCACAAAAATAACATTGGGATGTTTTTATTACACTATCTTGTTTAATTATTGAGTTTTTTTTATATATATGTTATTTTTTAGATTAAGTGCAAAAAAAAAAAATCGCTCGGGATCCCGATTCCGACGGGATCAGAATC
The DNA here is from genome assembly GCA_029783415.1 of Anisodus acutangulus. Classification (NCBI taxonomy): domain Eukaryota; kingdom Viridiplantae; phylum Streptophyta; class Magnoliopsida; order Solanales; family Solanaceae; genus Anisodus; species Anisodus acutangulus. The sequence continues at coordinate 56,694,338 of CM056491.1, forward strand.
GGAGCGGGACTTCGGCAAATCCCGCCTATCCCGATCCCGCCCTTTTCCCCCCTCCCGACCCGACCCGATCCCGCCAAACCCGGCCCGTCCGTCCCGAGCCCGGCCAACCCCTAGTTTATATTGCGGAACATGAACACATGTGTTAGTCCCTTTGGGCACATCTGATAAAATTGAAACCATATGGAGAAGATTAACATAAAGGATGATATCCACGAATCAATAAATGGTCCAATTATTTTATCTGAAACAAGTTTGTTGCTCATATTGGTTTTAACTTGAGTCAAATATAAGGGTGGCCAGTGGGTCGGGTTTGGGGCGGGTCCCAGCGGGACTGGGAAAGGGTTGGGACCGATCCACTGGCCTGTCCCGTCCCGTTCCTCATCCCGACGGAAAAGGGGATCGGTGTTGGCGGTGCAGGGCTGGGTCGGATCCGGAATTCTTTTTTTTTTAGACACTTAATTTCAAATAAACACTTAAATAATTGAACAAGATAGTGTAATAAAAAAATTTCAAGACTGTTTTTGTGCCTCTTATATTATTTAATAGAAATATGATTTTTTTTGTAATATAATTTCAAAATTGCAACTTTGTGGTGTTGTTCAAAAGTTGCAAATCACATAGTAAAATTGCAATTAAAAAAATACATAGTTATAAACACCTTTTCTAATTTCTTCACAATGTTTTGTGGTTCTTCAGTTGGAATTGGAATTTGTTGGTCAAATTAGTCGACGTCGCTTCCAGTTCCCTTGGACAAGATTTCATTGTAGTTTAAATCTTCTTCTTTGTCGATCTCTGGTTGACCGCACATTCTACTCTCGCTCGTATCCAATCTCTGAATAAAACTGCAATCTTCAAGCTGTCTCCCGCTAATGAGTGTTTGTGCTCTCCTATTTGAAATCTTCCGGCAGAAAAAACTTTTTCAGACAATGCTGATGACGCTTGAATGTTCAACACATCTCGGGCCATCTTTGCTAGTATCGAAAATGTCTTTTCATTTTTCCTCCAGTAATTAAACAAGTCTTCACTTCCTTCATTGAGAACTGCTTGGTACGGTACAACACCCTATAAAATAAAAATATCAAACTCGCTAACTTGATTAGCAGTGGAACCACTAAACATTCTATTTCTAAGACTTTCAATACTATCCGCAGAAACAATATGTCTTTTATAAGGTTGTATTGAAAAAGAAGAAGAAAAAGAGGAAGAGGAGGATGAGGAGGTATAGAAGTCGGTTGGTTGCTAGCACTTTTTTTTTTGTAATGCATATATACTTTTTTGCATTCATCGTGTATGCTAGACAAAACTTCTTCTTTAGTTGGTTCCTTAGGTGATTTTTCATTTGGATTTTTTGGAGTTGGAGGTGGAGTACTGTTATACAATCATAAATAGTTTCAATAAGTGTTTTACAACCGTATATTTTAATAGTCGGATTTAATACAACACCAATAATATAAATAGTGGGAATAGGAAAAAAAATATTTTTTTAGTTTGATAAACATTTTTTAATAGGTGCCTTATAAGATGATTTTTTCATATATTCACTAAGTAACAAAAATATTAAAGCTATATAAAATAACATAGTTGAAATAGTAGGATAATATATACCAAAAAAATTCTTTAGTTGCTTGAAAAAATTTCTCTAAAAATTCAATAAGTTCTGAAATTTTTCACCAATCACTATCTACAAGCATATCAATTGGATTTCGATTATGTGCATTAAAAAATAAAGTTATAGGTCTTCTATAATCGTAAGCAACAAGTAGTTGTTCATATAGAGAATTCCACCTAGTCGCTACTTCTTCAGGAATTTTTCTAAAAGGTAATCCACAATCGTGATAAAAAAAATGATATTATTTTTTTCTTTGTATTTTATTACTTCTAAAAATAAAGTTTATAGCAAATTGTACTTTATTAAGAATGTCTTCAAAAAGTGATAGACCATCCTTTACAACTAAGTTATAAATATGGTACGCACATTTTATATGAAAATGATTAGAAAAATATGAAGTTAATAGATCTTTTAAAAGTCTCACAGCATAATTATTAGAAGAAACATTATCTAACGTAACCGTCATTATTTTTTCAGTTATACCACAATAATCATAAACTTGATGAATATTTTGTGCAATAAAATTTCCAGTGTGCCTATCATCAATATATCTATATGCTAAAATACGTTTTTGCATAGGCCAATTATATCTATTCAATGATATGCTACATTTAAATAATCATTGGCGTTAGTACTACGACCTATATCAGAAGTGATAGATACTTTGCCAGAAAAATGATATAATGCATAACGTAAATATTGTTGATATTCATTTGAAATTTAAAAATGCCTCTCCTAACAGTTGATCTAGGAAAATCGTTAAAAGCAGGATTATACATTTATCTAATGTAATGAATAAAATTTAGGAGATGAAGGAAATGAAAAAGGCAAACCCTCCACCGCAACTAATTTTGCTATTGCTTCTCTATCTATGTGTTTATCGTATTTATGACCTACAATTCCCCCTGTCGTCGGGTTAATTTGACCCTATACTTGGTCCAGGACACTATGTGAACCTTATCCCAACTGAGAGCGCATTGGCACACCCGACTTTGTAGCCTCGTATTCATCCCACCTAGTTTTGTGAAAGCTTTGTACATGTCTCAATAAGCTTCCCGTCCCACCCTGACCTTTTCCGATTTTAAATTTATAAATATTTTTACAAATCTTACATCTAACTACTTGATTCTCTTGGTCCCTATAAAAAAAATCCCATGCAGCTGATTTTAATTTTCATTGTATGGGGCCTCGACTCATACTAGGGGGAATATGAGGCGTTTCAGTTTCAGTTTGAGGTTGAGACTCAGTCTGAGGTTGAGACTCAATCTGAGGTTGAGGTTGTTGAGGTACACTAGTGGGTGTGTCATCTAGATTATCGTCTAAATTAAAGTCTGGTTCAGTTGCAGAATATATCTCATCGTCTAATGGTATATCATTAAAACATCAGGTTCATCTATATGAGTGTAATCAATCAAATCATCCTGACTAGGAATATGATGACTAGAAGAAGTACCCTGCCCTTGTTACCCCTACTAGAAGAAGCACCCTTACCCTTACCCTTAATCATACGTCTAAATCCTTCCATTTTAATTATGCAAATAAATAATTAAAGATAATAAAATTAAGTTCGATAATTAAAATAAAGTAACAATAATAATTTAAAGAAGGAACGAATGTACCAAACGCCGAAGTAACGTCGATGTGTAATCGGGGTTGAAAATTGAAACTTTGCTCGATGGATGATCCTCAAACTAGTTGCCAACTTCAGTCCCAATTTTTGAACTTTGATACAATTATACAAATGAGCAAATAAAATAAAATATTTAGTAGACAATGTAGACTTGTAGAGAGATAGATTGAGAGATTAGAGAGATCATAGGAAGATTTGTGAGATAAAATGAAGAGAAAATGAGGTATTTATAGTTGAAATATTGGGTTAAAGTATAAATATACTAACTTAGGGGTTAAAAATTAATATGAAGGGGTAGGGGCCAAAAATGGCCGTTGGAACCGTTGCACAACGACCAAAATTTAAATTTGGCCGTTGTTGTAACGGTTAGTTTTGCAAATGGGGAGTGGGGATCGGGACGGGGTCGGGGCGGGGCGAGTCGAAGCGGGACGGGCCCGGACGGGACGAAGCCAGGTTCCGTCCCGATTTCGAGTCCCGACACTGTAATTTTTTTTAAGGGGATCGGGGTCGGGTCGGTATCGGGCCGACCCATCCCACTGAACAGCCTTAGTCAAATACTTTGAGGGATATGATCCGTTATCGGAATAACCACAAATTGCTATAACAAGCTTTAGATCTCAACCTATCCCTATTTATATATGCTGGGAGCTATCAAAATCCTGGTGCAGTACTAGATATGGCTAAGGTCTTAAATCCATTTTTAGGATCTCTCAAGAAAGAAGCTGGTTGGGAAATTACGTGGCAGATAACATGTCTTTTATTTAATGGTAATTTTCTGCCGATCAAAACCTAATTTGGACAAAGAAAAATGAGAGAAACGAGTGAGAAGAGAAAAGTGAGAACGATGTAAAAAGTTAGAAATTTAAATAAAAACCTTCAGAAATTTGAAATATTACGTACAATTATATTTCACATCGGACAATATTCACACGCTCAAATATTGTGCAACCCACGATATGTGTCAAGTCAGCTAGTTGTTTCTGATAAGGACGGATATATACATGGTGTTGTGTTTAATTGGAACAAGGCTAAGTTCAAGTGTTTAAATGAGATTTTTCAACAAATTTAAGGGACTGTACATGTGTTTGGTCAAGAATATTTCATATAAAATAAAGAGATGGAGCAGTAAAGTTCCAGAGTTTAAATTTTAAAATCAAGGGAGCTCCATAATACTGTCAAACTACAAATAAATCTAGTTGAGGCAAGAGTAATTAGAAATAGCATGAAATAATAATAATAAATGGACGAAAGTGAAAGTTAAATTGTATATTGGGTGTCAAGTTCTACAGAATTCCAAAAACCATGGGGTATTTTTCTACTCCTGTTTAATTTATATGGCTTGATTCGATATAGGAAAATTAAACTAACTCATGTGGGGTGTGAATTCAGATATAAATTTTTTAATTTTTTAAAAAATAAAATTTAAATTATATAAAAAATATTATAATCATAAGTAATAATTAATAATTAAAAATACTTTGAAAGTATGTATAAATTTCATGGTAAAAAATATGATTTGACTCTTCAAATAATATCTTAACGCATGACTTATGAGTATTACCATTGTTGGTCGGGCTGAGATTATTTCTTGTTCGTCAAGTCAAGTTGACGTCACTAGCCTCTATTCTTGCAAACCACACTACACACTACTGGTAAATGTTGACAATCTAATTATTTCATTTATCTTGTTTGACAAGATTTATTTAATATGTTGTTTGTCAAATCTCTCATGTATTTAATAATCTTTCTGCCTTCTCATCTTTCTTTTTCATGATTGTTCTTTTTTGTTGTTGTTGTTGAATTATATCTTTTGTGAAAGGGAATCAGAGGTAAGAATTGATAAAAATATATAGAATAGTGTCTTTGATGTGAGTATTGTAGTACAGGTTTAATTCTTATTGGTTAATTTTATATATTCATAAAAGTTTAGATTAATTAAAACCAAATTTGGAAACCTTTAAAGCAAGTCGTGAGACGCCCAAGTTCTAGTCACATGTTTTTTCTTTAACTTTGTAAAATAAGAAAAGAAAGCAGAACAAAAAGGAAGAATAAAAGAAAAAAGTATCGTGAAGATAATAATATAAAAAAATTGGTTTCATAATATTCAAATTAAGTAGAACTTATTTTAACAACTAATATTTTAAAATGTACTCTTTCGTGATTTTGATTTAGAAAGTTACGAACTCATGTTGGTTATGGTGTTAACATTTATTTAAAAAGTAAAAAAAATTATAAATCGATGAACAAAACATCCCGCGTTAGAAATTAATTTAATATAATTTAATTATGAATTGATCAAATTGTCTTTGATATTCAATCTTTTAAAACTTTTAAGAAAATGAAAATGATTTTCTTTTGTACCTTTTAAGAAAATGCATAAAAGAGAATTACATTTTGAAGGATTTTTATTACTCTTTTACTCCTATTCCTAGAAAGAACTACCATTAGCTATTTTTTCCAATTGCCTAACCAAAGCCAATTGAGTAATCTAAGCAGCCCTGTCATAATCCACCATAATTTTTTGCTCTTGGAACATTAGGGGGGCTAAATAAACCATTTAAGCAAAAAAATCATTTTTGCTTAAAAATAGAATAGATCTCTTGGGCTATGTAGAAACAAAGGTGAAACAGGGTAAAGCATAGAAGATAAAGAGCTTCATAATGGGTGATTAGACCTGTCATGCTGATTATACTGTGGAGCCTAATGGAAGAATTTGGGTCTATTGGAAGCATCAAAATATTTAAGTTGCTATACTAGCAGCAAGGCCTCAATTGATGCATTGTTATGTTGAAGATAAGGGCTCTACTTTTGCAACATATATGACATTTGTGTATGGGTACAACATTAGCATTGGTAGGAAAGACATATGGGTTGATCTGAGACTATTACATGCTTCAATGAATGATACACTAGGGGATTTTAATACTTGTACCTCAGTTGATGACATGATAAATGGGGCACAAGTACACCAACAGAAAATACAAGATTTTGTGGATTGTATAGATGACCTGGGAATGGGGCATGTAACTAGAAGGGGTTGTGATTTTTCATGGAACAACAAGAGATGCCTTGGTAAGGGTATATATCAGGATTGACTGGATTCTGGGCAATGCAGCATGGTTCATGAAGTATGCCAATATAGAAGCACTGTTTGGCAATCCTGAATGCTCAGACCAATGTCACCTTTCAACACTGTAAGAAGTCTTTCAGACTACTTACAGTGTTACTGGCATATGATCAATTCAATAATTTGGTTCACCAAGTTGGGCTTGTCAGGTACAGGGGCACAAAATGTTCGCAGGTCTGGAGGAAACTACAATTGATAGGGGCACAAGCTAAGCAAATGAACAAAGCACTATCTTCTCTAGATTCTAAACTAGAGGATCTTAGAGCACAACTACAAGTAGTGCAGACTGACCTCAACACTAATTTGTTTGATGATGACCTGATAGTACAGGAAAGAGGATTACTTACTCAGATTCAGAAGTGGGATATCATACATGAGCAAGTGTCAAGGCAAAAGTCTAGAGCCACATGGATAGTTTGGGGGGACTCCAGCATAAAGTTCTTTCATGCTCATCTCAAAGCTAGACAAGTCAGAAACAAAGTGGCCTCTATATGCAATAGTCAAAGGGATAGAATAATTGATCCTAATCTGATTCGAAAGGAGTTTATTGACTTCTTCAAAGCTTTACTTGGGTCTGCAGCTGAGGAATTACCATGTCTTGATCCTAGTATAGCTAAAGATGGGTCGTGTTTAACACCTGAGCAACAGAGGGAATTAATTCAGCCTGTTTCTACACAACAATGAAAAGTCTGCCTAATGATAAAGCACCTGGCAAAAATGGCTTCCCTGTTGAGTTTTTCAAACAATATTGGCATATTATAGACATTGAGGTAACTGTTGCAATCCTTTAATTCTTTGAAAATGGAAAGATGCTTAGAAGTATTAATTGTACAATATTTACACTATTTTCCAAAGTTGCTAATCCAAATCATGTTTCGGAATACAGACCCATAGCTTGCTGCACTACTGTTTATAAAATTGGTAAGATCCTTACAACAAAGCTGAAACAAGTGGTAGACTGCCTAGTAGTACCTTCTCAAATAGCTTTCATAGAAGGAAGAAGTATTCTGGATAATGTCATTGTGGCACATGAATTGATCAAAGGCTATGGGCAAAGACATGTCTCACCTAGATACTTCGTCAAAATAGACCTAATACTCCCTCATTGTCAAAAAGATTATCTTATATTTCTTTTTAATTCATTTAAGAAAGAATGTATCTTCCCTTTTTTTTTCAACTCTTTCCTTTTAACTATGTTTAATATCACAAGATTAAAAATTATTTTTGTACATTCTAACATATCTTTAATTTAAGATCATAAAATTAAAAAATTTCTTTACTTTCTTAAATCTTATGTCAAATCAAAACTAGACAATCTTTTTTAAACGAAGGAAGTAAAAGTTATTCTTTTTTCTTTTTAAATAAACAAACGTTTTTTATGATTAAAAAAAAAGTCTGCTCTGGAGAAAAAAAAGGGTAGGGAAGAAGAACGAGCAAGACCAAGAGAAAACAGTATATATATAACCGTCAAAGTGATTCAAATTTGCCGTACCAAATTCAACGAAATCAAAATCCAATTAGAGAAACCCAATTCCACAAACATCTCCAAAAATGAGTTTCCTAGGCGGAAGATTAGCAGGAAAAGAAGGAGCTTTTTTCTTTGAAGAATCCAAACACGCCGTTACCCGTTTAGCCCAAAAAATCAAGCCCACTCCTTCTTCAGTACCTACAAATCAAGAATCATTAGCTTCTCCTTCTTCTTCTTCTTCTTCTTCTCCTGACGTTCTTCCTGAGATTCTGCGACATTCTTTACCGTCCAAGATATTCAAATCTCATGTATCTTCAGATTCTTCACTCTCTAATAATACTTCCAAATGGGTTCTCCCTACTGATCCAAATAACACGAGTTCTGTATCGCCTGATGCTCTTAATCCTCTTAGAGCTTATGTTTCTCTTCCCCAAGTCACTTTTGGCGCTAAAAGGTATTTTTCTTCTTCTCCTTCTTTTTGCGCAGTTGCAGCTTAGTGAGGACATGACTGTAGGAGGTTGTGGTGGACATAGATTAGGGTAGAAGGTTAGTAGGTAGTAGTGCGTTGTATCACTTGCCATTACTTTCTAGTAGTCATAATATTTTTCCTGTAGTTTCGTATCATAGATTTCTGTTACTATTTAAATGTTGATTGTTCTTCGCTTAGTATACTGTTTTATTGTAGTTACTGTTATTGAACATGCTTTGTTCTTGCTTTATTATGAGCCGAGGTCTATCGAAACCGTCTCTCTGCTCTCTCCAGGTAGGTGGGATTATACTGGGTATGTTGTTGTTTTCTCCTTCTTTGCTCCCCCCCCCCCCCCCCCCCAGTTTTTAGTTAGTTTATGGATTGACAATGATGAAAGCGTACTGATTTTTTTTTTTTGTTGTTGATTGTTTCTTTCTTACCTTCTTTTTCTTCTTTTAGCTAATTTGTGATTGAAAATATTGAATTTTGGATGTGGGTTTTAGCACAATTTTAATTTTTGAAAAATACTGAAATTTTGGATGCTTTTAATCCTCTCCGAGCTTATGTTTCTTTTCCCCAAGTCACCTTTGGTCCTAAAAGGTACTCCTATTATTTTTCTCCTCTTTTTTTTCTCCAGTTTTTGGTTAGTTTGTGGATTGAAAATGATAAAAGGGTACTGAGTTTGTTTTTTGTTGTTGATTGTTTCTTTCTTACCTTCTTTTTCTTCTCTTAGCTAATTTATGGTTGAAAAGATTGTATTTTGGATGTGGGGTTTAGCAAAATTTTATTTGAAAATATTGAAATGGTACTGAGTTTTCTTTATATGTATTTCTTATTTAAGCTTTTTCATGTTCTTTGCATAGCTTTGGAGTGAAATTGATAATGGGATACTGTGCTTTTTCCCCCTTACTAACATTTTCTTAGTTTAGCAAATTTGTGATTAAAATTTGAAATTTTGTATGTTGGGGTTTAGTTTGATGCACCTAAGTCAAAAAGATTTAATAACTAACAGGGAATTTCAATGATATATGGCTAGAGAAAAGGAAAAGGGGGATTTAACATGGCCAGTTTTTAGAGTTGATTGTCTTTTGGAATTTGCTGTGTTTAGTGATATGAGTTGGAATTTGGGTGCTGGAGAGGTTTTAGACAATGAATATGTGACTTAAAGAATGAAGTGTGAGGCTGGACTATGATATTTATTTAGCCTGGTGTAAGAATTTCAGTGGGAAGGTTTCTATTTTAGGTTTTGTCGTTGATCTAATTTAGGCGAGTGAAGTTCTTTGTGAGGCGTTCAATAATTCAAGTGAAAATCGTGGAGTAGCAGTACGTAATCGGCTGGTAGATGTATACGTTGGGCACTTGAAACTTATAGATTTGCTTAACTTTTCTTGGCTGACCAATTCTGGAAGCAAAACTTTTGCTGATTTTATTGCTCCTATATTACTACTTTCTATTTCTGGAGAGTGCTCTATAGGTTTCTATGAAATTCCTGTGCTCTATTATAAAGGTTCATCTGAGTTACAAGAGCACTCTCTTCTTACTTTTTTTTAAGGAAAATATTTTCTTTTCGTCGTAGTAATGCAATGTCACTTAGTCTTGATTGGTATTTAGACTAATAATCTGCTTGGCTACTCTGTTATATAGAGGTGTGAATTGTAGTTATTTTCGTTGTATGAATCTGTTTATGTAATATTAACTCTCTCTGTTTCTAGGTGTTCTCTTTTTTATGAAGAAAGCTTTGCAAAATCTTCTAAAACATGTGCAAATTGTATCGTATAGCTGATATCGCAGCAACTTTGCTTCCATATGTTCAGCTCTCACTTGATCCCTTAGATTATCTGTTGGATAACATTGTGGGACTGTAACTAATAGGAAAATATGCTTTTAACTGCTTCAACTTTAAATAGAGTGTGTATTAAGTAAACCTCTTCATCTTCTTGATCCTATATCTTCTTTTGACGATCACACTGGTAATTTCTTCTCCAGGTGGCAGTTGCCAAATACAGAAAACTCCGTACAAGCCTCAACGGCAAATGACTTGCGGTGCGATAAATACACACCTATTAACCCTGAAAAACTGAAAGCTGCAGCTATCGGGATGTCACAAAGTAAGAAAATCTTTACATGTTTGATCTAGCAAAGCTAAAGGGTCCATTTGGTTAGAAAGTTCTTCCAAAAACCAAAATTAGCTGCTTTTGGATAGAAAGCAGGTTTTGAGTATACAGAAATCAAACAAAAATGTTTCCGGATATTGAATGAAAATGTTTTACAGAATTTAAAAAGCAATCCAGACAAGGTTTTCCCAAAATTAAACAAATGCTTTTCAAAACCATCTTCCCAAGAAATATGCTACACAATAAGCTTTATGTTCTGTAGGCTGAGGGATAGTTATTTTAAACCATACCAACTGCTCTTAAAACTTTTTGGGTATATCTAGGAAACCACTCAAACATGATCTGTTTAGGTGATATTCTTTTTGGATCCTAATTGTTTAAAGTTCTATTCAATGTAGTTGGGAAGGCATTTGCTATTGCCACTGCTCTTGTCTTTGGTGGTTCCGCCTTGACGTTTAGCTTGGCAGCATCCAAGCTAGAGTTGCACAATGTAAGCATAATCGTTCTTTCTCTTTTGACTTCCTTATGGACATTCTGATTGGTGTGAATCTGAATTTTCTGCTAAACGTTCTGGCATGGCGCAATGAGGTAAGATGATCACATATGAGAGTAACCATCAATCCACTGCTTTTCTTATCTGAGGAATCACTTTCTGATTGATCTGTTAAGTTAAAGCTGTCTTTTTTTAATGGCTTTGATCGTCTCATATTGTGATTATGCTGTCGCATCTGCAAATGTTAAAATATTTATTTGGAAGTAGTTGGATTTGCAAGTCTGGTGTTTGGAGACTTTTGATCACATCAGACTAAATTTTGCATCTATATTTGAACATTAAAAGCAAATGGTAACCTGGCTGTGGTAGAGAAATGTGAAAATGGAATATAGAGTAAATCTTTAGTCTTTTCTAGTTGTAGTATGTGGCTGATCCTTCACCAAGCTTAGGAGGAATTATCCATGATGTTCAACCACACACTTTTCCATGCCCAAGCTATCTTACTCACTTTGTTGTTAGGAACATGATTCTGTTGTGTATGACTGTACACTAGGGGTGTCTTAATTTATATCACCCGCTTCCTATTTCTAGTCAATATTCACTTGACCTCTAAAGTACTTCACATCCCAAGATATTCAATCTGTAATAAAATACTATTAGTCCATATACTTTGCTTTGATGTGAAATCTATGACTTCGCTTTACACCTGCTACTACAATTGTACTATTTCAGTTGTATCTCTGACTAACTCTTTCTGAACATCTGGGCTTAGGGTGGAGAGTGTGATGGAAATCTATGTCGCTCGGACTCTTCAAAAATATCGGCGGGTGCGTGTCGGATACTCCAAAAGTAGTGTATATTTTGGAGTATCCGACACGGGTGCGGCAACATTTTTGGAGAGTCCGAGCAACATAGATGGAAATAGGCCTCGTCTGTGCTAGCGTCTGTTTCCTATATAATATATATCCTTCCTAACTCATATTATAAACAATTTGAACTTTCTTTCTAGATTTCACACTAGTCTAATGGCTTATCCAATTTGAGATGGAAGAGTACTTGCTATCACTGGCGGAGGGTGGTTTTATGAGTTGTTGTTTAGTGGGTGGACGAATTTTAACAACTATGTTTCTGTTCTAATCGAGCTTAGTTGAGGAATTGGTCTGTTTGATTTTTAGTTTAGAAAGTACTGTGGCATTTCTTTTAGTAGATGGAATGTGTTGCTTAGTTGATCCATTACATGCTTGTCGGTTATGTAATATGATGATTGTTATGGTGGTCAGTCTGGTGATATCCGGACCAAAGGGAAGGACATTGTTCAGCCAAGATTGGAAACATTCAAAGCGCAGCTGAGTCCTTTAAGGATTTGGGTAAGTCAGATGAAGCAAGTTGGGCATAGTTCAACTATTCTTCAATATTTGCTTCTGTTGCTATCTAACGAAGTTTAACCTTTATTTTCAGGCTGAAGAGAAGTCAAAGAAATGGCATTTAGAGAAGCAAGAAGACATTAAAGAGAAGCCTTTTGTAAAGGAGCTCTCTAGTATATTGGGTGCCAAGTCGTCAAGCTAATAACGATGCAATTTACTGGAGGGTATGCATTCATAAAAAGATTTGTAATGTAGGTGGAACGATGTAGCAGAGGGAATAAATTGTTAGTTTGTTGTCAGAGTAGGCAAATCGCTTGATGATTTTTGCTCTAACACCTTGTTTACTTCTTTCTCGCTGTGTAATCTTGTATAATGTGGCCTGTCAGCAGATAGTATTTTCTATTTATGCTGCAATGTTAGCTTTTCTGTGTAAATGAAGTGTAAATGTAGCCTTTTGTCGAGTTCATCTTCTGAGTGAGCTTTATCTTGTAAAAATGTTCTCTCCATGGATGGTTGTTACCTATATATTGTTTCGTATTGTTACTTTATATACTAATATACAATGTTTGTTTCGATTATTACTTAAATTTTATCGTATCGTACTGTCAAATATGTTGGCGTATAGCGATAAAAAGTAGTGTCATTTTATGTAATGACCTATTTGGTGTGGCCGTGTCGTTACCTATTTTTTTTAATCAATCTTTCCCTTATTATTTAGTAATTCTATTTTACCCTTTATCCTACCTTCTTTTTATAATAACCCTACCGTGTACCTTATTTTTTTGCTCTATTATGTTGTTACTTTATTTTTCATATTTTTGGTGTGTGATATTATAATACAACGGGAATGATACAATGAATACATGTATAGTATTTCCAATATTTGGGTTGGATAGGAACTCATAATTTGTCTCCTCCGCATCGACCACAAGTCATTAATTAAAGTTATGATTTAGAAGCAACAATAATTGTATATAAGATTCGTGTGGAAAGCATTATGCTTAAAGTCTAGAGCAATATTCTTCATTCTGAAATCATGCAAGTTCTCCTCTTTGATTCAGTTTGCATACTTATTTTCTGTATTTTGGAAAGTCCATTAATCAATGTCCTTGAGACTAAAAAGCAGCTGCATGAATATTCGAAACACTTCTTAAAAACTAAAATTAAAGTAGGATTTGATGAAAATCTTGAGGGACTCGGCAGACAATCAGATATATTTCAGTGCTCTGAGTCTCGGCTGCATTAGGAAAGAATATAAAGAACAAGGTTTCTTTATTATAAAAAGATTGCGGGAAGATCCGAAACATGTTCTGCTTCAAATGTTGTCTATATTTTAGGCTTAAAAGCAGATTTTTACAAGCTCCATTCAAGTGTCAAAGCATTTGAAGAAGTTCATTTTTCATGCTACAAACAATTACTTCTCACAGTGTCACACACATGAAACTTCCAGAAAGGCAAAGGAAATAAGCATACTGAACATCTTATCACTTGCAATGGCAAACAGGATAGATGAAACTTATAATGCTACTGCAGAAGAAACAACCTATTATCATGCCAAGGTTGAAATTTCAGAAGCTACTGTTTCAACTAGATATAGGAATTCTTGAAGGCTAAGCATAAGTGAACAATGGTAACTGGTACTTCTAGAGCTGTTTAGTAGAACTGTCTTTTGCTTTTCTCATGAGATCAGAGTGACTAACTTTTTGTAGTCTAAACCAAGCTTCATAACTCGTAAGCACTATGCCTGCTTCCGCTGGTACCTCTTCAAGGCTGAAACCACTCATTCTTCGTTCACGAGAAAGTGCTCTCTGCCAGGAATCAGGAGCTAAAGATCGACAGAATGAGTACTAAAAACACCAATTCCTCTGGATTATGCCTTCCCCATATTTGCCATGGGCAGCAGTTTGTGTCCCTCTCCCTAACTCCTAAGAAATGGATTCACATCCAATGACAGAAAGAGAATTCTAAAAAGATTACATCACAAGTTTCCTGCTAGTCGGAATCACCATTCAATAGGTGTACAGGGATGTAACATTACAGCATTGGGATTTTCTTGAACTTATTTTGTTTCTCTTCTGGTTTACTGTCAGTGAATAAATTGCATAAATATCACTGAAAGCCTTTTGAAAATGATGTCCACATTAGGCTCTAAACAAAATTCAAAAGTTCCAGATATGATCTTTATAAAATGATTTTTGAATAAAACTTAAAGCAATTAAGTACTCTTAAAGAAGCACAGTACAATTAACATCATTTGAAGAAGTGATTTTTCGTGCGAAACACAGGCAATTGCAATGTTTGCATGTGGAGATAAATCATCGAACAACTAAACATGCCTTGTCTTACTGTCCCTATCACCAATCGAGAAGTTTATAGAGTAATGGCTACACAAAGATTAAACACGCATTAGGTAATGAAGAATAAGCTTATTTTAATTTTTTGTACTGCAAGTGTTCGTTAGTACAACTTCACTTATGTTGTCTCATTTGAAAGAAATAATCAATCCCTTCATTATTTTCATTAATGAATGAGATATATATACAAGTTACAATCTCCAAATATGAAAAATTCTATTTATACTATACTTCTAAATCCTTATCATACTTGTACAAGAATTCTACAACTATGGTAAGTTTGTACACTAGTTTAATTACAATCCTAATCCTATTTGAGCACGGTACCGTGTTATATTTTATCACACCCCCGTAGTCATAGCGGGCGGTTGTCGTACGCTGAGACTGTCCCTAAAATCTTCAAATAGAACTGAGGGAAGACCCTTCGTAAAGATGTCAGCAATTTGGTATCTGGAGGGCACATGTAAAACGCGTACTTGTCCACGAGCTACTTTTTCGCGAACAAAGTGAATATCCATCTCGATATATTTAGTGCGCTGATGTTGGACCGGATTGCCAGAAAGATAGACTGCACAAACATTATCACAATGGACCAAGGTAGCTTTCTGAATAGGAAAGTGTAATTCTAATAAAAGATTAAGCAACCAACATGATTCAGTTACCACATTAGCCACACCTCGATACTCAGCCTCTGCACTAGATCGCGATAATGTAGCCTGGAATTTGGCAGACCACGAGACCAAGTTATCCCCAAGAAACATACAATAACCAGATGTCGAGCGTCTGGTATCAGGACAGCTACCCCAATCAGCATTTGTATATAACACAAGAGTAGACGAAAGAAGGATATAAATGCAATCCATAATTAAGTGTGCCCTGAATGTACCGTATAATGCGTTTGAGCGCATGCATGTGCTAAATCCGTGGGTCAGCATGAATAAACGCACATGCTGAACTGCATAAGTAATATTAGGTCTCGTGAAAGTAAGACATTGAAGTGTCCCTACAAGACTGCGATAATGGGTGGGATCCTCGTATGGTGTGCCTGACGTAGTACTCAGCTTCGGTTTGGTATCAACCGGAGTGGAAGTAGACTTACAAGATGACATACCAGCTCTCTTAATAATCTCTGCAACATACTTCATTTGAGATAAAAATAGACCACCTGAATGACGTGTGACATCAATGCACTCGTGAGTTCTACGAACAATTATCTACATTATATGAATGATTTGGATCAATAACTAAAGGTAGTCCTCGCATAGACATTTTATCAAACATCTTATGTGCGTAGAACTTCTATAACTCATAACAATGGCAACTAATCAACAAGGAAACTTCTTTAGCCTAAATGAACTTCCTTATCCTCCTCATACAACAACCAACACTAGTCTAAAATTTCCAGCAACTCATCAACACCAAACAGTCCCAAACGAGCAGCTCACAACATACACCCAAATTCCAAGTTTCTCCGAGAATTTGCTGTGCAACCTTTTCGTAATAACACTCCTACAATTTCTTTAAACTTAAGAACAAGAAGATTACCTCTTTTTAGCGCAGCACCCAAAAAGACAGCTAGAAAAAATCCAGTAGGTACACCCCCAAGCTATTTTCAGAGGAAAATCTTGTATTGCCTTCTTAATATTATTACTCACTTGCTGGAGAAAGAAGGCAAGAACAATAAATTTGTTTTCCAGAAATGGACGAACAAGGCTGGCAAAAGCAAAAAGTTTGCTTAAACTTTGCCAATCTTTGCCTGAGACAGCTAGGTATTCGGTGGTGGAGAAGGCTAAGGTTATGCTGCCTTTGATTTTGTGTCTTCACTGAATTGTCTATAAATGAGATGTTTGGAATAAAATTAGGCTAGAGGTGGATATATATTGCCTTAGCAAAGTCCGTTTATTTGCATATGTCTAGATGCTTAACCCAACGCCAAAAAATATGGGGTGTTACAGATATTGAAGGCCTTATTCAACATACAATGAGACTTCTCCTCAAAACTTTTTTGCAAGTAGCTATACTGTTCATTTTACTGCTCTAAGTTCAAAGGAAAAATTAGTAGATATTTTGTGCTGGCTATTTTAACTGCAGCAGTTTACTACATCTGGAAAGACAGAAATGAAGCATTCTGGCATCATCAGGTTCCTTAGCCTCAGAAGATTTGCAGTCGAATAAAAGAAGAAGTTCACTACAGAGTTGAGTTGATAATGCACAGGCGGCAGAATAGGAAAGCAATAGACTGGATAGAGAGTTTGTACAGATAGCAAAACATAGTTCTTTTACAATTTTATTTTGACAGTTTTGCGGCTAACTTCTATTTTAGGTAGATTTACCTGGTAGGGATGCCTAGGGAAGTTAGTGATTGTATGTATTTGGTCTAGTGATGACTAAAAGTTCTTTCACCAGAAAAGATGAGGGGGATTTTCCGCGAAGAATCATCAATCAAGTAGTTATACTGTTCATTTTACTGCTCTAAGTTCAAGTTGGTATCACTGTCAAATTATAATATACTAACTGAGAATCGTGGTAATAAATAAGTCTAAAAGTAGGGGCGGGATCGGGACGGGACTGTCGGGACTGGGCGGGTCGGGATTGGGGCGGGTCGGGTGGGATGAGCCCAGGTCACGTACCAGTTCTGTAAAGTCCTGTAAAATTAAAAAAAAAAAAAAACAGAATTCCCTCACATCTCATTTATCATGGGCATTTTCTGCACTTTTTCATAACTCCCTCACATCCCATTTATCATGGGCATTTTCTGTACTTGGTTACAAATACAACACACACACAATACAACACATCAAATATACAATACAACAAAAAGGGAGAAAACAACAAATCAGAAACAAAACAAAGAGGGGAAAAAAAAGATTAAAGAGAGCAATTAAGGAGTTCCAAAAAAGTTTGGTTGAAGTTGAGATTTTGTTCGTGGTTACGAAGCAACAAATGTGAGTTTTCTCACTCAAAGTTCTTAGTAAAATCCTTTATTTTTAAGTTACAATACATCTTAGAATATAATCCGGTTATTGAAAGAATGAGCATAAAATTTATGATTGTTTAATGACTAGTTTGGATTGTGCAATTGTAATATGTTATACTGGGTTTGAGAGTTATCGTTGTTTGAACATTCTGCCTCGGATCAACCGAAGTCTGAAAGGGCAGAATGTATAACGTAAAAACTGTACAAATCGGTAATTAATATGAAAGTTTGTGCTGAATAAAAGTTATATATTACTCTGTCCTCGACAGTTTGAGACTTTACGGGAATAAATACGACTTACGGTTTGAGAGTTATCGCTGTTTGAACATTTTGCCTCGGATCAACCGAAGTCTGAAAGGGCAGAATGTATAACGTAAAAACTGTACAAATCGGTAATGAATATAAAAGTTTGTGCTGAATAAAAGTTATAGATTACTCTGTCCTCGACAGTTTGAGACTTTACGGGGATAAATACGACTTACGGTTTGAGAGTTATCGCTGTTTGAACATTCTGCCTCGGATTAACCGAAGTCTGAAAGGGCAGAATGTATAACGTAAAAACTGTACAAATCGGTAATGAATATGAAATATTGTGCTGAATAAATGTTATATATTTCTCTGTCCTCGACAGTTTGAGACTTTACGGGCATAAATCCGACCTACGGTTTGAGAGTTGTAACCCTTACAAGTGAAAATGGCGAAATATTGAAGGAAGAAAATATTATTTTGAGCCTTTTGAACATATGACATATTTAAACAACAAATAAGTGCATTGGATCAGGTTGCACGTACCGCAACAAATAAGTGCATTAGATCGCGTTGCACGTACCGCAACAAATAAGTGCATTGGATCGGGTTGCACGGACCGCAACAAATACATAAATGCATTGGATCGGGTTGCACGTACCGCAACAAATACATAAGTGCACTGGATCGGGTTGCACGTACCACAACAATTATATAAATGCACTAGATCGGGTTGCACGTAACGCAACAAATATATAAATGCACTGGATCGGGTTGCACGTACCGCAACAAATATATAAATGCACTGGATCGGGTTGCACGTACCACAACAAATGTATAATATGTTGTATGGGAAAAAGCAGGAGTACTGATTAAACTAAGTTGTTTTTTTCTAAGACGAGTGGGGAGAAAATTTTGCACGTGAATATTTATTGATTTATTTGATAAAAGGGTTGTAATCTGTTTATTTCAACATGCTTATTATTTTCTTATAATGTGATTGTAATTAAAAATATTGTGAGGTTACTTTGGACTGTAAGGTGAGATTCTCACTCAGCCCCGGATGGTAGGGCTAACTCTTTTATTTAACATATTTCAGGAAGGCGCGATAGAGGAAAAAGCTCCGCAAGAGGGCTAGCGATCGTCCCGCAGCCTCATCGTACCACCAATCCATTATTTCGGATTTGGTGAAAGTTACTCTAGATTAAGTTTGTTTAAAGAATTAAGTTTTATTATCTCGGGGAATGCCCCACATGAGATTGTTCTTCGTAAACTTCAAATTGATTATTATATATATTATTTCCGCAAATACCTGTCTAATTTAGGAAGAAAATGAAGTATATGGTTCGCCTGGAAATGGATAGTTGTCCAGGTGTCATCACGTCCTAAAGAAAGACTTGAGAAAAGTCGGGGCGTGACAAGTTCGAGTCCCGTTACCGTTATATATATATATATATATATATATATATATATATTTATATCGGGGTCGGGGTCGGGGCGGGGTTCGGGATGGGACCGGACCACCCCGCCCCGTTGGCCAGCCTTATGTGAAACACAGGTAGTTGCAATGTTTGCATGTGGAGATAAATCTGTTGGATATTGTAAAGCAATACGGGAAGTAAATAAATATTACAAGTGTTCGAAAGGATAAACTAACAATCTAATATTCAGAACTGCCGCAAAGTTGTTGAGTCTTGAATCTTGATAACCTGAAATAAAAAAAACACTAAATCTGGATTGTTACAACTATGGCTGAGTCGAGAGATGACTCTCTGTCTTTAAGACAAGATTGCCCCGTATATATGTTTTTACGTTAACGGACAATAGTCTCCCAAGATAAAACATCAACTAATCAACACTACAAAGCAAATAGGTTGATTCTGATGAAGAAAACAAACACGAAACGACTTGCTGAAGAATAGAAAAGGAAGGAAGAGTTTTCTGTTTTCGTCCCAACGTTTCTGCTTACGTTTTGAACTTTCTGTTTCTCTTCTGTTTTGTCTATGTGTATATAGTGTGTCTCATATTCTGTGTCACATAATTGAGCCAAAAGGCTCCAATATATAGCATAAGGGAGAGACTCTTCAACTGCCAAAACATGGTTGTTAATGACCACTGAAGGAGGGCTGTTTATAGAGTAGTTAACAACCAAGTAATGGGAGAGACTCCTCAACTGCCAAAACATGGTTGTTAATGACCACTGAAGGAGGGCTGTTTATAGAGTAGTTAACAACCAAGTAATGGCTGGTTAATGCTCCAAAAATCAGCCCAAACGGTAGGCAGAAACTTTCTGCCTTTCGTCGTTGCCAAATTCATCTTTCCAGAAACCTCATGTCCCCCGACCCGACCCGACCCGACCCGACCGGACGGGCGGGCGGCTGCGCGTGTGTGGGCTTAGCCTTGAACCCAAGCACATCTAGGTCCTCCCTCCTTTAAACACATGAGTTACTCCTTGGGGTCCCAAACCCTTAGCCAATTTTGAGACTTATAAAGAGAGCAATTCTTTATTTTCCCACCAATGTGGTAGATTTGTCCCACACCATATTTCCATGCCTCAAACACCTTACTTCGTGGACCAATATCTCTTTCATTTCTCAATGAAATTTGACAATTCTTGGCCCTACGGTCATCTACTCACTTAGTAGATTATGCACGTGTGAAGAAACAAAGCCTCAAACATGCGAAACCCTAGTGTTTAATTCATTAAATATGGGTGGACGCACCTCCCCACCAAAGACAAATTTCCACCAAAATCATCGAACAACTAAACCTGCCTTATCTTACTGTCCCTATCACCAATCGAGAAGTTTATAGAGTAATGGCTACACAAAGATTAAACACGCATTAGGTAATGAAGAATAAGCTAATTTTAATTGTTTGTACCGCAAGTGTTCGTTAGTACAACTTCACTTATGTTGTCTCATTAGATCTAGTCATCTAGAGTACCTAGACTTCTTATACCATGAAAGAAATAATCTATTGATTATTTTCATCATTAGATCCAGAGTACCCATTTTTGTCTCTAAACCAGCTTGGTAATTTAAAGTCTTATTATGTGTTGCTAGTTCTGTTTGTATCCATAACGGCTGGAAATTATTCATCATGATCCGTGTGAGAAGATGGCATCTATACACATGAACTAAACATTATCAAGACTGTGAAAGATATATTATGTATTCCTAGAAAGAATTTTCAGAGATCATAAGTCCAAAATCAACCATAAACGTTCAATCATGACGAAAAGTCTCCCTTCTCTTTGGATCAGATTTGATCAGGTAAGTACCAGTGGTGAAAACGAGACGTTAGAAAGGCATAACAGAACCTTTTCTAGGAAAGATAACAGATTTCCAACTTCTACATAAAGCTTTATTTCAAGAAAACCATCGATATACAAGAATATATTGGAATAAGTACACATTAAGAAAAACATAAAACATGTTACCCAAATAATTCACATCAAAATTACACACAAACACAAAATATTTGGAAATTGTGAACAAAGGGAAAAAACTGCTCTTAATTATTCACGACTGCACAGTGCTTCCTAATCTCACCAGCAGAACCCGTCTTAACTTCAATCCTGCCCATTTTCTCCATGGCCTGACCAAATTCAGCATTAAATTGTTTGAGTGATCCTTGTACTAGCTGGTTGATGTATGACTTTGTTGTCGCACTTGTTGTCAAGGCTGCATCAGATTGGAATAACCCTTTTCTCTTAAGCACAAGCTTAAAGTAGCTAAGATCAAATTTACCGGCACTGCCAGGATCCATTTCAACAATTGTCGTATTGTCATTGATTGATTTGCATTTCTTCGTCTTAAGATTAGTTGCATATTCGCTGTCTAGAGATGGATCTTCTTTGCCCCAAACTCCAGTAAAATTATACAAACGTGATGAAAATGACGGGCAGTGAGAGACTCCAATGGTATGTGCACCTGATAGAAAGTTGTTCATTCTAGTAACGATTTTTGTTTAAAGGCAAATGTATATAAAGTTTCACTATAGCAGAATCAGAAATCAGTATGAATATACTAATTTAAACTTACCAGACAATAGGACCAAGTCTTTTAGGTCAAGCCCCTTGCTGGCAAAAGATGTCTGGAGACTGGAAAAGTTACTAGTTGGAGGAGGGATGTTTGCCAAGGCTTCCGAGGCGTTTGATATTCTTCCATCTCTTCTACCAGTTGGAACATTCCAGTAAGGACCTCCCTATCATGCAAAGAAAAGAGATTAAGAACATATTTCATTTAGTTAAGCCCTTTCACGCTTACTATAACTTGTTATCTCGGTTTTCTTTTTGCAGCTTTAACTATAACCTCAGCACTATTTATTGGATTGAGGTCCGACAAGTTGGAAACTTGTTTGAAAGTTGGTTCAAGTTTTGTACTTACTGTGACAACGACAGAGTCTCTAGCAACCAAGGCAACAATATCTGCACAAGAGACAACTCCAGGGCATTCAGCTTCAACTGCTTTCTTCACACCATCTATGAATGAGAAGCCTTTCAGTGTTTGATTAGGAACAGCCACTTTTTCCGTCTGGTTTTTTGTGCTCGAAGTAAAATTCAGAAGTACAGAACCATCACAGCCCTGTAAAAACGAATCAAGAAAATCAGAGAAGTACATTATCTCTTAATATGAAATGAGGTATACACTTACCCTGACAAAGCAATCATGGAACTGCAGCCTGAGCAAGGCAGCTGCAAGAGATGGAGCATTTGGGATGTGTTTTTGCACATAATCTTCAATTATCTTTTCTGCTTGTGGACAGCTCTTTGCATAGAAGTTGAGCTGTAACTGAGCATGGCTACAACCTACTATTCCTAGTAGAATACAGAACAGTAGAAAATTAACAAGATAGCCAAATTTATCCATTTTAATTACTTACTTCTTTTTGAAACTTTAGAAAGAGGTCTCTTTCTTTGTTCGAGTAGCTACACACATTAACTACAAATGGATCAGAGAGAATTTATAGGCACATTGCTTTAGCTAACTTGCGTTAGTTTGTCATTCTCCATCTTTTTTTATTACATAAGAAAATAGATTCGTTATAGACTCTCTTTCATTCAGTTAGACATATGCATGATCATACTGACTCACCTCTCACATATGAGATACAGGCATATAGATGCCTTCATACTGTTTTGATAATAGGTAGTAACACCTGCTACGGTAGTTGCCATAGATACACTACTTTTATTGTTTTTATGCCCTGTCAACTAAGACTTAAGATATAAGGTATTTGGTACTAGCAGTTCAAAGTGGGAATTAAATAAGTATTAGGACACGAAAAAAGATGGGTGGGCACGAGTAGTTTGGTGTCTAAGTCGATTGGTCAGATAACACTTACTATCTATCCAGAACTAAATGAGATTGAATAGAAAGAATGTGAAGTGCTAGCTAGTACTACAAGATTTTTCTTATCTAACGGTAGTTTATAGGAGTTTTAAACCTATTGTCCACGTGAACTGCCACTTTGGAAGAGTTTTTGGAGCTTGACATTCATGTAGCCCATCATATCCCTCCCGGGGTATATTAATATGATCTCATTTTAGTTTAGGGGTTCTGTAAAAATCCAATATTCTAGGTAGAAACTCATAAAATTACTCAATTTGCTAGAACTTTTAGAATTATCTGACTAATAGTTATGTACTAGAAATAGTTGAGTGGCTAGGTAAAAAATGGATACCAAGCTAAGGAGATTGTCTACGTATTTTACCTTTGGGCGGATTAAAATGGGCTGAGTTAATAAGAGGTGTGTATACATTCAAATACACTATATAATATTATACACTATTAAAATATAAACCTACCGGTTTCTCCCACCACACACTCAACCACCTCCACGCGAATTTCCCACCGCCGGTAACTTCATCTTCGCCACATGCGCTCCATCACCCGCGGAGGAAAAAGAAGAACACGGCAGAGAGACAGCGAGAGAGAGGAGGGAGTGTGCCATTTTTTGTAAGATTTAAAAAGGTGGGTTAATTTTGATAGCATTGTTACCCTAAGTAATATACATTGTAAGTCTGGTATTTTGTTTTAGTATGTTTTTGGCCAGGTATTTACATGTTTTATAGAGACTTTTCAATAATTCGTTAGGCTAAATAAAGTCGTTTATTTACACGTCTATACATATTACGTTTCTTAATGTTAAATTCTCCTACATGAAAAAAGACACTTATTACATTGGCGGCTTCAACTCCTCTTGGTGCCTCTACGTACATATGTTCCAAATTAAACTATTAAACATAGCTAACAAGTATGTTCCATCTAATTGCGTGCTTACTCCGTAGAACTCGTCGTACGGGGCTGACTTAATGCGGTTTATCGCTCATGTGTATTTTACAGACTATTACATTGAAATAAGGTAGCGGCGACAGAATTCCTTCTCCACAAAAATAAATAAATATAATTTTTCATTTTTTAGCTTGTAATTATTTGATGAGAACTAAATTACCAAGCAACAATTCTGACATTCAATCCCGTGCTCCGTTAGACATATTTTTCCATTGAAACAGTGGTATTAATTTCTCATTGTTAACAGGTTATATATTAATGTAATATTAGCCGATTGCATTCTTATCAGAACTAATTTTTCATTCATATATTATTAGTATTAATAGCTCATAAATTTAAAAGAAAAAAAAAGGAACTACAACGGGAAGCCAGCAACTTCTATTGAGGAGCAATATCAATGCTCTCGAGTGTTTAGAGATGAGAAAATTGTGTGTGGAGAAGAAGAGTGCTCAGAAGTGAGAAGAGAGAGTAGAGACAAAAGAATGAATTCGTATATTCATTATAGACTGTCTCTTTCGTTCAATGAGGTTAATGTGTCATGATCATACTGACTGACCTCTCACTTATTAGACACATACATAAATATTCTTCTTAAAAAAAACCTCACCTGTTGCTGGAGAAATAGCTACCTTCATAATGGTGCATGGAAGGTCCAAGTTATTTTGATAATAGTTAGTAACACCTGCTACGGTAGTTGCCATATATACAAGCTGATAACCTTTGCATATTCTTGTTAAATTAATCTGTTAGAGGCTACTTCCTTATTTTTTTTTCTATTTTCTGTCTATTAGCACTTAAGATATAAGGTAGTATTTGGAATTAGTAGCTCAAAGTGGGGATCAAAATAAGTAGTATTAGTTTGAAGTCAAAAGATAGAAAAATTGGATTTTGTTTAAAAAGTTGGAACACGGCTGTATTAAGCTAACAACTTCACTAGAAACCACCAACCTCACATTAATGTACTTGCTTCGGTTTTCTTTTTCCTTTTTATTTATGGGCAGAAGATTCCTACACTGCAGTTGTGACAAGAAGATATTAATTGGTTCATTGTATCTATTGAGAATCAGTTTAAAGTCTACTAGTTTCCGGTGGATAAAGAACAAGATCTTGAGCGACTGATCCGACAGAACAATTGAAAAGATAAAAAGGTGTGGTTAATCTCTCATGCTCGCTCAAAGCTCAAAGTATCATTTTTACAAATAAGAATCCCCTTCGTTACATGATTTCTTATAATACATATACATATAGAATCTGTGGGGAAATTACTTAGAAGTACATTTTGTGTTGTAGTCCTTTACTCCTTCCTATCTAGTCAAGGCACAACAAAACTAAAAAAGTCATTCTATTAGGACATGAAAAAAATGGGCGGGCACGAGCAATCTGGTGTCTAAGCCAAGACGACCACGTCCCAACTTATTACTTTAATACTACTACCTATCTCAGAACGTAATGAGATTGAACAGAAAGAAAGTGAAATGCTGGTGCTACAAGATTTTCTTTATCACTCCCTCGTCAACTGTTAGGTGTCTCCATCTCTTCTAAATTTTTGTAGCCTCCGGAACAAGCTGGCCAAACTTAAAATTGTCATAATATTATGAGATATTGTATTAAATACAATCTCTTTCCTCTTCAATCCTCGGCTATCTCTGTCAAATTCTAATATACTAATCGAGAATGGTGGTAATAAATAATGCTAGAAGTCTAAAACTAGGGTGAAAGTTCGAAATTTTCTGTTATCAACTGAACATTTAAAATACCAGAGGAATTGTAAACTCGTACAAGCATGTTGTCTTTGAGTTTATGTGCAAGTAGCTATGTCATCTTAAGATTTGGATATGAAAGAACATTTTCTTCTCTTAGGGAGATCAAATGACTGTACATTGATACTAGTTTGGAGTGTCAGTACAAAAGTCATTAAAAAAAGATACAGAATTCAGGGGAAGAACAATGAAAACATCAAATAAAAAGCTAAAAAACATAACATAACATAACATGAGTTTAAGAAAATTAAGGGAATATGTTGACCTTTTCTTTTCTTCACATTTTTATGATGCGAAATCAGGTCGTCCATGAATTAAGAAAGTGAACTTTTCTTCCTTTATTTATTTTATTATTTGTTCCGGAAAACATCACAAACATCTTGGTCAAATCCTGTTGACATATGGCTTCAAATTTGGTAGTGCGTCAATCTTCCAGACTAATAAGACTAAAAAAAGATAGAGTAAATTCTTTACTAAGTTGATTGGTTGGAATAGAATAAACCTGTCTTAGCTGATAGTTCGTATCACCAATCAAGAAGTGTAATAATAACTAACGCTGACAGTAAAAAAATATGCAATGCCTTGATAGTCCCAATCACAAAGAAAGAAGTGTACTAAATAAAGCTAGTACTCCCTCCGTCCCATATTACTTGTCTATATTACTAAAAATATTTCTCCCAAATTATATGTCAATTTACAAACTCAAGCTAGAATTTTAAATCTTTCCTATATTACCCTTAATATTAAATGTTCTTGACAGTAATCAATATTGATTAGAGTGCATTTATTGGAGAGAGATAAGGGTAAGATAGTAAAAATACATACTTTATTTATGATTTCTTAAGGGGCGTGTAAAGGTGAAAGTGAACAAGTAATATGGGACGGAGGGAGTATGTTATATTACCGTGTAGCTAGTTCTGTTTGTATCCATGAGAAGATGGCGTCTGTACTCGGGAGCTAAAACTTAGCTGACCTTTTTCGAGCCTGTGAAATAATACATTTGAGTAATATTTATGCATTCCTAGAAAGATTTTTCAGCAATCATCAAGGATCAACCTTAAGCATTCAATCATGAGGAAGAGTCTCCTTTAAGCTGCACCAGAACGATTTCAGAAAAGAGAAGTACCAGCGGTAAAAAGAGACAGAAAGGCAAAATAAAACCATCAATATACAAGAATAAATTGGATTACAAAAAGAAATGATACATGTTATCCTGAATCGTTCACACTGTTACACACAACACGAAATCTTGAAAGTTGGGAACAAAGGGAAAAGACTGCTCTTAACTATTCACAGCTGCACAGTGCTTCCTAATCTCACCAGTGGAGCCGGTCTTGACTTCAATCCTGCCCATTTTCTCCATGGCCTGACCAAATTCAGCATTAAATTGCTTGAGTGATCCTTGTACTAGCTGGTTGATGTATGACTTTGTTTTCACACTTGTTGTCAAGGCTGCATCAGATTGGAATATCCCTCTTCTCTTGAGCACAAGCTTATAGTAGCTAAGATCAAATTTACTGGCACTACCAGGTCCATTTCAACAATTGTTGTATTTCATTGATTGATTGCATTTCTTCATATTAAGATTAGCTGCATATTCACTGTCTAGAGATGGATATTGTTTGCCCCAAACTCCGGTGAAATTGTATAAACGTGATGAAAACGACGAACAATGAGAGACTCCAATGGTATGTGCACCTGATAGGCAAATTGTTCACAGTAGTAATGATTTTTGTTCAAAAGACCTAAATGTATGAAAAGTTTCAATATAGCATAAGCAGAAATCAGAATGGATGTACTAATGTAAACTTACCAGACAAAAGGACCAAGCCTTTTAGGTCAAGACCCTTGCTTGCAAAAGATGTCTGGAGACTGGAAAAGTTACTAGTTGGAGGAGGAATGTTTGCCAAGGCTTCGGAGGCGTTTGATATTCTTCCATCTCTTCTACCAGTTGGTACATTCCAGTAAGGGCCTCCCTATCATGCAAAGAAGAAAAAGGGAGACAAAGATTAAGAATTAATTAAGCCCTTTCAATCTTACTATAACTTGTTGTCTCGGTTTTCTATTAGCGGCTTTAACTATAACTTCAGCTCTATTTATTTGCACAAGATATGACTCTTAAGACCGACAAGTTGGAAACTAGTTTAAAAGTTGGTTCAAGTTTTTTGCTTACTGTGACCACAACAGAGTCTCTAGCAACTAAGGCAACAATATCTGCACATGAGACAACTCCAGGGCATTCAACTTCGACTGCTTTCTTCACACCATCGATGAATGAGAAGCCTCTCAGCGTTTGATTAGGAATAGCCATTTTTTCAGTCTGGTTTTTTGTGCTCGAAGTGAAATTCAGGAGTACAGAACCATCACAACTGTTAATGTTGGGGTTGGTGTTGTGATATTTGACCCAACATATCTTCTGAAGTACTGATTTGAATGCATAAAAATGTTGGGACAAATGTCATAACATTCGGACCAACATCTTCAAGAAACAGTTTTGCCTTACTTCACGGTAACCAGTAATATTTTACTGTGAGGTAAAAACGACTTAGGCATGGTGAATTGGAGCTGTGTAAAACGTGAGAGAAAGAGTCAAAGCTTGGGGAAGAAGTCGAGTAAGGAACAAGTCAAAGTTGTTGAGTTTTTCACTCCTTAATCATCTACCACAAGCTGTCCACCTTTCCCTCAACCTCCATAACCGATCGATGAGACATTCAATGGAACTCTCCACTATAAATAGAGAGGCCACAACAGTGAATCGATCATCCAGAATCAGATTACAAAAATACCAAGAGAGCTCTCGGGATTTCATCTCAAAAATTTGGATCATAAGTGTTACATGAGTGTGTCGACGACATTCTGTCCAACACTACAATGCTGTTTAGATTCTAGATTAGTTTTGTATGAAGCGATTGTAATGAGAGGTTGTCTATGTCTACGTAGTTAGATTTTTCAGGCAGAAGTCATCTGCGACTTCAACTTTTAATTCCTTTCCGTTTTATATTGTAAATCTGTAAAGAAAGGAATTTGTAATTTTGTATATAATATATATACAAAACATCTGGTCATTGACCATTATAAGTTATATAATATATATAACTTATGAAAATTTTAAATCTTTGTGTTCTTTAAATTCCGCTGCATTTACTCTTTAAAGTTTCTGTTTTGCTAAAGTGTTGTTACTGGCGTCAGACGACATAACTGATGACATTCGAAAACAGAATTGACATTCGATTTATTTCATTTCTTGTTTTTACTTTAAGTAGATTTTGACACCCTTCAAGTGGTATCAGAGCCGACACTTAACACAATAAGTGTTTGATCTTGTTGTCTTAAGCTATGGATCCGGAAATCCAACTATTGGTAGGCTTCCTATATTAGATGGATCAAATTATTCCTATTGGAAGATTCACCTATGTTCTCATATCAAATCAATTGATATTAGGGCATGGAGATCTATAACCAATGGGTATGTTGTTCCAATATTGCCACCGGATGAGGAAGGTGATATTTTTGTTAAACCTGAATCCGAATGGACTACAGAAGAAACTAATAATGCTAGCTTTAACGAAAAGGCCTTAAATGCAATTTTTGGATGAGTTGATCTTTACATGTTCAAACTCATTCAAAACTGCTCATGGCCAAGGACGCATGTGATACTTTACAAATTCATTGTGAAGGGAGCTCAAGTGTTCGTCGAACAAAGTTGTGCATGCTCATGAGTAAATATGAACGTTTAAGGATGGAAGAAGCGGATGATTTTAAATTTTATTTGAAAAGTTGATTGACATCTCAAATGAATGTCAAGTGCTTGGTGAACCATTAACCAACACTCAACTTGTTGAAAATGCTCTCCGTTCTCTTTCTGAAAAGTTTAACTTAAAGATTTGTGCTATTGAAGAAGCTCACAATCTTGCCACAATGGACCTTCATATCTTGATGAGCATATTCAAAACTTATGAGATGAACATTGAGAATCAAACGAAATTGTATAAAAACAAGAATGTGGCACTTCAAGTTCAATCATCGGAGAGTCAAATCAAAGAAGAGGATGAGAATCTTGAAGAAATTGGTGAAGGTGCAAATGTTGCCTTGGTCACTCAAAAATAAAATTCGATGGTGAGGAAGTTCAACAATGAGAGAAATCAATCTAAATCTAAATAGCACCAAAACCAAGTCTTCAATCAAAAGCCCATTAGATTCCTTCCAAATGTACAAAAAGAAAACCAACTAAGAAGAACCAACTCAGATCGTACCAAATTTGACCCAAACAACTTGAGTCTGTGCAATGTCATGTATGCTCAGGTTTGGGTCATTATGCTAACGAATGTGCAAACATTCTTAGAAAATTTGGTAAGAACCTATGAGTTTCTCTTAGTGATGATGAAGAAGAAGAGGAAGGAGATCACGAAATTGAAACATAAGCAATGTTGGCCACTATTTTCGAACAATATCTATCGGATAATGAAAATGTCGTATACAATGTTGTCTAAGATGTCACGACATTTGATCCAACATCATCAACGACATCAACATCCTCAGCGACATCCGAAATGTATGAATTCTTTAACTATTCTGATCTTAACTGCTTTAGTTGTTCTATTTATGTTAGTGAGGCTGATTGTATGGATCAAGTCGAATGCAAAGATGATATGATTAATGAATTACAAAGTATTTGTAAAGCCTTGATCATAGAATCCAAGCAACTTGACAAAAAGGTAAAATCTTAACTCATGAGAATTTAGAATTAACAGGCACGATAACCCAACTTGAGGTTGAACTTACCAAAAAGGATATTGAATTTGTTGAGTTTTTCACTCCTTAATCATCTACCACAAGCTACCCACCTTTTCCTCAACCTCCACAACCGATCGATGAGACTTTCAAGGGAACTCTCAACTATAAATAGAGAGGCCACAACAGTGAATCAATCATCCAAAATCAGATTGCAAAAATACCAAGAGAGCTCTCAGGATTTCATCTCAGAAATTTAGATCACAAGTGTTGCATGAGTGTGTCGACAACATTCTTTCCAACATTACAATTGTTGTTTAGATTCTAGATTAGTTTTGTATGGAGCAATTGTAATGAGAGGTTGTCTATGTCTACGTAGTTAGATTTTTCAGGCAGAAGTCATCTGCGACTTCAACTTTTAATTCCTTTCTGTTTTATATTGTAAACCTGTAAAGAAAGAAATTTATAATTTTGTATATAATATATATATATACAATACATCTGGTCATTGACCATCATAAGTTATATAAATATATAATTTATGAAAATTTTAAACCTTTGTTTTCTTTAAATTCCGCTGCATTTACTCTTTAAAGTTTCTGTTTTGCTAAAGTGTTGTTACTGGCGTCAGACAACATAACTACTGACATTCAGAAACATAATTGACATTCGATTTATTTCATCTCTTATTTTTACTTCAAGTAGCTTTTGACATCCTTCAACAACCCTGTAAAAACCGAATCAAGAAAATCAGAGAAGTACATTATCTCTTCATATGAAATGCGGTAAAACTTACCCTGACAAAGCAATCATGGAACTGCAGCCTTAGCAAGGCTGCTGCAAGCGTTGGGGCATTTGGGATGTGCTTTTGCACATAATCTTCAATTATCTTTTCTGCTTGTGGACATCTCTTTGCGTAGAATTGAGCTGTAATTGAGCCATAGCTAGAACCGACTATTCCTACTAGAATACACAAGACAAGAAAATTACACAAATCACCAAATTTAGCCATTTTAATTAGTAGTACTTAGAAAGAGGTCTCTTTCTTTGTTCGAGTTTCTACACATATCAACTCCAAACGGCTCAGAGAAGAACTTATAGCAACACTCCTTTAGCTAACATGCTTTTAGTCTGTTAAGATAATAGATTTGTTATAGATTGTCTCTTTCATTCAATGAGGTTAATATGTCATGATCATGACCTCTTCACATATAATTAGACACATAAACTAATCTTCTTTTTTAACAACTTCAATTTGATAATATCATTATTATTATCTGCTCCTAGAGATATAGCTACCTTCATAATGGTGCATGGGAGGTCCAGTTCTTTTGATATTAGATAATAGAGATAATGGTCAAAAACACATGTGAACTATCACTTTTTTCGCAAGTTTCACACCGTAATTATCAGTTGTTCTCTTTTCCTACCTGGACTATCACCACCTATGTACTTTTCCTACCTAAATTATTACCATCTATGTATTAAAAAACATCGAGTTGAGTAGATGGTCATAGTTCAGTTAGGAAAGGCGAACACTTGATAGTTGGCCTAATCAGACGTGTGTTTTGATATATAGAAGGTGATAGTTGAGGTAAAAAAAGAAAACAACTTATAGTTGGGGTGTGAAATTCGCAAAAAAGTGTTAGTTCAGGTCTATTTTTGGATCATTAGCTCTGGATAATAATATCTACTAATAAGCTTTGTTTGCATATTCTTGTTAAATTGATGGAGGTAGAGGCCGTTTACTTATTATTTTTGTTCTGTGTTTTAAGAGATAGTATAAGGTATTTGGTATTAGTAGCTCAATGTGGGGATCAAAATATACATTTATACGCGCGAAGTCAAGAAATAAAAAAGAGCCTTGATTTTGTTTAAAAGCTAACAACTTCACTAGAAACTACTACCAACCTCATATTAAGTTACCTGCTTTAATTTTCTTTTTCCTTTTTCTTTATGGGCAGAAGATACCTACACTGGAGTTGTGACTAGAAGATATTAAATTGTTTTTTTGCAAAGGGTTGGAAATCAGAACTTTTTCACGAGTTTCACACCCCAATACTTGTTCCTATCTGAACTATCACCATCTATGTATTAAAACACACTTAAACTATCAATTGTTCACTTTTCCTACTTGAACGATGATGATAGTTAAAGTGTGTTTTAATGGTGATAGTTCATGTAGAAAAAGGAAACGGGTGATAGTTGGGATGCGAAACTAGCGAAGAAATGATAATTCAGTGTGTTTTTTACCTTTATCTCTAACTAAAAACGCTCCATCAAGGCACGAAGAAATGTGTGAGTACGGGTTTTTGTATCCTTTTATCCTTTATTCTGCAACTAAAAACCACTCTCCAGTAGGTTTCCGGTCAGGTCTGAGCAGGTACTCGAATTTTCCGACAACTTCCGGCGGTGAACAATAGTCTCCGACAATGAAGTTCTGCAATAGTGAACATGTTCTACCCAACCGGAGTTGGTACCTCCAGTCGTCCTAACTGATTCTTTATCTGTCATCCTTGTAGCTGGTTCATTTGCTGAATCTTGAATTCTACATTCTATCCTATAGTTCTATCATTCTTGTCGTAGTAGTCAGACTTGCTAACTACATTATTGCCTAATTGTTCTATAATATTGATTTCTACCTCTTCTAGTGTAAATTGTTGATTGTTTTTATTTATTTAAGTAGCGTTGGTAAACAATGGTAGACTAGGGTCATGTTCTCGATCGGGGACATGGGCGAGGATTAGGGGGAGTAAGTGAGGTAAGGGAGATGCTAGGCTGAGAATATGGTCTTGGAATATTAGGACTTTATCAGGGAAGTCCATAGAGCTAGTTAAGATTCTTAAGAAGAGAATGATTAATATAGCATGTGTCCAGGAGTCCAAATGGGTAAGACCTAAGGCTAAGGATGTGGACAGGTATAAGTTATAGTTCTCGGGTAGGTCGAGGTACAGGAATGGGGTAGGCCTTTTGGTAGACACGAACTAAGGGATCGGGTGGTAGAGGTTAGGAGGGTCAATGACAGGATGACGATGATTAAGTTGGTAGTTGGAGGGTCCACTATGAACATTATTGGTGCTTACGCGTCGCAGGCGGGCTTGGACGAGAAAGAGAAGAGGCGCTTTTGGGAGTATTTGGATGAGGTGGTGGGAGGTATACTACCCACTGAGAAGTTATTTATAAGAAGGGATTTCAATGGACATATCGGGTCACTTCTGGGGGTTATGACGACGTGCATGGGGGCTTTGGCCTCGGGTACTGGAATGGGGAAGGCGTCTCACTTTTGGAGTTCGCTAGAGCCTTTGGGATGGTGATAGTCAACTCGAGGTTCATGAAGAAGGAGGAGCACTTGGTGACTTTCCGTAGTTCGGTGGCTAAGACTTAGATAGACTTTTTGCTCATTAGGAAGGTTGACAACGGTCTGTGTAAAGACAGCAAGATTATTCCGAAGGAGTATCTTATAACCCGACATAAGTTTTTGGTGATGGATTTGGAGATCAAGATGGAGAAGAAGAGGAGGAGTGGATGACATGCTAAGAATCAAATAATGGAGTTTGACCATAGCTACTGCAAAGGTGATGGGGGAGAAGTTGATGGCCAAGAGGTCTTGGGGAGTAGTGAGGATGCGACTGGTATGTGGCATAGGACGGCCAGTTGCATTCGAAAGGTAGCTAGACAAGTGTGTGGGGTCTCACGGGGTAGCCATGGTGGGCACTGAGGGGACTGTTGGTGAAATGGTAAAGTTCAAAAAAAGGTGAAAGCAAAGAAAATAGCGTATGCGAAATTAGTAGAAAGCAAGTATGGGGTGGAGAAATGGACGAATAGGGAATTGTATAAGATGACGAGGAATGAGGCAAAACTTGCGGTTACGACGGTGAAAATGATGGCTTTTGAACGCATGTATGTGGAATTAGAGGAAAAAGGCGGGGATAAGAAGTTATATAGACTAGACAAGACGAGTGAGATGAGGGCATGTGACTTGGATCACGTGAGGTGCATCAAGGACGAGGATGGCACAGTACCAGTAGAGGACGCGCATATTAGGTGGAGGTGGCAGTCTTACTTCCATAAACTCTTGAACGAAAAAAGAGATAGAGACATTGTGTTGGGAGATATGGAGCAATCTGGTAGGTACCGGGAT
This sequence comes from Anisodus acutangulus, assembly GCA_029783415.1. NCBI lineage: Eukaryota > Viridiplantae > Streptophyta > Magnoliopsida > Solanales > Solanaceae > Anisodus > Anisodus acutangulus. The sequence goes on from CM056491.1 coordinate 56,729,120, forward strand.
TTTGGGTATTATAGAAGAATTAAGGTAGAGGAGGTTAATGGTGTTGTTCACAGGATGCGAAGCGGATGAGCTACTAGGCCTGATGAGATTCCAGTTGAATTTTGGAAGAGCGCATGCAGGGCAGGTTTGGAGTGGCTAACTGGGTTATTTAACATCATTTTTAGGACGGCGAGAATGCCCGAAGAATGGAGGTAGAGTACAATGATCCCTTTGTACAAGAACAAATGTGATATCCAGAATTGCAACAACTATAGGGGTATCAAGCTGCTAAGCCACACTATGAAAATTTGGAAAAGGGTCGTGGATATGAGGGTGAGAAGAGGTGTGTTTATTTTCGAGAACCAATTTGAATTTATGTTGGGGCGTTCGACTACAAAAGCCATTCATCTTATTAGGAGGTTGGTGGAGCAGTATATGAAGAGGAAGAGAGACTTATATATGGTTTTCATCGACCTCAAGAAGTCATACGACAAAGTCCCTAAGAAGGTTATATGGAGATGGTTAGAGGTGTACATGTGGCGTACATTAGGGAAATCAAGGATTTGTATGATGGAGCCAAGACAAGGGTACGGACAGTAGGAGGAGACTCGGGGCACTTTCCAGTGATGATGGGGCTGCACCAGGGATCAGCTCTTAGCCCATTCTTATTTGCCTTGGTGATGGATGGAATGACGCGACAAATCCAATGGGAGGTGACATGGTGTATGCTATTCGCAGATGACATAGTTTTGATTGATGAGACTCGTAGTGGAGTGAACGCTAAGCTAGAGGTTTGGAGACAGACCCTGGAGTCTAAAGGGTTCACGCTGAGTAGGACTAAGACAGAATACTTAGAGTGTAAGTTCAGTAACGGGAGCGACCTTAAGACATGTGTGGAGGTGAGGCTTGGTACTTAGGTCATTCCAAAGAAAGAAAGCTTCAAGTACCTCGGGTCTATTATTCAAGGGGATGAAGAGATTGATGACGGTGTCACATATCGTATTGGGGCAGGGTGGATGAAATGGAGGCTCGCATCTGGAGTCTTATGCGACAAAAAGGTGCCACCAAAACTTAAAGGCAAGTTTTATAGGGCGGTGGTTAGACCGACTATGTTATATGGAGCGGAGTATTGGCCAGTTAAGACTTCACACATCCAGACGATAAAAGTTGCGGAGATGAAGATGTTGAGATGGATGTGTGGGCATACAAAGAGGGATAAGATTAGAAATGATGATATCCGGGATAGAGTGGGAGTAGCCTCGGTGTAGGATAAGATGCGGGAAACTAGGTTGAGATGGTTTGGGCATGTGTAGATGATAGACACATAAGCTCAGTGCGGATGTGTGAGAGGTTGGCTATGGACGAATTCAGGAGGGGTAGATGTAGGCCGAAGAAATATTGGGGAGAGGTGATTAGACTGGATATGACACATGTGCAACTTATTGAGGATATGACCTTTGATAGGGGGTTGTGGAGGATACGAATTAGGGTAGAAGGGTAGTAGACAGTCGAGCGTAGTCTTACTTACGCGTGCAAACTGGTAGTTATAGTGTTATTATTGTAGGCTCGCTTAGCCTATCATACTAATAGGCGCAATATTGCTTTATAGTCCCCTGTAGTTTGATTTCTGCTGCTATGTGCCCTTCAGTGTACTTTGTTTAGCTTCTTACCTGCGCTAGTGACTGCTTACTTTTTCAGAATGCGCTATCATGATTTTTTTGACCGGGTCTGACCGTTCCTCCTGCTTTGCTCTTGCTTTGCTTTTGCTTGTGCTTCAGCCGAGGGTCTCTCGAAAACAGCCGCTCTACCTACCAACGTAGATGTAAGGTCTGCGTACACATTACCCTCCCCTGACCCCACGTTGTGGAATTTCACTGGATATGTTGTTGTTGTTGTTGTTGTTGAAATAAAGTCTAGTCGATATTAAACTCTTTTTGAAACAAGTCGGAGTTAACATGCCGAGCCCACTTGATATTTTTAGGGGAAATAACCTATATACTGCTCACACATCTAGTTTACAGCCATGTAGTTGATCGTATCATCGGTGCATAGATAATGTATATGTAATGTATAGCTATATATAAATTGCTCAACTTTTTTGTAACTTTACATATACATCCTTATACACTATTATACATTACATATATATTATTATACACTATATATGATGTATAAATAATATATACTTTGTATAATAATGTATAAATATTATATAACTATGTATAAATAATATATTCCCTCGGGTTTCAAAAATTCCTCTCAAATTTGAAATTTCAGGAGAATAATACTTCTCGAGCAAGAAGCCAAGTTACTATTTTACATTTACAAGTACAAAATATACAGCAAAATCCGATCTTGATCTCACTCTTATGTGAGAAAGAGCAATATGAGGATTCTTTTCCTCAAGCCAGATAACTTCTTCGTTTCATCTTCAATATTTTTAAATGTTTTCCTCATTTCTAGTTATTGTAGTATTGAAGTTTGTATCTTTTAGTTATTTTGTTGTTCACTAACTGAATTAAACATTGTTTCATATGATTTGTGCTTCTTAATTTTGGAGAAGCCATCTAACATGGATATATATATCATCTATTCTGGTCAATGCGAAAGGACTAATGATGTTCGGCCAAAAATGCATATATTTATCAATTGTTTATTTAACATTTTAGTACTCTTAATTGCCACTTGAGTATATATTAGTTTGCGCTTATTATTTTCATTTTATTTTATAAGAATAAAGAGGTGAAAGATGAAAAAATTTGAAGTAAAATTGAATAAAAGCGGGAAAAAAAAGGAATACAACAAATAGTGGTATAATTAAAGGCTCATGATATACACAAGGAAGGTGTAATGATTAGAATCAAGTATGAGAAGTTACCATTGAAACTGAGGGAAACAATTGACGTACGGTTGGAAACGGATTGAAAACAAAAAAAAAAAAGAGCAAAGAGATTTAAAAAAAAATTATATTGAGAATGAAAGACTTGTGTGCTGGCAAGCAACCACCTTCATTAGAAAGTGATTTTGTTTTGGAAGACTAGATAGCCGAAGGGCTAATGGGGGTAAGGAATTGATTGTTGGGTTAATTTTGACAAACTAGATGCTATACTCAGTTTAATTACCTCATTTTTTTTAAGTATACCTACTTATGTAGTTGTGTATATCTTACCAAAATTGGGAGTTGGGCTAAAGCTTGCTAGAAACAAGCTATTTTCTTCCTTTATTTGGTGTAGGTTGTTAAAGAGAAAAATAGTAAAGAATGAAAAATATTTTAAATTTTCTTTTGTCATGAATTTCACAAAGTTTGAAATAATTTTCTCCTTTATTTTTCTATCTTCATGAGTGGTAGGATCGTAGCAAAAAAAAAGTTTATTTTTACTCTCTTCGTTCATTTTTACTTATTCATATTTGACTTGACGCTTCCTAAAAGAGCAATGAATAAATTAATAATTTTACTATATCATATTTTATTATTTAAATGATTAAAACTAATCAAACATAAATTATGTGACCTCTAAAAAGTTTTGTAAAGGTCTATTTTTATAATCAATTAAGACAGGACGGTGTGCCTTTTCTCAAAAAAAGAAAGCTAAGGTCACCCGCAGGTGACTCTGCAGTCGTATGTGTTTGAGGGGTTGGATAAGATAAAGCGACAATTCCGATAAACCCTCAAAACTCAACACTCTACTCTTCAAGGGTTTTAGAACTAATCTTCCAATTCCCGCTTCATCTTGATTTTGCTTCTGCATTTTCAACGGAAATCTAAATCGAAAAGGGTAAGCATATTTTTCTCTTTCAGAAATAGTCTCTCTACTTTTCACTGAACCCACGTTGTGGGATCCTACCGGATATGTATGTTGTTGTTGTGTTTGACTTGACTACAGAGTTTTAGATGCAAATTTGATTGTGTGTTATATTTTTGTGATGCTGAAGGCTGAATGGTTAGTAAATATCACTTCGGAATCTGAAATTTGAATAAGGGCAGCCCGGTGAACAGCTCCCGCAATGCGCGAGCTCGGAAAAGGGCCGGACCACAAGGGTCTATTGTACGCAGTCTTATAATTAAAAATATTTGGATGTGAAGATTGTATAGGATAATATAGTTAAAGAATGGTGTAAAACAATCTGGAATGTCTCAAATTGGAAATATTGTAGTATAAATTTGATCAGGGGAGGAATAATTTAGCTGCAAGTGATTGCAAAATCCAAACTTTGGAAAATAATTCATTATTTGGTTGCTAGAACATAACTGAGTCAACTGCTGCTGGAGACCTGAAACTTCGCATGTTCTATAATGTGTGCACTTCACAATGATGGAACTACCTTTTCAAGCCCCAATAGGTCAGTTTTTGATACCATTTGGTTGCTACTCAGCAAAATTGGTCTTGAATGGCCAATAGATTCTCATCTTTCTTTGGAAACTAAGAGACCGGCCAGTTTGTCCTCCGGTCAAGGCTACGTACTATTATGAGTTCAAAAGCAGTTAATGTGTGTGTTTATATAGCTTTTGACTAGCAGATCTGCAGAACTTGCTATAATACGTTCCAGATGTACGGTGTTTGATTAGTTGGTAATATTTTAAACACGAATCAGAAAGCTTTAAAGAAGCGCAAGTTAGGGCTTTGAAAGTCTATTTGATGAGATTCCTACGTCAGGACTATCTATCTATAAGTGATGCATCATAAATCATTTATCATGCAAAACATGCTTGTACCGTTGTGCGAGTAATTCTACATACCTGCATTTCTCTCGGAATTCTACTAATTGACTTGCTTTAAACTAACTCCTGCTAGCATTGTGTAGCTGAGGCTGGCTCATTTTTCTTGTGATAGCAATACAGATAGAGAGTGCATCATATGGCGAGTCTCATAACAATGTCTGCTTTAAGCCACTTATCCACCAACACTAGCAGCTTAGAACGAAGAAATTTCTGTGCAACCTCCAGGAGATGTCAGGGAGTTAGGGCAATGATGACAGAGAAACCACTAGAGGAGTTGTATCATGTGAGAGTAGAGAGAAATGTGTCGAAAGATCGACTAATGGAGCTTGGAGTTCCACGATGGTCAATGTGGAAAACTGGCAAATGCAAGTTACCTTGGGATTGGCATGTAGATCAGTTGGTTTACATTGAAGAAGGTGAGGTAAGAGTGGTACCTGAAGGAAGCAAAAGATATATGCAGTTCGTGGCAGGAGACCTTGTCTGGTATCCAAAATGGTTTGAAGCTGATCTCTACTTTAATGACTTCTACCAAGAACGATATAGCTTTCGAGCATATGGAGATGACTAGTGAATTAATTTCCTGCAACTAGGCTCATAAAGATACTAAATTCTCTGGTTTCTAGTGCAGTTCACTTTTTAGTTATCTGTTTCATAAGCATATTCGGATTGTTGTAGTTGTAATACAAACGGCAGAACATGGTCTGTCTAAATGGTATGGTGGCCAGATAGCATTCAATTCAGTAGGGGTATGAATGATTGTCTTCGCACTGCCCAATTCCAACATAGGTTTTGAATACTACCTTCCGTCTTCTCCTCTCCTCTCCTCTCGGGATGATAAAAGTCTTTACCCCCAGCTAGGAAATCTTTCAAACATAAAAAGATACTGCAAGCTGTTACTTCATCCTCATTGTTACATTGAGAGATTTGATCATAATGTATTTGGTATCAGATGTTAGTTAAAATACCAACAGTATTATCAGTTACTCTCACATTAGTTTTTATATAAGTGCACTCTGCATATGCATATTTATCTTCAAGTTGTATTGTTTCTGCCTTGTGGGGACAGCAAGGATAAAACCACAAGGAAGACGGTAAATAAGCTAAACACAGCACAGAGAAGAAATTTTACGAGAAAAAGCAGCTCAAACACCCACCGTGATGCCTCTAAAATCCTCCAATTATCTTTTCATAATTTCTAAAATGTTGCATCAGCTCTATTTGCAGAACTTATTTAAGAAGGGACAGAATTTAAAGAGATCTCAAAAAATGGTATTGTGCAATTTAGAGCTCGTTTGGATGAGCTTATGATTTTTGGCTTGCGTATAAGTCGAAAGTCATAAGTTACGAATTCTAATTTATGATTTTTGGCTTATTTCTGTTATTGGCTTAAAACAAGTGCTTAAACGCATTTTTTCATTTTACCTAAATAGTGCTTAAATGCTATTTTGACTTAAAAACATCTAAATTAAGCCAATCCAAACAGGTTCTTAGTCGATCAGAGCTCATACCTGGAGTTTCACATGTTTCTATTTTTCAATAACATGGCTGAAAAGTGGCCAGTAGGTGTTATTTCATCGAGCTAAACTAGCAGCGTGGGCCAAGTGTAGGACTTGAGATCCACAAGTGAATTTCCAGGACCTTCGAGAATATGAAACCCCATTGTAGTGTCTATTTTTCAAAAAATGATAAGAAGTAGCCGATATATGCTATTTCATCTAGGTAAACTAGGAAGTGTGGGCCGAGTAGGACTTGTGAGTTTTCTCTTTATGATGGACCAAAAATAGCAAAGTTGTTTTAACTTAACAAGGTACAGGAAATATCATAAGCATATTCAACTGGCTTGGGCATAATGGACAAGCAGATGCACAAGACTTGGAATACAATTCCACTCTTTCAGTGTTTGGGCAATAAGGATAGCCTCAACGGAACATATAATCCAATACATATACTGAAGAGTGCTTGTTTCACTTGCTAATGTAAATTTAAGGCATTTCAAGGATTTTCATTTCTCTTTGTCCAGTCATATTGAGGTCCCAAATGTATAATCCATAAACGATTTTATAATCATTCTGTAAATACCATCAGCAATTTGAAGTTTCCTTGAGTGATGGAGTAACTGATTGCCTTCACAATTTCCCGGAACAATCAGATAAGAAACCAAATATGTTAATTGCTGAGTTGCAAAATGAGCAGAAGAACACTAAAATAATATTTCTTTTTTTGATAAATATAACCTAATAAATTGTTAGATGATATTAATCTCCTTTGGGGAGTCTTTCATTAATATCAAGGTATATATAGAGTACAATATTCATCCCTTATACAATAGGAATCCTAAGCCTATACAAAAGAGGAATCCTAGTCTTACCATAATTATATTTACACAATATATGGAAATATTCTAATTATGGGTAGGGAATATATTGTTTCCTATATTTACACATTTACACACCCCCTCAGTCGGAGCGGGAGGAGGCCGGACGCTGAGACTGGATCTGAAGTCAAGAAATAATTGTCTGGGAAGTCCTTTGGTAAATATGTCTGCATACTGATAGGATGATGGAACATGTAACACTCTGACATGGCCTAACGCAACTTTCTCACGAACGAAGTGTAGGTCTATCTCAATATGTTTGGTTCGCTGATGTTGAACCGGATTATGAGAAAGATAGATGGCAGAGATGTTATCACAATACACAATAGATGCCTGACGCAAAGGACACTGAAGTTCTAACAGTAAATTTCTGAGCCAACAAATCTCAGCTACTACATTTGTAACGCCTCTGTACTCAAATTTCTGATCGAGCGAGGATAGGGTAGTCTGTCGCACCAAGAAATCAGATTATCCCCTAAAAAAACACAAAAGCCGGAGGTGGAGCGTCGCGTGTCTAGATACCCTGCCCAATCTGCATCCGTATATGAAAACAATTTGTCTGGTGCAGAGGGGTATAGGTGCAAACCATAATCAAGAGTGCCCTTAATGTATCGAATGATACGCTTAAGAGCAGTGAAATGAGACTCCCTGGGGGCATGCATGAATAAGCACACTGGCCAACAAAGATAAGCTATGTCTGGCCTGGTGAATGTGAGATACGGAAGTGCACCTGCAAGGCTCCTATACAGAGTAGGATCAGAGACTGGAGCACCATCCATAGCACTGAGCTTAGATTTGTAATCAATTGGAGTAGGCACCTCTTTGCAGTTCGCCATCTTAGCCCTGTACACAATCTCTTCTGCATACTTACGCTGACACAAGAACATATGATTGGCAGACCTGGTCACTGATATCTCCAAAAAGTAACTCAGCTTCCCCAAATCGGTCATTGCAAATTCGAACTTGAGCAAGACAATAATCTCATTTTTCAATCCGTCGGAGGAGGCAGTAAGAACAATATCATCCACGTAAAGTAATAAGTAAGCAGTGCTACTACCTCGATGAAAAATGAAAAGTGATGTATCACTCTTGCTGCATACAAACCCAATCTGCAAGATATACCTGGCAAAACGATCATACCACGCACGGAGGGCCTGCTTCAGGCCATATAGTGACTTATGGAGATGACACACATAGTGAGGAACTGCTGGATGGGTGAACCCTGGTGGCTGATGCATGTAGATTGTCTCTCGCAGATCCCCATGTAAGAATGCATTCTTCACGTCAAGCTGATGGATCGGCAGTGTTTTCCCATGGCTATGCTCAAAACTGTGCGGATGGTAGCCGGTTTGACAACCGGGCTGAAGGTCTCACCACAATCAATGTCCTCCTGCTGATTTGTGTCATTTGCCACAAGACGGGCCTTATACCTCTCAAGATCCCCATTGTCTCTGAACTTGTGACGAAATAGCCACATACAACGAATGATATTCACCCTCTCAGGTCTAGGTACTAGATCCCACGTGTGTTGTTGTTACACCTCGTAATTTTAAGACTATAATTAGAGGACGTAATTAATGAGGTAAGATTCGAATCTTGGATATAGAGTATATTTATATATGCTAATCCGAAAATTAGTAAACAAGAGGATGTGATTCCGGAAAGATGTTGGTCACAATAAGGGTGACGTTGGATACTTATAGCAATAATTGTATATTCCCGTTATGAAATAGTATTGTATTATAAAATTATGACATTGAGGATACGAGACTTATGAAATTCTCGGGAATTAAAAGAAGTGGGTTTGAGATTTACTAATTGAAGAACTTAGGGGCCAAAGTGTAAAGGAAAAATCAGATTTTTTCCTTATAAACTTACATTACCTCTTCATCTTCTTCTACTCTTAACAAACAAAAAAATAACTCTCCTCTCATTCTCTCCTCTACACTAATCCGAAAATCACCCTCCACCCATAACCAAAATTAAGGTTGTTATCTTCTCTTCCTAGACTACATTCTTCACCAAAAATTAGAAGCAAAACAACACCAAAAGCGTGATAAAACAAGTGGCAAACAACACTGCTGTTTAAAATTGCCCAGAAAATTGTAATTTTTGGGATGAAATTTTGGAAGAAAAATGTGTAGGGATGATGGCTTAACATTGTAGAACACTTGCATGTCAATTGGAGTTGAAGAAGTGAACAAAAAGGAGGAGAAAAATTACAAAACAGTGGGGATTTCCGGAAAAACAATGGCAGAAAATTGCGGACTGTTTTGACGAATTTGAGGTATAAAAATTCTTCTTTCTATGATATAATTGGAATGCATGTTGTTAGAATTAAGGTAATGAATTTGTGTTAAGGAAGAATTGGAATTTAAGCATTGCATGTGACCATTTTGGGCTAGTTGCCAATTTGTGACAGATTTTGGTGTTGTTGGATTCGTTGGTTGTTGTTGTTATTATTATCACTAATTGCATGATGAAATTGAAAGGAAACGTGAAGATTTAGTTGGAATTAGTTATATGGAAGTATTAAAATCCGAAATTGGATTATAGGAATTAAGATAAGAATTATGGAATTATGACATGTTGTGGCCAAGAACTTGCATGAAATTGTTGGACATGTTGTGATGTATATGGACTATTTTAGGGACTGTTTTGTGGTGTTATAATTCTGGAAATTTAGTCATCATTATGCATGTTTAAGTGTGGTAATTGCTAAGGTAAGTCCTAAATGAATAAGGGTGTGGAAAGGCATAGAAAGGCTTCACATTCTACCCTCGTTGTTGTTGGAACATGGGCTGTTTTATGGGCTGTTTTAAGGTGGATTAAGAGACTAAATTTACATGAGAAGTGGGTGTGTAAATTCCCTTTATTGTTGTCTTGGTTGTGCCCTTAATTGGTGCTTGTTTATTGATGTTATTAGCCTCGTTTGGAAGTTGTGGAAACATGTATAAACAGGGGAAGTGCTGCCCGAATTTTAATAAAATAAGAAGTCGTTATTCGATATAAAGTATGCTAGCGATCATAGAATTGACGAACGTATTACCATTATTATAGGTTGAAGTTCTAAATCGAGACGTACTCTAATATAGAGTTGATTAGTTCGTCTAAGAGGTATGTGAAACTCTTACTTCTTTCTTTTGGCATGATTTAATGAAAGTGCAGTGACGTATTTAATTCTTATACGCTTTAATTCCTAATGAGGATTGTTATGAGAAGTGCCTATGATTTTTCAGCAAAGAGTTTATTATGACATTATTACAATGATTTTATTGAGAGTCAGATGATAAATTTTACTTGCATATGGTTACTCACGATATCCACTCGTGCTAAGTGTTACTACTTCACCTCACCGAGTCCCGGTAGGGTTACGACTCGTGCAGACCTTGCATTGTTCACCGAGACCCTCACTAGAGGGCCAGGTTACGTAGGATGGATCCATAGATGAGAGATGATTTTACCGAGTCGGACGGGCCGGTTATGATATGATTCCACCGAGTCCCGCATTAGTGGGTCGGGTTACGCATGGTATATATAAGTTTATGGACATGGCTTCATGTTTTCTTGACTTGACTCTCATTTTTATAAGGCACAACTGACTTTTATGGTTTATGGCACAGTTGGATTTGAATCCTTATTTTTATACCGATCTTCTGTTTCTGTTGGCTAATTATGGTCTCTTTTACAGCTTCATGTTTTACATACTCAAGACATTATTTTCAGATCGACTTCTTTCCTGGGGTCTGCATTTCATGCCCGCAGTACATGTTTTCAGTTTGGTGAACCTCGTGCCTAGGTTCCTACTCAAGTGTTGGAAAGCTCCTTTGATCCAGGGCTTTGTCATTTTGGTACCGAATCTCTTTTAGACTTATGTTTGTATTTAGGGGCACGACGGGGCCCCGTCTCCGCCATATGTCGTTATTCTTCTTATAGAGTGCAGACAGCGGTGGTGGGTTGTACGCATGTAAGGGTTATGACTCTGTTTTGGTCGGTCATGTTATTGTATTCTGTGCTGGGGTGTTCCCATGTATATACGTTACTATCTGGTGGCAGCCTTGTCGGCTTGCTTGTTATGTTATATTGGCTAGTTGTGACTCCTCAGGAGACAGGTACAATCTTGGGTAAAGGCAGCCTCGTCGGCTTGCCTACCCTGGCATATGTTGCTATTGCGGCGTTATGCTGCCGGGTTTCAGACTCATTAAGTGTTAGTTGGATTATGTGTGATAGGTTAGTATAATGATGTTATTAGGGCGGTTAGTCGCGGCCTGTCGGGTCGGGTTGTGACAGTTGTTTAGTTAAAGCATTGAATTTCTCATACATAGCCGTATTCCAATTAGGGTCTTGTTTGGCCAATTTTGGGTTCTTTGGAAGTGGAGAGATGGTTTGGGCAGACAAGTTGAAATGGACTTTGGGTTTGAAGATTCCATGCTTTGAACAAGTTTCCATTGGATGGGTAGGGACAATGAGTGGCGGAGTGGTGTCTAAGACGGGGGGTAAAGTCGGATAAGGAGAAGGTGGGGGCGAAGCCGTCGGAGGCGCCGCGGCTCCTGGATCAAGAGTCGCGGCGCTAGAAGGTTGACATGTTTCTCTGAAGTTTGGGCGCCGCGGCTCTGACGATGGAACAGAGGATGTGAGTTATTCGATTATGAGGGGAGAGATGGCAGACTCGTCAAGAAATGAGTAGTCCTGTTTTTGGAATTTTGGAAGATTCGAAAATGGGAATGTGGTCTCGTCGAATGTGACGTGACGAGATATGTGGATCTGACGAGTCAACAAGTCATAGCATAGATAGCCCCTATGGTTCGGCGGGAATCCTAGAAAGACACATGGAGTGGACCTAGGAGCGAGCTTGTGAGGGGCGGTGGAGCTAAGGTTGGGATAGCACAGACAACCAAAAATCCGTAGATGATCATAAGAGGAGATTCTATGGTAGAGGATTTCGGTAGGGGTCATATTGTGAAGAGTGCTAGTAGGGAGAATATTTAGAGTGTATTCTGACATTTTAGCAGCATAGACCAGAAGGGTGGAGGGAGGGAGGCATGAATCAATAGGGTGCGAATCATATTGTTAATGGTGCGGATGATTCTTTCAGCTTTACCGTTTTGTGGTGAGGTGTGAGGGCAGGAGAAGCGAAAGAACATGCCATTATTGGTACAAAAGCGGTGAAACATAGAGTTATTAAATTCACGACCATTATCGCACTGAAATGATTTTATGCCTTTTCCAAATTGTGTTTCAATGAACTTGCGAAACTCAAGAAATTTGACAAACACTTCCGATTTAAATTTAAGAGGGTATAACCAAACGTAGTGTGAAAAATCATCAAGCAACACAAGATAGTATTTATGACCGAGAGAACTGGAGATAGGAGATGTCCATAAATCGACATGTATGATATCAAAAGGAGCAAATGTAACACTAGTAGATGATTTAAACGGAAGACGAATATGTTTGGCTAAAGAGCAAGAAACACAATTTTGGGCAAGTTTCCCATTACAAGCAATGAAATTGTTGCCTCTAAGAAAATTAAGCGGGGCTCTGGATGACCAAGCCTATTATGCCAAGTAGAAGAAGAAACAACCGCTAGAGTGACGGGAGAGGAAGATCTGGCAACGGAGGTGGAAGTGAATGGATAGAGATCCCCCGTGCTATTGCATCTCAGAAGAGGAGGGCCCGGATGAAGATCGATCACACTAAAACCAAAAGGGTCAAAATCCACGAGATGTAATTATTACGAGTAAATTGGTGGACAGATATGAGGTTCTTAATCATGTGTGGGGCATATGGGGTGTTTTTGAGGGAGAAGGGTGGATGAGGAGGTTGTGTGTATGAAGTACCATAACCCTTAACTGGAATGCGTTGTCCACTACCAACTGTAACATATTGAGGATGCTTTAACTGAAACAGTTTAGGAATAGTACTGCATCGGGTGACGTGAGATGTGGCGCTGAGTACATGTACCAAGTATTGTCGGTGTTGCATAGAGAGGGTGATGAACGCTGACCCAACTTCGGTGGGTGTCATCTGGGATGAGGCTGCGGGACGACCTTGCATGAAGTGGAGCTTTCTTTGTGGGGTGGGCGGGGGCCTAACAAGCCGGGGGTAAGAATACGGATTGTATGGCTGCTTGATGCTTGGAATGGACTTAGCCTGACTTTCTGAGCCCAGGCGCGCGACTCATCTTGAGGCGTCGTGGCGGCTGTAAAGCAGCTGGCGAGGCCGCGGCCCGATTGTTCTGCGATCTCTGTTGTTATTCTGCTGTTGGTTACGTTGACCGCGACCCTTGCCACGACCACGGCCTCTCTCTACCGCCGTGACCTTTTCCACTTTGCCGTCGCGCCTCGCCGCTGTTGGAGTTAATACGGTGGCGTCTGATCTTGGGGTTGCGTGTCGACAGCTAACACCTGCTGGGCGTGCTCATCCTGCTTAGCATGACGGGTTTCTTCGAGCAACAATTGTGAGCGAGCTTTGTTAAAACTCGGTAGCGGATCTGCCTGTTGAATAATGGTGGCCAAAGTATCATATTCGCCCTTAGTAAGGCCAGAGATCATTTGTAGCACCATTTTATCGTCAGTGACAGGCGTGCCGATGTTGGAGAGTTGATCCGCTAGAAGTTTAAGATGCTTGCAGTACTTATAGACATTGGAGAAGTTTTCAAGACGTGTTTTGTTGAACTGTTCTTCCAAATACACAGCACGAGTGTGCTTGTTGTCCTGAAAAAATTCCTCCAAACGATTCCACAAGTCAAGGGCTGTGGAGTCAGATTTCATGATAGTAAGGAGCAAATCCTGAGAGATACTACTATATATCCATTGTTTGACGCCGACGTCGAGACGATGCCAGATAGAATCATCAACCTCCGTAGGGCGCGGAATAGTGTCATCAATATGGTCAAGCATGTTATAGAGACATGCATGATTGAGAAAAAGTTCAACCCAGGGAGAATACTGGTTGTTTTCTTGATCAAGAATAATGGGAATATGGTTCTTGATGTTGGAAAAGTAAGGGCGGGATGAAACGGGGGTGATGACTTTGTGGTGGGATTTGTGGAGGTAGAGGCGTCAGAAAGTGGAAGAATCAGGGATAGCCATTTAGAGAAGAGAAGAAAGGAAGAACAAAACCCAAAAAATAAGAAGAAAATCCGGGAGGGCCGCGACGTAGGAGAGGCAGGGTTTTGTTTATTTGGCTCTTGATACCATGTTAGATGATATTAATCTCCCTTGGGGAGTCTTTCATTAATATCAAGGTATATATAGAGTACAATATTCATCCCTTATACAATAGGAATCCTAAGCCTATACAAAAGAGGAATCCTAGTCTTACCATAATTATATTTACATAATATATGAAAATATTCTAATTATGGGTAGAGAATATATTGTTTCCTATATTTACACGTTTACATAAATATTATCAGAAATCCCAAGAGGCCCTAGATCTGAGACCTTAAATATTTAAGGTCCCCCCCCCCAGATGGGACCAAAGAAGACGACTTGCACTTTTATTGGAAACATGTAGTTGGTGAAGCGTGCAATAAACAGAAAGTTGACCTAGAAGAATTGAAGAGGCATCCTGATGATGTTCCTATTTCAAGTAATTATTGTTGGAAATTTGCATTTGGCGGGAGTTGCGTCCTACCAACTTTAACGGCTTAAACACTAGTGTTCCGCATGTTGGAGAATCCGGTTCTTCACACGTGCATAATCTACTAAGTAAGTAGATAACCGTAGGGTCAAGGATCGTCGAATTTCGTTGAGAAATAAAAGAGATATTGGTCCACGAAGTGAGGTGTTTGAAGCATGGAAAAGTGTGGTATTGTGACCAATTCTCCCTCATCGGTGGAGGAAGAAAGAATTGTTTTGTATATTAGTCTCAAGGTTGGCTTGGAGTTTGGGATCCCAAGGGGTATCCCATGTGTTTAAAGGAGGGAGGACTTAGATGTGCTTCGGTTCAAGGAAAGCCCACACGCACGCCGCAGCCGCCCGTCCAGTCACGAGCTGTGCTTCTTCTGATATTATCTTTCTGGATCAGAATTATTTTATATGTACAGTTTAGTCCCTAAAGTTTCAAAAAAATCAAATTCGGCAGAGAACTTTGCTATATGTACAATTTGGTCCCTGAAGTTTCAAGAAAGTCAGATTGGGCAAAGAACAGAACGTCAACCAGCACTCAATTCAGCCATTATGGCTAAATTACTCTTCCTAAATGTCAATCCGTTACACATCAATTCACCATTTATTTTGGTGAATTACTACCTCTATAATTGCCATTACTTGGCCAGTAAACATGCAATTATGTGGGCAGTTGGTAAGCCTCTCCTTCAACTATATAAAGGACCCTTTGCACCATTGTTGAGCTACACACAGAAACAGAAACGAAATCAGTCTTCCTACTACCTTCCAGCATCATTTCATTACTTAAAATTCTTCACGGTAGCACTTGAGTTTCCTTTGCTCATTTGTTCATTTGCTGTTTTATCTTGGGAGACAATTGTCCAGGACGTAGAAATGATACATACGGGGCAATATTGTCTTAAAGACAGAGTGCAAACACTCGACTCAGCATACCAAAAACTGTTCCAGTTTATTCTTCAACTTTATTGTAATTCCAGTTTATTGTTCAATTGTAATTTCAGTTTGTTGTAATACTTAGCAGTTACTTATTTCCGTTTCCTGCATCATTGTAACCAACAATTACTACATGTAATAAATAGAAGTTTGTTTGTGATCCGGTGTGAAAAATATAGAAAAATAAAAAAACTTACGCCTTTATGTGAAAACATGAAGTTGGTGAGCAAGTTGAAGCATGTTATTTTGATGGTGCAAATATTAAAGATAATTACTATATGTAATAAATAAGTGTACATTTTATAGATGTCAAAAATGTCTAAAAGACGGGGAAGAGGTTTGTACCCCATAAATTGTTTATTGAACTATTATTTGATATTCTTTCAATTGATTATTCTACAATTCTAACACATTTGTTATTTTTGTAGTGACGCAGTGTTCTCTGTAAAGGGGAATAAAATTGTGAATCCTTATAATCTGTGAGTTGATAAAGTCGAAAAAATAGAGTGGTTTTACAATATCATGACTATTAAAATATCTTGGAGAAATTCAGTACGTTGTCTCCAACCTATTCACGGCATTCATTTCCATGTGTATGGAATATAATTTTTACCATTATATCGTGTAAGATAGTAGACAATATATATGTATGTGGTGTGTATGCAATGTGGTTTTTAAAGTAGTATCAAGTTATTAATTTTTCATTACCAGGGTGGAACAAAGATAAGAGTTGTAGGAGCCATATGTGGTGTGTATGCAATGCGATATTCTGAAATCTGATTTGTAGTTTAATTTGACATGTATTTCAGCATGTTGACGTGATTATGTATTACTTGAGAAAGAAGGCAAAGTATAGGCCTAATAACGAAGTCAGATATGTAACATGACTACTGGAATATCTTGGGGAGATTCGGTTGTTGTCTCCAACCTATTCATGACATTCATTTTCATGTGTATGGAATATGATTTTGATTTTCTTTCTATTCATGGCATTCATTTTTAATTTTTTTTTTATCTGAGTGGTATGTGTATGGAATATGATTTTTACCTTTATGTCACGTAAGATAGTAGATAATATATATATGTATGTGGTGTATATGCAATGTGATTTTTATAGTAATATCAAATTGTTAATTTTCCATTTGCAGGGTGCAACAAAGATAAGAGTTGTAGGAGCTATATGTGGTGTGTATGCAATGTGATATTCTGAAATCTGATTTATAGTTTAATTTGACATATTTTTCAGCATGTTGATGTGATTATGTATTACCTGAGGAAGAAAGCTAAATATGAGCCAAATAACGGAGTCAGATATGTAACAACTGGCTATTTTTTCAAGTCATGGGTTGAGTTGATCCACAAACAGTTTAAGAACAAGAATTGCGATCCCAATATTATCACTCCAAAACATGATTGACACAAGTTATTCGTGGATATAAGCTTCTTGCAAATATCGGTTGGAATAAAATGAAGTATGTGATAATACCGAATAGTCGTCTCCATGTTGGTGCCTATGCACTATAGCAGCCATTGCATGCGCACAAGGTATTTCATCCAGTTTAAATCTTTCATAACTACACGTCCTAGCTTGAAGGTACACTCTGAACCTCTTAACACCATCAGTCACTGTATGTAGGAATTCAGTGAAAGCTCGTACCTACAATTAAAATTATATTCGTACAAGTGATTCAAATATTACACAGTAAAAATATAATATATATATATATACATATTATATTATACAGTTTTAATACATATGACAGAAAAAAGGGAGAAGATAAGTCAACAGAAGAATAATCTTACAGTCATACGGCGTGCTAATACCCGATTATCTTTGATTTTTTTTTGGTACTTTTAGTAAGATCTGTGAATGTATTCTTTGCTTCCTCGTTGTGTTTCACATTTCATATTTCAATCAATTGCCTCACGAAATTCAGTAATTTTGCCACCGGCAGTTTCCTAGCTTTCACAATAACATTGTTTATTGATTCAGCTATGTTCGAAGTCAATGTCCATGTTCTTTTTACTGTTGCATGTATCCGAGACCATCTATCAAAAACACTTTCCAACAAATATTCACTCAACTTCTTATCTATTTTGGCTACCCTCCTCATGTATTGGTTAAACTCTTGATGGGTGTATGATTTAGCCATTGCAAAGTATAATTTTCTTACATGCTCTTCATTATTATGGCATTTCTAAAGTAAATTGTTTCACAAATGTCAAATACATACATAATGAGGCAGTACGGGGTACACTGTTGCACTCACATTTCATATACTATTATGTCTATCTGATACAAAACACATATTCTCCCTCTTACCAAAAGCATACTTAAACCGCTCAAAGAATCATGTCCAAAATGAATCATTTTCGGAATCAACCATGACATATGCAAGCGGTGGTATCCTATCTGTTGTCATACATAAATTATACACAAAAAATACAATCAGTTATTAACTTTTAAAAAAGACAAAAAAACTAACCCCTTGAATTCAATGTACTTGAATTCATACATTATTCACTAATCATACATTTTTACGGACAAAAAAATATAAAATTTTATTATAGCCAACAAAAACTAACCTCGTGGACTCAATATACTTGACTTCATAAAGTATTCATACACTAATCATACAATCAGTTTTTAGCTTTTAAAAAAAGATAAAATACTAACCTCGTGTATTCAATGTACAAGCTACTAGCGTAGTCCCTTTATAAGTTGATTTAAGATGGGTGCCGTCAACCACAAAGACACAGTCATCTCAGGGTATTCGTGCTCCTAGGTTGCTTATTACGCCTAATCAATTTATGTTTGACCAAAGGTGTGTGGGTAAAATTAGAAATAGATGGGGTAAAACTTTATTTGCATGGTGTTTATATCAAACAAATAAGTATATGATATTATGAATTTCTACATATATTTTTATTATTTAATTATAATTTATATATATATTTACTATATTAACTTACATATTAAGTTAATACGCGATGCGAATCCGAATTAATTAGAACGGGTACTACCGGATGAAAAATAAAAACAAAGCTATAATAATTAAATTGATTTGGTTAAATATTTCATACGACTTGAATGTAAATATTTACCATATTGAATGTGAGAGATCGATTTCTTATCTTGCAATTTCTTCCCATATCCCCTTCATTAAAAAGAAAAACTAATTTTAGGTGGAACAATACATATTAAACTAATAAATAGATTGTGATTAAACTCGTTTAAAATTTACTTCAATTAAAATTATTTTGGTCAATATAGGTCAAATAATGAATTACAGCCCAATCAGTTCAACTCAAAACTATTTCTATTTGTTAATTTATTCTTACAATATGTGTAATGACCGGACAAAAAAAAAGGTTTTCCTTTAACTAATGTAAATAAAAAAACTTTAAAAAGAATGAATTAATAAAGATAGAGATATTCACACTATGAATAAGGGAGCTTCCGATTAATGTGAATTGACGAAAAAGCCTTCAAATTCCCCAAATTTCACAGGTGTATTATTTTAATTGGTAGCTATCTTGAAGTTGATATACTACTTGCCAAAGCTTATCCTTTGGATTTTATAGCTTAGGTGAAGTAACGCTCTTTGCCATTAGTATGATATGATTCATTATGAGAGTATTTTCAACTGTCATTTTTGTGGCCATTTCTTATCATCTTATGCTTAAATCATTTGACATTATTAATTAAAAGTCCAAATTAAGATTTTCTTAATGTTTTACTTCTCCAATACAATAATTTTTCGATTACAAAAATCAAATAACTAAAATAATTACAATTAACTGAGATTAATGTATTCCGCTGTCATGTGTATATGTAAAATATGTTTTCCTACACTTTGCATATCATTTATGGGTTTGGATCATTATTGGTTTAGCCAATACGCTTAGTTGGATTAGGAATGTGTTTGGTATGAAGAATTTTTTTAACTTATTCTCTTGTATTTTGTAAGTAAATAGAAAATAAATTTAAAAATATTAGTTTCTTGCACTTTCCGATGTAGTTGGCGAATGGTTGATTTAATTTTCTTGCAGTTGAGCACATGAATGAATCTAGAATTTGATATTATTGGTTCGATTCAAATTCTACCACAGTTCATGCATTTATTTAATAAAAAATTTAACACGTATATATAATTGACCAAATATACTAAGTTTAGATAAATCCTACAAACAACTATCTGACAAAAGGATGTTAAGAAAATAATGCTTTACCAAAACTAATACAACTACCATAGCTTGTAATTATGCTGAAGTGAGAAGTATAAAGCAATCGTGAAAAAATATCATTAAAATAAAAATAACAAAATACCTTAAAAAGAATTATAGTCACCATATTGGGCTCGTGCTCAGCACGGACTCCATCGTACCTAGTACAACAATAGGCCATAACAAAGTAACTCTATCTTCATCTTTTAAATTTTAGTCAACAAACGATATAATCACTGTATACTCACTATAAAATTCATAATGTATACATTATATACTTGTATATATTTAAAATATACTAACGGCATCCACAAACTGTTTCAATTAAGCGGGTGAAACTTTTACTCAACCGGCAAAAAATATTCAAAACGCTGATATATTTTCATTTATACGAAGAAAAACATAAAGCATTTAGCAAGATTATTTTCTTGTTCATATCATAGTACTTCAATTTTCTCTGACTCAGTAAAGTAGTGTCTTAAAGTTGTTGCCAATTTTTTAACATCTAAAAAAAATCTTTTTGTTGTAATTGATATGACACTTTTTTTATTTTTAGTCAGTCTAAAAAAAGAATGATAAGGTCCAGAACTCTACTTCCCTATGATGTCAGCTCAAATGGTTTTCTGTCAAGCTCGTGAGTACTGTATCTGATTCTTTTAGAATGTGTCGGGAAACTTATTTGGAGATATGAAGGAGTTCAGATAGCCTTTTGGGTTATCGGCAGGGGCGCATCTACGTGGGTGGCGGGGTGTTTACCCGAACATTCTTAGCAAAAAATTATAGTGTATATAAATGATAGATTTTCTGTGTTTTATGTATATATTATTAACTTTTGAACGCCCTAAACAAATGCAAAATGTTAGCTCAAGTAGTCCAGGATGTTCAAAGTTGTCTCTAGTGCCCTAGGTTTGATTTCCATTGACAGCACTATTTTTAATATTTAGCTTTTTGTTATTTTCTTTTCGAACCTCCTAAGTGAAAATCCGGATCCGCCGTTGGTTTTCGGCTTCTTTTTTGTCATTTGGAGATGTTATGTGATGCTTTGAGGTTTATATAATCCATACGTTTCATTACCACTTCCTACAAATTTTCACCTTCTGAATCTTTTAAATTTCTTTAATGTACCCTGGGACAGTGTTGAAGGAATTACATGATAAATATATCTAATTCAAAAGCTTCTCAGTTAGCTTAGTATGTTGGTGTGGTTATTCATATACTCTGTACCTTTGGGATACAACTTGTATGTAGGGCTCGTGCCATCATATGAACAAAATATTAACTTTATAAAAGAATGTTCTATATGTTATTAAATTCGTTTCTTGAGTTTCATGTCATACCTCATTGTTTACTTTTTTCCCTTGTTCTTCATAAATCATATAGGAGTATTTGTTTTAAAGTGAAAGGGGTACCCAATCTTTTACAGCAGAGTGGCCTAAGGAAATTCGTACGTCAATAGTTTTGGAGAAAAGTAATCATGATCACATGCAAAAACATGTGGGCAAGACCCGTCTAATGCTGTTTGGCATGGAGAGTTATGTACAATGCTTGTCGAAGTTGGTTTTAGATTTGGATCTTGTGCTATATCTATGAGACTTGGGTTTGTTAAAGTATTGGGTTTTGAGGTAATTGGTGTCGATTTTTCTCCCTACCGTGGTATTTTATGTTGAAATTCAATGGGAAGAATTAAATTTTACCTTATCAAAAAAATAAAAATTCAATGGGAAGAAGAGTAGATGGTTGTTAATGCGAAAAGTAAATGATGTGGAAAGGGTGTCAAAAACTACTTAAAGTAAAAACAAGAGATTAAACAAATCGAATGTCAATTCTGTATCCGAATGTCAGCAGTTATGTCGTCTGACACCAGTAACAACACTTTAGCAAAACAGAAACTTTAAAGAGTAAATGCAGCGGAATTTAAAGAACACAAAGATTTAAAATTTTCATAAGTTATATAATATATATAACTTATGATGGTCAATGACCAGATGTATTGTATATATATTATATACAAAATTACAAATTCCTTTCTATACAGATTTACAATATAAAACGGAAAGGAATTAAAAGTTGAAGTCGCAGATGACTTCTGCCTGAAAAATCTAACTACGTAGACATAGACAACCTCTCATTACAATCGCTCCATACAAATCTAATCTAGAATCTAAACAGCAATTGTAATGTTGGACAGAATGTTGTCGACACACTTAGGAAACACTTGTGATCCAGATTTCTGATATGAAATCCCGAGAGCTCTCTTGGTATTTTTGCAATCTAATTCTGGATGTCGATACACTGTTGTGGTGTCTCTATTTATAGTAGAGAGTTCCCTTGAAAGTCTCATCGATCGGTTGTGGAAGTTGAGGAAAATGTGGGCAGCTTGTGGTAGATGATTAAGGAGTGAAAATCTCAATAACTTTGACTTATTCCTTACTTGACTTCTTCCCCAAGATTTGACTCTTTCTCTCACGTTTTACACAGATCCAATTTACCACGCCTAAGTCGTTTTTACCTCACAGTAAAATATTACTGCTTACCGTGAAGTAAATCAAAACTGTTCTAAAAAATGTTAGTCTGAATGTTATGACATTTGTCCCAGCATTTTTATGCATTCAAATCAGTACTTCAGAAGATATGTTGGGTCAAATGTCACAATACCAAACCCAACATTAACAATCTCCCCCTTTTTGTCTTTCTTCACAAAACTCATTACAAACCTAAACTAACTTAGGATATTGAGACAAATGTTTGTCCGACATTTGTGATCAATAATATCAATGCTATACTCCCCCTTAACCTGTGATGGCTTTCAAGCAAACATGCGTGTACCGATTCATAGGATTAGAAAAGAAGAAAGATATTAACACATGTATACATATCATCCACTATATACAAAACACGAATAGAAATAACCATTCTCAACAAATATCCACAGCAATCCATCAAACCATTGAACAAGCATTTACAACTTAGGTTCAGCAACATCATTCAGCTTCCTCCTTGCTCATCATACAACATCAGCTGCTTCCAGCAGCTTTCTACCCCTGTATAACAGCTTCAGCTTCCACCATCTCTCCCCCTTCATCTCTGCAGCATAACAACTTCTCTGCACAGAACATCAGCCTCTAGCCTTCTTCCTCAGCTCCCCCTGCATCAGCACCAACACTTCATCTGCTTCCCCGACTTCAGTAGCATTATTTTCTCCCCCTTTTTATGAAGAAAGCAGCATCATGAAATGGTATATGGCTTGAATCAAAGCATTCCTCACAGCATCAACCTCAGAGATTTGTTGGTTGATCTTTGCAATTTGATTCACAAGTCATTCAGTAGACAGTAGAGACTGTCTTGGACCAGTGTTGTCAAGAATGTTGGTGACATTCCTGTCAACATCTGCACTATTTTCTTCCATTCTCCAGGGTAAGTTGATGACTCTGTCTCTACTCTTCAAAACTGCTTTGTTTACTGTGTACAGTTCAGGAGCCTTCCCTAATGTGTCCTCTCTCTTAGGCTTAAGACCTTAAGTAGTTAAAACATTGTATATCAGAGAGGGATAATGGAGGATGAGGTTGATTATTTTTGTGCCAAGTTGGAAACATGATGGAAGATCAGTTTGCCCAAATCAACTCTCAAACCTTTCCCAATTTTATACAGAAGAGTGGCTTGTTCTGCAATTACAATTGACTCATTCATTGAAGGAAGCCAATTGTGTATATCAATTTTGTGAAGGGTGGCAACTAGGGTTATTAATTTAGAGGTTGGACATCTAGAGATCCACTTATGCATTATACCTCTTGTGAGGTACTCAATTACTTCATCTCTATTGTCCAATGCAGGGTCTGCTTCTCTAACATTCTCCTCGGCATTTAATCTCATACATTGATTTATAATAGCGGGTGTGAAGAAATATACTATGTTATAGAGATATACCTTCCCAAATTTCTTTAAGGATGTATCCTCTATAGCATAACTCAAATTAGCATAAAACAACCTGACTATTTTATCAACATACGATCCTTTCTCAGTAATTGATCCTAGGAGCTGTCTTTCTTTTAAGAACTCTACCATACCATATTCTGAACATGAGGCAATGTCTAATATTTTTTCAGACCTAATAACTCTATTCTTGTATCAGTCCCAATTATCAGAATTACTTTTAGAATAGAATTTGTATGAGTAGATAAATACCTCAAGGTCTGAATCATATTCAGTTTTGCTGGATGATGTATGTGTTTGTGTCTCTCCTGATGTTGGCTGAAATGTTGCCTGAGATGTTGTGGCATCAGTGGCAACATTCGGAGCAACACTCGATTTAGCATATCTGGGAATTTCCTTTGGAAAGAATTGTTTCAGTGGAGTTTCATCAGGAACTTCCTAGTTATTTGAGACACATTTTGCGGTACAGAAACAATTGGTTCTTTTTCACTCTCTTCAGTTGAGAGCACAAAGTATGTGTCATCACCGTCACTGCTCGAGCAAGCAGGTATAGATGTATCAACTCTGGACCTTTTGTTGCTCGGCTCTTCACGAACTGTTCTCTCAAACATTCTACTCGATCGACGAGTAGGGAAGGTGGAAGATCTTGGTCTTTTACTCAATGCTGAAATATCAGATGTTTCATCAACATCTATTGGATTGTTGTCATCACCTGGTAGCTAATGTCTAAAAGGTTCATCTAAACCTTTAAATAATATAGCTTTGGACAAGTCCTCTGTGGATGGTGAAGAAGATAATTGTTCAAGTTACTAAGGTTCATTGTGCTCGGGAGATTTAGTGTTCATAGGAGGGCTTGTACTCAGTGGTGTGTTGGCTGACATTGGTGTTGACATTGGAGAGGTTTCCATTGGTGAATATTGTGGATAAGGTTTTTGGAATTTAGGGTTTGAGATTGAGAATGGAGTTTGGAATAGTGATGGTTCCATCGGGTAGGTAGAGTTATATCCGAGGTGTGATGTGATTTCCTTTTTTTTTTTGGGAAAATTGAAAATGATAAAAAAAATAGCAAATGAGAGAAATATTTATATACATGACTAACCTTTCATAGCAACAAAATTCCTTAGTTTAAGGATTTTCAGATTTATCTAATAACTTACACCTAAAATTTTGGGATAAAAAGATAAACATCACGGTATGAATTCAATTTAATCTTATCATTTTAAAGTTTGAAATTCCTATTAAAACAAGGCATAAAAATAGGGAGAAAATCTGATTTTTCTGAAATCAGTTAAGAACAACATCCTAACATATATCACAATCTGAAAATGTCAATAGCAATGTTTGCAACATTTTGGACAACACAAGTATTTTGATCCCACGAGAATTTTCAGATTTGGCAACAAACCAAGACACGTTTTATACATATTTCATGAGTTTGACCACTGGACCAATGTAACATTTTCCCATCGTATCCTTGATCTAATCATAAAACACGTACAAAAAGTTTTTCTTGTCAAAAACAAAAATACTTATTTAGTATTCTCAAAATTCTTTTGAAGCACTTGATACTCCTACGGAATAGGAACGGTATCTTTTCAAGGGCTTTGCCAATTTTGAACAGTTGCCAAATATTTGTAAAGGCTTTGCCTTATTTTGATACTCTCTTTTTATGATATATATGTATTTATATATCATCGTAGAGAACGGTATCATGTTGGATCACATTCTTTTTGAAGGATCGTGCTTGTGTGACCAAAAGTTATGCACCATATAGCAACATTAATCAGTCAGTGATATTCCATAGGTAAATGTCACCCGAAATGTTAGACAACGTTTCAGTCGACATTCACCAAAAATGCCTTCTTTTAGAGATTACAAAGACCAAGACATTTCTTCAAACTAGAAAATCTCTCATGGTCCAAAGCTTTTGTAAAAATATCAGCTACTTGATGAAGAGTGTCAACATGTTCAATTTTAACTAGCTGTTTTTCAACCAAATCTCTTAAAAATGATGTCTAATATCAATATGTTTTGTACGTGAGTGCTGAACTGGATTTTTGAAAATATTTATAGCACTCAAATTATCACAATACAAAATCAAAGAAAGAAGACCTTTATTCCTTCATTTTTAGCTATCTTATGCCTTTCAAACTTAATAAGGAATATCAACGAAGCCAAGAGAAGGGTACCCAAACAGGAAATTCTTATTACACGCACGCATCTAGAGGTGACAAACTTAACCCATGAATGATGAAATTATTACCCGCTCGATCCGTTCAAGTTTGGACGATTTATTGACCCGCCCATTTATTAGCTCAGCTCATTTCAACCCAACCCATTTTAATTATCAAAATTTGGGCTGATATCTAACCCAAATTAATCCATGAGAAATCTTGTCAAAATATGTTTAAATTGTTTTTATTTATTTGATATGTTAAATATAGCCATAATAAAGAAAAATAATAATTCATTAGATATTAAAAAATTATAACGAACTAATAAGTTAATTAAAGCTTAGTAAGAAAAGGCGAGTTGGATTTTGACTCGCATTTCAACCCATTTCAGCCCAAGTAACATTTGGGCGAATCATTGACCAGCCCATTTTAATCCGCCCAAAGGTAAAATACGTAGACAATCTCCTTAGCTTGGTATCCATTTTTTACCTAGCCACTCAACTATTTCTAGTACATAACTATTAGTCAGATAATTCTAAAAGTTCTAGCAAATTGAGTAATTTTATGAGTTTCTACCTAGAATATTGGATTTTTACAGAACCCCTAAACTAAAATGAGATCATATTAATATACCCCGGGAGGGATATGATGGGCTACATGAATGTCAAGCTCCAAAAACTCTTCCAAAGTGGCAGTTCACGTGGACAATAGGTTTAAAACTCCTATAAACTACCGTTAGATAAGAAAAATCTTGTAGTACTAGCTAGCACTTCACATTCTTTCTATTCAATCTCATTCAGTTCTGGATAGATAGTAAGTGTTATCTGACCAATCGACTTAGACACCAAACTACTCGTGCCCACCCATCTTTTTTCGTGTCCTAATACTTATTTAATTCCCACTTTGAACTGCTAATACCAAATACCTTATATCTTAAGTCTTAGTTGACAGGGCATAAAAACAATTATCAAAACAGTAGCAGGTGTTACTACCTATTATCAAAACAGTATGAAGGCATCTATATGCCTGTATCTCATATGTGAGAGGTGAGTCAGTATGATCATGCATATGTCTAACTGAATGAAAGAGACAGTCTATAACGAATCTATTTTCTTATGTAATAAAAAAAGATGGAGAATGACAAACTAACGCAAGTTAGCTAAAGCAATGTGCCTATAAATTCTCTCTGATCCATTTGGAGTTAATGTGTGTAGCTACTCGAACAAAGAAAGAGACCTCTTTCTAAAGTTTCAAAAAGAAGTAAGTAATTAAAATGGATAAATTTGTCTATCTTGTTAATTTTCTACTGTTCTGTATTCTACTAGGAATAGTGGGTTGTAGCCATGCTCAGTTACAGCTCAACTTCTATGCAAAGAGCTGTCCACAAGCAGAAAAGATAATTG
This sequence comes from Anisodus acutangulus, assembly GCA_029783415.1. NCBI lineage: Eukaryota > Viridiplantae > Streptophyta > Magnoliopsida > Solanales > Solanaceae > Anisodus > Anisodus acutangulus. The sequence goes on from CM056491.1 coordinate 56,756,497, forward strand.
AAGATTATGTGCAAAAACACATCCCAAATGCTCCATCTCTTGCAGCTGCCTTGCTCAGGCTGCAGTTCCATGATTGCTTTGTCAGGGTAAGTGTATACCTCATTTCATATAAGAGATAATGTACTTCTCTGATTTTCTTGATTCGTTTTTACAGGGCTGTGATGGTTCTGTACTTCTGAATTTTACTTCGAGCACAAAAAACCAGACGGAAAAAGTGGCTGTTCCTAATCAAACACTGAAAGGCTTCTCATTCATAGATGGTGTGAAGAAAGCAGTTGAAGCTGAATGCCCTGGAGTTGTCTCTTGTGCAGATATTGTTGCCTTGGTTGCTAGAGACTCTGTCGTCGTCACAGTAAGTACAAAACTTGAACCAACTTTCAAACAAGTTTCCAACTTGTCGGACCGTATCTTGCTCAGTCCAATAAATAGTGTTGAGGTTATAGTTAAAGCTGCAAAAAGAAAACCTAGATAACAAGATATAGTAAGCGTGAAAGGGTTTAACTAAATGAAGTATGTTCTTAATCTCTTTTCTTTGCATGATAGGGAGGTCCTTACTGGAATGTTCCAACTGGTAGAAGAGATGGAAGAATATCAAACGCCTCGGAAGCCTTGGCAAACATCCCTCCTCCAACTAGTAACTTTTCCAGTCTCCAGACATCTTTTGCCAGCAAGGGGCTTGACCTAAAAGACTTGGTCCTATTGTCTGGTAAGGTTAAATTAGTATATTCATACTGATTTCTGATTCTGCTATAGTGAAACTTTATATACATTTGCCTTTAAACAAAAAATCGTTACTAGAATGAACAACTTTCTATCAGGTGCACATACCATTGGAGTCTCTCACTGCCCGTCATTTTCATCACGTTTGTATAATTTTACTGGAGTTTGGGGCAAACAAGATCCATCTCTAGACAGCGAATATGCAGCTAATCTTAAGACGAAGAAATGCAAATCAATCAATGACAATACAACAATTGTTGAAATGGATCCTGGCAGTGCCGGTAAATTTGATCTTAGCTACTTTAAGCTTGTGCTTAAGAAAAAAGGGTTATTCCAATCTGATGCAGCCTTGACAACAAGTGCGACAACAAAGTCATACATCAACCAGCTAGTACAAGGATCGCTCAAACAATTTAATGCTGAATTTGGTCAGGCCATGGAGAAAATGGGCAGGATTGAAGTTAAGACGGGTTCTGCTGGTGAGATTAGGAAGCGTTGTGCAGTCGTGAATAATTAAGAGCAGTTTTTTCCCTTTGTTCACAATTTCCAATATTTTGTGTTTGTGTGTAATTTTGATGTGAATTATTTGGGTAACATGTTTTATGTTTTTCTTAATGTGTACTTATTCCAATATATTCTTGTATATCGATGGTTTTCTTGAAATAAAGCTTTATGTAGAAGTTGGAAATCTGTTATCTTTCCTAGAAAAGGTTCTGTTATGCCTTTCTAACGTCTCGTTTTCACCACTGATACTTACCTGATCAAATCTGATCCAAAGAGAAGGGAGACTTTTCGTCATGATTGAACGTTTATGGTTGATTTTGGACTTATGATCTCTGAAAATTCTTTCTAGGAATACATAATATATCTTTCACAGTCTTGATAATGTTTAGTTCCTGTGTATAGATGCCATCTTCTCACACGGATCATGATGAATAATTTCCAGCCGTTATGGATACAAACAGAACTAGCAACACATAATAAGACTTGAAGTTACCAAGCTGGTTTAGAGACAAAAATGGGTACTCTGGATCTAATGATGATGTATCTATACCCCATTCATTAATGAAAATAATCAAAAGATTATTTCTTTCATGGTATAAGAAGTCTAGATACTCTAGATGACTAGATCTAATGAGACAACATAAGTGAAGTTGTACTGACGAACACTTGCAGTACAAACAATTAAAATTAGCTTATTCTTCATTACCTAATGCGTGTTTAATCTTTGTGTAGCCATTACTCTATAAACTTCTCGATTGGTGATAGGGACAGTAAGATAAGGCAGGTTTAGTTGTTCGATGATTTATCTCCACATGCAAACATTGCAACTGCCTGTGTTTCGCATAAGGCTGGCCAACGGGGCGGGTCGGCCCGGTCCCGTCCCGACCCCGCCCTGGTCCTGCCCCGACCCCGATATAAATATATATATATATATATATAATCGGTAACGGGACTCGAACCGGGACGTGACCTGGGCTCATCCCGCCCGAGCCCGGCCCGCCCAGTCCGACCCACCCAGTCCTGCCCCGCCCCGGTACCGTCGCGGTCCCGCTCGTTAGACTTATATATTACCACGATTCTCAGTTAGTATATTATAATTTGACAGTGATACCAACTTGAACTTAAAGCAGTAAAATGAACAGTATAACTATTTGATTGATGATTCTTCGCGGAAAAACCCCCTCATCTTTTCTGGTGAAAGAACTTTTATTCATCACTAGACCAAATACATAAAATCACTAACTTCCCTAGGCATCCCTACCAGGTAAATCTACCTATAATAGAAGTTAGCCGCAAAACTGTCAAAATAAAATTGTAAAAGAACTATGTTTTGCTATCTGTACAAACTCTCTATCCAGTCTATTGCTTTCCTATTCTGCCGCCTGTGCATTATCAACTCAACTCTGTAGTGAACTTCTTCTTTTATTCGACTGCAAATCTTCTGAGGCTAAGGAACCTGATGATGCCAGAGTGCTTCATTTCTGGCTTTCCAGATGTAGTAAACTGCTGCAGTTAAAATAGCCAGAACAAAATATCTACTAATTTTTCCTTTGAACTTAGAGCAGTAAAATGAACAATATAGCTACTTGCAAAAAAGTTTTGAGAAGAAGTCTCATTGTATGTTGAATAAGGCTTTCAGTATCTGTAGCCCCCGTATTTTTGGGCGTTGGGTTAAGCATCTAGACATATACAAATAAAGGCTTAGGATATAAAAGGATAAAATCTCAAAATAATTTAGGACTTAATAAGTGTGACGACAGGATAGTTAATACTTAAGTGATGTGGATTAATGCACACGGGCCCTTGATTAATAGATAGCAATTAATGTTGGTGAGGTGTAAGGTCACATGAGGGGAAGTTGACACGACTAAGCCTTGGTGTCGAGAAAGTGGCAATTGCCACTTTGGTAAGGCAATATATATCCACCTCTAGCCTAATTTTATTCCAAACATCTCATTTATAGACAATTCAGTGAAGACACAAAATCAAAGGCAGCGTAACCCCTAGCTGTCTCAGGCAAAGATTGGCAAAGTTTAAGCAAACGTTTTGCTTTTGCCAGCCTTGTTCGTCCATTTTTGGAAAACAAATTTATTGTTCTTGCCTTCTTTCTCCAGCAAGTGAGTAATAATATTAAGAAGGCAATACAAGATTTTCCTCTGAAAATAGCTTGGGGGTGTACCTACTGGATCTTTTTCTAGCTGTCTTTTTGGGTGAAAGATTGCTCGACGTCTCTCGTCGCTGCGCCAAAAAGAGGTAATCTCTTTCTGTCATTGGATGTGAATCCATTTCTTAGGAGTTAGGGAGAGGGACACAAACTGCTGCCCATGGCAAATATGGGGAAGGCATAATCCAGAGGAATTGGTGTTTTTAGTACTCATTCTGTCGATCTTTAGCTCCTGATTCCTGGCAGAGAGCACTTTCTCGTGAACGAAGAATGAGTGGTTTCAGCCTTGAAGAGGTACCAGCGGAAGCAGGCATAGTGCTTACGAGTTATGAAGCTTGGTTTAGACTACAAAAAGTTAGTCACTCTGATCTCATGAGAAAAGCAAAAGACAGTTCTACTAAACAGCTCTAGAAGTACCAGTTACCATTGTTCACTTATGCTTAGCCTTCAAGAATTCCTATATCTAGTTGAAACAGTAGCTTCTGAAATTTCAACCTTGGCATGATAATAGGTTGTTTCTTCTGCAGTAGCATTATAAGTTTCATCTATCCTGTTTGCCATTGCAAGTGATAAGATGTTCAGTATGCTTATTTCCTTTGCCTTTCTGGAAGTTTCATGTGTGTGACACTGTGAGAAGTAATTGTTTGTAGCATGAAAAATGAACTTCTTCAAATGCTTTGACACTTGAATGGAGCTTGTAAAAATCTGCTTTTAAGCCTAAAATATAGACAACATTTGAAGCAGAACATGTTTCGGATCTTCCGGCAATCTTTTTATAATAAAGAAACCTTGTTCTTTATATTCTTTCCTAATGCAGCCGAGACTCAGAGCACTGAAATATATCTGATTGTCTGCCGAGTCCCTCGAGATTTTCATCAAATCCTTTGCGACATGGGACAAAGTTCAAACATCTCGTCTTCCATTTGATAGTAAAGATTTAAGTCATCAAGTGCTTTCTGCGTTCGAGTCTTAATTTCATCACCACTATTACTTGGTGATAGTAATTCCTCCTTCTTCTACAGCCACCAGTCAAAAGCGACTCAAAATCATCGACCAAATCTTCGCAATTGCATCATAAGCCTCCTTATTGGAAAGTTAATAATGGGTTTGCCCTATATCTAATGTTTGGAAGTTAATTGTATATATTTTTATGCCATATCATATACCCGGATCTTTATCTTACCATAGTATTTTATTAGTATCGGGTGACAATAGTTGCTAGTGGCGCAATAAACATGTAATATGCAAAACGCAAAATTTAGACGAAGGCAAGTACAAAGACCTTTCTGAATGCCGCGAGAAATCCATCAGTTGGCTATAAGAAAAACAGTATCTAGCCCTGGAGGCTACTTGTGAATAGGAATGTGTATGCACTTTTAAATGTAGCGGTAAAATCAGCATGGTTCTTAGTGCAACTGCTGCAGATATAACATAAAATGTTTAACCAGCTAAAGTTTCTGGATCACAACTGAATTGGCTAGGCCAGCTTGCTCTACTGTCTGGTCCAAATCAGAGAGTTGTTTGGGAGGAAAGCCCACTGTCTGGAGTTGATAACTCCTTGATCCACCAGGCCTTGATGCATCAATAAACCCTCGAATATCTCTGACTGTGTGTTGGTAGTTAAACCGAGAAACCATTCGTGTACCATCTGCCAACCTTAGTTGAATTGAGGTTGAAGGCTGTGACTGATCAACAACTAGGCCCACCGATGGGGATGGAGCTGCGGTGAATGATGAGATAGCACCAATTGAGTCTACTTGTTCAGTAATGCTGGTGCTACCTAAAGTTCTTCCCACGCCCTGAAATAAAACACGACGCTTCTCTGGTACCTGCAAATAAGAAAAAGAGAGTTACCATGAAGGGCAAAGGTTTTAGAAGCATAACTGAGACCCTTTGGTAATAGAGGAATATGGACGTACAGGGCAGTCCTCCTCTCTCCTTGTCAGATTAACTCGAACAGATGTCCTCCTATCTTCTGGAGCAAGTTCTTTTGGGCATTCAGACTTCCGGATACTCTGAATTACACATACCAAAATATTAAAAGCAAGTTTGGAGAAAGAGAAAAACTACACCTAAAAAGCATAAACCAGCAAAAGTCACATTGATGGTTCTGCGGCTTCTGCCTAACAATGAGAGCATGAAATTAAATGAGAGATTTCTCCAATTTCAACAAGAAAAGGTCACGTGCAGAAAACGTTAACATGGAATATCAGAGCACTCTGCAAACAAAAAGGGAGTAAGACGTAAGAGCTTAATTCATGTTATTAAGTTCAACGAGCCAGATCCATCACCCAAAACAGAAAAATTAATCTTGGGGGGGGGGGGGGGGGGGGTTATTATGTCTTTAGTTTTGCCAATGTGAATATGGGGTGAAATTGTACATGACATATACGGACATCAACATGAAAGATGGAAAACAGTTTCAGGATTTGACATGGTTAGGAAACAACAAATGGTTTTCCATCTAATTTTTCAGCTCCTTCCAGTGAAAGATAATGGATCTCCAATGAAATTCACTACTATTGTCACAAACTTTCTTCAAATTCACTACCTTACACGAGATTACCTTCTCTACATATCAGAATACTTGGATGATCTGTGTCCAAAAAAATGTGCACTAGCTTGATGATTAGATTCAAAATGTGCACCAACTTTAATCTGAGGTTGGATATTGGATAAACAACTAGGATAATAACATTTATGTTACTAGAGGTCTGACTCTGAAGCATTCGAAAGAAAACAAAATGTGGCTTATTGCAGGGAAACCATCCATTGAAGTCTCACCAATAGCTACAGGAAGTAGCATTATAGCCGACAAGCATAGGAGGAACAACATAATCTAAAGAACACTGTTTTTCCAAACCTACAACATGCCTCTTTTATCATTTTTCTACATGCACAATACTTCAATAGTAGCAACTTTCAAGATGTACAAGATAAATAGTAAGGACGAGGAGTCATCTACCTAATCAGAAGTCCATTTGTGTATGAGAATTCCTAATAAGAACCATGAGCAAATTTCCGCTTAAGGTATCCTTTTTTTTGTTTTTGTGATTTATAGGTTGAATAATGCCATCACAGCAACTAGTTTGAAATGGAGCTTTTGACTAGGAACCTGCAAGTTCCAAGTTGTGCCAAAGACCTATCACCTAGCTCTTGTGGAATTTAAAAAACACACTCTATATTTAGAAATGCTTAGTTGAATTCATTATGCTACAATTGAGTTATGGTTTATATCAGTTTCAACAAAAAAGAGTAGAATGGCGCAAATTTCTGTGAAAACCTATTCTGCCAAGAGGAAGTTTAGTTGACTCAGCTGAGGGAAACCACGTGTAGTGATAATAGAACCACAAAGATGAAGAACTACAGGTAACATTCAAAGAGTAAACTCATGACTGACATTACCTCTAGGAAAGGGGTATTTTCTGGATCATCAAACCTCCGCAAGGGCCCATCATCTATAGTGAACCCGTTGGTCCAAAAAGTGATAATATGAGTAACACTCTCAGGTGGCTGAGGAGCAGCGGACACAGTCTCATCCGTAAGTCTTCTAGAAGTTCCAGTAAAGCTTCTTGAGCCAGAGGATGCAGGAGGTCCTTCAACAGCTGCATGTTGTCTAGCTTGATCGAATATTGCATCCCCATCATTTGCTTTAGTTGGATCTTGAACAAGCATTCCACTAAAAAAAAGGACTGATCAGCAAAATACTAGTGAAAACGCACACCGCAGCTCTACACTACAAGTCTGAATAATATTCAAGTGTATCTATGTAATGGAACACCTTCAGAAATAAGAATTAGAGCTATGCATTTAAGATGTTTGCTTTCTCCATCTCATAACAACAGAACAAGGAACTGGATGATGCAATCAAGTGACAGATGAAAAGAGAGCCATATTGATTTTATTATCTATGTAACGTAACACCTTCAGAAATAAGAATTAGAGCTATGCATTTAAGATGTTTGCTTTCTCCATCTCATAACATTAGAGCTATGCATTTAAGATGTTTGCTTTCTCCATCTCATAACAACAGAACAAGGAACTGGATGATGCAATCAAGTTACAGATGAAAAGAGAGCCTTATTGATTTTATTTTTTCATGTGATCATGTACCAGAAACAAATTCTTATAAAGCACCACATGTTTAAACATTTTTTGATGACGAGCACAACGTTCTTAAAAATACTTAAATACATGAACAAATCATAAAGCCCCTTATACCCGACCCTAACCCAAATTGTGAGATTGATCGTAGGAATATTTCCAATATTTACACCACCAACTGGTGAAAACAGGTACTACCATATAGGACAGACTAGTAGGAAAAATACATTGAACCCATAATTCGACTCGATCCCATACATCAATGAAACTTGAACCTGATAGTGTCTCAACTCTCAGCACGCCATCCTTAATACTAGGACAATGCTCCATTGGTTTAAAGAAAAAGTTGCCAACGCAAACATGTCACATCGATAAGAAACAACATGATGCAACATTACAAGGGCAACCCGATGCACTAAGCTCCCGCTATGCGCGGATCCGGGGAAGGGCCGGATCACAAGGGTCTAATGTACGCATCATTAGACCTGCATTTCTGCAAGAGACTATTTACACAGTTTGAACCCGTGACCTCATGACACATGAGAACAACTTTACAGTTACTCCAAGGCTCCCCTTTAACATTGTGATATCAAAATACACATAGCGAGGCACCAAGGGTGTGACATACTGGTCAATGAGATGGAATGAAGACCGTGAGAGACCGGGATCCAAATCCTGGTAATGTTGGCCAGACATAAGGAGTAATAAACATACTATCATCACAGTTTTCACATATTCCTCTAATCATAGACTCAAACATCTCCACTAGTAAGTTCAATCCTTAATTACTAAATATGGATGAAGCAATAGAAAGCCAATAGTAAAGCAGCATTAGTATTAATAGCAATACCTTTTTTCTCCGCCGGTATAATACTCCTGAGGCTCATCGGAGTCACTCCCAGGCCCAGTAACAGGCAGACGATTCAGATCAGAGAAGGTGTGAATTCCACCAGTTCTCCGCCCAGCAGCGCCGCCGCGGCTAGAGGTAGGAGGGTTTCTAGGTCGAGGTGGAGACGGAGAACGGTGTTGAGCGGTGAGGTTAGGGGCAGGGACATCGTCGTCAGCGGCGGGGAGGGTATTGTTCTCGAAGAAAGTGGAAACGGCGGAATCTAAATCGAAGTTGTGGCTTTCAAGGAAGAAAAGGGCTTCGGGTTTAGAAGAAGAAGTGATGTCACAGAATGTGGTGACAAGTTCTTCTCTTTGTGCGTCGGCGGGGAGATTTGTTTGATTTTCCATCTTTCTGAATTCTTGATGCTTCTTGATCTTTCTTTCTTCTGCTTCTACTACTACTTTTCCTCTTGTGAGTTTGGTATATATTCGTTTCTTCCGCCCAAGAATTGGGTTTTTCTTTGTTTTCCTCTTTTATGGGAGTTTATCTCGTATTAAACTATTCATTCAACAAATATTTGTATTAACTGATAAAGTTATTGTCATATGATTAGGAGTGAGTTCAAATCGTAAAAATAACTTCTTTCAGAAATGTGAGTTAAAGATTACGTACAATAAATTCTTATAATCCGGTCCTTCTTCGAATTTCGTACATAGTAAGAGCTTAGTGCACCGCGCTGACTTTTTTATTGAATTTATGACTTGTAAGAGGGGAAAAGAAAAAAAGTTAATATAAATATCAAATAACAAAAGAATTTTGTTTATAATTTAATGGTTACCGAATTGAAATTTTTTATTATTCGGTATTTGATACGGTATTCGATAGTGAAATTTTATACTTTAGGTTTTCGAAATCGGTATTCGGAAAATATAAATTTACCGTTCGATAATTCGATAAATACCGATATAATTTTTAATAAAGACCCAACATCAATATTAGTGCATTACAATGCCCATCAATCTAGGCCCAAACCATATATTTTTATTTATAAAAGCTTATTTGAATAATATTAAATTTCCTCCGTCTCAATTTAAGTGTCTTACTTTTCTTTCAATTCTTTTAGAGGTCACACGAATTGTGCCTTAACGTCTATTTCTCTCTCTAGCACTTTTCTCTATCCCCGCCCACCACAAACCCCCCCCCCACCAATGACCACCTCCCCCATCGGTAAAGGTAGGTTCCCGTCCCTTCTCTTCCCCTCTCCCTCCCCTCTACATACACCCATCATCCCCCCGTTCATGTTTTCTTCCAGTGAACCAGCAGGGGAACCACCCATTAACATAGAGCCCCCAACGCCGAACAAATCCCAACGGCAAGACTCATGCGTATTTCCCGAAATCCACCATCACAATCGGACACCCACTCAATCCCCGGTGATTTCTACTCTCTCTCTCTCTTCTCTTCTCTTCTCTTCTCTTCTCTTCTCTTCTCTTCTCTTCTCTCTTGGCGTGACTGTTTGTTGCGATTACATTTGTTCCTTTTCAATTTTATTGGTTGGTGGGTACATTAAATTAGTCCCTTTCAATTTCATTAGTTGATGGGTCTATTGGGTCTTCTGCTTGATCAATTGTGGTGTGTTATATTAGGTATATTGTTGGTCTATTTGTTTCAGTGTTTCATCTTCTTCTTTTTTTCCTATATCATTTCTTGCTTTGTTTCATTATTTCATTTAACTTCCCCTGCATCCCCTAAATTAGTTGTATCCTTCTTCTTGATCCCCTTTAGTTCTAGACTTCTATTTTCAATTTTGGTGTACTTCCGACTGGCTTGTTGAGTTTGGTCTATGTTTCTCGTGAGTTAATTAATTGCCTTAGTCTAAGTACTGCATTTTGCTTGCTTTGGATAGCTGATTTAGTTGTATTCTCTGCTTGCTTTATTGATTATAAGATTCATACTTTCTTATTTCTTGCAATTAGATATATTATAGTGTTCGTATCTAGTATTTGTGACTCTATTGGCTTTGGTGAATGATGGTGACTAGGTTCATGTTATCGGTCGGGGACGGGGGCAAGGGGTAGGGGTAAGTGGGGTAAGGTAGATGCTAGACTGAGAATAGGGTCTTGGAACATTGGAACTTTAACGGGGAAGACCATAAAGCTAGTTAAAATTTTTAAGAAGAGGAAGATTAATATAGCATGTGTCTATGAGACCAAATGGGTAGGACCTAAGGCTAAAGATGTAAACGTGTATAAGTTATGATTCTCCGGTAGGTCGAAGTATAGGAATGGGGTAGGCATTTTGGTAGACAGCGAACTAAGGGATCAGGTGGTAGAGGTGAGGAGGGTCAATGACAGGATGATGGCGATTAAGTTGGTAGTTGGATGGTTCACTATGAACTCTAGTGGCAATCGGATGTTCAACCATTATTTAAGTGGATATACAATAATCATTAAATGTTAGAGATATAAACTCACCAGCATTATCAAGATGATTTTTTTATTACATAATCTGGAAATTGTGCTCTTAAACTTATTATTTGGACCAACAATCTCGCAAAAATCATATTGTGAGTTGATAATAAGCACATATGTGACCATCTTGTAGATGCATCTATCAAGATCATATAATATTTGAACGGTCCACATGGAGGGTGAATTGGCACATATATCACCATGTATACGTTCCAGAAATGCAGGGGATTCAATCCCAACCTTAGTTGCAGATGGTTTAATAACCAATTTTCCTTGAGAAAAAGCAACACTAGAGAATTCCTCTGATTGAAGAATCTTTTGGTTCTTTAAAGTATGCCCACATGAATTCTCAATTATTTTGCACATCATATTAGAATCGGGGTGGCCCAACCGATCATGCCAAATGATAAAATCATTGGAACCATTAAACCTTTTATTTATCATATCATGTGTTTCAACGACACCAATGCTTGTATGGTACAACCCAGAAGAAAGTGCAGATACCTTTTCAACAAACTTTTCTCTTACACTTATTGTAGTAATATAAAGGTATTCAACCTTTCCTTCATTTGCAGTCTCAACATGATAACCATTTTGCCGAATAACCTTCAAACTTAATAAGTTTCTTTGAGACTTACTACAATACAGTGCATTATTAATAGCCAATATTGTTCCTCCAAATAGTAACAAAGTCGCTTTGCCAGAGTCCTCAATTAATTTTGTACTACCAGATATTATATTAACATAGGCTTTTTTCATAACCAAATAAGAGAAATATTTCTTTTTCTCTTAGTATCGTGTGCGTTGTAGCACTATCCAGAAGACACATCTCTCCATTACTCATCTTGGATCCAATTGAAGACTGCGGAATTTTATAAAAATAAAAACATCTAAGAGATATTGAGACTGATAATAGAAAATTTAATTACTTCTTGAAGAAGAATATTTTAAATAAAAACAACATAAATAAGAACAACAACATAATTGATTTTCCCCAGTAACTTATCAAATTTTAATTTTGATCTCCAAAGTAGTTTTCAACTTTTAAATGAGTAATATCATCAAGGCCATCAAAAATATCATCTTTCAAAGCTAAATTTGCGCACATTCCCATCATATTTTTGTGAGGGCCCTGCCTCAGCATCATTTTCAAGAGTCAAGTGTGACTGCATCCGAACATTAGTAGAAGAGCTGTCACCTCTAATTCTCTTTCTTTTGAAAAAAAATTGATAAAGCTTAGCAAAATTCTTAGGTGCCCGACATTCACTTTTCCAGTGACCTTTCATACCACAAGGATGACAGTTGCTAGTTGAAGGATTTTCTTGAGAACTCATGTTGTTCTCCCTTTTATTATGACCATCACCATGATAATTATTATATCATCCGTTGCCTTTGCCACACCCACACACATTATTATGGCTCTGATTATGATCTCTCGCTACCACATTCGCTACAGGAAATGGAGCAGATCCAGTGGGACGGGCTTCATGATTTTTCATCAAAAGGGCATCATGTTCCTCAGCCGCCAGAAGGCATGAGATCGAATCAGAATACTTCTGAAAACCTTTATCACAGTATTGTTGCTGTAACACAATGTTTGAGATATGAAAATTTGTAAGCGTCTTTTCCATTATGTCCTCATCATTTATAGTTTCCCCACATAATATTCACCGGAAAGTGATTCTGAATGCAACAAAATTATACTCAATTACGGTCTTAAAATCTTAAAACCGGAAGTGCATCCATTCATAATGAGCTCTTGGCAATACCGTTGCCTTTAGATGGTCATACCTTCCCTTCAAACTAGTCCATAGTTCAAACGGATTTTTCAAGGTTAAATATTCACATTTTAACCCTTCACCAAGATGACAGTGAAGGAAAATCAACTCTTTTGCCTTATCCTGACTTGTGCTTCATTTTCTTCGATTATAGTATCATCAAGCCCCTTAGCGGCAATGTGTATTTCAACATCAAGTACTCATGACAAATAGTTCTTTCCAGAGATGTCAAGTGCCACAAATTCAAGCTTTGATAAATTTGACATAGTGAAAACTATCATAGAAATAAATTAGAAATGATAAGAACTTTTATCAGTGAAAATCTTTCAAAAACGTATGGCAGTATACTAACTCATGAAAAGAAAAATTTACATCTAATGTTACTTTATCATGTATCATAATAAATTTATGCTTAATATTCAATTACATCATGTATACTAAATGCAAATGTGTAATTAGATAACTTCAATAAATTTAATTAATAAAGCATCATTTATATCAATTACTTAGTCTACTGTCACCTTTTATGATCCTTCAGAAAATTAAACAATTATAAATCATTCTAAGGTGTTAACACTAGATAAACATCCTAGCATATATAATCATGGTTGCATGAAAATAAATTATTATTATTCTTCTAAACTAATATGCTAACGTTTGGTATTAAACATGTAACAGATGATTGCATACATTATATTTATCAAAGGCTAAACTAGGATCCGACAGAAGCTAGTGAAAATTATATTAAACATATATTTAAAACTGAAACTAGTGTAAAATCAAAGTTAAAAATCTTCTTCCGTATAGCTTATTAATATTATAATATTGGTAAGAATAAAACTGTAAACACATACCGATGAAGAAGCGGGATCAACTTCAAAAATAAGAGTGAAATTAGAGCCTCGTGAAAGATACTAAGCGACTATAATTTGAGCAATTCATGCTGTTGTAAATAATATAAATTAAAACTCCAAAGGAGAAGACAAAAATAAAGAGAGAAGTGAGCATATCTTTTTGCTTGTCTCTTTCATAAGAGAATAACACATTATTTATAGGTTATAAAGAGTCCTCAAATTACAAAAATTAAATGGTTTCATTCATTTTGTACATGAATTGCCAAAGGTGTTACTTAAGGTACATCTACATTCAGTTGATCTAGTACAAAGGGACATCCACATGATTGATAACAATTTTAAAGTTAAATCACTCATTTCAAAACCTATAAGTATGTAATAGTAGTAGCTTATATGTTAAAACCCATACAAATAAGCTCTTTAATATTTTAATTGTTTCGGTTCATGAGATATTATTCCTTTTTAGAATGTACAAAATGACATCTGAACATAAAAATAATTTCACTTCAAACCTTTAGCTTATTTTCTTTAAATAAAATTTTATGTGTTAGAATAGATTTTCTAGTTTGACATCAATAATAAGTAGTTAATGTGTTTTGTTAAATAATTATTTTATTTTAAAATAACTTAATGTCGTTAAAATAATTCACACAAAGCATAAATTTAAAAATATCTTCACCTCAAAAATTAAGAATAATTAAAGTAAAGAACTCGGGATATTATTTTGGAAAGGATATTAAAGAATTATAAAAACATAATAATAAAATATTTGACCAAACCAATTTCTTTTATAGCCTATAAGTTGAAAAGACATTAAATAACTTCTAAATTATTTTGAGTACTTTTTTCTTAGTACTTATCAAAATGTAGATAAGCTAAAATATAACTATATAAACTTACTCAAATATTCTCTTATTTTGTAGTCACGCAAATATAACAGACATAGATTGTGTTTGGATTAACTGATAAGTTTTATAAAGAGGAAGTTTGCATTTTATTTTGAGAAAGATATTTTAAAAATTAGAAAAAATTATTAAACCAATAGTTATAAACTGAAAAGTCAAGAATCATCAACACCCTTCACATTTTAAAACAGCAAGCTCCAAAATTCTTTCACCCTGATCGAAGTTTCATATCAAAAAACGGAGGGATTAATTCATTTTTTTATGAATAGAAGTTACTATTGTTGAAGTGCGGCAATAGCTGAAGATGAAGTTGAATCTTCAATGGCGCTTTAGCAGAGAGCAATCTACTTACCATATGAGAAAACAAAACTTTTACTTATGTGCTGATAACAAACAAAATGAGAGCATTCAAGGCCATGTGTTGTAGTTTCTTGGAGATCTAATATATTATATATGTTGGGTATTTTTGCTCTATGGTACTTTATAAAGCAGTACGGGAAGTATATAACTATTACAAGTATTCGAAAGGATAAACAAATATTCAATAGTTCAACTAGTAATTTGAAATTACAATTGTTACACAAGTAAAAACTGGAAATTCCAGTTTTGTAGAAGACGGAAAAATGTAAATCGTTTTTGCTGAGTCGAGTGTGGCACTCTGTCCTTAAGACAATATTGCCCCGTATGTATCCTTTATACGTCCTGGACAATTTGTCTCCCAAGATAAAACAGCAATGGAACACTTGAGCAAAGGAAACTCAAGAGCTACCGTGAAGAATATTGAGTAACGAAATGATGCCTTGGAAGGTGTAGGAAGAAACTGTTTTTGTTGTGTATTTTCGTACCTTTGTTTCTTTGCATCTCTTACTGTTTTTCGTGCATATGTCTTAGTGCTCAACAATGGTGTAATGGGGTGTTTATATAGGAGAGGGAGTGGCTGTTTACTGCCTGAAAACTGCCTCCATAATAGCCAAATAATGGCCATTATGGAGGTAGTAAAGTCACCAACATAAATGGGAGAAAGACCAACTGTTTGGCCATTATTGGAGGTGTAATTCAGCCAAAATAAATGGCTGAATTGAGAGCTTGGACGTTTCTCTCGACCGTCGAAATTCCAACTTTCTGAAAACTTCAGGGACCAAACTGTACATCTTGAAACTTCAGGGACCAAACTGTACATATTGAAACTTCAGGGATCAAACTGCACAACTGAAAGAATTCTGGTCCAAACTGCACATCTGAAACTTCTGGGATCAAACTGTACTTCTGGCAAAGTTTTCTGGCCCAAAAAGATAATATCAGAAGGCCCACAGCCCACGACCCATGGACCCATGGACCCATGGACCCATGGACCCATGGACCCATGGACCCATGGACCCATGGACCCATGGACCCATGGACCCATGGACCCATGGACCCGAGGACCCGAGGACCCGTGAACCCGTGAACCCGTGAACCCGTGAACCCGTGAACCCGTGAACCCGTGAACCCGAGAACCCGGAACCCGGAACCCGGAACCCGGAACCCGGAACTCGGAACCGGACCGGACGGGCGGGCGGCGGCGGCGCGCGTGTGGTCTTTCCTTGAACCGAAGCACATCTAGGTCCTCCCTCCTTTAAACACATGGGATACCCCTTGGGGTCCCAAACCCCAAACCAATTTCGAGTCTTATATACACAACAATTCTTTCTTCCTCTACCGATGAGGGAGAATTGAACACAATACCACACTTTCCATGCTTCAAACACCTTACTTCGTGGACCAATATCTCTTTCATTTCTCAATGAAATTTGACGATTCTTGGCCCTACGGTTATCTACGTACTTAGTACATCATGCATGTGTGAAGAACCGGATTCTCCAACATACGTAACACTAGTGTTTAAGCCGTTAAAGTTGGTCGGTCGCAACTCCCGCCAAAGGCAAATTTCCAACAATCCCCTCTTGAAAGAGATTTTGGCGCACTCACATGGTGTCTTTTCATTTCAAAGAATATTTCAATGACCGATGTTGCATAAGGAGAGGTAGCCTCGACTTTGAACCTTCCATAGTTGAATACCATCGGACTTACTTATCGCGGTGAGCGTGATGTCTTGAACCGTCGGTGTTTAGTGTAAGCCAAGACAATGATACCAACACAACAAATTCCCTTACTCTCTTCTTCGTAATGTTTTGTCCGTTTGGCCATGGACACCGTCTTGGATTCTTAAGTGCGTTCCTTTTGAGGCGGCCCGCCCTCGCACTTAAATAGGTGGCCTCCTACAAGGTATCCTGCTATACCCCACTTCACAAGTGTTAGGAACCATTAAAAGTTTCCCAAAAACCTAACCTCAACTGTTGAGGAGCATTACAGGTTTTGAAAACTTAACCTTTACCCACACCGCAGATAGCACTTAAAGTCTATCGCTGAACGGCTTTGGATTTGGTGTTTCTTTTCGAAATCACTATCCGAAGTGCTCATGCTTCCAAAGCGATCAATGAACCTTTACAACTTAGTTTTCCCATTGAACCAAATTATCGGGATCTCCGGTTTGTAAGGTTGGGTTTCCACCGTATTGGTCCGTATATTTTGGGTTTTAGCCCCATTCCCTAGACAGTGTAACACTTGATCTCCGGGTAGTCCCTTAGTTAGTAAACAAGGAAGTGACACCCGTGATGATCAACTGCCATACGGTCTTATGTCTCCTGACAAATCCTGACAGATATGTCCAAACGCCGTCATCCGTGTCCTTCCTAAAGCCGAACGGCTAGCCACGATGTATAATCTGCCAAGGCACGAGTTTCTCCCAATAAGGGACGTCCTCTAATGAGTCGTGAAGTTACTCAACTTCTTTCATGCTTTGTATAAAGCGATAAACTCCGATTCCATCATGAATCGGCCGATGCAAGTTTGCTTAGAGGATTTTCCAAGATCCACCATACACATTTACTTGTGGCTTTGGTGTTCTTCAGATCTGATGTCCAGTTTGCATCACTGTGTTCTCCCAGAACCGCTGGACATCCAGAATACTATAATCCGAAGATAAGCGAATAATTCAGATATCGTCATATCCGACTTAACGCCTTCTATTGATCATGTATTAAGATTATCAGTGAACCTTAGTTCAATCGACCTGTTAAATAGACGATACCAGGTCGGTTGTAGTGTGTACAATACATTGAACTACACATGACCTGCGTGCATATCGCTTCCTTGTCTATGGGTGCACCATGATTCCAATCAGCTTTATGATTCATATCCATTGATGGCTTCAACGAGATCACAACTATCGACCGATTCGTTAGATGTCTTTAGAAATCCAATTCTTAAGATGTCATCTGTGATATCCTTATCTTTCATATCGAGAATTTGTTTCAATATGACTTTTACTTTCAGATCGTTGATTCTCCAACTGCTTGGCTTTCTAACTTCGTGAGTCAATGTTTCGTGGTCGATTCATTATCTCGCTTTATCTGAGACTTTCAGGACTAAAATGTTAACATTTCAGGGACCAAAATGAAAGTTCAGAAAGAAGCCCAACAGTCCAGAAAACCAACTCTGATTCTCTTCTTCCAACTCTCCGGTTGGGAAGGCTGTTTTAACATTCATGCCACGCAGGACTGCAATGGCCCATGATGTTAAGCTACTCCCAGGGGAGCACATGTACAAGTAGCCGAGGCTTTGAACTCGTCAGTAGATCCATCTACTTTGTACTCACTTTTGAGTATCCTTTTTCACAACCCAAAGGTTCTTTTCCCGGAGGAAGATCAACCATTACGCAAGTATGGTTCTATATGATGGAATATATTTCTCTTTAGCTTCTTTCCAAAGCAGCGCTTTTGGAGATAACAATTATTTGTTAATAGTCCATGGTTCGTTCTTAACCATACAAGCTAGAAGGACTGGAACAAGTCTTTGTCCCCTCTTTGCTCCGTCTTGGTTCAACATCTAGAATTCCTGAGTTCTGCAGATCTGGAATATTGAGTTCCGGATAGCCAGCAACTTTCGAGTCCTGTAGATCCGGAACGTCTAGTTCCGGACAGCCAGGCCCTCGCGGGTTCTTGTTAACCTTGAGCAATTACTCCTTTTTCCTTTTCAAGGAAAGTTATCTTATAAGAATTTAGCATTCTTTGACGCCAAGAGGCGATAAGTACTATCATTATTTACAGATCCGGTGGATATGTAATCTGATCTTAGGTCGAACTTGACCTCGTTTGGTAGTCCAACTTCTACCAGGCCACCCCACATCACAACTTTTGTATGTGAGATCCTTTTCATGTCTCACACGGAGAGTTATCCTTATCCTTATGCGGAGTTATTTGAGAATCGCATTAGAGGTAAGGATCGCCTTGCCCCACATAATTTAGGCGCACGGGTTTGCGCTTGGCTAACACCGTTAGATCGAGGTGAGTAATGAACAGTCGTTTAATGAACGCCGCTTCACATTCTCCCTCTATCGCTATGAATTTCGCAATCCATAGGCTTAGTTGATGTTCAACTTACGCTTTGTAGCGCTTTATCCGCTTCAACCACTTCATCTTTGCTTTTATCAAACAAAGGATACCATACGTTGTACCATCATCAATGAAGATCACAACGCACTTGTCTCCCCTCTATTTTGTATAAACTTCAAATCACCCAAGTAGGTGTGACTAAGTTCTAGAGGAGCGGTGCTTCTTTCGCTATTCCCTCGACGAATTTGGAAAGGTGATTTTGCCTCTTCGCCTACCTCACATCACATTTTGAGGGTTTATGTCGAAAGAAGGCAACAATCTCAACTTCGCTAGCTTTTGAATGACTTGCTATTTAACGTGTCTTAATCTAAGATGGCATAGATGCACGGATTACAAATATATCATTCATTCGACTCTGAAATCTTGTACCATTCTTAGTTATTACTGCACTGTTGGAGTAGTCTCAAACCAGCCTTGACCAACAAATGTCCCTTAAACCAAGTTAGGAATCAGAACACCTCTTTTTAGAGTGATCTCATTCCTTGAAGTCCTATTGAGGACAACCTCTCCAGCCTTTGATTTTAGAGGTGGCGTTGCTTCACATGAACAACCTCTTCACCAGTGGTTGGGCGCAACCGGATCATATGTGATCTCGATACTGCCCACTCTAGTTGCTTTAGCGCATCGAGTGTCCAATTTCTTTATCGCCTTTCTTTAGGCCTTGAGATCATTAAGACTGAAACTCTGGCCCACCTTGCTAGGTGTCCATCACTTTTTCTATGAAATGAATTCCGGCCCCACTCCAGTCGCCCGGAGGCTTTATATGACTGAGTGTCCAATATCATCATATCAAAAGAGTTTTGGCCCACTTCAGTCGCCCAGAGGCTTTGTATGACTGAGTGTCCAATATCATCCTATGAAGGATCTTCTGCCAAATAATATGACAGGCTCAACGTCATTAACTTTTAGACTTCTTCCGTTATGATTGGTGCCCAGATAATTCTTGGCGCTTACTTAAGTGTGGTAACAGTTTTCGCACAGTCAGTGGATCTTTCTCCATCGGATGTGCGAACATACTTTACACGCTTTTAATAATTTACACTTAAAAGAACGGATCTTTTTAAGTCGTTTACAAACTCCAATCTTTAAATGGAAAAGAAGATGAGATTAAACTTCTGATTTGTTAAAGCGTAAGGAATATAAATTATTTTCATATTCCTCCTTACTTTAATCCATTTTTAATCAGACATCATTTAATCTTTACACTTGACAAGTAAGGAAAATACTCATCATCTAATCTTTATTCTTGACAAGTAAGAAAAATACTTATCCCAATTTCGGATTCTGGCTCACTTCAGTCACTTCATCAGACTGAGTGTCCAGTTCCTTCTTACCATTATTCGGATCTTTTGTCTGGGATAGATACAGGCCTTCTGCTGCAAGATAGAAGTACATCTTCAGTCTTCTCCTCTTGTCCCAGTTAACATCCTCAGGCTCTCGAGAGCGCTTGTTCCCACCAGTCTTGGTAGCGGTGACAGTATGAATACGTTCATCATCATCACTCTCTTCTACCAGAAAACCATTGCCATATTCAGATTTGGTCACACAACTTTTGACCGACATCTTTCGAACACTAATAGTAATACTATACAAACATTGTCTTAAGTTGTTGGGTATTTTTGCTCTATGGTACTTTATAAAGCAAGACGGAAGTATATAACTATTACAAGTATTGAAAGGATAAACAAATATTCAATAGTTCAACTAGTAATTTGAAATTACAATTGTTACACAAGTAAAAACCGGAAATTCCAGTTTTGTAGAAGACGGAAAAATGTAAATCGCTTTTGCCGAGTCGAGTGTGGCACTCATTCTTAAGACAATATTGCCCCGTATGTATCCTTTATACGCCCCGGACAATTTGTCTCCCAAGATAAAACAAAGAATGGAACACTTGAGCAAAGGAAACTCAAGAGCTACCGTGAAGAATATTGAGTAACGAAATGATGCCTTGGAAGGTGTAGGAAGAAACTGTTTTTGTTGTGTATTTTCGTGCACTGTTTTGCTGCATCTCTTACTGTTTTTCGTGCAACTTCTGGGATCAAACTGTACTTCTGGCAAAGTTTTCTAATATCAGCCCACGACCCACGACCCACGACCCACGGCCCACGGCCCACGGCCCACGGCCCACGGCCCACGGCCCACGGCCCACGGCCCACGGCCCACGACCCACGGACCCGAGGACCCGGAACCCGGAACCCGGAACTCGGAACCGGACCGGACGGGCGGCGCGCGTGTGGTCTTTCCTTGAACCGAATCACATCTAGGTCCTCCCTCCTTTAAACACATGGGATACCCCTTGGGGTCCCAAACCCCAAACCAATTTCGAGTCTTATATACACAACAATTCTTTCTTCCTCTACCGATGAGGGAGAATTGAACACAATACCACACTTTCCATGCTTCAAACACCTTACTTCGTGGACCAATATCTCTTTCATTTCTCAATGAAATTTGACGATTCTTGGCCCTACGGTTATCTACGTACTTAGTACATCATGCATGTGTGAAGAACCGGATTCTCCAACATACGTAACACTAGTGTTTAAGCCGTTAAAGTTGGTCGGTCGCAACTCCCGCCAAAGGCAAATTTCCAACAATATAACCCTGCTTAAGGGCACCAAGGTACTAGATGACTTGTCAGGCATACCTTAGAGGTATCACATGTTGGCGAACGCAATCTGTCATACAATTAAATACTCCAACCATGAGGAGGATGCTTCAACAGGTTTGGCTACTGTCTTTCAATTCATTCCACGAAAACTAAGGTCCTATTTACTAGCTTAGGTTTTGAGACATTTGCTATTCCTTGCATGTGATATCTCAGCCTTATCACTAATTTTGGTTTGTCGCTATTGCTTATGTTAAGGTATTGATTGTGATTGCTATAGACTGAGCATTGAGCTCTGTGCCCTCTCTTGGTTGTGAGGATCAATTGTTCCGGCAAATAATTTGCAGTAACTGTGCAGATCATCTGATGTAAACATAAAAAGTCCTTAGTTGGGCTTGCATTGAAGCAAATTAATTTCTGGTCTTGGAAACCTGGTTTGTTTTAGGTTGTTCTCTAAATTTTCTGTTAAATTGTGTATAAATAATCTAAAATCTTTTATGTTCTTTTATTTCCTAAATCCCATACTCTAAATTTTCTGTTAAATTGTGTATAAATAATCTAAAATCTTTTATGTTCTTTTATTTCCTAAATCCCATAATTCCTGTCAATTTTCTCTTTCCAAGTGTCAAAGAAAGTGCAAGTGACCAAAACTTTAAATGTATAAACTGATAAAAAAAAATCAAACTTTAGCCTACTTTGTAGTGTCAATATCGCATTGAGCTTGCTGAATTGATCATATTTCTGCATTCTCATGTCCTTACAACATCCAATGTATCAGGAAAAAATAGTGTTCAATAACCTAAACGACGCTCAAGACTTGTGGCAAATTAGTATTGATGTCTTTGAGAATTGAATACGGTCCTATAATACAAGCTGGAAATGAATGATTCGTTGAAAGTTTATATGCTATGGTACGCCATCTTAAATGAAGTACTTAGCTGCATTTGACTCTAAAAACTTAAACCCAGATTATCTTAACAGAATATTTAAGCTTCCTCCTTCTCCTCTGCTCCGAGTTTCTTTTCCTTGTTGTCAAGGGTCAAATCCTTCCAATTCCCAAGCTCTTCTGCAGAATCCTCAAGACTGCTAACGTTGTGCCCCTTGTATTGGTGTTTCATTGAAAAAGCAATGAAAATCAAGAAATTAATTACTCCAAGCACTGCTAGCATCCAGTAGAAGAGATCCAGCTTTCCTTTGTTCAAATTGCTTTTAAGCCATCTTCCTTTTGTTGCTGCCTGTATAAGGGACACTAGCAAGCTACTCAAGAAATATCCCATTGAGAGTGAGCTGAGAAATAGGCCTGTGCTCATAGATTTCATCCTTTCTGGTGCCTCCCTGATGAAAAATTCTAGCTGACCTACATAGGCAAAAGCTTCCCCGGCACCTACAATGAAGAATTGAGGGACTAACCAAAAAGCTCTTATATTGAAGTTTTGGTGGATGGCATGTTCCCTCCTTCGTCTTTCTACCAAAGCTGAAGCTACCATACCAGCTATAGCGAGTAATAGTCCAATTCCAACTCTCTGAAGGCTTGTGAGTCCTTGGCTGTTGTTAGTGATTCTTCTGGCAACACGTACAGTAACCCTTTCATTTATGGAAGTAAAGAGAAGTATGCTAATAAAGAGAAAGACGGAAAAGGAGCCTGCAGGGATGACAAAGTTGCTGACATTCCGGTTCATGAAGGTAGCTTGTTCAATGGTGAAGGTATTCATCTGAGAGTATACTGTCCAAAAAAGTATGCATGTGGACCATATGGGAATCAGTTTAAGCACCATTTTCACTTCTTCGACTTCTGTAACTGTTGAAACTATCCAAGGATTCTTGCTATTCTCATTTTCAGCTGTACAGTCATCAAGAATGGCTGCCTTGTCGAGACACCTGTTTGATAACAAGTACTAGTACTGGTTACCTTCTATTTAAATCAAATAGTTGTATTTTACTACCAATTTCATATGATGATTCTTAATTCGTCCTGGAAACAACTACATTCAGGTTAATCCTGGTTGTATATGTTAAAATTTTCAGTGACAACATTCTGATGCTTGCCTGTGAAGATATGTTGGTTGAAGATTCCATACTTGTAATTCCTATTGCCCAGTTTGTGCATTTTGTTTGGTATGATTAGGTCTGCCTTCTGTTTTCAAATAGTCTATTTCATGCTCTACCATGGTTATCAGTGTTTTACATCGATAAAAGATAATAGTCAATTATGTAGGTGACTACAATTAGTTAGATAAGCTTCTGCAGGATGCTATTTTTACTTTTAAGATCATGCTTACCTCAGCATATGTGTATGTGGGACTTTTGCGTTGTGATATTCGTTCAAGAAGCCAGCATCAGAAGGGTAGGAAAGTTTTCTCTTCCTCCAAGCCAAGAACAGAACCCTCCATATGATAGTCAAAGGACTTCCTTGAGGCTTCTTGAATCTATACAATTTTGTTCCACCAATCAATACAGCCACTCCCAGGACCATTGTGCCTGCTGATATTCCATATCCCCATCCTCTTCCTACATTGTCTTGTAAATACACCAACACAGTCACTGCAAACAAAGACCCAAGGCTTATGCAGAAATAGAACCTGTTGAAGAAGTATATCATAGACTTGTTTTCCTTAGGATCTGATGGGTCAAATTGGTCTGACCCAAACCCTGAGACATTTGACTTGATTCCACCACCACCAAGAGCTAGGGTGTATAGTGCCGTATATAGAAGAGCAAGTTGATGGCCGCTGGCTTCAATGCATGGACCACCTTTTCTTGGGTTACATTCAGGTGGGATCATGCTTCGAATGGATGTTGCCAGTGTCAACAGTGTTACTCCCTGGGTTTCAAGTGTTAAAACGGTATCTTATTACTTCATTCATGGACAATAATATGTACAAGAAGTAAAACTTGTAGAAGCGTTTAACTGATCTAGGCAAAGATCTAAGCTATAAAATGTATAAAGTTCACAATTCTAAAAGAAACAAGTAAGCTTTACATGTAATGATTTAAGTGAGTAGCAAATTTTTTACCAGTTGGAAAACCAGACACGAAGGCTAGAACTGCGCACTAGTCTTATTTCCTTTCAGGGTCATTTTCTTTTACTAAATCTAATTCTAGGATACATGTTGTCTATTAGTATGAACACCCTTTTTGCCATTTTAGATTTCCCTTGCTGATATAGGAGACACAACAACAACAACATACCCAGTGAAATCACACAATGTGGGGTCTGGGTATGTTAGAGTATACGCAGACCTTACCCCTACCAAGGTAGGGAGACTGTTTCCGAAAGACCCTCGGCTCAAGAGAAAGTATAAGAGAAAGCATAAGAGAGGTAGAAATTCAAAGCAGTATGGAAATGAAATAACGAAAGCGACTAAGCCATGATAAATCAGTTTGAAAAAGGGACAGTAGCTACCACATATAAAATAGGATAATCGAAGTATAATAAATATCAGATAGTAGCAGAAATCAAAGCACAAGAAACTATAGAGCAATACTGCGACTGCTAATATGAAAGGATAAGCGAGAGTACCTACTAGCCTTCTACCCTAGTCTGAGTCCTCCATAACCTCCTATCTAAGGTCATGTCCTCGATAAGCTGTAACTGAGACAACTTCTGTATTTTTAATTGGCTCAAGAATCTTACCAAAGCAGCAACTGAAGCAAATATTGCGACAGTCAAATAACGGCCAAGTTTAGCATCTGCCAGGAAACCACCTAGAAGACCAAGAAGATTAAGTGTTCCCATGAAGTTGGTGACAATGTTGGCAGATTTGGAGGACGGAAGATGTAAATCTCCAACCAAGTATGTGACTAAATTCATTGATATCCCTATGACACATACCCTTTCTGATAGCTCGGTTCCTGGAACAAAAGTTTCAGTTATGAGTCTGCAAAAACATTTGTTACATTCAAGACATTAGACAAAGTTCTATGGTAGGGAGGGCACCTAGGATGAGTCCTGCAGCTAGCCATCCCCCGGTTCGAGACTTATCAACCGGATTTCCTCGAAAATCAACCAGATTACCATCTTCTGCACCATCTTTGACAGCATGGTTATCAACCAAAACCTGTGCATGATTGAAAGAAAGCTTTGATGAGATATGTAAGCATAGACATAATTATTTACTATAGAACAAAAGAGAATAGCTGAGTCTAATTACCATTGCTGTAAGAGGGCCTTCACAGAAAAGGAGGTGAAATGGGAATAGAAAGAGGAGTGTTAATGATGAAGTGGGGATGATATTATATTTGGATTCTGGACTTTCTAGTTTAAAGAAAAAAATGAGAATAAATTATTAGGCCAAAAGATTAGAAAGGTAGGCTGTAGCAGCAGGATTCTATTGCTACAATATTTCTTAAATTGGAAGGTACTGACTGATTGAAGCAGGTTTGTTTGTATTTGGAACTTGGAAGTATCAATTTGTGGTCGAAAAGGTTTACAATCTATTGAGCCATTAGATTGGAAATTGACATATCTTTGAATGAACGTGGTTCTTATCTCTATATATTGGGACCAGTTGTCACACCCTTTAGGCTATTCTCACTTATATTTACAAATTACATCTGGTTAATTTGAGCTTTGATAGTGAACTGATATAGGCTGGAGAGCAGGAGAAAGTTAGAAATAGAGTTTTTAACAGTATTCAGGTAAAGGTTGAAGTTGAATATAATGTTATCTCAGTCACAGAAAAAACCTCTTTTAGCTGGTTAACATATTCATGTCACTTTTAACTGTCATTAATGTTGTCATTTCTCCTGTATTATTGGAAGAAACTATGTAGTAAGAATCAAGCATATAACTTTTTGCATGCATTTTCCTCCGTGAACTCTTCGAGACTGTACCAAATTATTCAGAAATCTAACTTTGGCACTTTCAACTTTGCATAATATCAGGAAAAAACTTAAGTCAGACGTTAAACGAATAAATGTTAGTACCGAAAGATTTTGGTATGATGGATGATTGATTATTCATTTTCTGATTTGTTAGGTCCACCATCATGTATACTAATTGGTCACTTATTTGACCATATATTGCTTATTTGACCATATATTGCTTATTTCTCTCCTCATAATCCTACCTAGTCCCCGACGCATTGTCCTTATCCCAAGTCTCTCTTCTCTCCCCCCTCATTGATACAGTAAAGGGCAGTCCGGTGCACTAAGTTCCAGTTATGTGCTGGGGTCCGGGGAAAGGCCGGAACACAAGGTCTATTGTATGCAGTCTTATCCTGCATTTCCACAATTGTTTCCACGGATCGAACCCGTGACCTCCTGATTAAATGGCAGTAACTTTACCAGTTGCGCCAAGTTCCGGTCCCGTCCTGTCCCGTTCGACAAGCTTACCTCTAACTACCTACTAAAATATCCTCAGCAAATAGACAAGCTGGACATCGTCCTATTGTTAGTTGGACACTTTAACGACATGTGAATTCTTCGGAGTAATTAATTCCGTACTGAATTAGTTCACTTTCATCATGTTGCTTCCTTGTAAATAAGATCATATATTCATTTACTGGGCCTCTTCTATAGTAGGGTCATTTGCATTTTGTCCCTATTTTGTGCTGGTATTTAATTTTTTCCCTTCAAATGCGTTGGTCTTTAATTTTTTGCCATTCAAAATTGAGATTATGCTTATAGAAACATAAATTACACATCATAGTATCCACAAGTTATGTAAAGAACTTATGTCCTTATAGATATAAATTTAATTTTGAAGGATAAAAATTAAATATCAGCCTATTTGAAGGGAAAAAATTAAAGACCATCCCATATAAAGGAACACCGTGCAATTACTTGCTTCTTATATCTGATGGACATCTAATTAATTTTGCATTAGGTAGCATTACTTCCGGTGGTTTGTGGGCCGGTCAAACTTATATATAGCCTTGCTTGCCCATGAATTAAATTTCAAATTTAACAACTTTTGACATTAAAACTTTGTCCATAAAGCAAGGGGAGCTAAAAGTTCAAGTTCAAAACTCCAATTTCCTGTATTATCCGATGATGCTCTTCTATTTTTGCATCAACAGTTGTGTTTTCAGATTGTTATTTCCTTTTGCAATTGTGTAATTACTTGCAAAATAAGCTGGCACATCTAGAATAGTAAATTATTCTTGGACGTCACCTCGGAAATTGTTGGCAACCACCTAAGAGAACTCTTGTCCATCCAAATTGTTAATGGGACCATGATTTTGTTGTCATCCTTATTTGCAAATCAAGGCCTAATTGGGATTTTCAATCGAAAAGACCAATTATGTGGTTTATCAACAAAAAAAAACTACTATAGTACATGTCTTATTTTATACGGAGAAATGATTGAGTTTAAAGTAATCTCCTGAACAATTTTGTTGTTTAAATTTATCAAGGTTAACACTTCTAGTCTCCTTCACATCAAGGATCAAAATCAAAAGTTATATTCTTTGCGTACCAAGAGACGTGCATATCTTGTGTGTAAAGAAGAAAAGCCAAAAAGAGATCCTTTTCATTTCGTCCTCCTGGATTTTTGAAGGTCCAAATTGAAATACTATTAATATTCAGAGTCAAAAGTAGCTCATGCAAATACCATCATTAAGTTTGCACCACAAAAAAAAACACATCCTCCCAATTAGAAGTGAATTAAAAAGGAAAAATTCCATCCAACAAGTCAGAGAACGACACATCGGAACCTTGGGTTGCTTGCATCAGTGCATGTGGACAACTAGTATGATGAATGCTAGTACTACTATTTTCTAGGGTTGTCCAGTGGGCCGGGTCGGCCCGATCCCAACCCGTCCCGATCCACCATAAAAAGAAAATTATCGGTGTCGGGGTTCGAACTTGGGATGGGGCCTAGGATCGTTCCGCCCGTCCCGTCCCGATCCCGACCCCGTCCCGTCCCGCCCCATCCCCATCCCCATCCCCATCCCGTCAGCCCCCTCCCCTTTGCAAAAATAACCGTTTCAACTACGACCAGATTTCAATTTTGACCGTTGTGCAACGAATATAACGACCATTCCCCCCCCCCCTACCTCATTAATATTTATTTTTAACCCCTAAGTTAATATATTTACACTTTAACCCTATTTCTCAACTATAAATACCTCAATTTTCTCACAAATCTTCCTACAATCTCTCAATTTATCTCTCTACAATTCTACATTGCCTACTAAATATTATATTTTTTTTGCTCATTTATATCAAAGTTAAAAAATTGGGAGTGAAGTTGGCAACTAGCTTGAGGATCATCCATCGAGCAAAGTTTCAATTTTCAACCTCGATTATACGTCGACGTTACGTCGGCGTTTGGTACCTTCGTTCCTTCTTAAAATTATTATTGTTACTTAATTTTAATTATCGCGCTTAATTTTATGTACTTTAATTATTTATTTGCATAATTATAATGCAACGCCTTGGACGTATGATTAAGGGTAAATGTAAGGATGCTTCTTCTAGTAGGGGTAACAAGGGTAAGGGTACTTCTTCTAGTAATCGTATTCCTAGTCCCGATGATTTCATTGATTTCACTCATATAGATGAAACTATTTTTTTAGTGATATATCATTAGATGATGAGGTAGATGAACTAGATTTTAATTTAGACGATAATCTAGATGACACACCCACTAGTGCACCTCAACCTCAGGCTCAGACTGAGTCTCAGCCTCAAACTGAAACTGAAATGCCTCATATTCCCCCTAGTATGAGTCGAGGCCCCACACAATAAAAATTAAAATTAGTTGCTTGAGATTTTTTTGATAGGTACCAAGAGAATCAACTAGCTAGATGTAAAATTTATAAAAATGTTTATAAATTTAAAACTAGAAAAGGTCAAGGTGGGACGGGAGGTTTATTGAGACATGTACAAAGCGAGCACACATCTAGGTGGAATCAATACCATGCTAAAAAAAACCGGGTGTGCCAATGCCATCTGAGTCGGGACAAGGTTCACATAGTGTCCCCGACCAAGTACAGAGTCAAATTAACCCGATGACGGAGGGAATTTTTGGTCCTAAATATAATAAAAACAAAGATAGGGAAAATATGACAAAATTAGTTGCGGTGGAAGGTTTGCCCTTTTCATTTCCTTCCTCTCTTGGTTTTATTCATTACATTTGAGAAACATATAATCCTGTTCTTAATGGTTTTCCTAGATCAACTGTTAGAAAGGATGTTTTTAAATTTGCAAGTGAATATCAACAATATTTACGTTATGCACTATATCATTTTAATGGCAAAGTGGCTATCACTTCTGACATAGGCCGTAGTACTAACGATAATGATTGTTTAACGGTAACATGTCATTGGATAGATCAAATTTGGTCTATGCAAAAACATATTTTAGCATATAGATATATTCATGATAGGCACACTGAAAGTTTTATTGCACAAAATATTAATGAAATTTGTGATTATTATGGGATAATTGATAAAAGTGTGACTATTACATTAGATAATGCTACTTCTAATGATTATGCTATAAGACTTTTAAAAGTTCGATTAACTCCATATTTTCCTTATCATTTTCATATAAGATGTGCATGTCATATTTATAACTTAGTTGTAAAGGATGGCCTAAAACTTTTTGAAAGCATTCTTGATAAAATATAATTTGCTACAAATTTTATTTTTAAAGATAATAAAATACAAAGACACAAAGAGTATAAAAAAATTTGTCATGATTGTGGATTACCTTATAGAAAAATTTCAGAAGAAGTTTCGACTATGTGAAATTCTCTGTATGAGCAACTACTTGTTGCTTACGATTATAGACAACCTATAATTTTATTATTTAACGCCCATAATAAAAATCTAAAGGATATGCTTTTAGATAATGATTGGAAATTTTTTTTAGAACTTAATGGATTTCTAGAGAATTTTTTTCAAGCTACTAAAGATTTTTTCGGTATTTATTATCCTACTATTTCAAATATGTTATTTTATATAACTCTAATATTTTTATTACTTAATGAATATATGGAAAAATCATCTTACGCTCCATCTATTAAAAAATGTTTATAAAATTAAAAAATATTTTTTTCATATTCCCACTGTTTATATTATTGGTGTTGTATTAAATCCGACTATTAAAGTAGACGGTTGTAAAACACTTGCAGAAACTATTTATGATTGTGTAGAAGTACTTTCAAGAGACCCAACTGAAGAACCAACTCACAAATCAACTAAAGAAGAAGTTACGTCTAGTATACACACTGAATGCAAACAAGTATATATGTATTACCAACAACAAAGTGCAAATAATCAGTCGGCTTCTGTACCATCTTCTACAACTTCGCTCCAACCTTATAAAAAATATGCGGTTTCTGCTGCTAGTATTCAAGGCCTTAGAAATAAAATGTTTAGTGGTTCAACTTTATGAGAGCACAGACATTCATTGGCGGGAGACACATTGGAGATTGCATTTCTATTCAGAGATCAGATTCGAGCGAAGAGTAGAAGGTGTGGTCAACCGAAGATCAACGAAGAAGACTACAACTACAACGAAATCTTGTCTGAGGGAACATGAAGTGACGTTGAATAATTTGACCAACAAATTCCAATTCCAACCAAAGATCCTCAAGACATTGTGAGGAAATTAGAAAAAGTATGGTTAACTATGTAATTTTTTTAATTGCAATTTTACTATGTGATTTGCAACTTTTGAACAACACCATAAAGTTGTAATTTTAAAATTGTATTACAAAAAAATCATATTTCTATTAAATAATATAAGAGGCACAAAAACAGCATTGGATGTTTTTATTACAATATCTTGTTCAATTATTGAAGTGTTTATATATCTTATTTTTTAAAAATAAGTGGCAACCCCCCCCCCAATCCGATCCCGACCCGACCCATTCCGTCCCCCCAAATCCCGTCCCCTCTTCCGGCGGGATGTGGGACGGGACCTCTTCCAATCCCACCTATCCCGGCCCGCTAATCCCGCCGGAGCCCGCATCCCGACCCTGCCCCAGCCCGCTGGGTCCCGTCCCACCGGGACCCGCCCGCCCGACCCGTTGGACACCCCTACTATTTTCTTCTCTTGTTCCTTTCGAAATGCTATTGTTCTGATTCTTCTGAACCAATGTACCGTATTATTGAATGAATAATTGTTGAGTGTTTTTGGCAGTGATACCCAGAAAATTTAGACCATGAATATTCTAACCATTTGATTGCTTGTGTGGGTTTGGGTTAGTATGAGATTATATCCACATGCTATGTATAGCTTCGAGTTATGCAATGTTCGGAAAGAAATTTTCTTCATGATGCAAGTATACAACTAACTAAAATAGATGTATTTACTGTTGACGTGTGACTAGGGAGAAGCTAGGTAGAGGCAAGGGATTCAATATATTAAAATAAAACAGTAGAATTGTATTAATCTCCCTTGAATAGTGTTTCTCATTAATGTATATATATATATAGTGTGTACAATATGAAATCATAATAAAATAGAGATTATATTTCTACCATAATTATACATCACTAATAATGACATGAGATATTGCGAATATTTAAATAATATTCACTAATACACCCCATCAGTCGGAGCGGGAGGAGGCTGGACGCTTAGACTGGATCTGAAGTCGAGGAATAGCTGTCTAGGAAGACCTTTCGTGAATATATCCGCATACTGATACGAAGAACGCACATGCAACACCTTAACATGACCGAGAGCAACCTGTTCACGAACAAAGTGTATATACATCTCTATGTGCTTGGTTCGCTGATGCTGAACCGGATTATGAGATAAATATATGACAGATATTAGGGCTGGCAATGGATCATAGGTGGATCGGGTGGATCTCAATCCGCCTCCACCCGTCAACCATCCATCCACCACCTGACCCATCCATCACCCTATTTTTTCTTCATCCACATCTAATCCACGGGTGAATCGGGTGCTTCGCGGATGAAAATTATAGCACAATCAGTCAATCACCTAAAATTCTTGGTAAAATAAAAAAAAGTACATCAAATAAATATAATCATACTGTTTTTACTAGCCGTGTCTATGCTCCAAACATGCAACCAAAAAAATGGAAAGGAGCCAAAAGCTAATAATAATCTGAAGTAACTAAAGTTTAAATGACGAATTACATGCCACTTCTAATAATACTAATAATTGAGTTTCTAATTAGCGACAATCTTAATAGACTAAAACATTAAAATCCATTAGGTCTTCCGTCTTCATATCACATCCTCTAAGATCCTCATTTTCTAAATCATATATCCATGTCCTCTCCATCCTGCCATTAATGAAATAAAAGCATATCAAAAATAAAACATATCAAAAACAAAACATTATTAAAGTAAACATTATCGTAGGAAATAAATGTAATTAGTTTACCGAGTTAACATCAATGACTTCAATTGTAAAGCTTAATATAGTCGAGCGAGGGGCAGAGAGGGTAAATGATGAAACGCTAGAATTTAGTTGTACATGAAAAAAATAATTAATTTATAAACGGGTGGATGGATGGGTCGGGTGGTGGGTCGGGTAGTGCATTGGATGTATGTCCACCGAATCCGACCCGATCCGTCACCCGATTAAAATTCATGTTTTATCGGATTTTAGTTCATATAATCGGATTGGGGGATCGGATATCCATCGGGTCAGGGTGATATTGTCAGCCCTAGAGGGTATGTTATCACAGTAAACCAAAGACGTTTTTCGCAAGGGACACTGAAGCTCTAAAAGAAGGTTGCAGAGCGAGCAGATCTCAGCAATAACATTTGCAACGCCTCTATATTCTGCTTCTGCACTCGAACGAGATAATATGGCTTGTATCTTGGCTGACCAAGAAATGAGATTATCCCCTAAGAACACATAGTAGCCGGAGGTGGAGCATCGTGTGTTCGAATAACCTGCCCAATCAGCATCCGTATATGATAGCAACTTGGTCGGTGTTGAAGGGTATAGATGCAATCCATAATCAAGTGTGCCCTTAACATATCGAATGATACGCTTAAGGGCAGTAAAATGAGGCTCTCTAGGCATGCATGAATAAACATAACTGATGAACAACATAAGCAATGTCAGTCATGGTGAAAGTAAGATATTGTAGTGCACCTGCAAAACTCATGTAAAGGGTAGGATCAGACATTGGGCCATCATCAATGACACTAAGCTTTGATTTTAAGTCAAACAGAGTGGACATTATCTTGTAGTTTGCATTTTAGCCATGTATACTTTCTCATCTGCAAACTTGCATTGACACAAAAACATAGTATCTGCAGATCTAGTCACGGATATTCCCAAAAAGTAACTCAACTTCCACAAGTCAGTCATAGCAAATTCAGTTTTAAGCAATAAAGTGATCTCATTTTTCAACAAATCAGAGGAGGCAGTAAGCACGATGTCATCCACATATAACAACAAATAAGTAATGCTACTACCTCTATGAAAAATACATAGAGTTATCACACTTGCTGCATACAAACCCAATCCTCATGATGTACTGTGCAAAGTGATCATACCACGCTCTAGGGACCTATATCAAACCATAAAGTGACTTACGGAGATGACATACATACTGAGTGGATGCTGGATGAACCAAACCAGGTGGCTGGTGCATGTAGACATTTTCCTTCAAATCCCCATGTAGAAATGCATTCGGCCAATGGTTACCCATAGCAATACTCAGGATTGTGCGGATGGTAGTCGATTTAACAACCGGACTAAATGTTTCACCGCAATCAATACCCTCCTGCTGATTTGTGCCATTAGACACAAGTCTCGC
Organism: Anisodus acutangulus; assembly: GCA_029783415.1. Classification (NCBI taxonomy): domain Eukaryota; kingdom Viridiplantae; phylum Streptophyta; class Magnoliopsida; order Solanales; family Solanaceae; genus Anisodus; species Anisodus acutangulus. Next base: position 56,790,639 of record CM056491.1, read on the forward strand.
TTTATATCTCTCTAGATCACCATTGTATCTGTATTTGTGATGAAAAAGCCACATTCAATGAATCATATTCACTCCTTCCGATCTAGGTACCAAATCCCAAGTATGTTGTTTCGTTAAAGCATTAAAATCCTCACACATGGATGCATTTCAATTAGGATCTAGTTTGGCTAATTTAGGGCTTTTGAGAATTGGTGATATGGTTTGTGCAGATATGTTAAACAAGACTTTGGGTTTGAAAATCCCGTGTTGGTCACAGGTTTCCATACGGTGTGATGGAGCAGTGGTGGATCTGTTATGTGGGGATGATGTCAGGTCAGGGATACCGGTGGCAATAGTTATGTCGAGTGGGGGTTGGGTGTGGTCGACACTGTACGGAGTAGAGCCGGTGGTGATGGATTTTCGGATCTGGTTGGTTGGGGTCGGGGATGTGGTCCAATCGGGTGGGTTTGGGCTACGACCTGACGGAGCGGGGGGAACGGTAAATGGTCTTGGTCGATGCGGTTCTATGTACAGGTACTAGAGTTGAGTCAATTTACTGGAGCAGGGATGGTATCGGTGGTATGTACAATCGAGTTGGCTGGAATGGCGGCACAGGGTGGCGGTGACACTTGAGAAATCGGTGACGGTGGTCGGAGGGTGGATGGGACGGTGACCGGTCCGATAGCCGGTGGCAGTCGGCGACGTCATAGACATGGTCGGAGATGATAACAAGGAAGTTGAGACGCTACTGAAAGTTACAACAGTAGGTGGCAGAGACGGGGATGTAGGGATAATGGTGGCGGTACAGGCTAGATGGTTGCCTGACAAACCGCCGATAGTGGCAGTGGCAGGAGGTGGTGGTGACAGAGTGCTGACTGTTGCCGGAATAGTGGTAGCATGACGGAGAGCTTGGTGGACAAGCGGTGATGTGTCTGAATCGTCAAGAAATTTGTAATCAGTAACTCAGAATTTTTGAATGTTGTCAAACATAAAAACATACTCGACAAAGGTGACATGGCGTGAGATTATGATTTTGTCGGTGGATAGTTCATAGTACAAGTACCCCCTCTGGTTCGATGGGAAGCCTAGGAAGGCGCACAGAGTAGATCTTGGTTCCAATTTGTGGGGGGGCATGTATGTCAGATTAGGGTAACACAGACAACCGAAAATTCTAAGATGGTCATAGGTAGGGGTCCGACTGTAGAGAATTTCGGTGGGTGTCCTATTTTGAATCGCACGGGTAGGTAAAATATTGAGAATGTGTTCTATCATTTTTAATGCATATACCCAAAAAGTAGGGGGGAGACGCATGGAAAAAGAGGTACGAATCATATTATTAATGGTGCTGAGAATTCTTTCGGCTTTATCATTTTGAGGGGAGGTATGGGGGCACAAAAAATGAAAAATCATACCATTAGTCGCACAAAATTTATGAAATAGGGAATTATTGAACTCACGACCATTATCACATTGAAAAGTTTTTATGTCTTTTTCAAATTCTGTTTTAACCAGTGTACAAATTCAATGAATTTTGAGAACACTTGAGATTTGAGTTTGAGGGGATAGACCCAAATGAAGTGAGAGAAATCGTCCAAGAATACCAGATAATATTTGTGGCCTAAGTTGCTAGTTATGGGAGAAGTCCATAAATCTGCATGAATAATATCAAAATGAGAGAAAGTAATACTCATAGAAGGCTTAAATGGTAGTCTAACGTGTTTCCCTGGATGACACGAGGAGCAACTATGTGAAAGGTTCTCTTTATTACATTGGATTAAATTTTGGTTTCTAAGGGAATAAAAATGTGAGAAACCGGATGACCAAGTCTACTATGCCAAGTTGAGGGAGATATTGTTGTTAAAACAGTGGGAGGAGTTTTCTCTCACTATTGCACCTCGTAAGGAGTTTTCCGGTACAGATGTCCGTTAAAAAAACACAAATGGGTCAAAATTAATTGAAACGGAATTATCGGTGGCAAATTTACTAACATAAATTAGGTTCTTGATAATGTTCGGGGCATATAGGACGTTTTTAAGGGAGAAGTGGGGATGTGGTGATGTGGTTAGTGTGTGGCCAAACCCTTGAATTGGAATGTTATGACCATTTTCGACCATAATATATTGCAGAGTATTTAAATTACGCATTTGAGGAATACCAGAATTGTTGGTGAGATAAGACGTGGTGTCCGTATCCATATACCACGCATTATCGGGCTTTCGATGAGTCAGTGTGCCAAAAGTCTGACCCAAACTGGATTGGGGAAGGCCCAGAGTAGAGAAGTGGGCCTCAGGAAATTGGGCCTGGCTTCTATGGGTCGTCGAATGGGAACCCAAATTGTTGGGCCGTTGCTGGGCAGAAGGCTGTTGGGCCGGATAGCCTTGGTCCAACAGTTGGTTGAGTTGCACTGTTGCTGGGACTTGGGTCGCAGCTTCTGGGCTATGTTTGATGGCCACAGTTGTTGGGCTCTGTTTGGGGGCTGCTGGGCTCAAACTGGAAGCCCAGTTCCCAGCTCTCCCACTATTACCAGCGCTGCACCTCTGTCCACAGCTATATCCGTGGTAGTTTCCGACCATAGTGGCTGTCGGAGATCGGGTAGGAGAGAGAAAATAATAAGGGGGTTTTGGGATGTATATGAGGTGTATATGAGGCAGACACAACCATATACAAGGCGTATACTGGCTTAGGAAGGCTGTATACATGTATTATATGGTGGCAGTGATGGTATATCAGTCGTATATAGAGTGTATATCGGCGTGTATAGACTATATACAAGGGTTATATGACATGTTGGAGAGATAGAGACGGAGGGAGGGCTGTAAATCAGCAGTATACCAGGGGTATACATGGCTTTTAGCATAATTGAAGGGTTGTGCAGTTGTATCAGCGTATATCAAAGGTATACCGGAGGTATACGGTCGGTTCGACACTGGAAAAAGAAGAGAATGGGCGGTCAAAATTAGGTTTTGGGTTGGGAAGGATTGTTGGCTTCTGATACCATGTAGAATTGTATTAATCTCCCTTGAGGAGTGTTTCTCATTAATACAAATATATATATATATATATATATATATATATATATATATATATATATATATATAGTGTACAATGTGGAATTTCTAATACAATAGGAATCATATTTCTATCATAATTATACATCACTAATAATTACATGAGATATGATGAACATTTAAATAATATTTACTAATAAAAAGAATAGATATATTTACTCTTAATGTGTGACCGGGGGGAGCTAGGCGGAGGCAAGGGGATTCAATTCGAATTTCCTTCGCCGAGAACTTATATATGTAAATTAAATTCCCTCAGAGATGGATGTAGTGCATAAGTTACGGTTCATCAGAACCTAATAACCTTGGCTCAGACCCTTATATGTTAAAAGATTTACTAAAAAATTACAAATTAATAGGTTATAAATCCAGTAAACCGTATGGATTATGGTAGAATTACAAACTCAAACCTATAATGTTCAAATATTGAATCCATTTCTAATAGTTATGTCACTTGACATAAGAGAAGATTTTAATGAGTGGCAAATGAGGATCAGAATTACTTTAGATCACATGTCCAAATCTAAGTGTGACAAATTTAGGTGTGACATTCTAGTTTTTATTTTTAATCCCCCTATATGGATTATATTTTTGGTTAGGCCATTGGGTGTAACCTATAGATTATCGATTAAAAGTGTTTCAACTTAGCTTAGAATTAAAGTCGAATCTCTTTTATTTATGTCGAGTAGTGCCCCGGAAGTGCCAGGTTAGATAAGGTCTACTTTTCAAATATGTCGGTGGTAGTCTCTCTCGTGATTTTCATTTATACTTTGTTGCTTGTTCCATGTTTCGTTGAACCTAAAAGAGTGAAGTTACATGAAATAGACCTGCATTAATCGATAGATAAGATTAGGAATGCAAAAGGAGGAAGAAGAATGATGTGATGGTGCGATTGAAATTGGAAGGTTGGAAGTTAACATTGTCAATGGTGTGAGACACATTATGATAAAGTTTTTTGCTTAATAATATTATTGATAGTACGGAGAGAAAATGATATGGAGTAAGGGCACATAAGAGTGTGATTTAGTGGTTAATAAAGTAGATTGATAATTATGAAATCTCATATTAAAAACTCTGTAAAAATAGTTGAGATGCTTAGAAGCTTGATGGGATATCACCTTTATTTAAATTTAAAAAAAATACAGAGCGAGTGTCTATATGAGGAAAGCAACAGTAATTTCAAGCTTTGACCTGAGACTTGACAAGGTTATAAAAGGAAATTTGAGTTGGCTTGACGCAAGATTCAAGTTCACCGTTTTAAGTCACGGTACAAAAAATACTGATAAAATTATTTTACTTAAAATCAAACCATAGGTAAGTATTTATACTAAAGTACTAATGAGTTAGTAATTAAAAATAGAGGTGGATAATGTCCTTTTTACAAAAGAACAACACCTGAAAATGACATTTTCTGCTATTCAAATTGTAAGTGGTCATAGAAAATTATTTCCTCGTGAATAACTTAGGCAGAGTGTAACAACATTAAATATTTTTTACTTGTCATTGGATAAAACTTAATTCATGATTTCGGTAAAAATATTCTGCAGAACAAATATGAGCAAGATTTACCTGAAACTATAATTCATTCATTTTAACTCTCTTGCTTAGGAGTTAGGTCCCTCCTGCTGCCTAATGAAAGAGCCAATACTCTTGCCTTAATAAATCTAATACAAGGCACAACATAATCCCATAATAAAATATTGAAAATAGACAAAGCAACGAAAATGGATAGATTTAATACATAAGTTGATTACTTGCATTATCAAATATGTACAATTGGTGTCAATGTAAACATATTCTATGAATATAAAACATTGCGTGTGATACTTGTTTTAGAAAGACGCAATTAATGGTGGATTATTGAAGAAATTCAACTTTGCGAATATTCCAACTAGAGGTGATGTATTATATGTACATGCCTCTGTCTGCACATAATTTGCTCTATCATCATCAAAATCATCTTGATTATCAGGCCCACCAACAATTGCCCCAATTAGAACATTTGGGTTGGGCCCATTCTTGCTGTACCAATAGTCATACCCTTGAGTACATCCAATAAAGCCCTTGTTCTCTCTGTAGGACACAATGGAGGCCCCTCTGTGGTGTACTCTTTTTGGGTAATTTGGGCCAAAGCCCACAAGATAGCTCATGTTTTTTGGGTTTGAGCCCAAGATGTAGTCCACTTGGGATTTGGCAAAATTGAATAGCTCTTCATGATCAACTGTTCCTTCATGGCAGGTGATCTTTTGGTTGGATTTTTTAAGGAAATCTGAGTAAAATGTGAGTAAGAAAGCAGCGGTCGACACGTACTGCATGTTGTTCCATTGCCGGACGTATAATAAGCCAGCCGGAGTGCGCTCAACGTTGGTGCTACCGTTGTTTTTGTCAAGACATGAACATATGTAGTGTTCGGCTTTTGATCGATACTGTTCCAGTATGTGGCTGTATTTCTTGTGCTTTTCTTCCTGTAGTAACTGCATTGACAAATTCAGATGAAAAATTACGTTGTCACAAATAAGTTGAAATTTACTATCCTTTTAACGTATCAAAATGATTAAAAAAACCATATTATTTTCAAGTAAAAATTAGTCAGTTACATCTTTTCTCATTTTGTTTTCTCTTGGGTATGGAACATGTGCTGCTAGTAAAGTGGGTTGTCAAATCAATTTATTAGCTGTATCCTTATTAAGTTACAATTTGTGAGGTGGAGAGGGATCTTTATCATGCTAAAACGGAGAGAGTGGTCTATTAAATTCTGAATGTAAGTTTTTGTGCTCAATTATGTTTACATCAAATAAAGATATGCAATATTATATAGAAGCAAAAATGGGGCACATCTGCATATAATTTCAGGTTTGGTAGATGGCAATTCAATGTTGTGAGAACTCAAATCAGAATAACCAGCAGTAATTTCACCACAAATATTACATGTGCTGATAACATTTTTTCAGATTACCATTTCATAAAAATCTCTGCCTTTTTCTACTCTTTGTTCTCTATTCATAACTCTCTGATTCTTCGAGTAGCACCATTTTGTTATAATTATTGTTCTTTTTTTCTATATGACCTGATTTGTTAATATTTAATTCTGAGCCGAGAGTCTATCAAAAACAAAAAACAGTCTCTCTACCTCTCAAAATAGGAATAAGGTATGCGTACAACCTACCTTCCCCATATCCCACTTGTGAAATTACATTGATTTTGTTGTTGTTATTCTCACTATTCATAACTAGTGCCTAACAACACATAACTAGTCCTTTCTTCATCTTTTTCTTCAGCCAAAATGATTTTCTTTTTTCTTTTCCTTAACTAACTCAATTGAAGATCCCCACATTAAAGGCACTGTCAAATGCCCAATACAAAGGCATGATCATGTTACTATGTCCTCCAAGTTCCATGCCTTTATTCCCCACATATTTAGTCCTCATTTATTTAGATACCTTAATTTGCGCTCACTTCACATACCTCTCTCAACTTTATTACTAATGTACTAGCTAGTTAGTGTAAACGTGTAAATATAAGAAACAATATATTCCCTACCTATAATTAAAATATTTCCATATATTGTGTAAATATAATTATGGTAAGACTAGAATCCTCTTTTGTATAGGCTTAGGATTCCTATTGTATAAGGGAATATATTGTTTCCTATATTTACATGTTTACATTTATATATTACTAATGTACTAGCTATCCCTGATTCTTCCACACTTTCTGACGCCTCTACCTCCACAAATCCCACCACAAAGTCATCACCCCCGTTTCACCCCGCCCTTACTGTTTCCAACATCAAGAACCATATTTCCATTATTCTTGATCAAGAAAACAACCAGTATTCTCCATGGGTTGAACTTTTTCGCAATCATGCATGTCTCTATAACGTGCTTGACCATATTAATGACACTATTCCGCGCCCTACGGAGGTTGATGATTCTATCTGGCATCGTCTCGACGCCGGTGTCAAACAATGGATATATGGTAGTATCTCTCAGGATTTACTCCTTACTATCATGAAATCTTACTCCACAGCCCTTGACTTGTGGAATCGTTTGAAGGAAATTTTTCAGGACAACAAGCACACTCGTGCCGTGTATTTGGAAGAACAGTTCAACAAAACACGTCTTGAAAACTTCTCCAATATCTCTGAGTACTGCAAGCAGCTTAAACTTCTAGCGGATCAACTCTCCAACATCGCAGACGCTGTCACTGACGATAAAATGGTGCTACAAATGATTTCTGGCCTTACTAAGGGCGAATATGATACTTTGGCCACCATAATTCAACAGGCAGATCCGCTACCGAGTTTTAACAAAGCTCGCTCACAATTGTTGCTCGAAGAAACCCGTCGTGCTAAGCAGGATAAGCACGCCCAGCAGGTGTTAGCTGTCGACACGCAACCCCAAGATCAGACGCCACCAGACAACTCCCAACACCGGCAGGGCCGCGGCGGCAAGGGTGGAAAAGGCCGCGGCGATAGAAGAGGCCGTGGTCGTGGCAAGGGTCGCGGTCAACAGAACCAACAGCAGCAACTGCAACAGAGATCGCAAAACAACTGGGTCGCGGCTCCTCAGCAGTTCATCTACAGCGCCGCGATGCCCCAGTTTAGAGCCGCGGCTCCAAGTCCATTCGATGCATCAAAGAAATACAATCAGTATTCTTATCCGGTTTGTTAGGCCCCACTCCACCTCACAAAGAGCCCACTTCATGCAAGGTCGTCCCGCAGCCTCTCATCCCACCGACACTCCATCGAAGTTGGGTCAGCGCTCAAGACTCTCTCTATGCAACAGCCTGACAATACTTGGTACATGGACTCAGGCGCCACATCTCACGTCACCTAGTCTGCAGGTACTATTCCTAAACTGTTTAGTTTAAAGCATCCTCAATATGTTACAGTTGGTAGTGGACAACGCATTCCAGTTAAGGGTTATGGTACCTCATACACACAACCTCTTCATCCACCCTTCTCCCTCAAAAACACCCTATATGCCCCACACATAATTAAGAACCTCATATATGTCCGTCAATTTACTCATAATAATTCGGTCTCTGTGGATTTTGACCCTTTTGGTTTTACTGTGAAGGATCTTCATACGGGGACACCTCTTACGAGATGCAATAGCACGAGGGATCTCTATCCATTCACTTCCACCTCCGCTGCCAGATCTTGCTCTCCCGTCACTCTAGCGGTTGTTTCTTCTTCAACTTGGCATAATAGGCTTGGTCATCCAGGAGTCCCAATTTTTAATTTTCTTAGAGGCAACAATTTTATTGCTTGTAATGGGAAACTTGCCCAAAATTGTGTTTCTTGCTCTTTAGGCAAATATATTCGTCTTCCGTTTAAATCATCTATTAGTGTTACATTTGCTCCTTTTGATATCATACATGTCGATTTATGGGCATCTCCTATCTCAAGTTCTCTCGGTCATAAATATTATCTTGTGTTGCTTGATGAATTTTCACACTACGTTTGGTTATACCCTCTTAAATTTAAATCGGAAGTGTTTGTCAAATTTCTTGAGTTTCGCAAGTTCATTCAAACACAATTTGAAAAAGGCATAAAATCATTTCAGTGTGATAATGGTCGTGAATTCAACAACTCTATGTTTCACCGCTTTTGTACCACTAATGGCATGGTCTTTCGCTTCTCCTGCCCTCACACCTCACCACAAAACGGTAAAGCTGAAAGAATCATCCTCACCATTAACAATATGATTAGCACCCTATTGATTCATGCCTCCCTCCCTCCACCTTTCTGGGTCTATGCTGCTAAAATATCAGAATACACTCTAAATATTCTCCCTACTAGCACTCTTCACAATATGACCCCTACCGAAATCCTCTATCATAGAATCCCCTCTTATGATCATCTACGGATTTTTGGTTGTCTGTGCCAACCTTAGCTCCACCACCCCTCACAAGCTCGCTCCTAGGTCCACTCCATGTGTCTTTCTAGGATTCCCGCTGAACCATAGGGGCTATCTATGCTATGACTTGTCGACTCGTCAGATCCACGTATCTCGTCACGTCACATTCTACGAGACCACATTCCCGTTTTTGAATCTTCCAAAATTTCAAAAACAGGACTACTCATTTCTTGACGAGTCTGCCATCTCTCCCCTCATAATCGAACAACTCACATCCTCTGTTCCGTCGTCAGAGCCGCGGCGCCCAAACTTCAGAGAAGCATGTCAACCTTCTAGCGTCGCGACTCTCGATCCAGGAGCCGCGGCGCCTCTGACGGCTTCGCCCCCACCTTCTCCTTATCCGACTTTACCCCCCGTCTCAGACACCACTCCGCCATCCACTGTCCCTACCCATCCAATGAAAACTCGTTCAAAGTATGAAATCTTCAAACCCAAAGTCCATTTCAACTTGTCTGCCCAAACCATCTCTCCACTTCCAAAGAACCCTAAATTGGCCAAACAAGACCCTAATTGGAATGCGGCTATGTATGAGGAATTCAATGATTTAACTAAACAACACACGTGGGATCTAGTACCTAGACCTGAGGGGGTGAATGTCATTCGTTGTATGTGGCTATTTCGTCACAAGTTCAGAGACAATGGGGATCTTGAGAGGTATAAGGCCCGTCTTGTGGCTAATGGCACAAATCAGCAGGAGGGCATTGATTGTGGTGAGACCTTCAGCCCGGTTGTCAAACCGGCAACCATCCGCACAGTTTTGAGCATTGCCATGGGCAAACATTGGCCGATCCATCAGCTTGACGTGAAGAATGCATTCTTACATGGGAATCTGCGAGAGACAATCTACATGCATCAGCCACCAGGGTTCACCCATCCAGCAGTTCCTCACTATGTGTGTCGTCTCCGTAAGTCACTATATGACACAAGCAGCCCCGCGTGGTATGATCGCTTTGGATGTATATCTTGCAGATTAGGTTTGTATGCAAAGAAGAGTGATACATCACTTTTCATTTTTCATCGAGGTAGTAGCACTCCTTCCTTATTTCTTTCCGTGGATGATATTGTTCTTACTGCCTCCTCCGACGGATTGAAAAATGAGATTATTGTCTTGCTCAAGTCCGATTTTGCAATGACTGATTTGGGGAAGCTGGATTACTTTTTGGGGATATCGGTGACCAGTGTCCATCAATCATATGTTCTTGTGTCGGCCAGAAGCACGCAGAAGAGATTGTGTCTGAGGCTAAGATGGCGAATCGCAAAGAGGTGTCTACTCCAGTTGATTCCAAATCTAAGCTCAGTGCTATGGATGGTGCTCCAGTCTCTGATCCTACTCTGTATAGGAGCCTTGTAGGTGCACTTCAAGATCTCACATTCACCAGTAGGACATAGCTTATCTTTGTTCAAATAGATGTGCTTATTCATGCATGCCCCCAGGGAGTCTCATTTCACTGCTTTTAAGCGTATCATTCGATACATTAAGGGCACTCTTGATTATGGTTTGCACCTATACCCCTCTGCACCAGACAAGTTGTTTTCATATACGGATGCAGATTGGGCAGGGTGTCTGGACACGCGACGCTCCACCTCCGGTTTTTGTGTTTTCTTAGGGGATAATCTGATTTCTTGGTCTGCCAAGCGACAGGCTACCCTATCTCGTTCCAGTGCCGAGGCTGAGTACAGAGGTGTTGCAAATGTAGTAGCTGAGATTTGTTGGCTCAGAAATTTACTGTTAGAACTTCAGTGTCCTTTGCGCCAGGCATCTATTGTGTATTGTGATAACATCTCTGTCATCTATCTTTCTCATAATCCGGTTCAACATCAGCGAACCAAGCATAATGAGATAGACCTACACTTCGTTCGTGAGAAAGTTGCGTTAGGCCATGTTAGAGTGTTACATGTTCCATCATCCTATCAGTATGCAGACATATTTACCAAAGGACTTCCCACACAGTTATTTCTTGACTTCAGATCCAGTCTCAGCGTCCGGCCTCCTCGCTCCAGTGAGGGGTGTGTAAACGTGTAAATATAGAAAACAATATATTCCCTACCCATAATTAGAATATTTTCATATATTGTGTAAATATAATTATGGTAAGACTAGGATTCCTCTTTTGTATAGGCTTAGGATTCCTATTGTATAAGGGATGAATATTGTACTCTATATATACCTTGATATTAATGAAAGACTCCCCAAGAGAGATTAATATCATCTAACAGTTAGTTTTCCATAAAGTTAAAGCCAGAAGTAAAAGTATAATTCCATATTTGACTCTTAAAAAAGCAACCACAAGAGATTTGACACGACGACATTTTTTAAAAAAAGTAAATGCTAAAACCATATAAATTAGGGGTGGGTGTATATCGATTCATATTGATTTTGTATCCAAAAAATATGAATCGAATAAAAATCGGGTTTTTTATAAAAACAAATGGAATCCAACTTTAAAAAAAATGATATGTTCGGATTATATCGCCGAACGTATCGGATTATATCGATTTTTTCTAGGGGTGGACCAGTGGGGCGGGTCGGTTTGGGGATTTTTTTGTTTTTTTTTAAATTGAATTTCCAACACTGAAATTGACATTCACACCTACATTGGCACGAAATTTCGACATTGAAATCTATTGTGTATCATGAGATGTTTACTAAAGAAAGGGAAAAATTAGAAACCGATTTGGGGGGAAACACAAATTGATTGAAAAAACGGATGTTTTCGTAAAAATTGGCGGCGCGGTTTGCCCTGCATCGTCTCGAAAAAAAATGCAAAATTTAAAAAAATCGGGTAAAACGGACATCCGAGCGAAGAGTTATGACCATTTAAAATTTCACCAATTTACAACTACTTTCTCTCCCTACATTTTATGTAAATGCTTCCGTGATATGTTAATCAATTTCATACCGCATTCGACTTCCATAAAAGTTTCATAGATTGGCTTTAATGGCTATGATTCAAGAGATAGTAGTAGCCTAAAATAAAAAATAAGATTAATTACAAATTTGTCCCGATTTTTCGGTTAGGTTCATCCCCAAAATTAAAGAACCGAACCGAACCATTTAATCATGATTCGGTTCGGATTTTTTAAAAATTGGTTTTTAAAAATAAAAAAAAAAGCCGATTCGATTCGGTTTTTTCGGTTCCTAATTTTTTGCCCACGCCTAATATAAATTCAAAGAAAATAGGCTCTTTACTTTAAAAGGACACATTCTCTTTTTTGTTTTCTTATGAATACACGTTTTGTAAGGTTGAAATTGAAATATTGGAAGATACTGCAGTACAAAACATGCCGGCCCAAGAAATTAAACATTGAAAATGAAATCTTGTGTGAAATGAGAAAGACTATTCCCAATATATGTCATCATCTCAAAGCAAAAGCACAAACATTAAAGCACATGGTATAACCTATGGAATGCACATTTACCCTAACCCGATAAAAAATAATTTAACTTATATATACGCGTAAATAAGGTAAAGATTTCATATCATCATTACAATTTAACATGTGTAAGGTAAAGATTTTATATCATCGTTACAATTTAACATGTATAAGGTAAAGATTTTATATCATCGTTACAATTTAACATGTAGGATCAAGTTATTTACTCTTTTTTCTTCTTCAGATTATCATATAAGACTTGCTAAACGTTATCGGTCTTGTAGATAATGACATAATGTAAATAATTATACTTTATTGGGATCCTTCAAAAGCTATATATTTTAAAAAATTCAACACAAGTGCAATAGTATTTTTGAAAAAAATTGAGTAACATAAACCGTCGGTGGAAAGTTGAACTCAAAAAAGTTTGATGGGAACGGTTATAGTGTCCATACCTTGGAAGCAATAATTTGTAGACCAGCAAATTTAACATCCCAACTGAACTCAGTAATAGCCCAACCAACACCCCCAAAGGAATTAGCCTTGTTAATTACATACTCCAAATAATCCTCCTTGTCGGTGGCTTTGTATAACCACAATGCTGCCCACAACAACTCATCTTCGTACCCACTTACTGATGCATAATAGTTCTTCACCACTCCCACACTCTTGTCATATTTCCCTCTGTATTTTTCACCAAACTCAAATAACTGCACATGTTCATTGTACCCATGTAATTAATGAATTTCGCACTATCATTCGATGTATATAACTTAAATTTTTTTCTCCCTCGTCCCAATTTATTTAAAGGTTGATCGGTTCGGAAAGTCAAACAACTCTTTTTTTAACTAAGATTTTTTCTAACTCTTTTAATATAGTGTTATTTATTAATTATGCAGACTTATACTTTTTTTTAATTTAAATAAAACTGATCAACCTTCGTATAAATTGGGACGAAAGAAGTATTAATTATATTAGCGTACCTGTTGGGCATGGTGCAATAATAAGTGAGAATAATGAGGATTACTTTTCCTAAACGCGATCGACGCGGCTGCCATTGCCGCGGCCGTCTCCCCGGCTAGGTCAGAGCCGGGGTTGTTCTCGTCGATCTTGAAAGCTCGACGAGAAGTCGTCATGTCCTCCGGCCGTTGCCAACAGTAATGATCAGTGTCTCCATCTCCCACCTATACCTCACAAAAGTTAACAATTTTTAAATTGTCTACTAAAAAAATTGCTCTAAGTTATGTTTAATTTATCATTTCTTTAATTACCTCTGCCCATAACACAGTAGGGCTAGTATGTGCTTTGATAAAATAATCACTACCCCATTTGATAGCTTCAAAAGCATGTTCCATTTCACCTACATAAGAAATCTCTTCACCATATTCAATCACACTCCATGACAACATTGTCACTGTAAATGCCATTGGTAGCCCAAATTTCACATGGTCACCAGCATCATAGTACCCTCCAACCAAATCCACCTACATTGTAGTAACCCCAAACTCATTAATTTCTCCAAATTTCAAACTAGAAAAAATAGAAAAATAAAATGTTTATACTTACCCCTTGTTCTAGGCCATCAGTTAAGCCGGAATGGTCGCGCCAAGTGACACGTTGGTTGTAAGGTAGACGACCAGACCTTTGAGCTTCAAAAAAAAGAAGACTTTTTTGGAGAGCATCTGCATAATCAAAAGCTATAGCAGAAGAAGAAAAAATGTAGAGTGAAAGAAGAATAGAACAATGGTGCAAAAATCTCTTCATAATTGAATATTTTTTCCCCTTCTAGGAGTGAAAAAGGAGAAGCTCTAAGCAAATATATGCTCTGTTTTGCTATATTCTAGTGGGGAATATGTAGATGTCTAGTGTCTAGTTTAGTGTGTCACTTTCTTAAGTGAAAAAGAAAAATTCTTGTGTTTCTATTTCTCATATACTATCATTGTTGACTTAGTTTATTTATTTTGATTTAGTTAAAAATAAGTGTCTATTTACATACCGATCAAGAAGGAATTAGATTTATTTTTCAGATTTATCCCTATTTACTCAAGACAATGAATAGGCAAGAGTTTTATTAATTAAGAATAATTTAATCAAAATATTTTATTTCCTATAAATTAGTATTTTCTTAAGGAGCGTGACTTATTTTGAACCTGAGGGAGTAAGAAAATACAAGAATGGAGGTGGGGGATGGGGGGGGGGGGTTAATATTCTAAAGTTGTAACGGTTTCTTACTTGAATTTTGTTGGTTTTGAAAATGGAAGCTAACATATTTATGATCCCCGTGTTTATTTTTTTCTCTTTTTATGATCCACAATTCCACATGTCACTCTTTATATTTTTGTTGATGATAGAATAGGAGTAGCTAACTTTAACTTTTTGTCAACGTGATTCGTGTCCAACTACTGTCCATGATGTTGGGCTAGACCTTATTCCACTGTCATATTCTTGAAAGGTAGTACTGCAATCCCCTTCTAATACTGCGTAGGTGTTGGTTCAAAAAGGAAAAACGTGCCAAAGAAGTTGGGATTTCGTGATTAAAAGTTTAAAACTATGTCTAGCCACCGGGCGGGTTCGGGCGGGGCGGGTCCCGATGGGACTGGGAGGGCAGGACCGGTCGTCCGGCGAGACTGGCGGGATCCGCGATGTCCCATCCCGGTCCCGTCGGAAAAGGGGACATGTCTTATCGGGTCGGGGCGGTGCGGTGTCAGATCGGGATCGAGTCTTCCATTTTTTTTGCACTTAATTTTAAAAAATAACACTTATAAACACCTCAATAATTGAACAAGATAGTGAAATAAAAACATCCCAATGTTATTTTTGTGTCTCTTATATTATTTAATAGAAATATAATTTTTTAGTAATACAATTTCAAAATTGCAACTTTGTGGTGTTGAAAGTTGCAAATAACATAGTAAAATTGCAATTAAAAAATCACATATTTATAAACACATTTTCTAGTTTCTTCACAATGTCTTGTGGTTTTTCGGTTGGAATTGAAATTTGTTGGTAAAATTGCTCGACGTCGCTTCCACGTCCGTCGAATAAGATTTCGTTGTAGTTTTCGTCGTCTTCTTCGTTGATCTCCGATTGACCGCACCTTCTACGCTTCGCTCATATCTAATCTCTGAATAAAATTGCAATATCCAAGCTGTCTCCCGCTAATGATTGTTTGTGCTCTCCTATTTGAAATCTTCCGACAAAAAAAGCGCTTTCAGACGATGTTGATGACGCTTGAATGTTCAACACATCTCGGCAGAGTTTGGAACCAACAACTCAAAAAAAAAATGCAAGACATAGTTTGTAGTTCGCAAGGTAGAGTTTGTCTACAAATTATGCCCGAAGGCAGAGTTTCAAACTCTAGAGTTTGCCTGCAAACTACTTTTTCAACAGAATTTGCCTGCAAACTATGCCTTTTCGGCAGAATTTGCCTGCAAACTATGCCTTTTCGGCAGAGTTTGCCTTAAGGTAGCAAATTCTATCTTAAGGCAGACATCAAACTCTACCTTAAAGACAAAGTTTTCCTTCATGCATAAAGCAAACTCTGTCTTTCGAATTCAAACTCAATTTTGTGATTTTTATTTTATTTTTAACTGATCAGATATTCAAACCCGAAACCTTGAGATATTTTTGAGCGAAAGACAAAAATTAAAAATTCTAAATTTGAGGGGCAAAAATAAAAGACCGGTAGCTTTGAAGGACAACCGCACAAAAAAAAAAAGAATCTTACAATGTCTTTCAAAAAAAAAAATAACCCGTAATAATTGTGTTGATTCTTATCTCACGATGAAGCATGATGAACTAAGCATTATCAACCCAATTGATCCAAGAAGATAATACATATTTAAACCATCTTACAAGAAAACGGCAAACCCTAAATACAAACTATCTATTATCACTACTAGCAAAGTTATCCGTACATTCAATTAGTGTCTGCAAAATATGTCCATGTAATCAACAATGCTTTTATATGTCTTAACAATTTCCAAGAAGAGACTAAACGAAACACAGATCCATCCGTTAATTTTTATTTGTTCATTGTACTAAAAATAATTATTTAATTTTATTGGTCTACTTTAAAATATCAATAGATAATTTACCATTCTTATCCTATTTTACCTTTAATATTAGTAAGTCAAAATTTTCAATTCATTTTTCAGCACTTTTGGAATTATACTAGCCAAACTTGGTTTTTCCCAAGACTTCACTTTTAACTGTTTAAGTCTTTTTTGTGGAGAATATATGAATTGTTGGAATCTCTTACTTAATTAGTTGGTTGCAAATTTTTTTATAAGTTTTAATTGATTTCAATCATTAAACAATTAGCAATAATTGAGAATAATATGATAACCTTTTCATTCTATTTTTAATTTTTTTAATAGGCGTGTCAAATATATGACAAGTAAAACTGGACGGAGTATATACTAAGAGAAACCAATGTAAACTGAAAAAAGAAAAGGGAATTCAAAAGAAAGTGATTAAATTATATATATATATATATATATATATATATCCATTGTGGATATAATTTGACTGCTGCCGACACAATATTGGGTACAATATATTATAGTATCTATATATTGGCATGCAACCCATACTTAAATTGCGTAGAAATTTCCACTCATTTTGGGGAAGATGGCTTTAATTTGGGTGAAGCGGAAGACAAGCTTCTGATTTTAATGGATTGACAGCCTCGCATGTCGTCAATATTGTAGTAATATTCCGCGATTTACTGGTAATAGTATTGAGGGATCGGGATTACTATCTTCATGAATAGTCTGACGTAAGCCGTGAAGCTGGATATAAAAAAAATATTGTAGTATGTGTTTAAATGCTGCTGTTAAAACATATTGCTCTCTATTGTTTATTGCTATAGATAAAAACTTACTTATTAAAGTATATACAGTCTATCTATAACAAAAAAAAGATTAAAAAATCTATCTATAATAGCTATTGTCTAAAATAATATTTTATTATAACGGTCAAACTTTCTTTTGAACCGATTTTTCATGTTATGTTGTATTATATATTTTCTAGAATAACTAAAAATATCTAAACAAATAACGTTGTTATAAAAAAGTTGAATGTATTTGATTTTCACTGTCCTCTTCCATTCTCTTCCCGGGCTCTTTTCCCCGGACCTTATAGAATAAATGACAATGGGACATTTATTAACGAGTTATATATCAAACATCAGAAGTACCAACTAAAGCAGTAGGGATTAAATTAAATTAATGAAAGAATAAAAACGTTCAAATTCATGCTTACACCAAAATGTAAATTATGACACGACATTTTATCTAATTTTTAAACTGTTTCTGTTAGTTATACCTCTATATACACGCGATTTACACGTGATATACAGCAGTGTATATCACAGTATATAGACGGTATTCTAGTGACTTTGGACCGTGATATACATGGCTTATACATCTGTGTATATCACGGATTTGGAGCATATTTTTGGTGTAAATATTGTATTAAATTAGGCTTGTACACTTACCATAATTATAGGATTCTTGTACAACTAGAATAGGGTTTGGAGAATAGGATTTTCCTATTATGGAAAATTGTAAATTTTATATATACTCTTTTATTAATGAAAATAATCAAGGGATTATTTCTTTCATGATATCAGAAGTCTAGGTCTTATATTTTCTCTCCTAAATTCCGGCCGCCGCGCATTGGTTTCCGAACCCTTCTTCTCGGTTTCCGTGCCCGCTTTGCCTTTTCTCTTTCCAAATTTTCTTCCAAATCCCTTCATCAAGTTGTTCGTTTCTATTATGGCTAAAAACATGTTTCACCCTGCCCTTACTGTTTCTAACATCAAGAATCACATCCCTATCATTCTTGAAATAGAAAACGTTCAATACGCAACGTGGGCCGAACTATTCAAAGTTCACGCACGCTCGCATCAAGTCCTCCATCATATTATCCCCACGGTTCTTGCGGATACGGAGGTGCCTAAACCCAAGAATGATCCTAAGTTGTGGACGACCCTTAATGCTACCGTTCTTCAGTAGATTTACTCCACTATCTCTACCGACCTGTTGCAAACGATTATCGAACCAGACGCTACGACGATGAATACTTGGAATAGAGTGCGTGACATATTCCAAGAGAATTAAAATTCTCGTGTTGTTACAATTGAACAGGAATTCGTCCACGTCAATATGGAAGATTTCCTAACGTTTCAGCATATTGCAAAAGGTTGAAAGAATTAGCGGACCAACCCCGCAACGTTGGTGCGCCCGTTACCAACGATCGTCTTGTCCTCCAAACAGTTGCAGGCATGTCTGAGGCCTATAGTGGTGTTGGTACGCTTCTTCATCAGAGTAGTCCTCTTCCGCAGTTTTGTCAGGCCCGTTCCATGCGCACGCTCGAAGAAGCCGGCTTGACTAAGAAAGCGGCCATTGGGGCCCCTCCTGTCATTATGATGACCGAGTCCAGTTTTTCACCCTCCGTCTCCAACAATTCTGCCCAAACCCACAGTAACGGTGGCGGAAAAAAGGGTCAAAGTTGCAAAAATAATGGTAAAAACAGTGGCAGAAACTGAGGTAGCAATAACGGGGTGGCAATGGGCCTCGGGATAGTGGGTCGCAAGCCAACTGGCCACAACCCCAAGGCCCATGGCCGTGGAACTGGGCCCAACAACCCTTATTTTCTGCCATAGTCATCCAACCTGAAGTGGGCCCAGTTTCCACAATCCAGCAGGCCCAGTTATTCAGGCCTAGAGTGGAACCCGAGAGTAGCTACTGGGCCAGGGCAGCAAGTCGGCGTGCTTGGGCGTCTGCCCCACCAGGCAACGGGTCCCTCCCCTACCTACATTGAAGCCGTCATGCACACACTTGGATTAAATCCCCGGGACGAGAATTGGTACATGGACACCGGAGCCACCACCCACATGACGTCCGACCAAGGTACTCTCTCGTCTTATTCCAATGTGAGCAACACTCATGGCATAATTGTTGGTAATGGCAATTCAATTCCAATTCGTGGTTATGGTCATAAAACTTTGTCCCCCCCATCCACCTCTTGTCTTGAAAAATACCCTTCATGCTCCTAAATTAATTAAAAATTTGGTGTATGTCCGTAAATTCACCACTGATAATTCCGTTTCTGTTGTTTTTTATCCTTTTGGATTTTCTGTGAAGGATTTCAAGACGGGGATTACTCTCATGAGATGTGATAGTAGGGGAGATCTTTATCCTATCACGCCCATATCCGGTCTCTCGAGTCAAGCCTTGCCATCTACTTTTGCAGCTCTCGCTCCTTTCTTTTGGCATGCATGTTTGGGTCACCATGGGTCGTCTATTATTTCTTCTTTACATAAAAATAATTTTATTTCATGTAAGGGTACACGTAGTACTCCGCTTTGTCAATCTTGTTATCTAGGAAAATTTATTACATTGTCGTTTGTAGACTCTAATTGTCATACTTTAATGCCGTTTGATATTATTCATAGCGATTTATGGACATCTCCTGTTCTCAGTTCTTTGGGCCATCGTTATTATGTTCTATTTTGGATGATTATTCTAATTTTTTATAGACGTTTCCTTTAGCGAAAAAAATCTAACATTTTTTCCACTTTTTAAAAATTTAGAGCATTCATCCGTACCCAATTCGAACGGAAAATAAAAAATATTCAATGTGATAGTGGCAAAGAATATGATAATGGGGTGTTTCGGGAGTTTTGTGCTAATAATGGAATCAATTTTCATTTTTCTTGTCCTCATACGTCCTCACAAAATGGGAAAGCCGAACACAAAATTCGTATCATTAATAATATTATCCGCACTTTATTGGTTCATGCTTTTGTACCCCCTTCTTTTTGGCATCATGCTCTACAAATGACTACATGTCTTTTTAACATTCTTCCTACCAAAGGTTTGGCATATTCGTCCCCCTTCAAATCTTATATAATAAGACTCTTTCGTATTCCCATCTCCGGGTCTTTGGGTGCTTATGTTATCCACTATTTCCGTCCACCACAATTAACAAACTTCAGGCCCGTTCTACCCCTTGTGTATTTTTGGGTTATCCGTCTAATCATCGTGGCTACGAATATTTTGATTTATCCTCCAATAATATTATCATTAGTCGTCATGTTATTTTTTATGAAACTCAATTTCCGTTTGCTAACGTGAGTAGTCCCGAGCCTAGTTCGTATAATTTCTTGGACGATGCCGTCTCTCCATATATTATCCACCATTTTTCGGACTTGTCCCGCACCCAAAATCCACCACCGGGCCCACTGCCCGCTGGCCCTCCAGCCACTATTTCGGGTCCAACCACTGGACCGGGTCATGCCACTATTTCAGGTCCTCAGCCCAGCAGTTCCGTCTCGGGCCCAGCAACTAGGCCTACTATTCAGCCCAGTTCTGCCCCTGCTTGTATCGGCCTAGTCCCCCTTGTTTCAGTTTATCGTGTTGGGCACTACATGCTGGCCCGTCCGTCAGCCTTCCACCTTTGTCTCAAAATCCACCCAATTCTCCCCCGAGTCACAGACCGGTCACTCGTAGTCAACGGGGTATTTTTAAACCAAAAAGATATATTAGTCTACATTTTAATGTTCTTAAATCCACCCTACCCTATAACCTAGTGTCCACATTAAATGACCCGAATTGGAAATTGGCTATGACCGAAGAATATGATGCTCTTATTACAAATAAGACGTGGGAGTTGGTACCCCGTCCTTCTGGTGTTAATATTATTCAATATATGTGAATTTTTACTCATAAGGATAAATCTGACGGTTCTTTTGTGAGACATAAGGCTCGCCTTGTAAGTGATGGTAAGACTCAATAAGTTGGTGTGGATTGTGGTGAGACGTTTAGTCCGGTGGTCAAGCCGGCTACCATTCGCACGATTCTCAGTCTGGTTCTTTCGAAAGCATAGCACATTCATTAGTTAGATGTGAAGAATGCTTTCTTACATGGTAATCTTAAGGAGACCATTTACATGCATCAGCCTTTGGGCTTTCGAGACCCTAGATATCTTCATCATGTCTGTTTATTGAAGAAGTCCTTGTATGGGCTTAAGCAGGCCCCACGGGCTTGGTATAAGCGATTTGCAGACTATATTTCATCTATTGGATTTACGCACAGTATGTCTGATAATTCATTGTTCATATATCATTGTGGTTCTTCCCTGGCTTATATTCTATTATATGTGGATGATATTATCTTTATTGCCTCTACTGATGCGTTGCGCAAGTCTAGCATGACCATGCTTAGTTCTGAATTTGCTATGAAAGACTTGGGCCCTTGAGTTATTTTTTTGGAGATTGTTGTCACTCGTCATACAGGTGGGTTATTCTTATCACAATGTAAGTATGCAGCTGAGATCATTGAGCGAGCTGGTATGTCCTCATGCAAGTGTACTTCCACTCCAGTTGATACTAAACTCAAGGTGGGTGCTGCAGCTGGCTCACCATATGAGGATCCGACCCACCCGAAATGTGAGCGGGGAAGCTGACTACACCTTACCCCTTGACTTGAGTTTGATTAGTCTTGCAAGGACACTTTAGTATCTTACCTTCACGCGACATGATATTACCTATGCCGTCCAACAGGTGTGTTTGTTTATGCATGATCCTAGGATTGAGCAAATGAATGCGCTCAAACGTATCATCAGATATTTACAGGGCACGCTTGAGTATGGGTTGCATCTATATCCGCCGTCGGTGTCTACACTTGTCTAGTATACAGATCCTGATTGGGGTGGCTGTCCGGACACCAGACGCTCTACGTCTGGCTACTGTATGTTTCTTGATAATAACTTGGTCTCATGGTCTGCCAAACGACATGCTACCTTATCCCGCTCCAGTGTAGATGTCGAGTATCGATGGGTGGCCAATGTGGTCTCTGAATCATGTTGGTTACGTAATCTTCTCTTGGAGCTTCATTTTCCCATTCAAAAAACTACTTTGGTTTATTGTGATAATGTTAGTACAATATATCTTTCTGGAAATCCAGTTCAACATCAACGCACTAAACATATTGAGATGGACATCCATTTTATTCGCGAAAAGGTAGCTCATGGGCAAATTCGCGTCTTACATGTCCCTTTCAGGTATCAAAATGCAGACATCTTTACGAAAGGTCTTCCGTCCGTTCTATTTGAAGATTTTAGGGACAGTCTCAGCGTACGAAGACCGCCCTCTTTGACTGCGGATGTGTGTTAGTTATACCGTCTATATACACGTGATATACATCAGTGTATATCACAATATATAGACGGTATTCCAGTGACTTTGGACCGTGATATACACGACTTATACA
Organism: Anisodus acutangulus; assembly: GCA_029783415.1. Classification (NCBI taxonomy): domain Eukaryota; kingdom Viridiplantae; phylum Streptophyta; class Magnoliopsida; order Solanales; family Solanaceae; genus Anisodus; species Anisodus acutangulus. The sequence goes on from CM056491.1 coordinate 56,813,262, forward strand.
ACTGTGTATATCACGATTTTAGAGCATATTTTTAGTGGAAGTATTTTATTAAATTAGGCTTATACACTTACCATAATTATAGAATTCTTGTACAACTAGAATAGAATTTTCAGAATAGAATAGAAATAAAATTTTCCTATTATAAAAAAATATAAATTATATATATATTATTTTATTAATGAAATTCTATTATTCTTTTCACTATACCATACTGTCACTTCCTCCTTAAATTCATACCTTTATACCATAGTGTCACTTCATCCAATATTCATGCCCCGTCAAATAGTACCACATAAAATAAAATAAAATAAAAGTACCATATTAGTGTTGGTGGGAAGAACATGTTTTCCGCTAATTAGGACGAGGATTTCGGTATTTCAAATCACATTTGGAATAAGAGAATGAACTTCTATTTTATAATTCAAAAGTGGAGTCAAAACTCAAACCTATAATGGTGGACCTACTTTGATGCAAAAGGGAAAAAGAGGTTTTGATTGCGAGTTTGCGACAATCAATTACAGCTTTGGTAGTTACACTTATACCACCATCATGGTGTAACTGTCTCAAGTTAGGCCATTCGACATATGTTAATTACTCTAGCAGACCAAATGATAACTGATAACATAAGATGAGAAGTCGATTTTAGTATTTCTATTGTTTGATTATCTGAACTTTTAACTAGTTAGTAAAAATTTGATTTTTCACTTTGTAATCACGTCTCCACTTTCCATTCCTCTACTCTCTATGCAATAATTTTATTTTATTTTTTAATAAAAATAACATGAGATGAGAACAAAAAAGATGTTTATTTTATCATTTTTAGTTTAACATTCTAATCCCGAATTAAGACACACATGTTACTCCGGCAGACCAAATCATAACATCAGATATCAAGAATAAGCTCTTCCTTTTTGTTTAAAATGTAGCTGAGCTTTCCGTTTTGTACACGCGAAAAAATCAAAGACACGCATTTCTTTTATTCTAGTAATTAAGAATGATTCGCAGTGCTTAATATTAACGTACGCTTAATTAGAAACTTTTTATCAAGTATAAATGAATTCTTACTACTTTACTATAACCTTCAACGGTTGCATGCTTCTTTCTAGCTAAAATAGTACTCAATCTGTTTCATATTACTTGTCCGCTTCTCAAAAATCAAATTCACTAATCTTCGAGGTAAAATTAGATTAGATTAATTTAATATTTTAAAATTTTAATTTAAATATTTAAAATTATATAAAAAGTACTATAAGTTATAATTTATCTCATATCAATATGATGAAAAAATATATCTCGAAATATTGATAAGAATTTATGTTTTTTTTTAAAGTGAACCAGTAATATGGGACAAGTAATACAAGTTTACATATAGTGATACTTGCGAGTCTTCCATAAAATAAATATGGGTTTTAATTTTCATAGTGTATTTCTTGTTTCCCATTTTTTGACCGCTATGCAATGTAACACACAAATCAAATAAAAAATAATAATTTTGGGTTGGTAGAGCTGGCGTGTAGCAAATTTTACCCTATAACCGTAGTCAACACATTTTTTTCCTCTGTTTTCTGGCCCCTTAATTTATGGTGGAAATGGGTCACTAACGAGTAGGCCGATTTGTTGAGGTCATGGCTGGTGTTCCCTATGCATGCATGGCCGACATCTCGTTCTAATTTTCTCCCAAAATTGCTCTTCTTTAAACAGACATTTGGACATAGATATTACTCCTATTTATAAATATAACATGTTGTCCGTAGCAGCACATGCCAGTTTGTAGTACGTTTTATTATGTTACTATGATTGAGTTTTTATTATTTTGATCGTTTAATCTATAAAAACTTTGTAGTAGATAAAATAGAATTACAAATTCAAAAAGAAAAGAAAAATATAACGATACTTAGGTATAGCTATATAATGATTAAAAAAATATTGCAAACTATACGTAGTATAAGAAATCAAGTATATTTAATATTTAGTCTCTTTGAAAAAGTTATCTTTTCCAATTTAGAAGTAATTTATATTGCAGTGCATATCTTCCATTTCAGTTCATTTGATCCAAAGTTTTTAGTCTATTTGAAAAGATTTATCTCTTGCAAATTTTAAAGTAATTTAACTTAACTCTTTAATTTTGCTCTTGATAATAATTATTTATTACCAAATAAATGTTATGACATATCTAATACATATTACAAGTATTAAAAATGTGATAACTATGTAACTCTTACGACACATTTAATATTATAAAATTTAAATATCTTTTTTTCCTTCGAAATATACTATATATCTGCATCGTAGAATGAAAAACAACACATAATAAAACTCACATCTACATATAATAATTTTATTAGTTTTATTTTTCACTTTTCAAATAAATAAAATAGTAGAGTATATGGCAAGAATTACTGTTGGAATAAGGTAATTGAGATATGTATTGAGTTTTTAGCTGAAGACGTAATGTATGAAATGGTTATTGGTGGGACCCACAAGACAAAAGAAAATTCAAGTAACAAATGCAAGCAGTCCTCCGGGGCATAGTCCAGTGGCAAAGCCTGGGCGCTATAAGGCGCTCTGGCATGGGACAGCGTGAGTTCTATTCCCCGCAAGCACGAAGAAACTCTGCATGTTGGGGAATTTGACCTTGTCTCATTGATCAGTTGTACGCTCGTAAAACCGCCACCGGAGCACATCCCGCGATTTACCTGGTAATAGTGTTGAAGGACCGGTGCTATTACCTCCAGGACGTAGTCAGGCGCAAGCCTGGAGACCTGGATTATCAAAAAAAAAATAAAAAAAATAAAAAAAAATGCAAGCAAATCGGAAAAAATGTACTTACAGCGGGGCCCCCAACTCTCAAGTGCAGGAAAACTGCAAGTTTTCGCAAGTCCGATATATGAAAATCAGTGGAGCCCGCAGGAAGCAATAACTTTTGAGATGATTGATACGCTCAAATTACACCTCCGAAAATGATGTAAAACGATCGTTAGCAAATATATAATCCAATAAAGGTTGGGGTCGAATTCCAAAAAAAATACGACGAGAAACGTACAACTTAATTGTAAACCACAACTATTAGCCTATATTTCAAAGAAAAGAGAATAATGTTTGATTAATTATAACTATGATTGTATCGCAAAGTAACGTATTTGAAATAAGAATAATTCAATAGCAAGTTATCAAGTAATTGAGTTTAAATATCAAATTGAGACGACTGGGATTGTGATGCCTTCGGGGAAAGAGTGCAATTGGGCTATTTCTCAATTCAAATAGGAAACATTCATGTTCTAAATCATGGGCTAAATGGGTTATCAAAAGGTTTTTCAACCCAATTGATAAATTTCATCAAAGATTTTTTCAAGCCCTAAGATGCGCAATTGAGAATACTCAATTGGATTTCAAGTTAACTAGATTATTCCTAGCTCTAGCTATTAGATGGGGTTAAAGCCCCAAATCCTTGCCAATAACTCTTTTCATAATCTTTACCTACTTTTCCAACCTAGATAGAGAATTTAAGCACTATTAATGTTGGTCACCATTGATACACAATACAAAGCAAAGAGTTATTAGAGAATAATCAAGTAACCCAATGAATTGATTTCAAACTCAATCACATGCAAAAAAAACCTTTGTCCCCAAAACCTCAACCAAAAATTTAGCTACTCATAATCAATGTAAAGTAAACAAAAATTTTAATTGAATTAAAAGAAATTATATCCTTACAATGATTAATGAAGATGAAGATAAATGATTATCTTGAAAGAGACAATCCAAAAGCTTATTGTCCAATGCAAAAGGAAAAAGTATGCTCATAGAATAAAGTCTAGAATAATGAGCTCAGAAATCTATGCCAAATATTTATATGGAAGGGACAAAAAAAATACAAAATAGTAGCTGAAGGGTCGCAATGTGCCGACCAGAATGCGGTCGCATTACGAGTTTGCGATCGCATTCTGGCCGCATTCTCATGCTCAAATTTCTCCCCGCTTGGTATGCGGCGTATATGTCGTGCATCATTCTTCAAAAACGGCCGCATACTTCAGTTTTCACCTCATTTTCATCATTTTGTCCTTCATCACTGTTTTGTCTGAGCTTTGGATATGCGATCGCATATTTGGTATGTGGTGCGGCATTTGCGTCGCAATTCTGTCTTTTTCGTTCAGCTTACTGGTTGATTTCCTCGAGAGTATGCAACCACATATGAGAGGTTGTGGTGTCGCATACTCATCGCATTAGGCTTGGTTTTGTCAACTTTTCTGCTTAGAGTTTGCGGTCCTCATACGACCGCATATTCACGTGTTTTTCTGGACTTTTTTTACTATTCTATTCCCTTTTATTTCTTGAGTTTCAAATACCTGAAAATACACGAAAATACTATAAATTAAGAGGAAACTTACTTAAAAGACATCTAAAAATATAAGGAATGAGTGCTAATAATCCTAAAATTTATGACTTATCAATGATACAGAAAAACGTAATTACCAAGAAGGGCTCCACAGTAGTTTTATTTAAGCCAAACAAGAGAAACTAAATATAATTAGAAGCAAAAGCAAGGGCAAAAATTAAACAGTAAGCAGGGATGTCAATCAAGAGTTCTCTGCTTCAGCTGTATCACTCTCCCTTTTTATATAGGAGAATTCTATTAACTAGTATAGTCGGACCTCTCTATAACAATATCACCTCTCTATAATAGTAGGTTTTTCGAAACCGATTTCTTATGTTATATTTTACTTCTTTATAACAACATTTTACATATAACAACAACAATCAACTTTATAACGATACGGTTTTTATAAAATTACCTCCCAAACTATTTTTATTTTTTGATATAATTAATCATTTTTATAGAAATAGAATTTTTATTCATTCAGTTTTGAATTTATTGAAATTGTATTAACTTTCTTTAATGTTTAATTAGAAAGGTATGCATATTTTTGAGATTTTAAATTTAAATAAAATTGCTATTTTTTATAACATTTAAAAATAAAAATTAGATTTTATACCTTTTTTGGCTATAACAATCAACTATTGTTTAAATGTCAATTATTGTTATAGATGTATAACAATCATTCGCTATAACAATCAAATAATTTCGGACCCGACGATACTGTTACAAAGAGATTTGATTGTATCACGTGAGCCATATAATAACAAATTTCAGAAAGTTGAATCTGATAAATTAGCTCTATCCAAATTAGAAAGATTTATAGGTACTCGGTAATTGTACTAATTCAACAAATACATAATATATGTATTTTAGATTAGTTCTATCAATTAACCTCTAATCCTCTATTGATCAATGTAAAATCTTGTTTTTTTGTTGTAGCTCTTATAACTAAATTATTTTATTTGACATAAATACTGAACACTATTACAATTCTTCGTTACAGAAACTTCTAAAGACAGCCCAATGCTTTTCATGATGGCTCAACCCCAGTGCAAGGAGGTCGGCTGGGCCTAGTGAATACATCAAGCCTATAATTCAGTCACTTAGGCTTGATTATTTGGGAATTATTGCTAGCACTATGGAACCTGATAGTTGCAAGTTATATGTACTGATAAAGGCACTTCATTTTTTTTTTGAGCGGATTTTCCTTCAAAGGCAATGGTCTTTAATTTTTGCACTCAAATTTAGAATCTTTAATTTTTTTCCTTCGATTAAAAATATCCGAGATTCCGGGTTCGAATTCCTGCTCAGTCAAAAATTTAAAAAAAATCGCAAGGTAGAATTTAGATTCGCAAGACAGAGTTTGCTACCTTTAAGGCAAATTATGTCGGATAAGACATGATTTGCAGGTTTGCAGGCAAATTCTGTCGGATAAGACATGATTTGCAGGCAAACTCTGCCTTAAGGTAGAGTTTCAGGCATAGTTTACAGACAAACTCTGTCTTGAGAATCTAAACTATGCCTTGCAATTTTTTTTAAATTTTTTACTGAGTAAAGGTTCGAATCCGAACCTAAATATTTTAAACAAAGGACGAAAAATAAAAAATTTCAATTTGAGGGTCAGAATTTAAAGACCACCGGCATTCCTGCAGATTGCCGAAGGTACTTTGATCGCAGGTACAAACAAAAATAATTATTAGAAGTCATTTAATTGGAGTTTTAGGAGATGTAATCTCTGTACAACACATTAGCATTAGCTTATATAATATTTCATTGGGATTTGAGGAGATATAATTCTCACATAAAAAAACAACATTAATTAATTTAACGTTTACTTTATCCTTTTTATTTCCTCATAACTAGTGGGAGTACATGTGATGAGAAGAACTAATCAAACTTCTTACGGACTGTCAAATCTGATAGATATCCGTGATATATACGGAATATACATCATGTATATCACAAGCTGACTTAGTACAAAATGGGTTGTTAATCCCGTGATATACACGGTGTATACATACCGTGTATATCATGGTTTAGTGGCTATTTTAGATGATGTTTTGTTGTAATTAGAATTGTACACTTACCATAATTGTATAGTTATTGTACAAGTAGAATAAGGTTTTAGGAGTAGAATAGCAATTGAATTTTCCTATTATGAAAATTGTAAATTGTATATATACTCTTTCATTAATAAAAATAAGGGATATATTATTTCTTTCAAAATCAACCTACATCTGATGAGATCTTAAAGATATTTTGAGTTCGATAATTATTTCTTTCGATAGAATTTCTCTATCGTTATCCGAATAACTTTGGCAATGTACATTATCTCAAAAAATTAAAGATTTTATGCCTAAATTCGCAACGAAAATTATCGGGACACATAAATTAAAACGGAGAGAGTATAACATATTAGACTAGTTGATGTTCACTTGATAGTTAGAGGAATTTAACTAAGTCTATTTCTTTAGCTATTTGATACTCATTTAAGATCTCTGTCTTTGTCTCTGCATTTTGATTATTTTTTTTGCTTGATCAGATGGGGATGGGAAGTGCACTGGAGACACTTTGTAGTCAATCATATGGTGCAAAGCAATATCACATGCTTAGTATTCATATGCAAAGGGCAATGTTTGTTAATCTTTTGGTCAGTATACCTCTTGCCTGTATTTGGGCTAATGCAAGACATATTCTTATAATCTTGAGACAAGATCCAGAAATAGCAGCCGAAGCAGGAAATTATGCACGCTTCATGATACTAAGCATCTTTGCCTTTGGAATACTACAATGCCAGATTAGGTTTCTACAAGATCAAAACAATGTCCTCCCTATGATGCTTACTGCAGGAGTCACCACGTTGATGCAAGTTTTCAGTTGTTGGATTCTTGTGCTCAAAACCGACCTTGGCAGCAAAGGTGCTGCTCTGGATTAATGTGTTCTTGCCTTCCGAATGAAAAAGAAGAAAAGTGCTTAGTTTCGTTGGAAAAACCCCTTCTCTAGTGTTTACCCTCCCAGCCAAAAAGGAAAAGCCCTGATCATTTGGGGAAAAAAAGCCCTAATAATTCCGGAAAAAAATTTGGAATGTTTCAAATTTTTTTGGGGGAGAATCACTCGCGCGGGCCTCCCGTGTGAGGTCAGGTGATGGTCAACAGCTAGCTGCATATATTAGGATATCGCGTTGCTTCAAAAATACTTGGGCCGGATTCTCAACCGAAGCATTTTATGATTTCCCAAGATATCTTAGACTAGCAATTCCAGCAGCTCTTATGATTTGGTAATCGTCAGCTGCTTTCGATAAATGAGTAATGAAATTATTAATCTAATAATTAAAAACAATTGACTCTTTTCATCTTTTGAAACACAGTTTGTATTAACGTGTACATTGTCCCATATGTTAAACAGACCAGAATTGGGCCTCTCGGCCTCTCTCGGCCAGAAATAATAGGTGTATATATGGTATATATATTTGTAGTATATTGTAATAAAAAGAATACCTTAATTAGTGTTAAACAGACCAGAATTGGGCCTCTCGGCCTCTCGGCCAGTGGGCCTCTCTCGGCCAGAAATAATAGGTATATATATGGTATATATATTTGTAGTATATTGTAATAAAAAGGATACCTTAATTAGTGTTATACACCTACCATAATTGTATAGTTAGAATTATGGTAGAATAAGGATTTAGAAGTAGAATAGGAAAAGGATTTGTAGTATTATGGAAAGATGTAACTTGTATATATACCTATTCAATCAATGAAAATAATCAAGGGGATTATTTCTTTCATGGTATCAAGAGACTAGGTCTACACAAAAGTTTTCTCTCAACTTTTCTTGTGGCCGAGAAACCCCCCCCCTCGGGTTTTCTCTCTAAAAATTTTGTCTTCCGCTCTCAAAAACCTCTCTTAAATTTAACCTCCTTCCTTGTTCTTTCAAATATGTCTAAGAACAATTTTCACCCTGCCCTTACGGTTTTCAATATCAAGCTCAGTGTCCCTATTGTCCTTGAGATGGAAAACGTTCAATATGCAACGTGGGCGGAGTTGTTTAAAATTCACGCTATCTCTTATCAAGTTCTTCATCACATAATTCCTCCCGCTAGACCCCTTCCTGCGGAGGATCCTGAGGTATGGATTACACTTGATGCTACCGTTCTTCGGTGGATATACACCACTATTTCAGTGGACCTTCTACAGACGATTATGGAGCCCGATACCACGGCTATGGCTGCATGGAATAGATTGCGTGACATATTCCAAGACAACCAACATTCCCGTATCGTCACACTCGAAAGGTGAATTCTCTCTCGCTCGAATGGACGTATTCGAACGCTTACGCATAATGCAAGAAACTAAAGGAGTTGGCGGATCAACTCCGTAATGTTGGCGCACCAGTAACAAATAATCGTCTAGTTCTACAGTTGGTTGCCGGTCTTTCGGAGGCCTATAATGGTGTTGGAACTCTCATTCGCCAAAGCAACCCTCTTCCCGACTTTCATCAAGCCCGCTCCATACTGACGTTGGAAGAAGCCGGTTTGGCTAAAAAGGCGACTACCTGAGCAAGCCCAGTTGTCATGGTGGCATCCTCTCCTAGTTCTTCGGGTTTTGTTAATAATTCGGGCCAAAACCATAATAATGGTGGTGGCAAGAATAATCGCAAAAATAACAAAAACCGCGAGGGCAAACGAGGCGGTTCTGGTGGCGGTTCCGGTGATCAACAAGCAGGCGGTGGGTCCCATCCAGGTACTGATGGGCCACCACCACCGTGGCCCAAAGGTGGGGCCATTGGCGATGGAACCCGCACCCTCCACCACGCTTTCCGGCGCTGGTGGCCAACCCAGGCCCAACGCCAAGAAGTTGGCGGCCCATCGGCGATGGCCCAACAAAGAACAGATCCAAAGACCTACGGCCCAAAGAAGATCACGGAATGGCGCCCTGGGCCCCGTCCTCCGCAAGCCCATCATGCAGCAGGTCCCACTCAGACCGATATCGAGGCCGCGATGCACACGTTGGGATTGTCCCAACCGGACCCAAATTGGTACATAGACACCGGGGCCACTACTCACATGACTTCCGAATCAGGTACTCTCTCATCTTATTCCAATTTGAGCACCCCTCGGGGGATAATTGTTGGTAATGGCAGTTCTATTCCAATTCTAGGGTATGGTCAGAAAACATTGTCTCCTCCTAATCCACCACTCCTCTTGAAAAATACTTTACATGCTCCTAAATTGATTAAAAATTTAGTGTATGTCCGAAAATTCACAAATGACAATTTTGTTTCTGTTGAATTTGATCCTTTCGGTTTCTCTGTGAAGGATTTCAAGACGGGGAGTCATCTCATGAGGTGTGATAGTAGGGGGATTCAGATCCTATCATGCCCGGTTTCAGTCCATCGAGTCCAGTCTTGCCATCAGCTTTTGCAGTCATCTCTCCTTCCATGTGGCATGCTCGTCTGGGTCATCCGGGATCTTCTATTTTATCAGCTTTAGATAAAAATAGCTTTATTTCTTGTAAGGGTACAAGTCGTACTCCAAATTGTCAGTCTTGTTCATTAGGAAAAATTGTTAAGTTGCCATTTGTAGACTCCAATTCCCATACTTCTATGCCATTTGACATTATTCATAGCGACTTATGGACATCTCCTGTTCTTAGTTCAATGGGTCATCGATATTATGTTCTCTTTTTAGATGATTATTCTAGATTTTTGTGGACGTTTCCAATTGCGAATAAATCACAAGTGTTTTCCGTCTTCATAAAATTTAGAGCATTCATTCGTACTCAATTCGAAAGAGAAATAAAAAATAGTCAATGTGATAATGGGAAAGAGTATGACAATAGGGAGTTTCGAGATTTTTGTGCTACTCATGGGATAAATTTTCGTTTTTCATGTCCTCATACATCTTCACAAAATGGGAAAGCCGAACGCAAAATTCGTTCCATAAATAACATTGTCCGAACTCTCCTAATACATGCCTCCATACCTCCATATTTTTGGCATCATGCTCTACAAATGACCACTTACCTGCTGAACATAATTCCGTCTAAAGGTCTGACATACTCTTCTTTGGCCTACATTCTGTTGTATGTGGATGATATCATCTTGACCGCCTCTTCCGATGCCTTGCGCCAATCTATCATGACCATGTTCAATTCTGAGTTTGCTATGAAAGACTTGGGGCCGTTGAGTTATTTTTTGGGGATTGCCGTCAAGCGTCATTCAGGTGGCTTGTTTCTATCTCAACGGAAGTATGCTGCTGAAATCATCGAGAGGGCGGGGATGTCATCCTGTAAGTCCACTTCCACACCGGTTGATGCAAACCCAAAGCTGAGTGCCGCAGCAGGTGCACCATACGAGGACCCGACCCGCTATCGCTTGATCTTGCAGGGCCCTCCAAAGATCTTACCTTTACCAGACCAGATATTACATATGCGGTTCAGCAGGCGTGTTTATTCATGCATGATCCCAGGGTTGAGCACATGAATGCAATCAAACGCATCATTCGGTATCTTCAGGGGACACTGGACTATGGGTTGCACTTGTATCCTTCATCTACATCCACACTTGTCTCTTACACGGATGCTGATTGGGGTGGTTGTCCCGACACCAGACGGTCGACTTCCGGCTACTGTATGTTCCTTGGCAACAACTTGGTCTCATGGTCGGCAAAACGTCAAGCAACTCTGTCACGCCCAAAGGCAGGCGTAATATCGAGGGGTAGCGAATGTGGTCTCCGAGTCCTGTTGGCTACGTAATTTGCTTTTGGAGCTTCATTGTCCCATTCAGAAGGCAACCTTGGTATATTGCGATAACATTAGTGCCATCTACCTCTCAGGTAACCCCGTTCAACACCAACGCACCAAGCATATCGAAATGGACATTCACTTTGTCCGGAAAAAGGTTGCAAAGGGTCAAGTTCGCGTATGCCATGTCCCGTCTCGTTATCAAATTGCAGACATCTTTACAAAGGGTCTACCAGCGGTTCTCTTTGAAGATTTTAGGGACAGTCTCAGCGTTCGAAAACCGCCCGCTATGACTGCGGGGGTGTGTTAAACAGACCAGAATTGGGCCTCTCGGCCTCTCGGCCAGAAATAATAGGTGTATATATGGTATATATATTTGTAGTATATTGTAATAAAAAGGATATCTTAATTAGTGTTATACACCTACCATAATTGTATAGTTAGAATTATGGTAGAATAAGGATTTAGAAGTAGAATAGGAAAATGATTTGTAGTATTATGGAAAGATGTAACTTGTATATATACCTATTCAATCAATGAAAATAATCAAGGGGATTATTTCTTTCACCATAAAATCCCCAAACCAATCTCATCACCATAATTAGAATATATCTCATATATTGTGTAAATATTTAGTGACGTAGAATTATGGTAAGTAGATGATTCTTATTGTACTAAAGTTCTACGCACACTATATATATTTGTATTAATGAGAAAGCCTCCCCAAGGGAAATTAGTACAATCTTACATGATATCAAGAGCCAAACCCTAAACCCTCATTCTTCTTCTCTTTTCCGCCACCCTTCTTGGTATTACAACACCACTAGCGGCTTCCACTAGTTTTGGCCGAGAACCACCAAAATCGTTCTTCCTTGTCTTCTTTCTCTTTCTTCAATACCTATAATCCACTATAATGACTCCTCCCACAACCCCCACATCAGCCTCATCCTCTTCTGTCGTCACCCCTGCCATACCAAAATCACCCTCCGTTCATCCAGCACTTACCGTCACTAACATCAAGAACTTCATCCCTATAATTCTTGATCAAGAGAACATTCAATATTCTCCTTGAGTTGAACTATTCCGTATTCATGCATGTGTTTATAACGTGCTTGACCATATCGACGACTCCCTCCCTCGCCCCATTGAAGTTGATGACTCAACATGGCATTGTCTAGACGCCATTGTCAAACAATGGATTTATAGTACTATCTCTCAGGTCTTACTCATTACTATTATGAAAATAGGTGCCACGGCCCGTGAGTTATGGATTCGGTTGGAGGGAATCTTTCAAGACAATAAGCACACTCGTGCTGTGTATTTGGAAGAACAGTTCAATAATACACGCCTTGAAATTTTTTCTAACATGTCTGATTGTTGCAAGCAATTGAAACTCGTAGCGGACCAATTGTCCAACGTTGGCGCACCTATTTCTGAAACAAATATGGTCCTACAATTAGTTACAGGCCTACCAAAAGGTGAGTACGATACTCTAGCCACCATGATACATCAGGTTGATCCGTTACCCAGTTTCAACAAGGGTCGTTCGCATTTATTGTTAGAAGAAACCCGACGTGCAAATCAGGACAAGCACAATCAGAAGGCGTTAGCAGTAGAAATATCTCTGCAAAATAACATCACCGCCACCTCACCTCCACCGAAAAATAATCAGCGCCGCGGTTCTACCGCGGCGGCAGAGGCAGAGGCGGTGGACGTGGCGGCAAAGGGCGTGTGAAAGGGGGTCGCGACCAGCAGCAAAACACACATCCGCAGCAGCCTAGTCCTTTTGCTCACTGGACCGACCCAGCTGTACCGTATCAGATGGGTCACTGGGCTCCCCATCCTACTATCACAGCAGCCAAATTCCCTTATCCACATCAAAGGGTATTGGGCTCCGCTCCAACAGCTCGCTCAACACAATATCTGACACACTAGGCCCACTTCATGCAGGCCTAGTATCCACAGCCTCCTTCTGGTCTGGCCCCAACTGACTTGGGCCAGGCTCTTAGCAGTCTGAACTTGCAGCAGCCTGATGAAAATTGGTACATGGACTAGGGCGCCACATCTCACCTCACCCGATCTGCAGATAACATTCCCAAACTGTGTCATTTAAAGCATCTTTAATACATTACTGTTGGAAATGATCATCACATTCCAATCTAGGGTTATGGTACCGCCTACACACCACCGCCTCATCCACCATTTTCCCTTAATAATGTCCTATATGCCCCAAACATCATTAAGAACCTCATTTCTGTCCGAAAATTTACTCGTAATAATTCCGTCTCTGCTGACTTTGACCATTTTGTTTTTTTTACTATGAAGCATTTTCGTACGGGGACACCTCTTACGAGATGTAATAGCACAGGGGATCTCTATCCATTCCCATCCACCTCAGCTGCCAGATCATGCTCTCTCATATCTCTCGTTGCTAACTCTCCGTCAACTTGGCATAATAGGCTTGGCCACCCAAGAGCTCCAGTTTTTAATTTTCTTAGAGGCAATATTTTATTAAATGTAATAATGAGAAAGTTGCCCAGCACTGTGTTTCTTGTTCTTTAGGCAAACATGTTCGTCTACCTTTTAAATCATCTTCAAGTGTTACATTTCCCCTTTTTGATATTATTCATGTTCATTTGTGGACATCTTTTATATCTAGTTCACTCGGTCAAAAATATTATCTTATCTTATTAGATGGTTTTTCTCAATATATTTGGATCTACCCACTCAAATTTAAATCAGAGGTGTTTGCCAAATTTTTCGAGTTTCGTACTTTTATTAAAACACAGTTTGAGAAAGCCATAAAATCTTTTCAGTGAGATAATGGTCGTGAAGTCACTAATTCGTAGTTTCACCGCTTTTGTAGAAATAATGGCATGGTTTTTCGATTCTCCTATCCCACACCTCGCCTAAAAATGGCAAAGTAGAACGAATCATCCGCACAATAAACAACATGGTTCGTACCTTCCTGTTTCATGCCTCCCTAGCTCCTTCGTTCTGGGTCTATGCAATCAAAATAGTAGAATACGTCCTTAATAATTTACCAACTAGCACTCTTCACAACATGACCCCAACTGAAATATTATACCGACGGATACCTTCCTATGATCATCTTCGTATTTTCGGTTGCCTATGTTATCCCAATCTGGCCTTTACCGCTCCTCATAAACTGGCACCCCAAACCACTCCGTGTATCTTCGTAGGTTTTTCGTCCAATCATAGGGGCTATCTGTGCTATGACTTGTCTACCAGTCAAATTCACATTTCTCGTCACGTCACGTTTGACGAAACCACATTTCTTTTTTCGGACTTTCAAAAATTCCAAAAAATGGACTATACTTTTCTTGACGAGTCCGATATCTCTCCCGTCATTCTCCGCGAACTGTGTCAGTCCACCACCCAAACTTCGCCACTGCCGACACCGCCGATAACCTATCTACGGCTCTGCCACCTACTGCCATCACTACCGACCACATCTCTGAGTCCCCGTCATCGTTCTGTTCTCCGATTGCCACCGTCGATAATAGGCCCACTATCTCAGTTTCATCATCGGTAACCGTCCCTCTCACTGACATCAGCCCAAGGCAACCTACAGCCATCCCAGCCACTTAAAACCCATACTGTACCACCGATATCAGAACACTGTCCCACCACAACAGTCCCAACCCCCTATCGACATCATACCATACTTCTTCCATCTCACCCCATCTCAATCTACCCAGATCGGTACCTTCACCCAACCCCCCGTCGAGCAAAAACACTGCCCCACCCGTATCCATACCCAGTCCCCACATCGACACATTCGACCCGTACCTGAACCCACTCCCACATCGTGACTCCGACTCAATAACCAGCACAAACAACCACCCTGCCCCCTCACACCATATGGAAACTTGTGCCCAACACGAGATTTTCAAATCTAAAGTCCAATTTAACATGTCCACACAAACCATATCCCCAATTCCTAAAAAACCAAAATTAGTCAAACTAAACCCAAATTGGAATGCGGCCGTGTGAGATAAGTTTAATACTTTAACAAAATAACACACTTGGGATTTGGTTCCTAGACCGGAGGGGGTGAATGTGATCCGATGCATGTTGATTTTTCATCACAAATACAGAGACAGTTGTGACTTGGAAAGGTATAAGGCTCGACTTGTGGCTAATGACACTAATCAGCAGGAGGGTATTGATTGTAGGTGAGACGTTCAGTCTGGTTGTGAAACCGGCTACCATTCGCATAATTCTGAGTATTGCTATGGGTAAGCATTGGCCTATTCATCAGCTTGATGTAAAAAATGTGTTTCTACATAGTGACCTGAAAGAAACTGTTTTTATGCACCAACCATTTGGTTTTTTCCATCCAGCAGCCCCTCAGTATGTCCGTCGGCTTCGTAAGTCACTTTATGGTTTAAAACAGGCCTCTCTAGCGTGGTATGATCGCTTTGCACAGTACATCATGAGAATTGGGTTTGTCTGCAGCAAGTGTGATAATTCTATATTTACTTTCCATCGAGGTAGTAGCATTGCTTATTTATTGTTATATGTGGATGACATTGTTCTTACTTCTTCATCTAATGTGTTGAAAACCGAGATTATTGCACTGCTTAAAATCGAATTTGCTATAACTGACTTGGGGAAGTTGAGCTATTTTTTGGAGATATCAGTGACTCGCTCTGCTGACACTATGTTTTTATGTCAGCACAAGTATGCAGATGAGATAGTATACAGGGCTAAAATGGCGAATTGCAAAATCATGTCCACACCGGTTGACTCTAAATCAAAGCTTAAAGTTGTTGATGGTAACCCAATGTCCGATCCTACTATTTACAGAAGTCTTGCAGGTGCGCTTCAGTATATTACTTTCACCAGGCCTGACATCGCTTTTGTTCAGCATGTATGCTTATTCATGCATGCCCCCATGAAGCCTCATTTTACTGCCCTTAAACGTATCATTCGATATGTCAAGGGCACACTTGATTATGGGTTACACCTATACCCCTCATCACCGTCTAGGTTGCTAGCATATACGGATGCTGATTGGGTAGGCTGTCCGGACATGCGACGCTCCACCTCCGGCTACTGTGTATTTTTAGGGGATAATCTCATTTCCTGGTCTGCCAAAAGGCAAGCCATATTATCTTGTTCGAGTGCAGTATTTACACAAAGCTATTTATTAATGTCGATTTAGATATGTTCATTGGCCTGCGAGATCTCATCATACGTTTTCCCCCTCTTTCCTATTTAAGAGTTCTCCTCCCTAACGGCACACTGTATATAATCTCTCTAGATGGCCAATGTGAACAGTTCAATCAAACTTGTATGTGTGAAGCATATTGAAAGTGACATTGACAAAGCAAAGCACAGATTCCCTAGAATGTTAGAACTCATACATGACAGAGAAGGTAGTAAAAAACGGTACGCTAAGCTCCTTGCTTCGTCGCTTCTGTTTTAAGTTATTCAAAGAATGATGTTTTAAGCGTCTCTATATGCCAGTCATCTATCTGACCTCAGAAGCAGAGTATAGAGGAGATGCAAATGTTGTTGCTGGGGTCTGTTGGCTCCGAAACCTTCTTTTGGAGCTTTCGTGTCCCTTACGTAAGGCGTTTGTGGTCTATTGTGATAACATATCCGCCATATATTTATCTCATAATCTGGTTCAGCATCAGCGAACCAAGCACATTGAGAGGGATATACACTTCGTTCGTGAGAAGGTTGCACTCGGTCTTGTTATGGTGTTGTATGTGCCTTTCTCATATCAGTACGCATATATCTTCACGAAAGGCCTCCCTAGACAGCTATTCCTTGACTTCAGATTCAGTCTCAGCGTCTGGCCTCCTCCCGCTCCAACTGAGGGGGTGTGTTAACGTGTACATTGTCCCATAGAATCCCCAAACCAATCCATGACCATAATTAAAATATATCCCATATATTGTGTAAATATTTAGTGATGTAGAATTATGGTAAGTAGAAGATTCTTATTGTACTAGGGTTCTACACATTATACACTATATATATTTGTATTAATAAGAAAGCCTCCCCAAGGGAGATTAATACAATCTTACATGTAAAGAATGAATCTTGGGCCTAACTAACCCCAAAAGCTAGCTTGTAGGGTGAGGATTGTCCAAATCCATCTAAGGAGTCCATGTTCCCATTCCATATCCGATGTGGGACTCTTAACACTCCCGTGCACGCCCAAACCTTGTTAACTGGAGTATGAGTAATATAATTTGGGGGCCAACATCGGTGGACAACAAATTGGAATGGGCCTGACTCTGATACCATGTAAAAATGGATCTTGGGCCTAACTCAACCCCAAAAGCTAGCTTGTAGGGTGAGGATTGTCCAAGTCCATGTTCCCATTCCATATCCGATGTGGGACTCTTAACAGGACTCTTCAAAAGATGACTCTTTTCATCTTTTGAAACTCAGTTTGGAGTTATGGTCATTTGACATGATGGTTCTGTTGTCTGGTCTTCTTCCTAATCCAAAACTAGAAACCTCAGTTCTTTCAATCAGATTCATTCTGTCACACATTACCATCACATGTAACATCATGTTTCTATCATCTTTCACCTGGCCTAATGTTACTATTACTTAAGTTCCAGCCTTAATACATCAGCTATATTCCATATGTTTCCTCAAGGACTAAGTGGTGCTACAAGTGTAAGAGTTTCCAATGAATAGGGAACTGGACGACCAAAAGCAGCTCGTCTTGCAACACGTACTTCAACAGTCTTAGCTACCAGAGTAGGCGTCCTACTAGCTAGAGTCATGGTTTCAATTCGTAAAGTGTGGCCGGGGCCATTGCTACAACAACAAAGAAGAAGTAGTGACATATGTTGGGAAAATGTTATTCTTTATAGCAGGATCCTATTTCCTAGATGCACATCAATCTGTATTTTCAGGTTTGTCCAAATCCACTTCCAAGTATCTATATTGTCAATAATGCAACTCTTATATCGTAATTTCTTTAAGTGTACGACAGGGGAGGAACTACAATTGATATCCTTCGCAAGAAAGTTATATTGTGTAATATAGGTCAAATATTACTTTTTATACATATATAACAAATCTCGAACACCCTTGAGTACTATTAGCGAAATTTCTAGTTTCGCCATTGACCTTATCAAAAGAACAATTCCGGTATTACTAGAGGGTTTGGGTGGCAAAAGATAGGTGCATTTGTCAATTTGGGAGCCTATTACCTGTGGGGAATACATGCTGGTATTGTGATTGTGTTAGCTTTTGTCTACCATTTTGGAAGATAGGTATTCCTTCACACGACTTCATTTTCTTTGCATTTTATTCTTCAGTTTAAGCTATATGCACTGAGATAAAGATCTTCTTACACTATGAATGTATAGTAAATAGTTCTCTTTTTTTATGGTTACCAATTAATGTTTATATAGAGAATCACCTGCAGTTTCCTTTTAAGTGACCTGATGGTGTAAATCTTTTTTACACCGTCAATCTATAAAACTTACTCTTATCCTTTGTGAATTGAATTATCTGGCAAAACTGATGGTATACATACTTTTCCAATTGTGCAAAAGAGACTTTAGTTAGGAGTCATTCTGGCCCTTTCAGCACAATCACTGATTTACTTTGTTGGTATTCTGAGAACAAATTGGGAAAACAGGTTAGCTTTCTCCTTCTAAGGCTTGTTTCAATTTCAACAACTTCATTCTGCTATTTTCATTGAGTTACCTCTAGGGTGACATAGCCAACTTGCAAGAATTAATCTAAAGTTAATTGTTCTCTTTATTTCATTCCTTTGCCCATGTCCAGGTTCCTTATTTTTTTTTGTCTTTGAAAGCTCAGGAAATTATCATATATAGATAATGCAAGATATCTATCAGAATTTGGCTCACCGGTGACGTTTCCAACAGTTTTTCATCGATAATCCCTTACCACTTGCCAAATTCTGACGGAACGTCAGTAAGATATTAAAGATTTTCTAATTGTGGATCCGTTATGTGTCTTGTAAGCAAAGAAAGCAGCTAGCAGATAGGGTGACTCAAGAATCAACATCAACATAGAATAAAATGTTAAATGATATTGATTCTTGCTCTTGGTATGCAATTTTCTGTTGAGAGCCCTCGCTGGCTATGCAGGGCAGCAATTTTTATCCATGGCATGTTTGTCTTAACTCCTGTTGCTATGTACTGCTGCTAATTTTACTATGGGAGAGATATGTAGGCTGGGAGACTTGATGAAGCAAAAGAAGTCATCAAAAACTTATGGGGTTCATCAGAAGTAGATAAAGCTATCAAAGAATTTGAGTCTGTCATAAAGAATGATGGTGGTGACTTGGACAGCAGTTGGTCGAAGCGAGCAAGAGAGAGAGGAATCCTCGCTCATAGATGTGAATTGAAGGAACCACACTCTAGAGGTTGTATGAAGGTGGTCTTTTTAATAATACATGATCCTTTATTAGGTTTAAGGTGGTTGATTAGATTTTATATATAATTTATCTTCATGTGCTATTTTGATCCATTCAGGTGCCTAAAATATCCATACATTGCAAACCAGTTTCTTTTTTGTCTGGTTCAAGCAGAGGGAATTGACTTTGATGATTGTCACTTAGCTTCTTACGGGTTGTACTCTGGGGGTTTGAGGGGAATATCAGGAAAATATGCTTGAACTTTAAAACTGCCCATTTCCGGGATAGTATTATGAGTCTTCTGCTATACTGTATATCTGGAGCTCTGCAGGATTGCTATTAATGTGAGTTAGCCGCAACATTTAACAGCTTCCTCCGCTTTGTAGAGTTGAACATTTTTAATGATGACTTTTGGCATTTAAGTGGATTATCATATACCCAACTTAATTAAAGTCGTAATGTTCTTTGATTGTTTTCCAAGGACTACCCATTACAAGTTTTTGGTTACTCTATTACTCCCTCAATTCTAATTTATGTGATATTGCTTTCAAAATTTAAAAAATGAAGGAGTAGTCTAAAACAAACTTTAGACATGTGTGACTATAAATTATTTCATTAAGGATAAAGGGAAATTTTAAAGTTAAAGTTGTTTCTAATTATAGAAAAGTGACATTTTTTATGGAATGGATTAAAAAGGAAATTGTGGCACATAAATTGAGACAGAGGAAATACTTTGTTTGGCTGAAGGCCCATAGTTAATATCTTCCGCTGTTGTCTTAAGTTTTTTCCTGTATGGTGTGCTGGACATAAAAATGCCAATCCTCCAAATTAGGCTTCAACTTTGTTCTTTTCCTGCAGTTGCTACCATTGGAGGTGCCTTGTTTATACTTCAACAGTTTGCTGGTATAAATGGAGTTCTCTACTTTTCATCCTTGACTTTCAAAGATGTTGGAATCTCAAGTAGTGCTTTAGCAAGCTTATATGTGGGGTTGACCAACTTTGCAGGTATGTAATGGGTCAAAACACTTGAGACGCACTTTGCATCACCTGCTAAAGTTCACTTTGTTCCAAGATAATGTTTAGTTGTTACTATGTGCTTCTTGCAGGTGCACTATGTGCTTTATACTTGATGGATAAGCAGGGGAGGCAGAGGCTTTTAGTCGGAAGCTACGCTGGAATGGTGAGTGAAAAAAATGTCTCTCCTTTAGTAAAAGTTTAACATAATCTATCCATTGCATTTTTATGTCTCTTAGGGGTCATTTGGTAGGGTGTATTAGGTAAAAAAATGTTTGTATTAAACTTAGTACAACCTTTGATTGCAAATTTAAGTCTAGTACAACTAATACTAATATTACTTATATATCATGTTCAGTACTATTCTTATACATAGTAAACCATTGCATTAACAATACCAGTACTATTTTTATACTTATACACCCTAATCGGTATTATCTAGAAATTATGTAATGCATGTTATTCTTAATACAACAAATCAAACAGTGGATAAGAAATAATGTCAACATAACAAATTCCAGCATAACTAATTCCAGTATTACTAATCTCAACATAATTTGTCTTCGAACCAAACGACCCCTTGGACCTATATACATCAAGTGTTTTAAGAGTAATATTTACGGGACTTGGAATTTATCTTGCTACAACTTCATGTTTTGAGCCCCACTCAGTATGGTTAGTTTTCTTGTGTATTAAGGATTATAGACTTTAAGCTTGTTATGCATGGGGAAATAGCTAGGTGACTAAAAGATAAGTCTCCTTGAAGGGGCATGTTTCTGTCCTTAATTTCTTCCCCTCTCACTGTTCTGGCACAATAACAGGGAAAAGGAAAAATAAAAATAGAATGCTTTGAGGTCATTTTTCAAATAATCAACTCACTCAATTGGATCTGTCTTTTGCAGGCTTTATCAATGTTTTTGATTTTCTATGCTATCAGCTTTCCAATGGACGGTGAAATAAGCAACAACTAATCAATAACGGGAACACTCTTGTATGCATCCATACGAAAAATGCTCAGAAAATACTACTTGAATTTCTCTATGCTCTCTCTTTGATATTTCACTCTGGTATAGATATATATGAAAGAAATAATCCATCATTATTTTCATTAATGAATGAGTATATATACAATTTACAATTTTCATAATATGAAAAATTCTATTCCTATTCTACTCCCAAAACACTATTCTATTTGTACAAGAATTCTACAATTATGGTAAGTGTACAATGCTAATTATATACAACAATATATTACCAAAATATATCATGATATACTTTCCTTATATGGCTCGTGTTTCCGTGATATACACGGTATACACATGGCAGTGTATATCACGAGTATATCGGGCATATTTATCAATATATTCACCTTTTCTGTTGGAGCTGGACCAGTAACTGGTCTTATAATACCAGAGCTCAGCAGCAGCAGGACAAGGGGGAAGATAATGGCCTTTAGTTTCTCCGTTCATTGGGTATGTATCAAGACCATGTGTGTCATTTCAGTGCTTTAGACCAATTAGCTGCAACCTATTAAATACTTAGATCGCGTGAACTCTCTGTGTGTTTTATTTTTACCTTTTCCTCTGTTTCCAGCCAATGGGAATTGATCATTAAGAAGCGCATTCTATTGATCTGGACTTATTGATGGTGATTGAACAGGTGTTCAACTTCTTGGTTGGTCTGTTTTTTCCTGGAACTCATTGAGAAATTTGGTGTTGCTCCAGTTTATGGAAGCTTCTGTGCTGTTTCATTGTTGGAAGCAGCCTTTGCTTACTTTTTTATAGTTGAGAGACTAAAGGCCGATCACTTGATGAAATGTCACTAAATCCCAAATTTCAGAGCAAACTTAATTCAGAGTAATCTGATTTCATGCTGAAGAAAGATTGGAGATTGTGGATAAACTGTTGGTGCTTTTGCTGATCATCAACTCTCAAGTGAGTGCCTTTATGCTATTTCAATTTGACCATGTCGACGCTTTCATTGGTCTGTGGAGCTAAACTTCAAGGGACGTTGTTCATGACACTATCCTGTGTGCATTTTAGTTTCATGTTATACCAACATTGTAAATGATATTGTAATATCACTCTTTTGTTATATTTGTTCTGCAAACTGAAAGGTCTTCTTTTTGTTCTTCCAATGGTCTTTGTTATTGAAACTTCACCAAACAGGGGATTATTGTTGTGCCTGGTCAAGTCTCACTTCCATTAGTGTTAGGTTCCCTGTAAATTAATGGCACCATTTTCAGTTTCAAAGAAAAAGATTATATTCCTCTGAACCCGCCTATGTCACCATTTAATATTTATTGGCCCACTATTGGCTAAGTCACTTGAGCGCTAGGCCCAATGTGAGTTGGATCACTTAGTCCCCATGCCTTATAGTTAGAAAAACAAGCACCGCGGATTTGGACTCCAACATTTCTTGAAGGGATAAATTATGTAAGCTAAGAAAAGAAGGTACCTTTCGTGGATGAAATGATGTATTCTTTTCCGTTTATTTTCTAAGTTGGAGTAATTCACTCACAGGCAAAATCTGTCTTTCTCCTAACAATGTTTAGAGACGAGAAAATAGGCAAAGACAAACTATTTTGAGCAGGGTATTAAGACTTAGTCGTTGTTGTATTAGTAGAATTTTATTATAAAATTTTCACTAATGCTTTTAGCAATCAAGTTTCCACTGTATATTGTATGTCTAAAATTTCTAACAGTCTGGAGATGATTGCACAAGCACTATTCTTCATCTCGAATTGGGCTATTTTTTTTTTCAGTTTTAGCATATCACGGTCTAGAGCAACTATTGAATTGCCAAAATACTCTTTTTTCCCTTGTAGAAAGAGGTAGATATCAAGATTCATGACCAATGAATTAATAGTTTTTTCAAGGATTTTGCAGTGAGATTTCTTTTAGGTGGTGGGGTCACAATATCTCCCAAAATAAGTTCAGTTGATTTGATTTCAGAAAGTGTTTTCTTCATTTCTTGTCTTTGTTAATCTTTTTGTGTCTTCTCCTTGATAGTCTTATTTGGTTGAATGCAGAATTTTGTACCTCCTTGTTTCCTATGGCCATACTTGGACTTCAATACAGAAATTTGGTACTTCACTGAACTACTCCAAATCATTCACCAAAAGAAAACCAAAAAAAAAAAATTGTAATAAAGAATAACAACATGGTTTAACAAGGTCTCTCTTTATTCCATTGAATTTCGTTCCAAGGAGGAGCGTTATAAAGGTCAATACGTACCATGTACATTGGACATGAGAAAGAAATCTTATGTCATAAACTTAGCAATTCCTTTTTGAAAGCCAGTAATCAATTCTACGTTGTATAGTGTACACAATATTTTCATGTATGTTACAACATAGTGAAATTACATCGTATAAATCTAAATTTACTTTAGATGGTACCTAATTTTTATGGGATTATAGTTTAATCTGTCAGAGCATCGCCCTGTCAAGACGGAAGCTGCAAGTTATATGACAATTCAACCAAGATCTATCGTCAGTTGGAGTAGAGCCCGGCTAAGTAGATTGGGATGTTACATGAGCTAATTAACTTTCCTTTTTGGCAGTAATCCGATGCTTTACCAACAAACACATTCAATGAATCCAACTATATATTAGGTGTATATGTTTATCTTCGAGTATTTAAGGTACTTTATTTTGGAAGCATATATGATACCTTTCAAAATAATTTAAGTAAAGTTTTGGCACTAATATCAGTATTAAAAAAATCAATTATATATGGGAAGATCAAGTGATTAGTCGATTTTCTGTTTTCAGAAAATGAAATGGACATGCAACTTTGCTAGTATTTGGCAGTGGAGGTGCAGTGTCCTTTACTCCTTTGCAGATTCGTCAACAAATGAATTGCGACAACTGGGAGATGAAAACGTACAAAATAATGTCACAAACCTGTGAGACAATGTGACAAAGGAACTTTATTCCATACTCATAAAATTGGGTGGTACATTTACACCTCTTCTCTTTGCTTATCCTTCCAGAATCTTAAAAAGTGAGAATCCTTTTTAAGGCCTTTTTCTTCTTCTTTTTCTATCTTCTTTTTCACACTATTCGCTCTTTTATCTTAGAATTGTTATTTTTTCTTATTTATTACGTTTAAATGATGTAGAACGTCACAATCTCTTACCAAGTTTGTCTTGCAGAATAACTGTTCCATACGAATATCGTACATACAGTAGTCCCTTTTGTAGCAAATTGATATTGATATTGAGCCAATTACTAATAATTGTTGAGTACTTTTTTTCTTTTTAAAGTGAATTAAAGACTACTTTTTTGTGTTTGAGAAGTAGAATACATGGTCTAGAACTTGCGAATGACATGATTTTGTTGGATTTTGTCTAGTCTAAAAATGAGTTTTTGTCTAAGATAAAGAGTTGAGAGCCAGTAAACCTCTTCAGTGGTACTTTATAAAAAAAAATCAGTTTAACTATTTGGTATTTGAACTATTACGTGATTAATTTGAATTCGTGCCAAATTATTTCAATAAGGGGTAAAGCATTATCTACTTAATTTGAATTCGCGTCAAATAGATTCAATAAGGGATAAAGCACTACCTACTGAGGACTAGCTCCGATATGAGAAACATTATGTTGTTAAGTATGTTTTTGCCTTTAAAAGAAGATAAAGAAGATATTAATCATAGAGAAAATGAATACCTCATTGGATATGAGTTTTCACATCATTCGGTATTTATAACTCACTGGCCTGGCCTGACTAATTTGATTTAGTCTGTTAAGAAATAAAGTGTTCTTTATTGAGATGCCACACACTCAAATCATTCTTATTGTCTCATTAGAGCTCTTGATCTAAGAATGCACTAATTTCAGCCCCCTTCCTCCCAATCACAACCATAATTAGTAATTATCAACAGTTGGCGCGTAAACACAAGCGGTTCAGTTAGTAAAAGAACAGGTAATTAAGGATTAAATTAACAATCCTTTCTACCTGTTCCCCAGTTGAACATTGAGCTATTTTTTTAGTACTTAACCACTGTTAAATTGATGTTAAAGAAATATGTTTCTTGATTTTATTCATCAATAATGTACCATATATATAGTAGTACAAGAATATCTAAACTAGGTAACTAATCAACCTAATTACAATAGAAAATATAATTCTACCAAAATAGGAGACCTAATTACAATAGGAATACAATTCTACCTAAAATAAGAGATATACAATTAATGTAAGAGTATTTGGTGAATATTCTATTACACCCCCGCAGTCGAAGTGGGAGGCTCACGAACACTAAGACTGGCTCGAAAATCATCAAACAGTATGTGCGGAAGTCCTTTGGTGAAGATGTCGGCAATCTGATATCTAGAAGGAACATGAAGGAAACGACAGTGTAGGTTACACCTCTGTGCTCTGTTTCAACACTGGATCAGGATAGTGTAGGTTGCCTTTTGGAAAACCAAGACAATAGGTTATCTCTGAGGAAAACCCAGTAACTAGACGTGGAGCGTCGGGTGTCAGGACATCCACCTCAGTCAGCATCAGAATAAACAGTGAGACCAGTGAGTGCGGACCTGTATAGATGTAAGCCGAAGTGAAGTGTGCCCTGAGCGTATCGTAAAATACGTTTGAGGGCATGCATGTGTGCTTCCGTCGGATTTTGCATGTGCAAATAGATTTTTTGCATGATATAGGATATGTCTGGTCTCGTGAATGTGAGGTACTACAGGCCCCAGTTATGCTACGATAGTGAGTCGGGTCTGAATACGGAGGGCTGGAATCAGCGCCGAGATTGGAATTGGTGTCCACTGGTGTGTGAGATGGCTTGCAAGACGTCATGCTTGCACGGTCAAGGATCTCTTCGACATATTTTTTCTGACATAGAAATAGGTCGCCAGAATAGTGAGTGACAAAGATGCCCAAGAAATAACTCAGGGGCCCCAGATCCTTCATAGCAAGCTCAGATGAAAGAAGAGACATAATGGACCGGCGGAGGACATCAGATGATGTGGTGAGGATGATGTCATCAATATATAATAAAAGTTAAGCCATGTATGGACCCTTGTGTAGATGAACAGGGAATGATCGAATTTGCTGTATGAAAAACTGATAGAGGAGACATAAGCAGCGAACCACTGGTACCATGCTCGAGGATCTTATTTCAGTCCATAGAGTGATTTCCATAATAGACATACATAATCCGGATGAATAGGATCCCTAAAACCCATAGTATGATGCATATATACATTTTCATGAAGATCCTTATGTAAGAAAGTATTCTTGACATCAAGCTGATGAATGGGCCAAGACTTGGATAGGGCAATGCTGAGGACGTCTGGATGGTTGCGGGCTTTACGACCGGGCTGAACGTTTCATCACAATCCACTCCCACGTGTTGAGACCTGCCATCATCTACAAGACGGGTCTTGTACCTCTCAAAAGAACCATCAGATTTCTTTTTATGTCTAAAAATCCACATAGAACGAATAATGTTAGCATCAGGTGAACGGGGTACTAGGTCCCACGTCTTATTATCAATAAGAGCATGATATTCGTCAATCATTACGACTTTCTAATTTGGGTCGGACAAGGCATCATTCGGATTACGAGGAACATGGGAAGGGACAACTGAAATGGATAGGTTAAACAACCGTTTAGGTTTGGAAATTTCGTGCATGACACGGGTTTTTATTGTCCGAGAGCATGCCTCGGGATGCGGGATGGGAGGATGGGGTGTCGCGGAACTGCAGAGAAAATGAGAGGAAGGGCAGGGGTGGTGGGATCGACTGGCTGAGGCTCGGTTTGCTGAGAGGTGGTTGCGATATCACCCTGAGATGGGCTATTCTAAGCCACCATCGACAGAACCGGGTGGGCAGCGTATCCCGAAATGATTGTGGTGTGTTCATGTGCCTGGGACTGGGACGTCAAATTATGTAAATGATGAATTAGAAGGGGGTTCAGGCCATCATTTAGGAAGTCATAGGAATGCCGAGGTGGCGAGTTTAGTGAGGCAAAAGGGAATTGAGACTCATCAAATAGGATATGACGTGAAATAATTATTATACGGCTTAATAAGTCATAGCAAGAGTAACCATAATGATTGGTGGGGTAACCCAGAAACACACACAGAGAAGACCGCGGTTGGAGTTTCTGAGTGGTCGGATGGAGATGATAGTAGAGATATTCGAAAATACGCAAGTGTTGGTAGGATGGGTTCCTACGAAACAGAACTTGAGTGGGCGACCGTCGAGCTGGAGACTTGTTTGAGATTATGTTGAGGAGATAGGTGGCCGTTGAGAGTGCGTAATGCCAGAATTGAGGGGGAATTGAGGCATGGGCAAGTAGGGCACGAATTAGGTTGTTTATGATTCAGATTTTCCGTTCGGCTTTACCATTTTAGGAGTAGGTATGGGGGCAGGAAAAACGAAAGGTAAGACCTTTTTAGCAAAACTGTTTGAATTGGTTATTATCGAATTCCATGCCATTGTCAGATTAAAAACATTTAATGTTCTTTTCAAATTGTGTTTTTACGAAAGCACTAAATGAGAAAAAAATGGGGTAGACCTGGGATTTATTACCTATTTGAAAAGTCCATAGAAAATTAGAATAATCATCCAAAAATAACACATAATATCGATGGTCAGCCGTACTTAAAATAGGGGAAGTCCATAAATCACTATGTATTATATCGAAATGCATTAAAGTACAATTTATGAATGCATAAAATGGTAATTTAACATGTTTTCCTAAAACACAGGATTCATATATAGGTGTCTTAGAAATACGGTTGCATTGAATAAAATTATTATTCTCAGGGGAGCGTAAAACAGAATCTCCCGGATGTCCTAATCTAGAACGTCATAAGGAAGACGAAAGAGCAACAAAGGTTGATGGAACTGAGACTGGTTTATTGACGGCGTTTGAAATATAGTAGATATCTCCAGTGTTGTCATATCTTATTTTTCGTCTCCTTATCGTAAAATTCTTCACATAAAAACCAAAATGATCAAAGTCAAGGGAAACATTATTATCAGTTGTGAAACGTCGCATAGAGATTAGATTCTTAATGAATTTAGGGATATATAGGATATTTTTTAAAATTAATGATGGATGCGGTGGGGATAAGGATGAATGACTAAAACCACGAATAGGAATGCATTGTCCACTACCAACAATAATATTCCAATTTAAATTACTCAAATTGGAATAAGATGAGAGAGTACCTTGTGATGTCGTCATGTGAGATGTAGCGCATATGTCCATATACCAATTTTCGTTTGGAGCGTTGAGTGACATTGTGTTCATAGCTGCCTCAATGTCAGTTGGTGCATAAGTTGAAGGAGGGGGGGCATATGTTGTGTAGGCATGTTGTGGACATGCGCTGAGTATGCCAGGTTGGGCATGTCGTTGCTGGCTATTTCCCGCCAGCGGGAACTGTCCCTTCCCACTGCCGTTGCTGCCGGAATTCTATCTGTCGCGGCCCTTGGCAGACTACCGCCCTCGACGATTGTTGCGGGTCGATCCGGCCTGCTGCGGGTCCTCGGGTTGGTCCGTCCGTCCTGCTGCCAGAATTGGAGGCCCTACCGTCGGCAGAGGGCCCGACGGTGGTGGTGAGGGCAGCGTCTGCAATGCTAGCCTGAGTGGTATTGCGTTTGTTTTTTTGGGTTTTCTCAAGAATTAGCTTTTTAACGGGCCTCATAAAATGATGGTAACGGCGTGCATTGCTAAAGGATGGTAGCAACTCCGTCATAGGATTCGTTCAAGCCTACAATAAGTTGCATGACCAATTGTTGATTAGTGACTGGTGCACCAACGTTGGAGAGTTGGTTGACAAGCATCTTGAGTTCTTGACAATATGCAGTTACGTTTGGGAAATCGTCCTGAAGAACGCCCTTGAACTGATTTTCAAGGTATAACGCACGTTGAGTTTTGTTGTCATGAAAAATACTTTCCAAACGTTCCCACATTTGGCGGGAAGTGGCATCGTTCTCAATGATTGTGTGCAACAGATCATTAGAGATCGTGTCGTATATCCACTAGAGGACATCAACATCCAAACGAGACCAAAGTGCATCATCAGAAGTCGAAGTCGATGGTGGGTCTGTGGACTTCGATTTAGGAGGGATGATGTGGTCGATAACTTCGTAGACACGACAATGGATTTTGAAGAGTTCCGCCCACGAGAAATATTGACCTTTTTTCCATCTCAAGAGTCACATGGATGAAAATTTTAATGTTGTTGACTGCAAGTGCGAGATGGAATTTGGTTTTGTCATCCATGAAGGATGAAATTTAGGGGAGAAGGGAGAGGGAGTGGCCGGAAAAAACTAGGGTTCCATCGTGGTGGGTGGCGGCCGATAGGGGGTCGGCGGCATGGTGGGTAATTTTGTGTAGGGTTAGGCTACTGATACCATAAATTAATATGTTCCTTGATTTTATTCATCAATAATGTACAATATATATAGTAGTTCAAGAATATCTAAGCTAGGTAACTAATCAACCTAATTACAACAGAAACTATAATTCTACCTAAAATATGAGACCTAATTATAATAAAAATACAATTCTACCTAAAATAAGAGATATACTATTAATATAAGAATATTTTGTGAATATTCTATCATATGTCATGGTGAACGGATAGGGACATCCGTTAATATTTCTAACACATAATAATGGGGTTCCTAGCATAAAATAAATATACCAGTTTGTCATGTAAAATAATTATTTAGTTGTTTCATTTTGACCTTTTCCTTATCCGAATACAGAGTTACGCCTCATCTATCCTATGATGGCCTTTTCTATTTCACTGCGAAGGAAAAAAGTAGTGTTGTGAATCATAGCAAAAGAGGAATTAACAGATGGATCGATGAAAAAAATAATGGATAGAGCAAAGGGCCGAAGAATGGGACGTGCAAATATATCATGTATTGGATATATTCTAAATTTGAAATTAGTTAGATTCTTTTGCCAAACATTAGAAACTTATAGGATACACGTGATATACACATTTGTTGCGTGTATATTAAAAAAATATAATCCCTTGATTATTTTTATTAATGAAGAGGTATATACAATATACAATCCCTAAATATGAAAAATCATATTTCTACTATAACAATAAATCATAATTACACTTGTACAAGAATTCTACATCTATGGTAAGTTTTACACTAAAACTCGGATACACGTGATATACACGTTTGTTGCGTGTATATCGGCTCCCTCTGTCACACTCTCGCAGTCATAGCGGGCAGTTGTCGTACGCTGAGACTGTCCCTAAAATACTCAAAGAGAACCGATGGAAGACCCTTTGTAAAGATGTCAACAAAATGGTACATGGAAGGGACATGCAAGACGCGTCTTGTCCACAAGCTACCTTTTCACGAACAAAGTGAGTATCCATCTCGATATGCTTAGTGCGCTGATGTTGGACCGGATTCCCAAAAAGATAGATTGCACTAACATTAACACAGTAGACCAAGGTAGCTTTCTGAAATAAGATGAAAGATTACCATGTGCCGGTGTCATATGAGAAATGACTCATGTGTCCATGTACCAATTTGTGTCCGAAAGATTTAATCCAAGTGTATGCATTGCGGCTTCGATATCCGTAGGTGTCAGAAACGACGTTGGGCCTGCAGCGCGAATACTCTTGGTGAGGCCAGAGGCCGTGGTGGCCAGGCCCAACACAAGCTATCCAGCATCGAGTATCTTTGAAATTGCGAATTGGGCCTCTGCTAGCCGGCCCAATTCACCGGACAAGGAACTGGAAATTGAAACAGGTAGTCAGGCTAGTTGAGCCATTGCCAGGCCCACTGGACAACGACATTGTTGGCCCACTGTCCAGGCCACTGCCCTGGCCAATAGCTTGCGGTGGCCCCTGCTAGCTTTCGGTCAGACCCTTGCTACCGCCACTGTTACCGTTGCGGCTGCAGCCGCAGCCGCCGCCTTTTTCGCCGGATTTCCAATTTTGACCCCGATTTCCACCCCCGTTGTTCCAATTGGGAGTGGAATTAGCCGAAGATGATGAGGAGTAGGAATTTGATGGCGATTCCGCCATCATGGCAGAATTTGCTCCATTAGCGGCTTTTTTAGCCAATTCTGCCTCTTCAAGGGTGAGCATAGACTAGGCTTGATAAAATGGAGGAAGTGGATTGCTTTGACGAATGAGGGTTCCAACACCATTATAGGCCTCGGATAGGCCTGCAACCATTTGAAGGACAAGACAATCATTAGTGACGGGCGCACCAACGTTCTTGAGTTGATCCGCCAATTCCTTCAGCCTTTTACAACATGCTGAGACATTCAGAAAATGCTTCATGGGAAAATTCGTGCTCAAGAGTGACAACACAAAAAATTTTATTGTCTTGGAAAATAGCACGCACCCTATTCCAAGTTTTCATCGTCGTGGCGTCAGGCTCAATAATCATCTGCAAGAGGTCTGTAGTGATAGTGGAATATATCCACTGGAGAACGGTAGCATCAAGGGTTGTCCATAACACCGGGCATCCTCCGGGGCAGGCACATTCTCCTTGCCTATGACCGATGGGATGATGTGATGAAGAACCTGATGTGAAAGTGCGTGAACTTTAAATAATTTTGCCCACGTCGCGTATTGGACGTTTTCCATCTCAAGAACAATAGGGATGTGGTTCTTGATGTTGGAGACTGTAAGGGTAGGATGAAACATGTTATTTGATGTAGACATAATGAAAGAACAATATGTGAATTAGGGATTGAGAAGAAAATTTGGGAAGAGAAGAAGAAGATTGCACGAAAACCGATGAGGTATCACGGCAATCGAGACGGGAGATAGGGGCAGCAGAAGTATTTTTGTGAGAAGGTATTTTTTTCCCTAGACTTCTGATACCATGAAAGAATATAATCTCTTGATTATTTTCATTAATGAAGAGGTATTTATATACAATATACAATCCCTAAATATGGAAAATCTTATTCCTACTATAACAATAAATCCTAATTACACTTATACAAGAATTCTTCATCTATGGTAAGTTTTACTCTAAAACTCGGATACACGTGATATACACGTTGAAAGTATATAGGCGGCTCATTTTCCGACCACCGTGGGCCACCAATCCGAGAATGAAAGCCACCGGTGAGTTCGGCCTGACGTGGCCGTCGATTGGTGGTGTTCAATTTCGTCCCAAAATCCAAATCCCAAATATGATTTGGGGTTGAAATTGATTTTGAAAATTTGAAATAGTTCAAGGACCTAATTGTAATTAAATTAGGGTTTTTAAAATTGCAACTCAGCCCTTGGAGCAAATCCGAAAATTTTAGAAGTTTCTGGAATTGCAATTTGGTCCCTGGAAATTTTCTGGAAATTTAAAAGGATTTTTAAAATCAGCAGATTTGGTCCTTGCAAATCTGTAAATTTCAGAAAAGCAGATTTCATCCCTGGGGCAGATCTGTAAATTTTTGAAAAGCAGATTTCTCTGGGCGAATATGTAATTATTTTAAGGTTCTGAAAATTGCAGAAAAATCCTTGAAAATTAAATTTTAATTTCTGAATTATTAAGGGACTGTTTGGATGAGCAGAAAATTTCGAAATTGAAAATTAAGTTTTTAATTTGGAATTTAAAATATTTTCTAAGTTGAAATAAATTAATTAGCCCATGATTATTGTTATTTAGCATGTTATTTGATAATGTGCACTTGAATTAATGTGTTCCCTAATTGTTTAATTGATTGTCATTTAAATAATTAATATAGTGTCTGCATTATATATGTCTGGGTAGGCGGCACCCAATACTTGTCGGACCGCATTAAATAATATTTGGGCAGGCGGCGCCCAATATGTGCTTTATTTGATCTAACACGCGTAATAAGGATCTTGGCTAAACCTCGATTAAAATGTTCCACAATTTAATATAAGTCTGATTTGAAATCCACGCGTCGTCCGTTATAATTGAATGAGTGCAAAATCATTTTCAACTATAAGAGTATTTACACCCTAGTGTTTGCTCTAAGTCTACGAGGACTCAGACTCTTCAAAGATGCACGATTGCAGTCGCGTAATGGGGTTGACTTACTTAGTTATGTCTTGATGCCCTAGCGTCGAAATAATCTAAGGGTGCAGATCGATTGTTTAGAACAGTCGGTCAAACCAAGAGTTGCAAATTATTTGTAATTGGTTTGGAGACCTACCATGTTGTACTGTTGAAGTTATCAGCCCTAGCAAACGCGGAGATAGTATGAACTTGGATCTTAGCCCATTATGATCATATTTGATATGAATCTGTATTCTTCCATGGGGTCGTAGAATATGTTAAAATAATGGGAGCTAATTAAACAAAAAGCCATGTTAATTAGTTAACGAATGTGTTCATAGAAATTATATTTTAATTTCAGTCTATCTATTGTTGGAAATTAGCCTTTGGCGGGAGTTGCGACCGACCAACTTTAACGGCTTAAACACTAGTGTTACGTATGTTGGAGAATCCGGTTCTTCACACATGCATGATCTACTAAGTACGTAGATAACCGTAGGGCCAAGAATCGTCAAATTTCATTGAGAAATGAAAGAGATATTGGTTCACGAAGTAAGGTGTTTGAAGCATGGAAAAGTGTGGTGTGTGATCAATTCTCCCTCATCGGTAGAGGAAGAAAGAATTGTTGTGTATATTAGACTCGAAATTGGTTTGGGGTTTGGGACCCCAAGGGGTATCCCATGTATTTAAAGGAGGGAGGACCTAGATGTGCTTCGGTTCGAGGAAATACCACACGCGCGCCGCCGCCCGCCCGCCCGTCCGGTCCGGTTCCGAGTTCCGGGTTCCGGGTTCAGTGTTCTCGGGTTCTCGGGCCCACGGGGTGTGGGTTGTGGGCCTTCTGATATTATCTTTTTGGGCCAGAGAACTTTGTCAGATGTACAGTTTGGTCCCTGAAGTTTCCACAACACTCAATTCAGCCATTTAGGCTGAATTACTCCTCATATAATGGTCAATCCGTTGGTGTTCTTCACCATTTATTTTGGTGACATTACTACCTCCATAATGGCCAGTAATGGCACTTATGGAGGCAGTTTTGCTGCTCCCTCACCTATATAAACACCCCTTACACCATTGTTGAGGCACACTTACAATACACGAAAATACACAAGCAAAACAGTTTCTTCTTCCTACATCTTTCAAGCATCATTTCGTTACTCAATATTCTTCACGGTAGCATTTGAGTTTCCTTTGCTCAAGTGTTCCATTGCTGTTTTATCTTGGGAGACAAATTGTCCAGGACGTATAAAGGATACATACGGAGCAATATTGTCTCATGGACAGAGTGCCACACTCGACTCAGCAAAAACAGTTTTTTCAGTTTTTCTTGTTCATCTTTGTAATTTTCAGTTTTCTAGTTGAATTGTAATTTCAATTCTTACATAAGCAGTTATTTGTAATTTCCGTTCCTGCAATCCTTTGTAAAACCAACATCTATTTCTTCGGATTATTTAAAATGTCGAATCTGTCATTGAAATGCTTGGTTGAGACTAATAAGTTGACTGGAGCTAATTATCTGGACTGGTTGCGTAATTTGCGTTTGGTACTGAGACAAGAGAAAATTGAGTATGTGTTAGACACAACTGTTCCAAAAGTTCCTGATGAAGAGTCTGTTGAGTATGCTTTGTTTGACAAGGTTGCTTATCAGAAGCATTTGGATGATGCTACCTCGGCACAGTGTGTCATGTTGTCTTCTATGACTGTAGAGTTACAGAGACAACATGAGAACATGACCCCCTATTAGATGCTAGAACATTTGAGGGCTATATGATGCGAACATCAAATTTATTTCATAAACAACGTAGAAGGAAGCATTCCGAAAAGGTTCATTCAGTTGTTTGACGAAAAGATAGTTTCACTACTTCGTTTTGATCAATGGACATAAACTTTAAATGTTTAGAAGGAAAAAAGAACTTACAAATCGAAAAGAAATTAACAGTGATGGAGAGGCTTCCGAATGCGGAAAGTAACCTTCAATTGACCATGTCCTGAAGCTACCACCCTGAGAATTTGTGACTGTCACTTAATCTCCATGACACATGAGTAATGCATACAGAATTTTTTTATCTAGGAATGAATATACACAGATTAAGCTGAGACACCATTGTTGTTTTCCATAAATAAGGTCATAAAGGATGATTGTAGGGTTGCAACCGTTGGAATGGACATGAATGTTTACCAATGTTTACTGTTATGATTTTTCTAGAATCTCAAAGGTTGCAACGGTCATGACCGGTAAAAAATTCTATTTGTAACCTAATAAATAAACAAAATATTGTACCAGAAAAAATGAGGTAAAATGTCAAAATTTTGAGAAAAAAATATAAATTTCATTTTTGGTCATAGAGAGGTGTTACATTACCATGTCTATGCCTAGCTTTATATGATATATAGATGATACATGATTAACTTGAAATTACTCACTTTTATTAAATGGCACACTGTACGTTTAAGGAAAAAAGGTGGTGCGTTTCGAATTATGGGTGTAAATATCTCTATGGATTAAATTAATTATTATTTCTTTTTAAATTATTTATATAATTAGAAACACATGAACATATATGAATCCCACTTTCTTTTATAATTTAAAGTATTATATCGAACTATAACTGTCAAACATAAAATCTTTTCTCCCCTCAAGTGAACTGACATACAAAATGGGACAGAGAGTATCTCTTAGGTTGTCAATTAAAATTAACAAAATTATTTAATAAAAGTATTAATTGAGTAAAATAGGTCAAATTCCAATCCCTAAAAAAGGTTGGGAGGTTTGGAGCCGAAAGCTATCAGCCATTTTTCTTGACTTTTTGGTATTAATAATTGACTATCATATGCTATTTTTATATTGTAATTCCCAAGTATTACAGAATCTGTATTTAAAAGTTGGCTTTTCTCCACAAAAAAGTAAATAAAACAGCATCTTTTCTTATTTTTTAGTCACCAAAATAACTCTTTTTTTGTTTCAACTTGTTCAGAAAAAAACCTTCTTTCAGAAGATCCTTCTCCTCAATTAGTATAACGGTATAACCTTTTCATTTTCTTGTTCAAGTAAATATACTGTTTGAGTCATTACATAACTAAATAATAAAGTCATTGAGGCAAAATTCTGGATGTATATATTACATTACAATATGATTTATACATGAATAATATAAGTGAAAGGCAAAAGCTTTTTTCAGAGTTTAAGTTAATTTAGTAACGGCATAAAAATATTACACTTTCAGATTACTTATAAAGTAAATTATGTAGGAACCTCTATAATATGTGGTAATCCTAGTAAAAATAACAACTAGTCGGCTATAGTAACATATTAAAATTCTGATAATAATATGATTTTTTTTATATGACAATCAATACATATAACTAAATCTCTAAGAGGAACTTTAAGGTTCCACAGGGTCCAAAGGGTTACGAAGCTGAAGTAGTAGATCCAACAGTTCTAAATATAAATAGGAAAATCCCAAATGAACAAGCATCCACAAATGTTGATTCATTCAAGCAAAAGAGTGAATATTCTGATAACATAGCAATTCTTAAGAAATATGAGTTTTTTCTTCATTTACTATACAAAACTCTAGTACTCCCTCAGTTTTGTTTGTAACAACTAACCCCTTATTTTTTGTTAAAACACTTTACTTTATTTGAAACTTCATACAAGTCATATTTGATCATTTTGAATTTGTTTGAGTGATTTGCATTGAGATCCGAAAAGTTCGAATAAATTTTGGGCTATCTATAAAAATCATATTTAAACGTGCCGAATTTTATTTTTCTAGTGTGAGCACAATCACGCTAAATGAAAATTTTGATCAGCACTTTCGTGCCCAATAGGAGTGCCATTGCGCTGAAGGCCAGGACCCTTGCCCAGTGCTATCGCGCGCAAGGGGCTCGAATGCGCACAAGGCCTAGGCTAGGCCAGTGCCATTGCGCTCCAACTACGCAAATGCGCAAAAGGGATGGGCAAAGCCATTGCGCAAAAGGTTTGTCTCTCCATGGGCGCTATTACGCTGAGATAGCGCAATCACGCTAAAACTCGTGTCACGTGTAAAAACGAGTAGAAACGAGAATTTGTGGTTATTTCACCATGTTTAAGTCTAGGAGCTCGGATTTGTGCGATTTAAAAGGGGGAGATTCATCAAAGCTCGGGTAAGTGATCTAAACTTGAATTTAGTTAAGTATCGTGATACGCATTGACCGAGGGTCTCCCGAAAACAGTCGCTCTACCTATCAAGGTGGAGGTAAGTTCTGTGTACATTCTACCCTCCCAGACCCCACGTTATGGGATTTCACTGGGTATGTTGTTGTTGTATCATGATACCCATTGAATTTAATGTCTACTTTATGAATTTTAGAAGCAGAAAGAAAGGGGGGAGGGCTGCCCTAGGTTTAAGAGAGTAAATATTGATGATTTGGGTATCAATTTGGTGTCGGATTTGAAATCTAAGGATAGATTGAACTCGTAGGTTATGATAATCAAAATGTAATCAATTTTGAAGGTTATATTTTTGGTGATATTGACCTAAGACCGCATAATTATAGGAAATAGTTCCTTATCTTTGTTTGACGTTGTTGAATATTCTTTTAGATAGAATTGAGCCATTTGGACGCCTTTAAGTGTGGAAGGCAGTTGTGAGAGATTAAAGTTTATTTGATTTGAGATAAGTTAAGACATTGACCTCAATAGGATTTTATTTTTCAAACTTTATATATTGTACGTGCTTTGTAATGTGAGAATAGCGAATATGGCTTCACGAGCGTATATGCGACTATCTCGTGCTAGTTTTGTGGCCTTATTTCTCATATGTGTTTGACAAGTTGAGCATAATATGTATATCTTGATGATAAATTTGGACTAGTTATAGACTAGAAGAGCACGATTTATTCATGTATATGTTGAAATTCATGAACTAACTTCTATATGCTATACATTATGTTAATTTTTTTTTATTTTTTCCTTATATGTGATGTGAAATTGTGAATTGGAGATTAGAAACCGTGTGAGTCCCATATTGACACAATGATGGAGACCATGTGAGCCCGATATTGACATAATGATGGAGACCATGTGAGTCCAATGATGATACAGTGATAGAGACCGTGTGAGTCATGTTGATATAGAGATGGGTAGACTATTGAGTTTGCGAGATTATTGATATGATTGATTGTGGGTGAATATGGATCAGTCCCTTATGAATCAGTGATTTGGTACCTCCCTTGCGGTATGCACTGTGATTGTGAAAGAGGTGGCCAACTAAGTGAAAAAATAATTTCTTATTATAAAGATTCAATTATTACTGCATTTCCTTAACTGTTACTTGCTTTTAGTTGATTAACTGAACTGTACTTGTCCATTCTTGTGCTACATTGTATTAGCTATTTAATTGGTACGTATTTCTTATTTAATGCCAATATCTCTTGTTTCCTTTTCTTTCTCCAGTCATTGCGCGCTCTCTATATATATATTTATAGGATTCGGTCAAGATCCGAACAATAATGAGCACTCAACTACTAGTAAAAAGGGAGAGAAAGTTGACCATGATATATATATATATATATATCATGGTGGTCTATGATACTTACTGGTGAGTTGGTTTGCTCATACTATACTTCTGCATGTTGTGTGCACGTTCAAATCATGTTCCAACTTGTGAATCCAACTTCAGTGATGAGCCACTTGCCTTGTCTCGCAGTGACTACGAAATAACTAGTCCTTGAGGTGTTTTGGAATTTACGTTTCCGCAGGATAATCGACTTCTGGTTTTATTTATGATATTTATTGCTTTTAGATTTTAAAGTTTCACTCAGGGCTGATCAATGAAACGGAATGGGACGGGACGGGGCGGAATTAGGGGGACGGTGGAGTGGGTCGGGATCGGGATTAGGGGGATAGGAAGTGGTCTCATCCCGTCCCACATCCCCTATCAACGGGATTTGGGGGGACGGGATGGAACGGGAAGGAGATTTGGGGGGACTTTTAATTTTTTTTTCTAGACACATTAAACACTTAAATAATTAAATAAGATAGTGAAAAAATATCTCAAGGCTAATTGCCTCTTATATTATTTAATAGAAATATAATTTTTTTCTAATACAATTTCAAAATTATAATTTTATTTCGTAGTTCAAAAGTTGCAAATCACATAGTAAATTGACATTAAAAAAAATACATATGCAACCATACATTTTCTAATTTTCTGACAATCTCTTGAGGATCTTCTGTTGGAATTGGAATTTGTTGGTCAAATTGTTCAACGTCGCTTCCTTCTCCCTCAGATAAGATTTCGTTGTAATTGTAATCGTCTTCTTCATTGATCTCTGGTTGACCGCACCTTCTACGCTCCGCTCTAATCCAATCTATAAATAAAATTGTAATCTACAAACTGTCTCCCGCCAATGAGTGTATGTGCTCTCCTATTTGAAATCCTCCAGCACAAAAAGCGCTTTCTTGTGTATCAAACGCCGACGTAACGTCTGTTATCAATCTGTATTCCAAAAAATAAGTAAATAATAATAACTGAAAATAAACAAAATCAGTGTTGAAAAATAAGAATAATTTTTCAGAATATAATCGAGCCCACTTAGTTTAAAGTGTGTCCTTAAGGAAATTATTCCCCTCACAGTACTCGAGGTTGATGGAATATCCCCTCCCAAGATAGAACGATTATCTTACCAGAATAGTAGTACTCCAAATTCAGGTAGCGGCAAACCACTCAACGGCAGTATATCACACAGAATTTATTTGTGCAGAAGAAGAAGAAGTTTGTGTTTTTTCAGAAAATTAGTGAGTAAAATTCTGAGGAAACAAACGAATTTATAGCCATGGAAGTACTGTTTCTGAAGGTTTGCAACCCTTCTGAACAGCCACTAAAAACTGGTGGAAAATTTAAATATGGGGAAGAAACCGGGTCGCGGGTCAGACACACGGATCCGGGTCACTAAGGGGTAGGATTGGATTAGTTAATTAATTTAATTAAATAATAATTAAAAATTAAAGAAAATTTGGTCCAAAAAGATTATCAATCAAATCATTTGACCGAAGCCGAAGCCGAGCGACGACGACGGCGCGAGGGGAGACCCTCTTCTTAACCCTTTAGCAACAAGAAGGAGTACTTCTACTTATAAGTAGAAGAACTTTTCTTTCCACTACCGATGTGGGACAAATGCTTATTTTATAAAGCAAGAGGGAACTCCCACTTTTCTTTCCACTACCGATGTGAGACAAAGCAAGAGGGAACTCCTTCCATTTTCCATTCAATCTATCATTTAAACCCAACAACGTCGACATGTAATCGAGGTTGAAAATTGAAACTTTGCTCGATGATCATCAAGCTAGTTGCCAACTCCACTCTCAATTTTTGAACTTTGATAGAAATTAGCAAATAAAATATAATATTTAGTGCAGCGATTTAAACTTGTAGAGAGAGATTTAGAGAGATGGTAGAAAGATTTGTGAGAAAGATGAAGAGGAAAATGAGGTATTTATAGTTGAGAAATAGAGTTAATGTGTAAATATACTAACTTAAGAGTTAAAAATAAATATTAAGGTGTTATGGGGTGTTGGGGGGCCAAAATGGTGGTTTGTAGCCGTTGCCAATGACTAGAATTGCAAATGGTCATTTGTGAAAATGCATCGGGATGGGTCGGGACCGGGATAGGCGGGACATGCGCTTGTCCCGTTCCGATTTCGAATCCGACTAGAGTCAATCCCTATCCCCTAATTTACCCAACGAAATCGGGACGGGACGGGACGGGACGGGACGGGACGGGACGGGACGGGACGGGACGGGACGGGACGGGACGGGACGGGACGGGACGGGACGGGACGGGACGGAGCGGAGCGGGACCGGAGCAGGCCGGGGAGGGATCGGGTTCTCCTGGCCCGCCTTGGTTTCACTATAACTTAATTGAATTGATTAACAAATGCCTTGGTTCGTCTGACCTTGGATAGTTGGATTTCATCACAATTTTAAGGGGTTTTAGGTTTGACATTTTTATAGTGTTTGACTGGACAAAATTCAAGAAAGAAAAGGACTCTTGAAATTGCTGTCTAAAGTAAGTCATGACATTAACATGGGTATAAATAAATTTCATTGAGAATAAAATAGAAAAATTAAAATAAAATGATTTAAAAAAAGAAAGCATGATAATCTATTTTGATATAAAAATATACCGTATAAATAGGGCTGTCAATTTTACCCTCACACGATGGATATCCGATCCACCCGACCCGATTATATGAACGAAAATCCGACAAAACATGGATTTAATCGGGTGATGGATGGATCAGATGATGGATCGGGTCGGATTCTGGTGGACATACATCCAACCCACCACTCGACCCACCCATCCACCTGTTATAAATTAATTATTTTCAATCCACCCCTCTTGTAGATCTTTTAATATTTGATATAAATAATTGATAAACATGATTGCTAATTATATCTACCAACTTATGGATCTATTTTTACAAAATATAAACTTGTGGTCAACTTTTACATTTAAAATTTGAAATCTCAAATCATGCCTTTTTGAATGATTTGGAATTTCATCTCATGAGATGAAATCGCATGTCCAAACGATGATTTCATCTCATAAGATGAAATTGCATGTCCAAACGCTTAATAAATGCTATTTTTAATTTGACTGAATCAGGCTAATCAAAATAACTTGAGTTAAGAAATATGTGGGTCGCTAACTCGTCCAAATATAAACAGATTGAACATATTATATTTTTATCTACTAATTATATCACTTTAAGTTTGATCAAGTAAAACGTACATTGAACAACATAAGGAAAAAAACAAATATTGATTGTTTTCATATAAAAATATGAACTCACAGTATTAGGAGAATTAATGATATTTATTTTATCTTAACAGTTGATATAATCAGTGGAAGCTTACAAGAGGCAAATGGAGGCCTAGGCTATTGGATTTTTATCACCTCTTTGACGGAGGCCCAAAGTTCCATCGCACGCAGAGGAGTAAACAAAGCTCAGCTTGTTGTCTCTTTAGTTTCCTTTTGTGACATGGATGTACTGATGTTTCTAGACGGTCCAAATAGTCTGTGTTTTATAATTTTATTAAATTAATTAATATCTCCACTTCACTTAGTGGCTTACTAAAAAAAAAAGTACTACCTCTTCAGGATGGCATAGTGAAGTATTTACCTCTTCAGGCGCACGGGCAACCTACGACTCCTTTAGAACACGCAGTTCAAAAGTATCGTGGGCAAGAGAAGTCTGGAATTCATGTATAATGCCCAAACATGCGTTTATCCTTTGGCT
Source organism: Anisodus acutangulus (assembly GCA_029783415.1). Taxonomy (NCBI): domain Eukaryota; kingdom Viridiplantae; phylum Streptophyta; class Magnoliopsida; order Solanales; family Solanaceae; genus Anisodus; species Anisodus acutangulus. The sequence goes on from CM056491.1 coordinate 56,856,056, forward strand.
GAGTACCAAGAAAAGGCTACGTACGAAAGACAAGGTCCTTTATTTAGACATTGACAGGTCATGTACCCTTTGCCGTAGGGACGAAGAGACAAATTCCCACTTGTTCTTCAGCTGCAGCGCAAGTTCATACATCTGGTTACGAATCAGGCGCTGGATTGGAATCACAAGAGCAATGACCACAGTAGACAGCGCTCTAAAGTTCATCAGGAAGGAGGGACGCGGAACAGGTTGGCAGGCAAAGGCAAAGCGCATTGCACTGGCTAGCACCATCTACCACATTTGGATAGAACGTAACAAGATACTTTTTGAAGGCGGGACGTTAGATAAGGAAGCAATTATCTTCAGAATCAAGACCAATGTATACAAAATCTTGTATGTGCTTTACCCCCACTTGATTACCTGTTTTGAATTGCTTTCCCAAGGGAATTGTGTACTGATAGGCAGCATTAACGCTCAGGCACTCTTCCCTTGACACGGGTTTATCCCATTGGGTTTACCGTGTCAAGGGTTTAACGAGGCCCGCGGCTGCAACTCGTGTTTTCAAGCATGAGGGACCTGCCACTGGCTACATTTTGTAGGAGCACAATTATGTGCAGTTAGTTAGCATCTTGCATTGACGCGATGAAATCTTCTAACTTCCCAACCTGTGGGTTTAGTATGAGATTTTTAGCGTCATCCTCTTTTGATCGTGGGTATGCCCACTGTAGTTGTACATTTCATCAATTTATATATTTACTGGTTCATCAAAAAAAAAAAGTACTACTATTTCAGAACCAATATTTATAATTAAATTAAAAATTGGCATTCAAGGGTAAAATAGTGTAGCTACTCATAGGATAGGACATTCAAGAGTAGGAGGAGTACAAAAGTACAATGATGACACGGAGCAAACAGAGCAGTAGAGTACATTGTGTTGGGTAGAGTAGATCTCATTAAATCTCCAACAACTACAAATTGAAATTTGCAGTAAATTAGAGGATCAATTAACATCAATGTCTCTTCATCTTTTATTACCCTTTACCTACCTCTCAATACACTCTTTTAGCCTTCTGATCTTTTCTTGATTTCCTTAAAACCAAAAAAAAAAAAAAATGAAACAAAATAATACAAAATGAGCTTTTAAAATAGCAGCACAACTTTTCTAATGGCTTTTTTTTGTAATTTACCATAAATGAAATGTATACAAATCTATCTACAACCACAAGAAAGTATTTTAAAAGTTTGTTGGCAAAATATTAGTGTAGTAGAATGATAATGAGAGGGGAAATGATTTCCAATTTTGTGAAGAGAAATGAAGAAAATTAAGAAAATTAGTCCGCTTGGGCAGCTCAATTGATTTCAAGGGGGATATTTGGAATAAGAGACCAAGGATCGAATCCCGTCAGCGGCAGTGTGGGGGTTTCTTCTTGAAATAAAGGAGGGCCCCTTGTGCGCAGCGTGGTACTGGTCTAACCTTTGAAATCAATTGAGTCACCATGATTTACCTCCTTCACAGACCTGTCGGATCGGGGTGTGGGGGCTCCTGGGGTGGGAGATTCCACCTTTTGGAATAAGAAATGAAGAAAATTATATTTGGTGGACCAAAAGCAAGAAAGTGTCAATGTCCTAAATTGTAGAGCAATGTCAGGTTTAAGGTTACGATGGTTTAGTTAAATCTTGGTACAAAACTGGTCCTTTTTTTCTGATTTGGTATTGGCTATGTACTCCCTCAAACAGTTATACATTTGATTTTTCAGCTGAATGACATCTCTATGATTCTGGTGGGGTATGTAGTTTTCTCCATCCAAGATTATGTACCTCCACTAAAATAAAGTATAAAATTGTTGACAAAACTTTAGCAATAATAAATAGTATATTATTGCTAAAAAAATATAAATGACAATAAAAATTTAATATATTATTGCTAAAAACGTAAATGACAATAAAAAAAATAACTTGTTGTGAAAACTTTTCGCATCGGAGATTATTGCAACGGCATGCAACAATTGTTTTTGTTGCGAAAAATATTTTTGACAACAACATCCAACGTATGACAAAAAAAAATGTTATTTGCCAAATATCTTTCTTTTTGTAGTGATCTCATTTTGAATTTCCAGAATTTTACTCAGAAATGGTATCATTTTATAAATCATTTTTTTTTACATCTATGTTGGGTTATTAAAATTAGTAATAGCTTATGTCAATAGTATAATGTGGGGGATGAGACATTAAGTAGTGATTTCGTGAATTTTATGTGTTAATTAAAAATTAGAAGAAAATATTTATATATTTTTTATTTTTTTCATCCGGTATACGATACCCACTCTATGAATAATATTTATAAGTTGGTTGAGTAGAAAAAATAATCCCCAACCATTAAGATAATTATCAAGGAAATAACTTATACCCAAGAATGAAGTAAGCCATTTTCTATAATATATTTTTCGGTATCTGAAATTTTATCATATGTACTTGATTACACAAGTTGAAAGACATATATACACCAAAACCACTTTAAAGATTTACGTTTAAACAACTTCTCATCCAATTCGACACACAAAAACCAAAAAGTTTGATTAATGATTGTCCATTTTCTCAAAGATGAGGACCACCAAAAGCATATGAGATACCGTAATGTAATTATCATTATAACTCTTATTTATGTTGTCTACTTCCCCGCCATTTTTGTATTCTTCTATATCCTCTGCCTCCTTTGTTTCCCACAAAAAATTATATTGTCCTTCCACAAATAATTAATTCCACTTACATGTGCACTTTATGAGATTTCTTGAGGTTGACCATGTTCAAGAGGAGGTTATGAGTCTAATCCCCTAATTGAAGTTTACTTAGTTGGACCAAAAAAGAGTTCACTTAGTTTAATTCCTCTAAAATGTGTATAAAGAGGAAGATGATATATAAATGAAAAATGGGTTTGAGCCTTCAAAATACTGCTCAATTGGTTATGTGCAACAGTGCAAGACATGACATTTCTCATCTAAGAATCAACATGTTTGTTTTTAGATAAAAATGATTTTAACCAAAAATACATTTAGAGATTTGTATATAACGGCTTAAAGACAAGTAGGTCGTATCCGATCCGGAGACCCTTCTAAACGAGTCTGGAATGGCTGCTTTAGATTACGGGTGTGTGAGAACAATGTGCAAGTGAAATACAATAATAAGAAAGTAAAATGAATCAACAAGTTGGATCTAGAAATAAGTTATGAATAAAGCAAGAGTCGAAGGTGAGAAGGTGTATTAGCTTGAGAGAGATCTTGGTTACAAGTATGAGCTTAGAGAGAATACAATGTGTCTTTCCTTTTCTTCTAAGTCTTGCATATATAGGACAACACTTAGACTATTATGACCCCAGAAAGTTGTGACGACGTGAGACTAATGATGTCATCGTGCCTACGCGCGCCGCTACACTCTGATCTAGAGAGGCTGATGTGACGGGAATTATTAGGAGTGGAGGACAACTGTGAAGATCCGTTGGGGTTTCCGAAATCATGAAACTTCTAGTATATGCTTAACGTCTCTGTATGCATTTCTACACCATACAGATAGTCCCCCACTTTTCGAGACCCTTGAACTCATGGGACCGGGAAGTGGAAGAGTCTACGCGCCTCTTCAAAAAACCTTTTCGAGGGAACCGAAACGTCATATATTTTCCCTCAATCAGACGTTTCGTCATGTGATCATTGAATACGAACAGTTACTCATTCGACGGCACCCCTTCTGAGACACCGATTGACATTCGCTGATCAGGCGCACTTCTTCGATTTTCAAGAGTAATGATTGTTCTCTTAGCTATATAAACCAGCGGCCTAATCATTCTTCCTCACTTTCATCTTCAACCTTCTTTTTCTAACAACTTCAGTTTTTTGCCCTTTCGCTTCCCATCCTCAGTAATGTCTACTTCATCTTCCTCTTCATCTTCCTCCGGTACTTCTGGCGGTCTAACTCTCGCTAGAATGAAGGCAGAACTAGGTCTACCCCGTCATCAGTCGTCATCACCCAGTGTCACCCGAGCTGTAGACCTGGGTTCTACGGCTTCCAAAATTATCCCTTCTAACTTCAACTTTTAGAAGGACTTTCGGATAAACCCTCACTGCGAGTCTATAGAGGAGATGACCTCACTGATTGATGACTCAATTATCCCTTAAGTCCGCATCGACTGTCGGTGGGGCTCGAACGTGGATGTTTTTTCCTCTTCCATCAAATGCTAGTATTACTCAGCACATTCCGGGGATGTCGCTTATTTACACCTATTCTTTTACCATCAGATTCAGCCTTATGATCCATTGTGTATTTGAGTTTTTTTGTCGTTGCTATGACGTCTGTCCGAAGCAATTGGCCCCGTAAACATAGAGAATAGTACGATGCATGCAACACTTAGCAGATCTCGTCCATCTTCTGTTTACTCTGGATCATCTAATCTATCTCTATTCCCCCGGGTACTCCGCTAGGGAATAGTCAATTTAGTTTTTCGAGGCTCTTGAGCCCTGATTACAAATGTTGAGGACGATCATGAACGGAATGATATGATCGATTTGTGATGATTCCTATCCACCGCTTTCAGGGCACCAATTTTGATTCTCTCCCGGAGCATTGAAATGCTCGCAAGTAATCTTTTTCTCCTTCTTTCTTATTTCTTATGGCCTTTTCCTAACTACATTGCCCTTTGTTTTTGCAGCGGCCCCTGTTGTCCCCAACCCCCTACTAGATGTCTTTGGCTAGTTGATTATCTTTCTCCGTGCCTCTCACGGCACTAAGCGAGCGTGGAGAACCATTTTTGCCAATAAGTGGAAGGTCAAAAGTCATGGTGAGTCTATCCTCTTTTGCCGACTTCTAATTTTCATTTATTGCATGTTGATGTGATGCTCTGACTTTTCTTCTCATTATTTCCCCTGAAGGCCTCCCGCTCGAGGGTGTTCATCTAGGAAGGTGGCATCTCAAGACGAAGCCCGGGCACACATCGCTAAGGCCTCAAAGCCTCGCTAAAGTGCCAACCTCCGCCTCGAAGCCTCTTTGGACCACCTTGCAGATATCTTCCTTCATGTAAATTTTAAGTTTTCTCCATCACACATTTTACTTCCAACTAGAGTATATAAGCAGGGTTTATTATGTCTACCTTTCTCTTTTAGGGATATGTTGTTGTTTCCTCCACCATTGAGCATTTCAAGAACATGTCTTCACCTTTCAGTGCAGAGATGTTGGCGGAGGAGAACCGACATCCCCGAAATAAGGTTGACCAGCTCTGAGTAGAGGAAATGGATCTCTTGGAATGTAGGACCTCCCTAGAGGGCAGTTTGGAGGAGGCCAAGCAGGTGCTGGCAGCCAGAGAAGGGACCTTGTGAATTGTGACCCAGGCTCGCTAATTAATGAGGGAGAGGGTGGTTTAGGATAAGCTTGATCAAGATGTTTCTTGCGCACGAATCCAGGCACTAGTGGCTCTCTGTGCCCGTGTTCGAGCCCGGAACCAACGGCTGACACTTCGTTGGGTAGCTGAGCGGCAGAGAGCCATCTTATTTTAGGACTATATTGTCCTACAGATCCGATTCAAGGTCCTATAAGGTGTTGATATAAGAGTGATTGATGCCATCTCGGCCCTGGTGGATGCAAAGGTGGACCTGGGGGCAGCTGAAGCTGATATGGTAGATTTGCACGAAGAGAGTGACCAAGATAATAAAATGGCAATATAATACATTTCATGTTTTTGGTCAGTTTTGATTCTTTGGATCTTGGAACAACATAGTACCTTTTATCTTATCTTTATATGATGATGTTGACGGAAAATAAAATTCAAGAACGAATGGATTCTTTTTTACATATAAACTAATTAAATGTAAATAACAAATATAAAGCACATTCAACATTTAACGGTTTTCAATACTATATCATGTGATGTCACCATCAATTATCATAAAGGCAAATCGAACTGTTGAAATTAAAATTTTATGTCCACTTTTCTTTAAACAAAAAAATTGTGTCACATAGATAGAGTAGTATATAAGTAAAACTACTTACTTAAAAGTTAAAATTGGCATTAAGTAGTTGCACTAACGAATCTAAAAAAAAATAACCAAAAATAGTAAAAGAGTCCTAAATAACTCAAAAGATTACATGAATAGTTTCCTCCAACAGAATTTACATTTAAAATTTAAACTTAAAGAGACAGAGCAGCATTGAGTACTTGTTGAAGATGAAATCTACCTTCCCATTTTGAGTTTTGACTATTGTGGGACCCAACAACAATAGCATATCTGTAAATAAAACCAATAATCAGGCCCTTTTTTGTTGAACTACTTTTAAAAAAAAAGTCTAAATAAGCTCTATTGGCCAAGTTAGTTTTCTTAACTTAGGTTTCAGTAAGTGAAATATAATACTCCAATCTTGAGTTACTTTCTACTCCTAGTTTGATCGAGTAAAAATATTAGTGTCGTTATAAATAATTTCGTTATGAGTTAAAGATAAAATTTAAAATTAAGTTATTAAAAATAATATAATGTGTCATTATTTTTTAAACGCACCAACAAATAAAGTGTTTCTTATCAATTGAGGAGTAATTCTTTTTTTGAATATTTTACCGAGGAGAGGAAGGAACATTTATTCCTTGTAAATTCTTGGTAGACTTTTTTTAATGTATTTTTTATTTTGAACTTGTGGGGTTGGGGTTATAGTGCTAGTGCTAGTGCTGTTGCTGCTGGCTGGTGCTTTACTTTGTTCTTAGTTTTTCTACTTTCTTTCTCATTTCACAAATATTCTCTCTTTTATTCTTTAGAGTGTGTGTTAATATTCTTTCTTCTTTATGTTACATTCTTTGTTGTGATTCTGTGAGGGAAGAAGAAGGCAATGGCTGACATTTCTCATCCTCCAATGGAACAACTTCAAGACCTTGAGTATTGCATAGACTCCAATCCTCCTTGGCGTATATTTTTTCTCTTTATCTCTCTTTCTACATCATGTGTTTTTGTGGGTGGATACTTAATATTTGCCGAAACTTGTATGTTAAAAGTGTTGCAGTTGTAATACAGCAATGTGGCTATGGCATTTACTGGCACTGTTCAATGTGTTAAGAGAAGTGAAGTGAAGGAGAAAGGATATTCCTTTGTGTTTATTGCTCATTGATCTTTTTATTTTATTTTTTGTTGGGTTGGTTTTATTTTCTTGAATGATGCATTGAAGAGTGTGTGTTTGTGTCTTCGTTGATTTAAGTTTTGTTTGGAATGTCAAAAATCAATGCTGGGGACATTCTTTTTTTGTTTATTTTCTTCTTCCCTCTCTTTCCTTTTAATAACATTTTCTTTTTCCCCTCTTGGAGTGGGCTCACATTTTGAAAGTTTGGCAACTTTTGAAACATTTCTTTGGGTTTTGTGTTTTGTATGCCTTAAAGGTGATATTTTTATTGTCTTTAGTACTAATTGTTTGATGGTTCAAAATGGGGGACTGTGAATGCTGGATGGCTTTTGATATTTCTTCTTTCTGGTTTGTATTAAAGATTGTAACTTTGACATCTAATTCTTGTTTATGGGTGCAACCTTGCTCAACACAGTAAGGCTCCTTTTGCTTCAAGCAATACCCGTTTTGGGTAATTTCTCAAAGAAAAAAGAAGTATTGGGAGGTCTAATGCCTTATGAAAACCTTTGCTCAGTTAATCGCTTAATAATTGGAATTTGGAAGAATGCTAGCACATTATAGCCATTTAAACTTGGGACTTGTCTGATAGTTCAATTATTCCCACAAATGTAAACTTTGTGCAGATTCTTGGGAATTTAACTTGAGGAAACTATTGGTTTCACTGTGTACTTACTAAAGCGGATTTTTTTTTTATCTGCAGCTGAAACCGTCTTGCTAGCCTTTCAAAATTACATATTAGTGCTTGGCACAAGTGTGATGATCCCCTCAGCGCTTGTACCCTTAATGGGCGGATCAGATGTAAGCTGATTCTCTACTTATCTTATCATATATATCACAGTCCAAGTGAAGCAAAGCAAAAACATCGAATCTGAAGCTCATTTATTCATCAAAATGATCTATTATTTCTCTATTCAGGGGGACAAGGTAAAGGTTATTCAAACGCTGCTCTTTGTGGCTGGAATAAATACTCTTCTCCAAGCATTGTTTGGAACTCGGTTGCCCGCTGTCGTTGGAGGTTCCTTTGCATATGTCATTCCTATAGTCTATATAATTAGCGACTCACATCTTCACCAAATTAGTGAGCCACATGTAGTAAGTGTTCCAATCTCAGTCGTTTCTCAATCCATTTTGTTCCAATGATCAACAGACTGATTGAAAGCTGAAATTTTTGTAATCTGTAAAGTTTCTCAATCCATGTTAGTCCTTTTTTTGGGACTAATATCTACCGGTAAATTCAGCAAGTGAGCTTGTATATGTTTACTATCAGTTCAGCACACAAGTTAAACTTTCTACTGGGAAACCCCTAATGGCATCATTTATCAAAATATGTATTTGAAAGCTAGAGTGGCCATCTTTACAATGGGATCATGGCCATATTTTGGACTGCCTAGGATGATTTGGTTTTGCAAACTTGATCAAAGAGATATTCTCAAATTGATCTTTAGTTTAGTTCTGTTCGAATTAAATACCCTTAGTTTTCTTTAAGAAGGCATTGGAAGAGGTTTAAGGATCTAACTGTACTGCAGAGATTTGTACATACGATGCGAGCTATTCAAGGAGCTTTAATTGTTGCAGCTAGCATTCAAATTATTTTGGGATACAGCCAAGTTTGGGGGCTCTTCTCACGGTATGGTACTTTTATGTTTCTGCTCGGTGAGGCAGAGTAAGTACATGGCCATATTCTTGACTGTCTTGCCTGCTTGTTTACAGATTCTTCAGTCCCCTTGGCATGGCACCCGTTGTGGGATTAGTTGGTTTCGGCCTATTTCAACGAGGATTTCCTGCAGTAAGTATTTGTTGCCACAGTTGAACTTCCATCTTATCGCATGGTGGGAAGCCACTTGTCTTGAATTCTAAGATTTCTTTGTTTCTTGTCAAAAATTGTTAAATTGTTCTCACCATTATTGGAAACTTAGCTTGAAGCTCTCTGAAGTTCTATAAGGCTTCTCTTTATTTTTCCTGCACTAGAGTAAAAACAAATCTACATTTCAATATGACGACGTTTCTCTTGCTTTGCTTGTGCTTATGCTCTGTCTTGAGCCGAGGGTCTCTCGGAAACAGCCGCTCTACCTATCAAGGTAGAGGTAAGGTCTGCATACACTCTACCCTCCCCAGACCCCACGTTGTGGGATTTCACTGGGTATGATGTTGTTGTTGTTTTCTTATTATGGCATGCTAATCGGCTATCTATAAGTAAAAGATGTAACAAACTGATTTGCCTGGTTTAAGATTGGCTTCGAGTCTTCTTTAGTTCTATACAAATTGTGTACAAATTATTTCTAGGAAAATTAATCTGCTGTCATGAAGTATCAAATATCATTTTTGTTTTCCTTCTCCATACTTTGATTGTTGGATAATTATATGACCTTTGAGTTATTATCACTAATTCCTCATAAAACATGTGGTGAGTAGAATCATCTTTTCCCTCTTTTAATGAATTATTTCTTCTTATTTGCAGCTAGGGAATTGCATTGAAATTGGGCTTCCAATGCTATTGTTGGTCATTGGCTTGTCACAAGTAAGCGGTGCTTTAAAATAGCTGAACATTTCTCACCCATACTCTTTTGAGTTCACTCAAGTAACACTTGTGTTTTTGCAGTATCTAAAGAATGTTAAACCAATGAGGGATTTTCCAATTTTCGAGCGATTCCCTATTTTGATTTGTGTTACCATTATCTGGATATATTCTGTTATTCTGACGGCTAGTGGGGCTTACCGTGACAAACATGCTATAACTCAACATAATTGCCGCACTGATAGAGCAAATCTCATTTCTACTGCTCCATGGTGTGTTTAGTGCTTGGTGTTCTTTTAATATACAGTTGATGCATGTCAATGGTTTTAAACTTCCCCTTGGAATATAATTTCAGGTTCAAGTTCCCTTATCCTCTGCAATGGGGCCCTCCTACTTTTACAGCAGGGCATTCTTTTGCTATGATGTCTGCAGTTCTTGTCTCAATGGTTGAGGTACTTAACATCCCTGCTTCTTTTCTTCATTCACTTAGTAAATTGAACAAAAATGATTCACTTGACGGGGTCATTTCTACGGAGATGTTTGGAGGTTAGAGGTGTACATGTGGCGTACACTATGGCGATCAAGGATATGTATGATGGAGCCAAGACCAGGGTACGAATAGTAGGAGGAGACTCGGAGCACTTTCCAGTGATGATGAGGCTGCACCAGGGATCAACTCTTAGCCATTCTTATTTGCCTCGGTGATGGATGGACTGACGCGACAAATCCAAGGGGAGGTGACATGGTGTTTGTTATTTGCAGACGACGTAGTCTTGATTGATGAGACTCGCAGCGGAGTAAACGCTAAGCTGGAGGTTTGGAGACAGACTCTGGAGTCTAAAGGGTTCAGGCTGAGTAGGACCAAGACAGAATACTTGGAGTGCAAGTTTAGTAACGGGAGAGACCTTGAGACAGGCATGGAGATGAGGCTTGGTACTCAGGTCATCCCAAAGAAAGGAAGCTTCAAATACCTCAGGTCTATTATCCAAGGGGATGGAGAGATTGATGACGATGTCACATATCGTATTAGGGCAGGGTGGATGAAATGGAGGCTTGCATCTGGAGTCTTATGCAAAAAAAAGGTGTCACCAAAACTTAAAGGCAAGTTCTATAGGGTGGTGGTTACACCGACTATGTTGTATAGGGCGGAGTGTTGGCCAGTCAAGACTTTGCACATCCAAAAGATGAAAGTTGCGGAGATAAGGATGCTGATATGGATGTGTGGGCATACAAGGAGGGATGAGATTAGAAATGATTGATATCCGGGACAGAGTGGGAGTGGCCTCGGTGGGAGGATACGATGCGGGAAGCGAGGCTGAGATGGTTTGGGCATGTGCAGAGGAGAGACACAAATGCCCCAGTGTGGAGGTGTGAGAGGTTGACTATGGACGGGTTCAGGAGGGGTAGAGGTAGGACGAAGAAGTATTGTGGAGAGGTGATTAGACGGGATATGGCGCAGGTGCAACTTACTGAGGACATGACATTAGATAGGCGGTTGTGGAAGACACGGATTAGGGTACAAGGGTAGTAGGTAGTCGAGTGTAGTCCTACTTACGCTTGCAAATTGATAGTTGTAGTGTTATTACTGTAGGCCCGCTTAGCTTATCGTACTAATAGGCGTAGTATGACTTTAGAGTCCTCTATAGTTTGATTTCTGATGTTATGTGTTCTTTGGTGTACTTTGTTTAGCGTATTTACCTGCACTAGTTACTGCTTACTTTTTCAGAATACGTTATCATGGCATACTCGCTTCGATAAAAGCATTTTCATACTGCTTTTTTGACCGGATCTGACTGTTTCTCTTGCTTTTCTTGTGCTTATGCTCTGTCTTGAGCCGAGGGTCTCTCGGAAACATCCGCTCTACCTACCAAGGTAGAGTTAAGGTCTGCGTACACTCTACCCTCCCCAGACCCCACGTTGTGGGATTTTACTAGATATGTTGTTGTAATTACATTTTTGGACCGCTCAAAAGAGTTATAGCCAGCAAATATATAAGTTTTGTATATAAAGTATAATTTTATATTTGTATACACAAAATATACATATGTTTACATTATTAGTGTATAGGTTTTGTATATTTTGACTAACGCCCGTAATTTATTTCGGCCGACGGGCCAAAAATGAAATTGTTCATTTTACAAACTGCTAGTGGGTTGAGGAATAGTTGATCGATGATCGGTTCTTAGCCAAATTTGTCGTACGTTTCTTTTAAGCTTTTCCTTGGATTGGATTTGCTGAACTACTTTTTGTATTTTCTTGTCTTCTGTCAATGAAAATCGTATCTAATGCCTTTAAAGTTGAGTACTGTGAAGATTATTACAATACAATTGCTTTTGTCCAAGTAAGTAATTAAATGGCTTGAGAAGATACATTTTTACTGGCATATGAAAAACAGTATTTTCTGACTGTAACTATGTGCAGTCAACCGGAGCTTATATTGCGGCATCTCGTCTGGCAATTGCCACTCCACCTCCTGCCTACGTACTAAGCCGTGGCATTGGATGGCAGGTAGCTTTTCTTAATTCCTACTTTTCAATTCTTCTGTTCTTCGGCCTTGCTGTCTAAATCTGACTGACAAATCTAATATATTAGTCATGATGAAGAATCGCGAAGGCTATCTAGCTAAATTTACAGATATAGCTATGATTTTGTAAAAACAGATATAAACAGGATGCTATTCATTTAAATAGTGCATGAATGTTGGTTTATTGGGTAAATAATACCCCTTTGAGGAGAATTAGACAGCATTTCTAGAAAGTTTTTAATTGTTACTAATATTTTGTCGCCAATAGTTTGATAACTGTAAAAACAGATTCTCTTTTAAGCTCCTCTTATACCATTACTAAGGGTTCTTTCTAACAAATTCATTTCTCAAAAGAAAACATTTTATTGTTCTAATTATCATTTTGCAGGGAATAGGCATATTGCTTGATGGACTTTTTGGAACATGCACTGGTTCCACTGTTTCTGTGTAAGAATTCAGGCATTACATTATAGTAGCTTTCTCTGTACTTTCAAATGTTATATAGCTAAACAGTAACCAAGCCAATTCATTTCAGAGAAAATGTGGGACTTCTTGGATTGACTCGAGTTGGAAGTCGAAGAGTTGTTCAAATTTCTGCTGGTTTCATGATATTCTTTTCTATGCTAGGTTAGTACATTCACACTCATCACAGTATATTTTTTCTACTCAGTGTTTTAAACTAGACTTCAAATAATTGTTTGCTATATGCAGGGAAATTTGGGGCTGTTTTTGCATCGATACCTTTCCCGATATATGCTGCACTATATTGTGTTCTGTTTGGCCTTGTAGGTATGCTATTATTTTCAGATAACATCATTTTAATTTGTGATTTTCTCCAGATAAGTAAGGCTGGTTTCTCTTCTGCAGGCTCTGTTGGATTGTCATTTCTTCAATTCACAAATTTGAATTGCATGAGGAATCTCATAATAACGGGTCTCTCACTTTTCCTTGGGATATCAATTCCACAATTTTTCAATGAATATTGGTATCCAGCTCGTCATGGTCTTGTTCAAACCAACGCTGGATGGGTAAGTACTATATAATTTACCTGCATCTTCAAAAATCATATTAAGGCATTCCTTCTTTTGGCCAATTTGATCAAATATTAACATCAATGGAACTGGTTAGGATTATCGATAGATTGGCTTAAGGTCCAAACTAAGTCATCATAGAAGTTCATAATATGTTGCATTAAAGCTGTAATGGAAGCATGCAAGTTTTATTATGTTTTGAGATCTCGAAACTGGGCTGAAATGCTGGCGCTTCCATTTGCAGTTCAATGCATTTATCAACACCATATTCACGTCGCCACCAATGGTGGGGCTAATAGTTGCTGTGTTTCTTGACAACACACTGGACGTGGAGAATGCAAAGAAAGATCGGGGCATGCCTTGGTGGATGAAGTTCAGAACTTTCAGAGGTGATAACAGAAACGAAGAGTTCTACATGTTGCCGTTCAATCTCAACCGGTTCTTTCCTCCTACGTAGCAGGGGTGAAAAGCCTAGTTCTCTTTTGCAATTAAGTTAATATGATAGATCAAAGTCTCAAAATGGATCTCAAGCATCATTTTATTTACAGACACATGATCACAAGCTAATTTTTGTAACCTGAATTTCTTCAATTTTTTGTGGGCATTGGCTAGCAAGGTTAAAAGGGGAGCCTTGACGCAACGGCTTATCTCTGTGTAACCTATAGGTCCTTTGGGGTGTGGCCCTTCTCCGGACTTTGTGTCAACGCGAGATACCTCGTGCACCGGGCTCGGGCTGCCCTTTTTATTGGCTAGTGAGGTCCCAAGTAGGAATCTATAGAGCTTACTGATCAATGCTGTGTAGCTATTGCACTTTGATGAATAAGGAAAAAAAGTTCTCCCTCACTTTGCCTTTGAGTAAGTTCTGTTGAGGTATCTACAGCAGCTGTGATTATCCAGCTGTGATTATCATGTAAAGAATGATACTTTCTTCATATTTATTCTATTAATACTGAGCCTTACAGAATGAAACTGCATCAATCTTTTGCCTTGAGCCAGACTAAAAAGTATTATATGAAGATGCACAATGGCTAAAGACCATTATAAATTTTTAACACTTACGTGAACATTATAATTACCAAATAAAATTTGGTTTGTTCCATGATTTCATCTAAGCTGTATATTTCGTCATCACTTCGTCTTGCCATAGCTGGGCCAATGACTAGTTAATCCACTATATGAAGATCTTAATCACATCTATGCTACTTTTCTACAATGTAAATTTTATTGACATAGTAAGAAATATCTTCCTTGATTACTTCATTACAAAGGAGTAGTAAATATACTCATAATACAAGCATAATCTTAGGCTAGAATTAAGGCAATAAATGACTAAATATATACCTATCATTTACAAAATATACACAATTATGACTAAATATTCTATCCTATTCTATCACACCCTCGCAGTTGAAGCGGAAGGTTGGCGTATGCTGAGACTGTCTCAAAAATCTTCAAATAGAACCAGCGGAAGACCTTTGTAAAACTATCGGTGATCTGATAGCGTGACGGGACATGTAAGACACGTACTTGTCCACGAGCAACCTTTTCGCAAACAAAGTGAATATGCAACTCAATATGTTTAGTGCGTTGATGTTGGACCGGATTCCCTGAGAGATAAATTGCACTAACATTATCACAATAAACCAATGTCGCCTTTGGAACTGACAGTGGAACTCCAAAAGAAGGTTATGTTGCCAACAAGATTCAGACACCACATTGGCAACTCCTCGGTATTTTGCTTCGGCACTAGACTTGGACAAGGTAGCTTGCTGTTTGGAGGACCAAGATATCAAATTGTCACCGAGAAATACACAATAACCAGACGTGGAGCGTCTGCTATCCAGACATCCACCCCAGTCTGCATTTGTGTAAGAAATAAGAGTGGTTACCGAAGACGGATATATATGCAAGCCATGATCGAGAGTACCCTGAATATAGCGCACAATGCGTTTGAGAGCATGTATGTGATCCTTCATCGGGTTATGCATGAATAGACAAACATGTGGCACAACATAAGATATGTTGGGCCTCGTTAAAGTAAGATATTGCAGGGCTCCTGGAAGGCCGCGGTAATGTGATGGATTTGCATATGGCATGCTGGAAGTAGCACTCAACTTTGGTTTAGTATCAACAGGAGTGTAAGACGGCTTACACAAGGACATGCCAGCTCATTCAACGATCTCTTCTACATACTTCTTTTGAGACAAAAATAAACCACATGCATGACGTGTTACAACTATCCCCAAGAAGTAACTCAGTGGCCCTAGATCTTTCATTGCAAATTCTGAGCTAAGAAGACATGATAGACTTGCGAAGAGCATCAGATGAGGCAGTTAATATAATATTATCCACATACAGAAGAATGTAAGTTATATCATTACCCTGACGGTATATGAATAGAGAATGATCAGACCTGTTTTTAGAAAATCCAATATTAGAAACATAATCTGCAAACCTCTTGTACCCGGCCCGAGGAGCTTGTTTGAGCCCAAACAATAATTTCTTCAGTAAGCACACATCATTAGGATAAGTGGGGTCTCTATAGCTCATAGGTTGATACATGTACACCGTTTCATTGAGTTCTCCATGCAGGAACGCATTTTTTACATCAAGCTGATGAAGCAGCCATGCATTCGAAAGAGCCAGACTTAGTACCGTGCAGATAGTTGCTGGTTTGACAACCGGACTGAAAGTCTCACCATAATTCATATCAACCTGTTGAGTCTTTCCATCACCTACAAGACAATCTTTATGCCTCTCAAATGTACCATCAGATTTTTTATGACTAAAAATCCACATAAATCGGATCACATTAACATCAGGAGAACGAGGCGACAAATCTCATGTCCTATTATTAATAAGAGTATTATATTCATCATTCATAGCCATTTTCCAATTCGGGTCATTAAGGGCAAACACAGGATTACGAGGCAATGGTGATTTGGTAACATGGGTGTGAAGCAGGGAGGCATGGCCCAAGGCCACTGCCAAGCCCACGATGCTCGTCCACTGCCCCACTGGGCCCTCGGCTTTCACTGGTCGGAGTACTGTTGCTGGCCGCCGCCACTGCCACCACATTCGCCATGTTGGTGGCCGCCACCCTTGCTACCACCGCAACCACCACCGCAGTTTTACCTCCATTATTGTCTTTTCGTCCCTTTTTATCATGGTTTGGCGGCAAATTTTCAAATTGTGAAGAGTTATCATCGGACGGAGCGACAATCATGGCGGAATTCGACACGGTGACTGTCTTTTTGGCAAAACTCACTTCTTCTAGTATGAGCATAGAATGGGCTTGGTAAAATGGCGGAAAAGGGTTGCTTTGGCGGATGAGTGTACCTACTCCACTATATGCGTCGGTGAGGCCGGCAACCATTTGCAAAATGAGCCGATTGTTAGTTACCGGCGCCTCAACGTTCTTGAGTTGGTCCGACAAAACCTTGAGTCGTTGACAATATGCGGATGCATTGGAAAAATTTGCCATGTCAGTGGTGGAGAATTCTTGCTCAAGTATGACGGCCCGGGAATTTTTATTATCTTGGAATATGTCACATAATCGATCTCAAGCCTCCATTGCCGTGGAGTTGGGTTCAAGAATCGTATGCAACAAATCACTTGAAATTGTGGCATAAATCCACTAGAGAACCATCGCATCGAGGGTCAACCATAATTCCTTTTCATCCTCGGTTTTCGGCACCTTCTCCTTGCCTTTTTCCAGCGGAATTATGTGATGGATAACCCGGTGTGACTGACAGTGAATTTTGAAGAGCTCCGCCCACGTCGCATAATGGACGTTTTCAATCTCAAGAGTGATGGAGATATTAGATTTGATGTTTGAAACTACGAGGGCTGGATGAAAATTTGATTTCAGGTCAGACATGGCTGACGGAAGATGAAGGAAGTCGGTGGCACAAAGGATGGGGGGCGATGGTGAATGGGCAGTTTTAGGGTTTAGCAACTTTCCCTAGAATCTAATACCATGTAAGAAATATATTTTTTGATTATTTTATTCTAAATAGGTAGTAAATATACTCATAATACAAGCATAATCCTAAATTAAAATTAAAGTAATAAATGACTAAATATACACCTATCATATATAAAAATATATACAATTATAACTAAATATTTTATCATATTCTATCATGTCTAAATAAGATTCTAATATCATATACAAGTTGAACCAAGAGGCGAACATGTAAAATATTCTATATTTGCTAACATTTCAACCACAGGAAAGTTCTACTGATTGCCTTTTACTACATCTTTGATTTTCTTCATCAATCTTGATCTCTTGCCCACAAAATAAAGTCGAATTGAGATTTCAATGATACAACAGCGCGGTTTTTCCTTAATAATTGAGTAAACATATTGAAATGACGAGGAAGAAGAAACCGGGAAAACACCCAAAAAAAATACGGTTTTGATAGAATCTGATGGTACATTTGAGATACATAAAGTCCATCTTGTAGAAGATAGAAAGACTCAACAGGTTGTTGTGGATTGCGGTGAGACTTTCAGTTCAGTGATCAAACCAGCAATTATTCGCACGATAATAAGTCTGACTCTTTCGAAGGCATGGTCGCTTCATGTAAAAAATGCATTTATACGTGGTGAACTCAATGAAATGGAGTACATGTATCATCCCATGGGTACAGAGACCCCACATATCCTAATCATGTGTCCCTACTGAAAAAATCTTTGTATAGGCTCAAACAAGCTTCTTGGGTCTGGTACAAGAGGTTTGCAGATTATGTTTCTAATATTAGATTTTCTAACAACAGGTCTGATCATCATTCTTTATTCATATACCGTCAGAGTAATGATATAGCTTACATTCTTCTGTATATGGATGAATATTATATTAATTTCTTCATCTGATTATCTACGCAAATCTATCATGTCTCTTCTTGGCTCAGAATTTGCAATTAAAGATCTAGGGTCACTAAGTTACTTCTTGGGGATAAATGTCACACGTCATGCATGTGATTTATTTTTGTCTCAAAAGGATGCAGAAGAAATCGTTGAACAAGCTGGCATGTCCTCGTAAGCCGTCTTTCACTCCGGTTGATACTAAATCAAAATTGAGTGCTACTACCAACACGCCATATGCAGATCCATCACATTACCGCAGCCTTGCAGGAGTCCTGCAATATCTTACTTTCACGAGACCCGACATCTCTTATGTTGTGCAACAGGTTTGTCTATTCATGCATAACCCGATGGAGGATCACATACATGCTTTCAAGTGCATTGTGCGCTATATTCAGGGCACTCTCGATCATGACTTTCATATATATCCATCTTCGGCAACCACTCTTATTTATTACACAAATGCAGATTTGGGTGGATGTCCAAATACCAGGCGCTCCACGTCTGGTTATTGTGTATTTCTCTGTGACAATTTGATATCTTAGTCCTCCAAACAGCAAGCTATCTTGTTCAAGTCCAGTGTTGAAACAGAATACCAAAGAATTGTCAATGTGGTGTGTGAATGTTGTTGGCTACAGAACCATCTTTTGGAGCTCCACTGTCCAGTTCCGAATGCGATATTTGTTTATTATAATAATGTTAATGCAATTTATCTCTCAGAAAATTCGGTTCAACATGAACGCATTAAACATATTGAATTGGATATTCACTTTGTTCGCGAAAAGATTGCTCATTAACAAGTACGTGTCTTCTATATCCCATCACGCTATCAAATCACCGATATTTTTACCCAAAATTTTTCGATGATTCTATTTGAAAATTTTCAGAATAGTCACAACATACGCCAATCTCCCGTTTCGAATGCGAGAATGTGATAAAATATACTAAAATATTTAGTCATAATTGTATATATTATGTATGATAAATGTATATTTACTCATAATTATATATATTATGTATATGATAGATGTATATTTAGTCATTTATTAACATTATTCTAGCATATAATTATCCTAGTATTATGAATATATTTACTATCCAATGTTGAACTTAACTGACTCAAGATTAATAAAACGCACTTCTAGCAAAGACTACAAATTTTTAAAATGAGGTAACATAGATTAAAACTTTTTATTTTCATAGTTCTTTCATCTTTGTGAGAAAGTTTTTAAACTATAAAAAAGAACTTTTTTGGTAACTGGGAACAGTTGGTTTCCATGGCAGCGAACATTGAATTTCATTGCTCATTCTTCGTCCTCGGTAGGGAATTGGACTTGAAATCAATAACCTGAATCTGAAAATTGGAATAGCTATCACGTTTAGATATATATTTGAATTTCACATTAAAAATTTATGAAAGTTTTGTAGTATTTTGAAAACTGTAAAAATTGTGAAGATTCGATTACTTAGAATTTCAGCTTCAAATAAAAAAAAAGCGAGATCAAAGACACATTTTGCTGCTAGCAACGCCTTACAACAGCTAGTTAATCATTTTCTTATTTTGAATTAGTAAAACTTCAAAAATGATTTAATTGAATTTTATTAACTGATAATAAAAGTAATAGCGAAGCCTCAGACAGCCGAATTGACATCAATGTAAATGTTCAGACGGTAATTCCAAAATATTTAAAAATACCTCATTGGCTTCATTACTGAGTAAATAAAATTTGAAAAGAAAGAAAAATCTTTTATTTTAACAAAAATGAATGTAATCGCACGAAACGGCTCGGTGAAGGAATAGAATGTCCATACACAGATTCCTATCAAAATGCGAAATGTTAATAAAAACTTGATATTGGTCCAATCATAGCATCGTCGGTCATTGCTTATTTTTGCTACCGTCGACGTGGCATCGGACCTTAGATGAGTAGAAAAATTAGAAACCTCAGAGACCCGTTACAAATCACACACACAACGGCGGAGAAGAATACCACAAAATCCCGACCATTGAACAGAGACGGGAAGAAACTGATCAACGGTGGATGGAAAATGAGAGTGGAAACTGGGCCGCCGCTGCTGTTTAAAGTGTCATACGGCACTTCCTATTCCTGGGATGTCTTCCTCATTGGTGCAAAAGTCGATAAACAAGACAAAATTCATAAACCCTAGTTTGCTAAGCGAATGACTAATAGAACAAGCTGTGGATGAATGACATTGAAAAGGTGAATAGCAGTTTAAATAGGCATGTCTGAAACCCTAATTCTGATGCCAATTTGTTTGTGTTTAATCCAATCTGCGTAGCTAGTCCGTGGGTTGGGCTGTACAATCTGGGCTACCATATTATATGCTCCATTTTAGCCAATACTAAAGACAAAGAAAAGCCCATGACATACAAAAGATTTTTTTTTTGCACAAATCTAACTTTTAGCATTTAAAAATTAAAACTCGATGTATGTTACATATAATATCATTTGTCTTCCGTGTTGCCGCTTGCACTTTGGACTATGAAGAACATAACATGATTGTCTCATTTTGGTAAAAGTACACTAAGATACATATATTCCCCAATTAGTTTGACACAGTACCGTTAAAAAATAAAAAAAGACTTTCAAATATTATGATCTAAAACAAATAAAAAATATTTATGTGGCTATAGATTATCTCGTTAAACGTAAAAAAATAAAGTTTAAAATTAAATTATTCTCAAATAAAAAAATGTGTCATTTTTTTTTGATTAATTAAAAAAAATTACGTCTTATAAATTGCAGAAATAAAAATAGTTGCAAGTCGCAACAAATTTCCCTCCAAAAGCTGATAACTAACATTTGAATTCGTCTACTCAACTGGTGAGTTGGCACTCCTAGCCACGTCATTACTCACATTTTGTGTATCAAATATAATAAGTAAAGTTTAATGACCATGTGTTAAATTAATCCACCTGTTGACGGTACAACTTTTAATTTATGATTAAGTTAGTAGCTTTAATTTCATTAACGAAATAACTGTATCTTACTAAAAAATATTTTTTCCTAATTCACTTGTGGGCTAATTACATTAACGAAATAACTGTATCTTACTCCAACTGAATTCCATGATGCATAAGCTTTTTCGTGATCCACAAATTAAATTACCAACTTTCCATCTTTTTTGTTTTCAGGTCCCACAACATCTTTTGTGCTCTTTTTATTTGTAAGGATTTGTTGATTAAAACGACCCATTACATGGAAAGGATATTATCACGTTATAAGATTTTTTAATCGTTGTGTTGTCTCGTGAAGAGTCAAGAAGTTATAGTTCAAAATGAATTACTGCAGTTTTAAATTTCAATAAATGGTGTATTGTTTAATTTTCTTCATATTTTATTGGTTAAAATATTTTAAAAAATATTTTCTTAAAATTTGGGAATGACTTATGAAAATAGAGAAAATAATTTCTTAAGGACTTCCAAATTCAACAACGGCCCCTAACCCCCACCCGTTGACTCATTCCACCCCTGCCTCCCACAAACTTTCACTCCCCACCCCATCCCACTTCCTAGTATTTTCCTAGATTACATGTAAATATATTTTTATTTACATACTAAATATTAAAAAATAAATAAGAAATTAACTTATTTTAAAAAAATTATTTTTTAGGAAAATATTTTCCTTCACGCCAACACACCCAAACTCTAAGCTATTGTAGTCTAAACATAAAAGAATGTGACGAGATGGTTATGGTCGAAAACCTTTAGTTAATTAGAGATCTCGATTTAGTTTCTAAGAATGAAAACCTTCATCAGAAAACTAAGAGACTTTACTCCTTTGTGGGCCTACTCATCTAATTAAAAGTCAATTTTTTTCATATGAATCGATGAACTGTACCAAGATTACAAATCCGTGCTCATGTATAGTAAAATGAATTACTACGAGTTTGAATTTCTATAAGCTCTAAATTATTTTTGTCTAAACATCGAATGGACTGTTAAGACCCTTCGTTCCCAATCAAAAGTCTCAAGTTCAATTTCTGGAATAGAGCCTTTTAGTAGACTTTACTCCTTAAGTTAGCATATTAGATGTGAATCCAAGTTAATCGGATTGACGACATAGAAAGAGCTATTGTTGCCTAATTAAATTTATTACTCCTTACTGATTAGGTGCACAATTAACTTTTTTAGTAGAAGACGTCTTACAATAAATGGTTTTGTAACCTTTCTGATATTGATACCAAAATGATGGTATCAAGAACAGATTACATTATAATTGGGAAGAACAAGTGAGAAAATAAAATGAGAAGAGACAGAATTTAGATGAGAAAGGAAGAAGTAATTATCATTGTTGCCCTTCTTCACCAATCTTCTATCCAACACAACTTCAGGCAAAGGACATAAAAGGAATAGAAAAGACTAGAACTAATGTCAGTAGGAACATCAAAACAATACTTCAATTGTGAGACATGGAATGTGGGATGGATCTGTACTTCAGGAGGTAGTAGTAAGGTATAAGCAACAACTCCTACTTTCTCCACAATATGGTAATGTATCTAAAGTAAGCTTATGGTAAGGGAAAACATATAGAGTGGACTGACTATAAGGTTGCAAATTGACAAAAAAAATACAATATCCAACACAAAATTGTCTATCAGACCTGTGAGAGTTAGCTTGAGCTTGCATTCTGTGTTGAGCTCCAGGTACAGTGGATGGATTAAGCCATTGATCATATCATAGGTCAAGGACAGAACAAAGAACCGACATTTTTATTCCTCCTCTGAGGAAGCTTTCTCCTCGTACGAAATGAGAAGAGACAGAATTCTCTGTATGGAATTCTATCTAAGAAATGACAATTCGGTCCATAAAATGATCAAATCAATTAAAGATGTAAGTCTTTTATTTCTTCTTTCTTTCTTAAAATGAAAAAGAAACCATTCGTAAGTTTGGATTGCAAAATGAAAGTTGGAGTTGTGCCACCACTCAGCTAAGGGTAAGAATGCAACCCAGTCAGAAGGAGAATCTGTGCAAAAACACCTGAGGTAGGTTTCTAAGCACCTGTTAAGGACCTCAGATTGACCATCAGTCTGAGGATGGTAGGCTGTAGAAGTTTGGACAGTGACACCTTGAGCAACTAAGAATTTCTTCCAAAAGGTGCTAATGAATATAGGGTCTCTATCACAAGTTATGGTAGAGGAAAAACCATGGAGTTAGAATATATGATTAAGGAAGATACGTACAAGAAACTGTGCAGAATAAGGATGAGAAAGGGCTATGAAAGGGCCAAACTTGGTTAGCCTATCAACCACAACCCAAATGACAATTTTATCATGAGATTTGGATAAACCTTCAATGAAATCCATGATAATCTCTTTCAACTAATCCATACTTTTCCTCTCCTTACAACGCAAGTGGCTTTCTGCTCATCTCCTTCCTTATAGTAAAGCGAGTGGCTGAACGCTCCTCTCCAACTTTATAGTCAATCAAGTGGCTTTCAACTCCTTTCCTTCTCCTCGCTCATTAATGTCAAATGCAAATTTACATTGGCGCATATGATTTCCCCTAAGGCATCGATGGACCAACGCCTTCGTATGTATATCACCCGAATTTCTTGATTCACGACATCGAGTATTTGCAATTTAGATCTCATGACTCGACTGTAGACGGTGATACAGCCACCTTTGGCGACGTGATCTTTTCTTATTCACTTGTGTTGGTGTCAGAGAGGTCACGCCTGTGTTCTGTCTCTGGGGTGGGTCTTCCCTTTCTCAATTATGACGTACTCGGTTAGTTTGCCATCTAGGTCTCGGTCGGGGGGGACTTCCAAATTATGATCGCATTCGTCCATATCAGTCCAAGGGTATCTAGGAATGGGAAGGGGTTGCAATAAGCCAAGACAAGCTGATGTATCATATTTGCTCCTCTGACAAGTAGAACATTTATGAATGAAGTCTTGAATGTCCTTCCTTGTCCATTTCCAATAAAAGTATGTCATAATCTTCCTAGTAGTAGTATCAATACCAGAATGCCCCCAGCAGGAGTAGAATGCCATAATGATATGATCTGAGTCCTCAGAGTTGCATCATTTCCAATCACCAGTTTCCCTTTTCTTCTCAGCTGATTGTTAATCCAAGTAAATTGCCTATGAGGTTGAGTTGGCAATGTAGTGATCACATGTTGCAATTCAGGATCAGATTGCCAACTAGCTTCAATGGATTGCCATAAGTTAGATTGAATAGAATACATCATAAGACTCATCAATTCATCTTCTTGTAGTCTAGATAAAGAATATGAAACCACATTTTCCTTGCCTTTTTTATATTGAATTTCAAAGTCAAAAGGAAGCAATTTAGCTAGCCATCTGATTTGAGAATCAGTATGCAAATTCTGCTCCAAGATATACTTCAAAGCTTTCCGGGATGTCTTCACTATGAAATATTGGCCCAATAGATAATGAGACCATTTAGTGACAACAAACACCAATGCCAACAGTTTCTTTTTATAAACTGATAGAGCAACATGTCTTGGTGCTAATCCCTTGCTCAAGAATGTAATGGGATGGTCTTGTTGCATGAGAACTGCACCAATTCCACTACCACTAGCATCTGTTTCAAGCACAAAAGGCAAGGAGTAATCAGGTAAGGCTAAGACAAGTGTTGAGGTGAGGGCCATCCTAAGAGCAGCAAATGCCTTGTCAGCTTCCCCTGACCATACAAAAATGTCCTTGCTTAAGTCATTTAAAGGTTATGCTAATATAGCCATGCCCCTTAATGAACTTCCTATAATAACTAAAGGTGGCCAGTGGGCCGGGCTCGGGTCTGGCGGTCCGGGTCTGGCGGGGTCGGGGTTGGGGCGAGACGGGAGAAGGGGTCGGTTTCGGGTCTGGCGGGGTCGGGTCTGGCGGGACTTGCTCCAGTCCCGTCCCGATCCTGATCCTGTCAGTATCGGGGCGGGGTCCGGCGAGTTTTCCTTTTTTTTTTTTAAATAACATATGTATAAAAAAAACTCAATAAACAAAACAAGATAGTGTAATAAAAACATCACAAGGCTGTTTTTGTGCCTCTTATATTATTTAAAAGACATATGATTTTTTTGTAATACAAATACAATTGTCTAAAATCTAAATTGCAACTTTGTGGTGTTGTCCAAAAGTTGCAAATTACATAATAAAATTGCAATTAAAAAAATTACATTCTCAAAAAAACCTGTTCTAATTGCTTAATGATTTTCTGTGGTTCTTCGGTTGGAATTGGTATTTGTTGGTCAAATTGATCCACGTCGCTTCCACTACCTTGGGTTAAGATTTCATTGTAGTTTTCATCTTCTTCTTCGTTGATCTCCGGTTGACCACACCTTCTCCGCCCGCCAGTATCCAATCTCTGAATAATACCGCAATTTCAAGCCGCTCCGGCTAATGAGTGTCTGCGTGGTCTCCTATTTGATATCCGCCGTAAAAACGCTTTGAGACGCAGCTTGATGACGCTTGAATATTCAAAACATCTCGGCCATCAATGAAAGTGTCGGAAAGGTCTTCTCATTCCCCTTCAAGATTTCAAAGAAGTCTTCATGTCCATATTCATTGATAACTTCTTGAAACAGATGTAACCCTGCAAAATAAAAATATCCAACTCGCTAATTTGGTTAGTAGTAGAGGTACGGCCGCACATTCTATTTCTGAGGCTTTCAATACTAGCCGCAGAAACAACATGTCTTTTGTGAGGTTGTGTTGAAGATGAAGAAGATGGTATGGAAGCCGGTAAGTTACTAGCATTTTCTTGTTGATAAAATCTATATATTTTTTTGCATTGGTGTTCTACGCTAGACAATACTTCTTCTTTAGTTTGACTTTGTTCAATAGGTGGTGGTGATTTAGATTTTTGGGACTTGGAGGTGGTAGTACTTCTATACAATCGTAAATAGTTTTAATTAGTGATTTAGTACCGTCTATTTTAATAGTAGGATTTAATACAGAACCAATAATATAAATAGTGGGAATAAGAATAAAATATTTTTTTATTTTGACAAACATTTTTTTAATAGCTGCCTTATAAGCTGGTTTTCCATATATTCACTAAGTAATAAAAATATTAGAGTTACAGAAAACAACATAGTTGAAATAGTAGGATAATATATACCGAAAAATTCTTTTGTTGCTTGAAAAAATTTCTCTAAAAATACAATAAGTTCGGAAATTTTTACCCAATCACTATCTAAAATCATATCAGCTGAATTTTTATTATGAGAGTTAAAAATAAAGTTATAGGTATTCTATAGTCATAAGCAACAAGTAGTTGCTCGTATAAAGAATTCCACCTAGTGGATATTTCTTGTGGAATTTTTCTATAAGGTAGTCCACAATCGTGACAAGTTTTTTTATATTCTTTTCTACGTTGTACTTTATTACTTTTAAAAATAAAGTTTATAGCAAATTGTATTTTACTAAGAATGTCTCCAAAAAGTGATAGACCATCCTTTACAATTAAGTTATATATATGGCGCGCCCATTTTATATGAAAATGATCTGGAAAAGATGGAGTTAAACTATTTTTTAAAATTGTAATTGCGTAATTGTTAGAAGAAGCGTTATCTAATGTAATAGTCATAATTTTATCGGTTATTCCGTAATAATCGCACACTTGATAAATATTTTCTGCAATAAAAGTACCAGTGTGCCTATTATCTATATATCTATACGTTAAAATACGTTTTTGCATAGACCATTTATAATCTATCCAATGACAAGTTACAGTTAAATAATCATGGTCGTTAGTACTACGACCTATATCAGACGTGATAGATACTTTGCCATTAAAATGATATAATGAAAAACATAAATATTGTTGATATTCATGCGCGAATTTAAATACATCTCTCTTAACAGTTGATCTAGGAAAACCGTTAAAAGCAGGATTATATATATCTCTAATGTAATGAATAAAATCGGGAGATTAAGGAAATGAAAAAAGGCAAACCCTCCACAGCAACTAATTTTGATATTGCTTCCCTATCTCTATGTTTATTGTATTTTGAGCCTACAATTTCCCCCGTCATAGGATTAATTTGACCCTGTACATGATCCGGGACAGTATCAGTATGTGAATCTTGTCCCGATGGAGCGGGCGTTTGCGCACCCGGTTTTGAAGCCTGGTATTGGGCATACCTAGCTGGATGAGCACTTACTACGTGTCTAATTAAACCCCCCGTCCCACCGTGACCTTTTCCAGTTTTAAATTTTAAAACATTTTTACAAATTTTACATATAGCTACTTGATTCTCTACGTCCCTATCAAAAAATGTCCATGCATCTGATTTTAATAGTCGTTTTGCTGGACCTCGTCTCATACTAGGGGAATAGGAGGTATTTCAGTTGAAGGTGCACTAGTGGGTGTGTTGTCATCAACATTAGTGGGTGTATCATCTAGATCATCGTCTAAATTAAAGCCTTCTTGAGTTTCAGAAAATAGCTCCTGGTCTAAATCTAATGGTATTGTAGGAAAATGTTGAGTATCAACAAAATCATCCTGTGTAGGAATAAGATGACTAGAAGAAGTACCATTGCCCTGGTTGCCCCTACTAGAAGAAGCACCCTTACCCTTACCCTTAAACATACCTTTTAATCCTTCTATTTTAATTATGATAATAAATAATTAAAGACAATAAAATTAAGTGCGCTAAATAAAATAAACATACAATAATAATTTAATGAAGGAACGAATGTACCAAACGCCGACGTAACGTCGACGTGTAATCGAGAGGTTAAAAATTGAAACTTTGCTCGATGGAAGATCCTCAAGCTAGTTGCCAACTTCACTCCCAATTCCCAAATGAATAAATAAAATTGAATATTTAGTAAACAGTGTAGACTTGTAGAGAGATATATTGAGAGATTGTAGGAAGATTTGTGAGAAAGATGAAGAGAAAATGAGTTATTTATAGTTGAAAAATTGGGTTAAAGTGTAAATATAATAACTTATGGGTTAAAAATAAATATTAAGGGGTAGGGGGAGGGGGGAGGCCTAAAATGGTCGTTGGTGCAACGGCCATATTTGCAAATGGGGGACAAAGGGTGGGGTCGGGATCGGGCTCGGGCTCGGGACGGGGTCGGGGCGGGGTCGGGGCGGGCGGGTCTGGGGCAGGCTCGGGTCTCGCAGGATGAGACATTGTCCCGTCCCGAGTTCGAGGCCCGCCAACGTTTTTTTTTAGCAGAGTCGGGGCGGGACCGGGGCGGGGTCGGGCCTTCCCGGCCCACTGGCCACCCTTAGTTCTTTGTGAGAAAGTTTTTAAACTTCAAAATAAGAATGTCTTTTGAAATTTAATAAGTTTATAAAAAAAAAAATTGGCACCTGCTTTAGTTCAGTGTTATTACATCAATTTAGTTCAAACTTTTTTGCAGATTATGTTTCTAATATTGGATTTTCTAACAACATGTCTGATCATCATTCTTTATTCATTTACCGTCAGAGTAATGATATAACTTACATTCTTCTGTAAGTGGATGATATTATATTAATTTCTTCATCTGATGATCTCCGCAAATCTATCATGTCTCTTTCTTGGCCTAGAATTTGCAATTAAAGATCTAGGGTCACTAAGTTACTTCTTGGGATAACTGTCACACGTCATGCATGTGATTCATTTTTGTCTCAAAAGTATGCAGAAGAAATCATTGAACGAGTTGGCATGTCCTCGTACGCCGTCTTTCATTCCGGTTGATACTAAATCAAAATTGAGTGCTACTTCCAACACGCCATATGCAGATCCATCACATTACCGCAGCCTTGCAGGAGTCCTGCAATATCTTACTTTCACGAGGCCCGACATCTCTTATGTTGCGCAACAGGTTTGTCTATTCATGCATAACCCGATGGAGGATCACATGCATGCTTTCAAGCGCATTGTGCGTTATATTCAGGGCACTCTCGATCATGGCTTGCATCTATATCCGTCTTCGACAACCACTTTTATTTCTTACACATATGTAGATTGGGGTGATTGTCCGGATACCAGGCGCTCCACGTCTGGTTATTGTGTATTTTTCGGTGACAATTTGATATCTTACTCCTCCAAACGAAAAGTTATCTTGTTCAGGTCCAGTGCCGAAACAGAATACCGAAGAGTTGTCAATGTGGTGTGTGAATCTTGTTGGCTACGGAACCTTCTTTTGGAGCTCCACTGTCCAGTTCCAAAGGCGACATTGGTTTATTATGATAATGTTAGTGCGATTTATCTCTCAGAAAATTCGGTTCAAAATCAACGCATTAAACATATTGAGTTGGATATTCACTTTGTTCACAAAAAGATTACTCGTTGACAAGTACATGTCTTATATATCAATCACGCTATCAGATCGTCGATATTTTTATCCAAGATTCACTGATTCTATTTGAAGATTTTCAGAATAGTCACAATATACACCAATCTCCCGTTTCGAATGCGAGAGTGATAGAATGTAATAGAATATTTAGTCATAATTATATATATTATGTATAATAGATGTATGTTTAGTCATAATTATATATATTATGTATATGATAGATGTATATTTAATCATTTATTAATATTATTCTAGCATATAATTATCCTAGTATTATGAATATATTTACTATCCAATGTTCAATTTAACTGACTCACGATTAATAAAACACACTTCTAGCAAAGACTACGAAATTTTAAAATGAGGTAACATAGATTAAAACTTTTATTTTCATATTTCTTTGTGAGAGTTTTTAAACTTCAAAATAAGAATTGTCTTTTGAAATTTAATAAGTTTATAAAAAAGAACTTTTTTGGTAACTGCTTTAGTTCAATGTTATTACATCAATTTAGTCCAAAAATTAACTGGGAACAGTTGGTGCACCTAAGTGAATATTTGTGTTGAGACTAGCTGTACATAACAGGCTCTATACAAGGGATAGGCTAGCAAAATGGGGTCTCAGTGTTGATCCACTATGCCCTTTATGCAGTCTAAGTAAATGAAAGTGCTAGCCATCTTTTCTTCCAATGTGAGGTAGCTACAGATGTGTGGGAAAGGCTGCTACAGTGGCAAGGCATAACCAGAAAATCAATGGCATGGAAGGATGAATTACAATGGGCAATAACACACTATAATGGGAGGAATGCAAAAGTAGGTGTATAGGATGGTGTTACGTTGCAGTGTATATGGGATCTGGAACAAAATTGCAAGAGTCTAAGGATTTTAATATTAGCCACAAAAATAACACGTCTTTTATAAGATTGTATTGAAGTAAGGATGTTATAGAAGTTGGTTGATTGCTAACACTTTCTTGTTGCTAATGCACATATATTATTTTGCATTCTTCGTGTATGCTATGCTAGATAAAACTTCTTTAGTTGGTCATTTGTATTTTTTTGGAATCGTAAATATAAGTATTGTTATACAATCATAAATAGTTTTAATAAATATCTTACAACCGTCTATTTTAATAATCGGATTTAAGTATAAAAATATGTTTTAAGTGCGGTAGTGCGATAGAATATGATAAAATAGTCACAATTGTATATATTGTGTATATGATAAATATATATTTAATCATTTATTAACATTATTCTAACCTATAATTATGATGAATACATCTACTATCATTTGGATTGAACATGTATGATTATAATTAATTTATTTATTGAGCAAGACATTAATTAGTTCAATTTGACTGACTCAAGATTAATAAAACGCACTTCTAGCAAAGACTACGAATTTTTAAAATGAGGTAACATAGCTTAAAAACTATTTTATTTTCATAGTTCTTTGTGAGAAAGTTTTTAAACTTCAAAATAAGAATTGTCTTTTGAAATTTAATAAGTTTATAAAAAAGAACTTTTTTGGTAACTGCTTTAGTTCAATGTTATTACATCAATTTAGTCCAAAAATTAACTGGGAACAGTTGGTGCACCTAAGTGAATATTTGTGTTGAGACTAGCTGTACATAACAGGCTCTATACAAGGGATAGGCTAGCAAAATGGGGTCTCAGTGTTGATCCACTATGCCCTTTATGCAGTCTAAGTAAATGAAAGTGCTAGCCATCTTTTCTTCCAATGTGAGGTAGCTACAGATGTGTGGGAAAGGCTGCTACAGTGGCAAGGCATAACCAGAAAATCAATGGCATGGAAGGATGAATTACAATGGGCAATAACACACTATAATGGGAGGAATGCAAAAGTAGGTGTATAGGATGGTGTTACGTTGCAGTGTATATGGGATCTGGAACAAAATTGCAAGAGTCTAAGGATTTTAATATTAGCCACAAAAATAACACGTCTTTTATAAGATTGTATTGAAGTAAAGATGTTATAGAAGTTGGTTGATTGCTAACACTTTCTTGTTGCTAATGCACATATATTATTTTGCATTCTTCGTGTATGCTATGCTAGATAAAACTTCTTTAGTTGGTCATTTGTATTTTTTTGGAATCGTAAATATAAGTATTGTTATACAATCATAAATAGTTTTAATAAATATCTTACAACCGTCTATTTTAATAATCGGATTTAAGTATAAAAATATGTTTTAAGTGCTTGGTAGTGCGATAGAATATGATAAAATAGTCACAATTGTATATATTGTGTATATGATAAATATATATTTAATCATTTATTAACATTATTCTAACCTATAATTATGATGAATACATCTACTATCATTTGGATTGAACATGTATGATTATAATTAATTTATTTATTGAGCAAGACATTAATTAGTTCAATTTGACTGACTCAAGATTAATAAAACGCACTTCTAGCAAAGACTACGAATTTTTAAAATGAGGTAACATAGCTTAAAAACTATTTTATTTTCATAGTTCTTTGTGAGAAAGTTTTTAAACTTCAAAATAAGAATTGTCTTTTGAAATTTAATAAGTTTATAAAAAATAACTTTTTTGGTAACTGCTTTAGTTCAATGTTATTACATCAATTTAGTCCAAAAATTAACTGTGAACAGTTGGTTTCCATGGCAGCGAACATTGAATTTCATTGCTCATTCTTCGTCCTCGGTAGGGAATTGGACTTGAAATCAATAACCTGAATCTGAAAATTGGAATAGCTATCACGTTTAGATATATATTTGAATTTCACATTAAAAATTTATGAAAGTTTTGTAGTATTTTGAAAACTGTAAAATTGTGAAGATTCGATTACTTAGAATTTCAGCTTCAAATAAAAAAAAAGGCGAGATCAAAGACACATTTACTGCTAGCAACGCCTTACAACAGCTAGTTAATCATTTTCTTATTTTGAATTAGTAAAACTTCAAAAATGATTTAATTGAACTTTATTAACTGATAATAAAAGTAATAGCGAAGCCTCAGACAGCCGAATTGACATCAATGTAAATGTTCAGACGGTAATTCCAAAATATTTAAAAATACCTCATTGGCTTCATTACTGAGTAAATAAAATTTGAAAAGAAAGAAAAATCTTTTATTTTTACAAAATGAATGTAATCGCACGAAACGGCTCGGTGAAGGAATAGAATGTCCATACACAGATTCCTATCAAAATGCGAAATGTTAATAAAAACTTGATATTGGTCCAATCATAGCATCGTCGGTCATTGCTTATTTTTGCTACCGTCGACGTGGCATCGGACCTTAGATGAGTAGAAAAATTAGAAACCTCAGAGACCCGTTACAAATCACACACACAACGGCGGAGAAGAATACCACAAAATCCCGACCATTGAACAGAGACGGGAAGAAACTGATCAACGGTGGATGGAAAATGAGAGTGGAAACTGGGCCACCGCTGCTGTTTAAAGTGTCATACGGCACTTCCTATTCCTGGGATGTCTTCCTCATTGGTGCAAAAGTCGATAAACAAGACAAATTTCATAAACCCTAGTTTGCTAAGCGAATGACTAATAGAACAAGCTGTGGATGAATGACATTGCAAAGGTTAATAGCAGTTTAAATAGGCATGTGTGAAACCCTAATTCTGATGCCAAAAACTTTGTTGTGTTTAATCCAATCTGCGTAGGTAGTCCGTGGGTTGGGCTGGACAATCTGGGCTACCATATTATATGCTCCATTTTAGCCAATACTAAAGACAAAGAAAAGCCCATGACATACAAAAGATTTTTTTTTGCACAAATCTAACTTTTAGCATTTAAAAATTAAAACTCGATGTATGTTACATATAATATCATTTGTCTTCCGTGTTGCCGCTTGCACTTTGGACTAAGGGTGGCCAGTGGGCCGGGGACGGCCCGACCCCGACCCGACCCCGTCCCGGTCCCGCCCCGACTCCGCTAAAAAAAAACGTTGGCGGGCCTCGAATTCGGGATGGGACAAATATGGCCGTTGCACCAACGGCCATTTTAGATTTTGGCCGTTGGCCAACGGCCATTTTAGGCCTCCCCCACTCCCCCTACCCCTTAATATTTATTTTTAACCCATAAGTTATTATATTACACTTTAACCCAATTTTTCAACTATAAATAACTCATTTTCTCTTCATCTTTCTCACAAATCTTCCTACAATCTCTCAATATATCTCTCTACAAGTCTACATTGTTTACTAAATATTCAATTTTATTTATTCATTTGGGAATTGGGAGTGAAGTTGGCAACTAGCTTGAGGATCTTCCATCGAGCAAAGTTTCAATTTTCAACCTCTCGATTACACGTCGACGTTACGTCGACGTTTGGTACATTCATTCCTTCATTAAATTATTATTGTATGTTTATTTTATTTAGCGCACTTAATTTTATTGTCTTTAATTATTTATTATCATAATTAAAATAGAATGATTAAAAGGTATGTTTAAGGGTAAGGGTAAGGGTGCTTCTTCTAGTAGGGGCAACCAGGACAAGGGTACTTCTTCTAGTCATCTTATTCCTACACAAGATGATTTTGTTGATACTCAATATTTTCCTACAATACCATTAGATTTAGACCAGGAGCTATTTTCTAGAACTCAAGAAGACTTTAATTTAGACGATGATCTAGATGATACACCCACTAATGTTGATGACAACACGCCCACTAGTGCACCTTCAACTGAAATACCTCATATTCCCCCTAGTATGAGACGAGGTCCAGCAAAACGACCATTAAAATCAGATGCATGGACATTTTTTGATAGGGACGTAGAGAATCAAGTAGCTATATGTAAAATTTGTAAAAATGTTTTAAAATTTAAAACTGAAAAAGGTCACGGTGGGACGGGGGGTTTAATTAGACACGTAGTAAGTGCTCATCCAGCTAGGTATGCCCAATACCAGGCTTCAAAACCGGGTGCGCAAACGCCCGCTCCATCGGGACAAGGTTCACATACTGATATTGTCCCGGACCAAGTACAAGGTCAAATTAATCCTATGACGGGGGGAATTGTAGGCTCAAAATACAATAAACATAGAGATAGGGAAGCAATATCAAAATTAGTTGCTGTGGAGGGTTTGCCTTTTTCATTTCCTTCATCTCCCGATTTTATTCATTACATTAGAGATATATATAATCCTGCTTTTAACGGTTTTCCTAGATCAACTGTTAAGAGAGATGTATTTAAATTCGCGCATGAATATCAACAATATTTACGTTTTTCATTATATCATTTTAATGGCAAAGTATCTATCACGTCTGATATAGGTCGTAGTACTAACGACCATGATTATTTAACTGTAACTTGTCATTGGATAGATTATAAATGGTCTATGCAAAAACGTATTTTAGCGTATATAATATATAGATAATAGGCACACTGGTACTTTTATTGCAGAAAATATTTATCAAGTGTGCGATTATTACGGAATAACCGATAAAATTATGACTATTACATTAGATAACGCTTCTTCTAACAATTACGCAATTACAATTTTAAAAAATAGTTTAACTCCATCTTTTCCAGATCATTTTCATATAAAATGCGCGCGCCATATATATAACTTAATTGTAAAGGATGGTCTATCACTTTTTGAAGACATTCTTAGTAAAATATAATTTGCTATAAACTTTATTTTTAAAAGTAATAAAGTACAACGTAGAAAAGAATATAAAAAAACTTGTCACGATTGTGGACTACCTTATAGAAAAATTCCACAAGAAGTATCCACTAGGTGAAATTCTTTATACGAGCAACTACTTGTTGCTTATGACTATAGAATACCTATAACTTTATTTTTTAACTCTCATAATAAAAATTCAGCTTATATGATTTTAGATAGTGATTGGGTAAAAATTTCCGAACTTATTGTATTTTTAGAGAAATTTTTTCAAGCAACAAAAGAATTTTCCGGTATATATTATCCTACTATTTCAACTATGTTGTTTTATATAACTCTAATATTTTTATTACTTAGTGAGTATATGGAAAAACCAAATTTATAAGGCGTTTATTAAAAATGTTTGTCAAAATAAAAAAATATTTTATTCCTATTCCCACTATTTATATTATTGGTTCTGTATTAAATCCTACTATTAAACTAGATGGTACTAAATCACTAATTGAAACTATTTACGATTGTATAGAAGTACTACCACCTCCAAGTCCCAAAAATCTAAATCACCCACCACCTATTGAACAAAGTCAAACTAAAGAAGAAGTGTTGTCTAGCGTAGAACACCAATGCAAAAAAATATATAGATTTTATCAACAAGAAAATGCTAGTAACTTACCGGCTTCCATACCATCTTCTTCATCTTCAACACAACATCACAAAAGACATGATGTTTCTGCGGCTAGTATTGAAAGCCTCAGAAATAGAATGTGCGGCCGTACCTCTACTACTAACCAAATTAGCGAGTTGGATATTTTTATTTTGCAGGGTTCTGTACCGTTTCAAGAAGTTATCAATGAAGATGGACATGAAGACTTATTTGAAATCGGAGGGAATGAGAAGACCTTTCCGACACTTTCATTGATGGCCCGAGATGTTTTGAATATTCAAGTGTCATCAACTGCGTCTGAAAGCGTTTTTTCTGCCGGCAGATATCAAATAGGAGACCACAGACACTCATTAGCCGGAGACAGCTTGGAAATTGCAGTATTATTCACAGATTGGATACGAGCGGAGCGGAGAAGGTGCGGTCAACCGGAGATCAACGAAGAAGAAGATGAAAACTACAATGAAATCTTAACCGAAGGTAGTGGAAGCGACGTGGATCAATTTGACCAACAAATACCAATTCCAACCGAAGAACCACAGGAAATCATCAAGCAATTAGAACAGGTTTTTTTGAGAATGTAATTATTTTAATTGCAATTTTATTATGTAATTTGCAACTTTTGGACAACACCACAAAGTTGCAATTTAGATTTTAAACAATTGTATTTGTAATTTTGTATTACAAAAAAATCATGTCTATTAAATAATATAAGAGGCACAAAAACAACCTTGTGATGTTTTTATTACACTATCTTGTTTTGTTTATTGAGTTTTTTTTATACATATGTTATTTTTTTTTAAAAAAAAAAAAACCCCGCCGGACCCCGCCCCGATACCGAAAGGATCGGGATCGGGACGGGACTGGAGCAAGTCCCGCCAGACCCGACCCCGCTGCAGACCCCAGACCCGACCCAGGCCCTTCTCCCGTCCTCCCCGCCCGACCCACTGGACCCGCTGCACTGGACGAGCCCGGCTGACCGACCTACTTTGGACTATGAAGAACATAACATGATTGTCTCATTTTGGTAAAAGTACACTAAGATACATATATTCCCCAATTAGTTTGACAGACGACCGTTAAAAAGTATAAAAAGACTTTCAAATATTATGATCTAAAACAAGCAAAAAATATTTGTGTGGATATAGATCATGTCGTTAAGCGTAAAGGGTAATCGTTTTTTGTGACAAATTTTTGGGGTTACTTTTTCCAATAAACGTTGGTTACATTTCTTTTTGTTATTTGTACCAGTAATCGATTTGTGGATGAGTGCTCTGAGTAGTCGGTCTAGCCCTGAACTTGCGTGCCTATGACTTCATTTATCAGGAAATTCACTTAGCGGAAGATCCTAAATTTGAGACTTACTAGACCAAAAATACCAAGAGAGCTCTCGAAATTTTATCTCATAAATCTGGATCACAAGTGTTGTCTGAGTGTGTCGACAACATTATGTCCAACATTACAATTGTTGTTTAGATTCTAGATTTATTTTGTATGGAGCGATTGTAATGAGAGGTTGTCTATGTCTACTTAGTTAGATTTTTCAGGCAGAAATCATATGCGATTTCAACTTTTAATTACTTTCCATTTTATCTTGTAAATCTATAAAGAAATAAATTTATAATTTTGTATATAATATATATATACAATACAATTAGTTATTCGCCATCATAAGTTATATAATATATATAATTTATGAAAATTTTAAGCCTTTGTGTTCTTTAAATTTCGCTGCATTTACTCTTTAAAGTTACTGTTTTACTAAGTGTTGTTACTGGTGTCGGACGACATAATTGACGACATTCGAAGACAGAATTGACATTCGATTTATTTCATCTCTTGTTTTGTTTTTACTTTCCGTAGCATTTGACACCTTCAAGTAGTATCAGAGCCGACACTTAACACAATAAGTGATTGGTCATGTTGTCATAAGTTATGGATCCGGCAAATCCAACTATTGGTTGCTTTCATATATTAGATGTATCAAATTATGCCTATTGGTAGATTCGCCTACGTTCTCATATCAAATCAATTGATATTAGGGCATGAAGATCTATAACCAATGGGTATGTTGTTCTAATGTTTATGTTGATAAGATAGTCAGGTTGTTTTATGCTAATTTGAGTTCTTCTATAGAGGATAACTCCTCGAATAAATTTGAGAATGTATATCTATATAACAAAGTATGTTTTTCACACATGCTGTTATAAATCAATGTATGAGATTAAATATTGAGGAAAATGTTAGAGAAGCAGACCCTGCAATGGACAATAGAGATGAAGTAATTGAGTACCTCACAGGAGGTATAATGCATAAGTGGATCTCTAGATGTCTAGCCTCTAAATTAACAGCCTTGTTTGTCACCCTTCACAAAATTGCTATACACAATTGGCTTCCTTCAATGAATGAGTCAATTGTAACTATAGAACAAGTACCCCTAATGTATAAAATTGGAAAAGATTTGAGAGTTGATCTGGGCAAAAGATCTTCCATCAAGTTGTCAACTTGGCACAAAAAGAATCAACCTCAATCATCTCTTATACCTTTATGATATACAAAGTTTTAACTACCCAAGGTCTTAAGCCTAAAAGAGATGACACATTAGGGAAGACTCCTAAACTGTACACTATAAATAAAGCAGTTTCGAAGAGTAGAGACAGAGCCATCAATCTACCTTGGAAAATAGAAAAAAATAGTGCAGATGTTGACAAGAATGTCACCAACATTCTTGACATGACATTCTTGTCAACACCGGTCTAAGACAGTCTCCATTGTCTATTGAATGGCTTGTGAATCAAATTGTAAATATCAACCAATAAATCACTGAGTTTGATGTTGTGGGGAATGCTCTGATTCAAGCCAGAGAACATTTCATGTCGATGCTTTCTTCACAAAAAGGGGAAGAAAATGATGCTGGCCGAGGAAGCGAGAGGAAGTCTTTGATCACGAGGGGAGCCGAGGAAGAAGGCTAGAGGTTACGTGCGCGCAGAAGCGATTATGCGAGGAGTAGAAAATTTATTCTTTGTTGTATGATGAGTTAGGAGGAGCTGTTGCTACTAGTTGATACTGTATGAATGTCGTGAATGTTGCTCAATCTGAGCAATTAACTGTTCGACGGGATGGATATTGATTTATGTGGACAATGGAATATTTTTTTATGGTCTGTCTATAAATCTATATAATTGGATGATATGTATATATGCGCTAACATCTTTCTTCTTTTCTAATCCTATGAATTGGTACATGCATGATTACTTGAAAGCCATCGCAGGTTAATGGGGAGCATAACATTGATATTATTGATCACAAATGTTGGACAACATTTGTCTCAATATCCTAAGTCAGTTTAGGTTTGTAATGAGTTTTGTGAAGAAAGGCAAAAATGGGGAGATTGTTAATGTTGCATTTGGTGTTGTGACATTTGTACCAACATATATCTTTGAGTATTGATATGTATGTGTAAATATGTTGGGACAAATGTTACGCAACATTCAGACTAACATTTTTTTAGAACAATTTTGTCTTACTTCACAGTAAGCAGTAATATTTTACCATAAGGTAAAAATGACTTAGGCGTGGTGAATTGGAGCTGTGTAAAATGTGGGAGAAAGAGTCAAAGCTCGGGAAAGAAGTCGAGTAAGGAACAAGTCAAATGGAACTCTCTACTATAAATAGAGACACCACAACAGTGAATCGATTATCCAGAATCAAATTGCAAAATCCAAGAGAGCTCTCGGGATTTCATCTCAAAAATCTGGATCACAAGTGTTGCCTGAGTGTGTCGACAACATTCTGTCCAACATTACAATTGCTGTTTAGATTCTAGATTTGTTTTGTATGGAGCGATTGTAATGAGAGGTTGTCCATGTCTACTTAGTTAGATTTTTCAGGCAGAAGTCATCTGCGACTTCAACTTTTAATTACTTTCCATTTTATCTTGTAAATCTATAAAGAAAGAAATTTGTAATTTTGTATATAATATATATATATAAAATACAATTGGTCATTGACCATAATAAGTTATATAATATATAACTTATGAAAATTTTAAACCTTTGTGTTTTTTAAATTCCGCTGCATTTACTCTTTAAAGTAATTGTTTTGCTAAGTGTTGTTACTGGTGTCGGACGACATAATCGACGACATTCGAAAATAGAATTGACATTCAATTTATTTATTTCTTGTTTTGTTTTTACTTTTCCTAGCATTTGACACCCTTTAATAACAAAAATCTGCAGATCCAATGTCATTAGCAGTCATAATCTAATCCTATCTGTCAGGTAACCTAATTATAGACCAAAATATTCAAGAAAATAATGGAAACTAGTTTGAACAAATTTTATCGATCCATTATGAGGTGGGCCTTTGACAAAGTTCACTTTTTTTTTTTTTGCAGAGTTCACATTAATCATCCTTGTTGGAACATAACTTGATGTTCCTAAGAGAAAAGGAAGGGTTCGAAAATTGAACATTACACTTATAAAATGGAAAGACTAGTGATTAATTAGTAACGTAATCACCCAAAATCAGATGAGAATATGGATGGTAAATGGCGTTTTGGGCTGGAATTTCAACAGGTCAAAATGTACTGCATCAATAAATCATTGCACAATAATTTATATACCCAATTTTTACCAAATGTTAACATTTTCTTTTTCTTTCTTATAAGTTGTTTAAAATCAATAAAACCATTTTCTTTCTTCTTTATTATAGTTCCTTAAAGTCTATACACGATAGATAGAACTATGACATATTTACTACGTGTCTAATTAAACCCCCGTCCCACCGTGATCTTTTTCAGTTTTAAATTTTAAAATATTTTTACAAATTTTACATATAGCTACTTGATTCTCTACGTCCCTATCAAAAAATGTCCATGCATCTGATTTTAATGGTCGTTTTGCTGGACCTCGTCTCATACTAGGGGGAATAGGAGATATTTCAGTTGAAGGTGCACTAGTGGGCGTGTTGTCATCAACATTAGTGGGTGTATCATCTAGATCATCGTCTAAATTAAAGTCTTATTGAGTTCCAGAAAATAGCTCCTGGTCTAAATCTAATGGTATTGTAGGAAAATATTGAGTATCAACAAAATCATCATGTGTAGGAATAAAATGACTAGAAGAAGTACTTGCTTACAGTTGCCTACTAGAAGAAGCACCCTTACCCTTAAACATACCTTTTAATCATTCTATTTTAATTATGATAATAAATAATTAAAGACAATAAAATTAAGTGCGCTAAATAAAATAAACATATAATAATAATTTAATGAAGGAATGAATGTACCAAACGCCGACGTAACGTCGACGTGTAATCGAGAGGTTGAAAATTGAAACTTTGCTCGATGGAAGATCCTCAAGCTAGTTGTCAACTTCACTCCCAATTCCCAAATGAATAAATAAAATTGAATATTTAGTAAACAATGTAGACATGTAGAGAGATATATTGAGAGATTGTAGAAAGATTTGTGAGAAAGATGAAGAGAAAATGAGTTATTTATAGTTGAAAAATTGGGTTAAAGTGTAAATATAATAACTTATGGGTTAAAAATAAATATTAAGGGGTAGGGGGAGGGGGGGAGGCCTAAAATGACCGTTGGCCAACGGCCAAAATCTAAAATGGCCGTTGGTGCAACGGCCATATTTGCAAAGGGGGTACCAAGGGCGGGGTCGGGGTCGGGGTCGGGACGGGATCGGGTCGGGCGGGCCTGGGCGGGCTCGGGTCTCGCGGGACGAGACATTGTCCCGTCCCGAATTCGAGGCCCGCCAACGTTTTTTTTTAGCGGAGTCGGGGCGGGACCGGGACGGGGTCGGGTCGGGGTCGGGCCGTCCCCGGCCCACTGGCCACCCTTAGTCCAAAGTGCAAGCGGCAACACGGAAGACAAATGATATTATATGTAACATACATCGAGTTTTAATTTTTAAATGCTAAAAGTTAGATTTGTGCAAAAAAAAATCTTTTGTATGTCATGGGCTTTTCTTTGTCTTTAGTATTGGCTAAAATGGAGCATATAATATGGTAGCCCAGATTGTCCAGCCCAACCCACGGACTACCTACGCAGATTGGATTAAACACAACAAAGTTTTTGGCATCAGAATTAGGGTTTCACACATGCCTATTTAAACTGCTATTAACCTTTGCAATGTCATTCATCCACAGCTTGTTCTATTAGTCATTCGCTTAGCAAACTAGGGTTTATGAAATTTGTCTTGTTTATCGACTTTTGCACCAATGAGGAAGACATCCCAGGAATAGGAAGTGCCGTATGACACTTTAAACAGCAGCGGTGGCCCAGTTTCCACTCTCATTTTCCATCCACCGTTGATCAGTTTCTTCCCGTCTCTGTTCAATGGTCGGGATTTTGTGGTATTCTTCTCCGCCGTTGTGTGTGTGATTTGTAACGGGTCTCTGAGGTTTCTAATTTTTCTACTCATCTAAGGTCCGATGCCACGTCGACGGTAGCAAAAATAAGCAATGACCGACGATGCTATGATTGGACCAATATCAAGTTTTTATTAACATTTCGCATTTTGATAGGAATCTGTGTATGGACATTCTATTCCTTCACCGAGCCGTTTCGTGCGATTACATTCATTTTTGTTAAAATAAAAGATTTTTCTTTCTTTTCAAATTTTATTTACTCAGTAATGAAGCCAATGAGGTATTTTTAAATATTTTGGAATTACCGTCTGAACATTTACATTGATGTCAATTCGGCTGTCTGAGGCTTCGCTATTACTTTTATTATCAGTTAATAAAGTTCAATTAAATCATTTTTGAAGTTTTACTAATTCAAAATAAGAAAATGATTAACTAGCTGTTGTAAGGCGTTGCTAGCAGTAAATGTGTCTTTGATCTCGCCTTTTTTTTTATTTGAAGCTGAAATTCTAAGTAATCGAATCTTCACAATTTTACAGTTTTCAAAATACTACAAAACTTTCATAAATTTTTAATGTGAAATTCAAATATATATCTAAACGTGATAGCTATTCCAATTTTCAGATTCAGGTTATTGATTTCAAGTCCAATTCCCTACCGAGGACGAAGAATGAGCAATGAAATTCAATGTTCGCTGCCATGGAAACCAACTGTTCACAGTTAATTTTTGGACTAAATTGATGTAATAACATTGAACTAAAGCAGTTACCAAAAAAGTTATTTTTTATAAACTTATTAAATTTCAAAAGACAATTCTTATTTTGAAGTTTAAAAACTTTCTCACAAAGAACTATGAAAATAAAATAGTTTTTAAGCTATGTTACCTCATTTTAAAAATTCGTAGTCTTTGCTAGAAGTGCGTTTTATTAATCTTGAGTCAGTCAAATTGAACTAATTAATGTCTTGCTCAATAAATAAATTAATTATAATCATACATGTTCAATCCAAATGATAGTAGATGTATTCATCATAATTATAGGTTAGAATAATGTTAATAAATGATTAAATATATATTTATCATATACACAATATATACAATTGTGACTATTTTATCATATTCTATCGCACTACCGCACTTAAAACATATTTTTATACTTAAATCCGATTATTAAAATAGAGCGGTTGTAAGATATTTATTAAAACTATTTATGATTGTATAACAATACTTATATTTACGATTCCAAAAAAATACAAATGACCAACTAAAGAAGTTTTATCTAGCATAGCATACACGAAGAATGCAAAATAATATATGTGCATTAGCAACAAGAAAGTGTTAGCAATCAACCAACTTCTATAACATCTTTACTTCAATACAATCTTATAAAAGACGTGTTATTTTTGTGGCTAATATTAAAATCCTTAGACTCTTGCAATTTTGTTCCAGATCCCATATACACTGCAACG
This sequence comes from Anisodus acutangulus, assembly GCA_029783415.1. Taxonomy (NCBI): domain Eukaryota; kingdom Viridiplantae; phylum Streptophyta; class Magnoliopsida; order Solanales; family Solanaceae; genus Anisodus; species Anisodus acutangulus. The sequence continues at coordinate 56,899,547 of CM056491.1, forward strand.
TAACACCATCCTATACACCTACTTTTGCATTCCTCCCATTATAGTGTGTTATTGCCCATTGTAATTCATCCTTCCATGCCATTGATTTTCTGGTTATGCCTTGCCACTGTAGCAGCCTTTCCCACACATCTGTAGCTACCTCACATTGGAAGAAAAGATGGCTAGCACTTTCATTTACTTAGACTGCATAAAGGGCATAGTGGATCAACACTGAGACCCCATTTTGCTAGCCTATCCCTTGTATAGAGCCTGTTATGTACAGCTAGTCTCAACACAAATATTCACTTAGGTGCACCAACTGTTCCCAGTTAATTTTTGGACTAAATTGATGTAATAACATTGAACTAAAGCAGTTACCAAAAAAGTTCTTTTTTATAAACTTATTAAATTTCAAAAGACAATTCTTATTTTGAAGTTTAAAAACTCTCACAAAGAAATATGAAAATAAAAGTTTTAATCTATGTTACCTCATTTTAAAATTTCGTAGTCTTTGCTAGAAGTGTGTTTTATTAATCGTGAGTCAGTTAAATTGAACATTGGATAGTAAATATATTCATAATACTAGGATAATTATATGCTAGAATAATATTAATAAATGATTAAATATACATCTATCATATACATAATATATATAATTATGACTAAACATACATCTATTATACATAATATATATAATTATGACTAAATATTCTATTATATTCTATCACTCTCGCATTCGAAACGGGAGATTGGTGTATATTGTGACTATTCTGAAAATCTTCAACTAGAATCAGTGAATCTTGGATAAAAATATCGACGATCTGATAGTGTGATGGATATAATAGTCCAGCGTCCTCAGAGTGTTCTTGGGGCAACCCGTTCGAACCAAAGAGGCACGCACCAACGGGTAACCCTTAAATCCTGAACTGATTAGATACGCTCTCCTTACGTATTTTACTACCTATATCTACTAGGCAAGCCTTAGGATTTCGGTAGGCAAATATATATAGGATTGCGATCGGTTCCTTATTTTGGTGAATGCTTGTTTAGCTTAGAAACAATTGTATAACTAATACAAGCCTTATAATTTGACACCGGGCCTGTCCGGTTTACGGTTACTTCCTTTAAATACGGTGCATACTTGGTTACCTAGATATTATTGTATAATTAACGAAAGCCTTGTAATTTGACACCGGGCCTGTCCGACTATATATACTGCGAATTTTCATTATATAATTGTATAAGTTCGCACAATTTGTATTCAACCGGGCCTGTCCGGATTCAGTCTCAGCCTAATTATACTTTGTAACTAGGTCATGGGGAAAAGGAAAAAGAAGAAAGAGGTTTTCAAGTCACTAAACATACGTATGGGCCAGGTACATATTAGGATTGAAATTAACGACCCCATTGTCTTCCCTCCAATTGCCTCCGGACCACCTACACAAGGGCCCGCGGGCAATGGTTTTCAAGCGGGGGGAGACATAGCGGGGGAAAAGATTTTATCCACCAAGGAGGGAGACTCGGACTTCACTCCCTCCTCAGTCACACTTGGCTCAAAAGATACTGATTCGGCCTCAAGCAGTACTAACTGTGATGCGGTCAAGGTAGAAGATACGATAAAGGAAAACCAAGTTGCAGGCGTGAGCCAAAACAAGAAGGCTTACGCGTCAGTGGTTAGAGGCAACAAAAACGTCTCCATTTTGTTAAAGAAAGTTGTCATGATGGGCCGGTGGAACTAGCTAGAGCCGACATCGATGACCTCACCGACACATGGGGTTATCTATTGATTGGCTACTTTGCGGGGACATTCCCGGGGAACATAGCTCTTATAAGGCTATGTAGATCATGGGGAGTCACATACAAGTTCACCGTCCATGCTTCAGGTTGGATCGTATTTAAATTCAACAATGAGGCAGACAAGGAAAAGGTTATGGCCAATGGGCCACATTTTGTTTACAGCACTCCCCTACTGTTAAAGGACATTCCACATTGTTTCACTTTTGACAGGCAGGAGATATGTACAGTACCTATTTGGGTACGACTACCGTCCCTACCACTGGAACTCTGGAATGAAACGGCTTTAAGTCGTATCCTTTCGCGAATTGGGAGGCCAATTGGGACCGATAAGCTCATAAAAGAAAAAGGCCAAACTTCCTATGCTCGTGCCCTAGTGGAGATTGACCTCTCAAAGGAGGTAGTTCATTCTGTTGAATTAAAGCTTTGGGACAATACCCACATAGACCAAAAACTTGTTTATGAGAAGAGGCCAGGTTATTGTAATGAGTGCAAACAGATCGGGCACTACACGGATGGGTGCGAAAAGCACAAGGCCGAAATTAAGAGACGCATGCAGGGGAAAGGTGTGGTCCACACCCCCAAAGCCGCGGCAAAAGGGGTGCACACCTATCTTGACAAAGATCTAAAGGCACACGGCCAAGATAATGCCACTACTATGGCCGTGGGGGAGGAAAATGCTAAAATTGGTGGCCAGCCTTCGGGGGTGCAAACCGAGGCTGGCAAGGGTTGGAAGGAAATTCAGAAAAATGATGGGCAACGTGCGGGTAAGGCCCCGACTGTTGTCTCGACTAAAGTAAGAGAGAAAGCGCCTAAGGGTGTGGAATCCGATGGCCAGCCTTCTGGAGCACAAACCGAGGCTGGCAAAGGTAGGACCTCAGGCGAGATTACGGATGGCCAGCCATCTGGGGTACAAACCGGGGCTGGCAAGGGTCAGACTGAAGTTCAAAAAAAAGAGGGGAAACGCGAGGGAAAGGCCCTGGCTGTTGTCTTGACTAGTGCAGGTGAGGAGGCAACCAAAGGGGTGGAACCTGGTGGCCAACCTACCGGGGCACAAACCGAGGCTGGCAAAGGTAGGATTTCGGGCGAGGTCATGGATGGCCAGCCTTCGGGGACACAAACCGAGGCTGGTAAAGGTGGGATTAATGAAGACACGGCTAAGGGGCAGATCTTTACCCCTCAAACAGTAAGATCTAACAGCCCGGCAGTTAAGCACCCAGCCACATTCAGTAAGCTTGTGGCCATGCAGGACAATATTGTGGCGCAATGCGATATTGACCGGAAGGCCAAAACCTCAATAGAAATTGCAATGGCACAAGGCGGGAGGATAGAGGGGAGCGCAACTGGAGGCCAGCCTCCGGGTTCACAGACCGAGGCTGGTAAAGGTCGGACTAACTTAGTTGCCCAACCTGTCGACCCTTCGGTCAAGGGTGGGAACCATGACCGGGGGGGAAAGTGTACTAAGGCGGACGATGGATTCACGGAGGTGAAGAAGAAGGGGAAGCCGAAAGGTAACCCCGGGAGTCAAGGCCTATCCTTCCCCCTAAGCAGAATGACGACCCTATCTTCCAAAAAGAAGGGTCTAAGCAGCGATTCCCAATCTACCGCAAATACTGAAGATAGCAAGAAGGGGACCCCCCCTTCCGTTATCCAGATGATTATCGCTTTTTGGAATATAAGGGGGCTGCACAAGTCCTCAAAGCAGAAGGAGATCAGCTCCATTGTGCATAGGGAGAACATAGATGTATTTGGCATTCTGGAATCAAAACTAAACCACACATCTCTTCAACGTTTTTGGGCTACCAAATTCAGGAATTGGAATGTGTTGGACAACTTTGGACATCATCCGGCAGGAAGAATCTTCATCATTTATAACCCTGCTAAGGTCAATCTCCAAGTTCAGAATATCAACCCGCAAGTTATCCACTGCAACATTACTTGTTTGGTCTCTTCAAGAAAGTTCTATGTCACATTCGTCTACGGGTTCCACTCTACGGTAGCTCGATGGGGTCTGTGGGACAATCTAAGAGACTACGGGTCCTCTATCTCACAGCCGTGGATCGTCCTTAGGGATTTCAACACGGTGATGAGGGAAGAAGAGAGATACAACATGGCTGTCGCGACTTGGGTCTTACAGATATGAACTCTACTGGTTGTGAGTTCACATTCCGTCGGGATAACAAATTTAGCAAGCTTGACAGGACCCTCATGAATGGGATTTGGATGCAAGCCGGATGGTATGGCAATGCACATTTCCGTCGGTCCGGAACTTTCTCGGACCATACGCCGTGCATTGTCTCTATCTTGGATCCCCCGAAGCCGAAAAATAAGCCGTTTAAATTTTTGAATATGTGGACTGCGCATGAGAAGTTTGGAAGTATTATAGCGGATATTTGGGATAGGGACATTCCGGGCACTGCCCAATTCACTTTGTGTCGTCGTCTGCATAGCCTCAAAAGGCCCTTGAGGAACCTCAATGCAAAGGATTTCTCCCATATCTCCATGCGAGTCAAGAGAGCTAAAGAGGATCTAGACATAGCGCAGAAGGATGCCTTGGATAACCCACACTTGGATCATCTACATGTGCGGGTTACGGAGCTCAGACACAGCTCTAATGCCCTTATAGAAGCAGAAATGAGTTATCTTCGACAACTTGCCAAATGTGAGCACCTTAAACTTAGTGACAGGTGCACCAAGTTCTTTCACGCCATGGTCAAGAGCAACTCAAAGAGAAACTTTATTGCCGCAACGGAGAAGAGGGATGGCTCACTCACGACCTCTATTGACCAAGTCGCTGAGGAATTCATTCACCATTATAAAGGACTCCTCGGCACTAGGGAAGATTGTGAGCCTATTGATGTTGGGGTCATTGCTAGGGCAAGTGCCTCTCGGCGGAACAAGGGGAAGACCTTATTCGTAATATCACGGACGCAGAGATTAAAGGGGTGCTATTCGGAATTGGTGAAGACAAAGCACCAGGTCCGGATGGCTTTTCCTCGGGTTTCTTCAAGAAGGCTTGGAATATTGTGGGTAAGGATTTTTGTGATGCGGTAAAAGAATTCTTTCAATCTGGCGAGCTACTAAAGCAGGTCAACCACACCACTATAGCCCTTGTCCCGAAAGCTTCACACTGCCCAACAGTGGGGGACTTCAGGCCTATCTCATGCTGCAATATTATGTACAAGGTTATCACCAAGATAATAGCATCAAGATTAGAATCGGTGCTTCCAGCTATTATAGACCCGGCACAATCAGCGTTTGTACAAGGGAGGAGTATGTCTGATAACATACACCTCGCTCAAGAGCTTCTCAGGAGTTACAACCACAAGAGAATTTCAAGCAGATGTATGCTAAAGGTGGACCTCCGGAAGGCGTTTGATTCGATGAATTGGGAGTTTCTCACGGCAGTCTTGATTAGTTTGAACTTCCCGGATAAGTTGGTAGCTTGGATCATGGAGTGTGTTTCCACGGCATCTTACTCCATTTCTATCAATGGGAGTTTATACAGACATTTCAAGGGCCGTAAAGGATTAAGGTAGGGGGACCCTCTATCCCCTACCCTGTTTGTTATATGCCTTGAATACCTTTCGAGATTGCTTAAAAAGAACACTAGGCGGGAGACCTTCAATTTCCATCCGAAATGTGGGAACCTGAGGATCACACACCTGGCCTTCGCGGATGATCTCCTTCTCATGTCAAGGGGAGACGCCAGTTCTGTTGAGATACTCGTGAAATGTTTGAGGGATTTCCAGAGTTGCTCGGGCCTAAACTCCAATGCGCTTAAATCTAGCATCTACATGGCGGGTGTTGAGGATCATATCTCTGAGGATATCAGACGGATCACCAATTTTGATACAGGGACCATGCCTTTCCGCTACCTTGACATCCCTCTTGCGGCGGAAAAGCTGAAATTGGTGCACTATGACCCGTTTTTGAGCAAACTTTCGGGTTACACATCGGCTTGGATGGGCACTACACTTTCTTATGCGGGTCGTCTTGAGCTTATCAAATCGGTCCTTCAAGGGGTCGAGTGCTTTTGGCTCTCTATACTACCCGTACCAGGCATGGTCTGCGAGAAGGTAACGGGCCTCTGTCGATCCTTTCTTTGGCGATCCAAGCACCCTCTAGTGGCTTGGAAGGACTGAGCTAAACCCAAAGCCGAAGGAGGACTTGGTATTAGAGATCTCAAGTCTTGGAATCTTTCTCTTCTCTCCAAGTGCTTATGGAATATCCACCAGAAGAAAGACTCCCTCTGGATCAGGTGGATCAACCACAAATACCTGAGTAGCACGGATAATATCTGTACATGGAAGACTAGGAAAGAAGACTCTCCCTTGATCAAGAGGTTGCTGGACATCCGTGACATCATTCTCTCCAGGGAAGGCTCGCATGAGTTCGCATTCACGGCTATGGCAAGGTGGCATGCGGACAGCCCTTGTGGCACGTTTAGTGCCTATGAATATTTCAGGCAGAAAGGCCAACCAGTACTATGGGCAAATGACGTTTGGAATGCTTGCATTATCCCCAAGCAATCTTTCATCTTATGGCTATGTGCTAGGAAAAGACTTCGCACCAAGGACAGATTGCCCTACATGGACATTGACAGACTATGCCCACTTTGTGGACATACCGACGAGTCACTGGTACATCTCTTTTTTACTTGCCCGGTAAGTAGATACATATGGACGAGTATAAGGAGGTGGCTCGGGATGACTAGGGCCATGACTACAATTGACAGTGCGTTAAAGTACATCAAGAAGGAAGGACGTGGTAGGGGATGGCAAGCAAAGGCCAAGCGCGTAGCGCTTGCCACTTCGGTTTATCACATCTGGAATGAACGTAATAAGATTATGTTCGATGGGTCTAGACTAGATAGGGAGGCTCTCATTTTCAAAATCAAGACTAGTATCTACAAAATCTTATTTGCTCTTTTCCCGTTATTCTTGGACAATTTTGTATCTTTAGCTGGTGGTTAGCTAACACTGGCTAGGATTAAAACCTCTAGACTACCCGGATTGTGGGACTAGCTAGAGTCTCCCGACCACCCGGGGTGTGGGATCGGCGGGAGTATGTTACGCTTTGTATCCCGTCATGGCCCGGATTGTGGGTTGCACGGGAATACCAGTGTCTAGTCTAGGTACTGCAGTGACAAAGATCACCCAAAGAAAGATACGTGACGAGGGTGGGGTTTTACCCATGACCGAATATGTACTCTTCCCTTGACCGTGGGTTTATCCCGATAGGGTTTACCACGGCAAGGGTTTAAGGAGGCCCACGGCTGCAACCCTGTGCCTTGGCATAAGGGACTGTCATCGGATTTAGGGCTGGGGTCTTTACCCCTACATATCTTATCACTTTTGGTGCTCTTGACTACCCGATATGTGGGACTAGCTGGAGCTTATGCTGTTGACGAGCCGAATCTAGAGTTGATCTGCCTGGCAGGGACGCCCTAGATTTACATCGTCACTAGGGTTGTGGGTACGCTCACAAACATTGTACATTTGATATTTTTATACACATTTATCTTTCATCAATAAAAAAAAAAGTGTGCATTGAAACCATCACATTCTGGTGCTTTTTGGACATCTATCCCTATTAGAACCTCTGTGATTTCTTCCTTTATTAATCTTGTACTCTTCCTCCATGATTTCCTCCTTAATGACAAGCAATGCAGAGGCAGATGATCCCAATAACCTTTATAGAAGCTTATAACCTCATCTTGTATCTCCTACTAATTGTGTGCCACTGCCCCAGTTAGGGTGTTCAAATTCCTTATATGGTTCTGAGCTACTCTCCCTTTCATACATGCATATAAATAAGCATTATTTGAGTTACCCAATTGCAATCATTTCACTCTAGACTTCTGCTTTAGTATACTCTCTTCAATTGTGGCACATTTCTCAAGTTACAGTCTTAATTCTCTCTCATCCTCAAATAAATTTGCTGAACTTGTTGGTTGTCTCAAATAAATAAGCTAGCCATATCCTTCCTTTACCATTACTATCATAATTCCAACATATGTCCCAAGTTGGGAACACCTTCCTCTTTATTCTTTTAGCAGGCTGCTCTTGTACTCTATGCTCTATAGTAGCTATCATCCCTATATTATTCTTCCTCAACAACTTTATTATCTCAGTATGCTTATATAATGAGCCTCTCCTAGTTCAACTAAGGAGGTAGTTCATGAGCTTCTCCTTCAACTATATAAAGACCTCTTGTCACCATTGTTGAGCTACACACTTTACACTTAAAGAAAAACAGAAACGAATTCATCTTCCTACAATCTTCCAAACATCATTTCATTACTCAAAATTCTTCACGGTAGCATTTGAGTTTCTTTTGCTCAATTGTTCATTTGATGTTTTATCTTGGGAGACAATTTCCAGGACATAGAAATGATACATACGGGACAATATTGTCTTAAAGACAGAGTGCAAACATTCGACTCAACATACCACAAACAATTTCAATTTGTTGAATTGTAATTTCAGTTTGTTGTTGAATTGTAATTTCAGTTCTTGTATTACTTAGCAGTTATTTGTAATTTCCGTTTCCTGCACCTGTGTAACCAACAACTTACATCATATGTATATATATGTTAACCAAAGTGAGAAAGAAAATTGGACAAATGAGGCACGTATTCAAGTCTTGCAAATGAAAAAAATTATTAATAATGAGCACTTCGCGTTTTGATGAATTTTACGTGGCGTAATCCATATTAGTTAGAGACTCCAAATCTATTATCAAACATTGAATAAGAAACAAAAAATAAATTTTAAACATGAGAGAATAATCCATGTGATTATTACTTGTATGAAATGGTAATCCAAAATTTAAAACGAAAACTTAGAAGAGCTTTATTTTTCACAAAATTACTTGCAGCCTTGTGATTTTAGAAGAAAGAAAAGCATTTAAGTTATATTAGATTTACAATGGTACATATATAGCACCATTAAAGATAAGGTGGGCCGGATGAGATTCCACTTTATAAGAGATTTAAAATTTGAGTCTTGAAAATAAAAAAATTCTTGATAAAAATGCTTTCTCCTTAAGAATAATACGCGATGCAAATTTAAATTAAAATCGGTAAAGTAAATAGTGAATACCAAATAATTATATACTTTCTCTGTCAATTTTTACTTGTCCAATATACTAAAAAAGGATGTCCACTTTTACTTGTCTAATTTAAAAAATCAAGATATAATTTATTATTTCATACCTATTTTACCCTTATTATTAATTATTGGATTGAAAACTTTAAGAAATTGTTAGTGACTACACGACTTTTAAATTATGCTTGATTGATTTCAATTGTTTAGAGGTTTGTAATAATTAGAGATGATATATTAAAATTATCGGAGAAATATAGGGGAATCAAATGATCAAATAAGAAAATTAACTTAAATAGTCGGTCTATCAAATATCTTAAACTAAAAATAACAGATAAATGTATTATCTATTTATAATTTATATATATAAATAGTCGAAACTCAAATGCATAATAAATTGGATTACTCGCGTAAAGAACCCTGGAATATGGACAGCACATCTCCTTCATGCACACGAACCACATCGATGCTGTGCATTCCCTTATGCTCACGTACCCCCCCTCCCCCCATCCCCCATATTAATCTCAGCAATATCTATTTCTGGAAATTTGCTTCGGTACTCACTCAAGTCTCCAATTGTTTTTCTTAATGTTTTTTTTTTTTTGACGAAGGAATCCGCAGCCGCTACTCTTTTGAGTGCGCACAGGGTAAACTCCGGACTGACGCAATAGCCTGCAAACCACGTCAGCCGATTAAGCACACTTGGCAAGCCATGTGTGACAGGCTCAACCAAGAAAGTTTATGCAGGGGATCGAACTCGTGACCTTGCGGTCCCGCGTTCTACTGCTACATCAACTTGGCTACCCTTGCGGGTATTGTTTTTCTTAATGTTGATAATATTATCATGTTTTTCCCCAGCATAATAGATACTCCCTTTCTTAAAATATTTATCATTTTTTTTATTTACATATTTCTTAAAAAATATTAATTTAATAAAGTATTTAATTTATTTTATTTTTATTTATATCTAAGTTATACTTTTTCGAGCGCAGACCAAATTTCGAAAAAAGTAGTTATTACTTGTTACTGTACTTCCATTCCATCATCCTCCGCCGCCGATTTGGTTAAAAAAAGCAACTACCTCATTTAAGAACCACGAGGTACTTGTCGGCGTTCCCTGTAGATCCTTAAATACTTCGATGGCATACGCAAAATTAGAATATATTTGGAAGATTCTTCTTTCCTCGTTTTCGGGCTGTACAAAGCAATCCAGAGCGTAACTAAGTTCATTTTTGAATAGATGTATTAGCAAGTGTATCATATTTATATTTATTATATTTAATATTTTATAATTATGATAGAATCTTTTTGTATAATAATTTTATATTATACATTTATATATATTTTATATTAATAAAAAAAAATCTCAGAAAAATTAATATAATCTAACATAATATTAAAAATCTAAATCCTATTTTCGGACAACCTCTTTTCTTTTCTGGGAGCTGGGTCCACGCAGACAGAGAAGACATCACAGTCCTGTCTTTTCCCAGCAGCATTATCTTTTCCTAAGACTTTTCTTCACCAGTTTTTTTTCTTATGTTTTTTTTGTTTCTGCTTACCTGCTGTCCCACTGCCCGAGAAAGACCACATATTGAATGCTTTTTCTGCTTTCTCTTTTTTCCTTATCCGAAATTTATTAAAATTTTATCTTTTATCCGAGTAGTGTCAAATTAAAAACTTCCTTGATCGGTAAACAGCAAAATAATGCATAGTATATGAATACGGACGCTATGTTATCAACTCTATAATCTATTATGATCGGTAGTGGTCATCACATTTTAATTCAAAAATTCGGCCACACCCTTATTCCATCACCGCATCCACACTTCTCTCTCAAAAACGTCATTTATGCCCCAAACATCATCAAAAAATTTAATTCCTGTCAGAAAATTTGCCACCGATAATTCCGTCTCAATTAATTTTAACCCGTTTGAATTTTCCATAACAGATCTCCTTATCGAAAACTCCTTACGCGATGCAATAGTGAAGAGGACCTAAATCCGTTCCTACTCACATCCGCTGCTCGTGTCACTTCTCCCACCGTTTTAACAACCATATATCCCTCTACGTGGCATAGTAGACTTGGTCATCCGGGTTCTCACGTTTTTTATTCTCTTAGAAATCAAAATTTAATCCAATGTAACAAAGGGAATCTTTCTCATAGTTGTTCCTCGTGTCAGTTAGGGAAACACGTTAGACTACCATTTACAACTTCTATGAGTACTACTTTCTCTCCCTTTGATATTATTCACGCTGATTTATGGATATCGACCATAACTATCAACTTAGGCCAAAAATACTATCCGGTTTTTTTGGATGATTTCTCTCACTTTCTTTGAGTCTATCCACTCAAACTTAAATCTCAAGTGTTCTCCAAATTTGTTGAGTTTCGTACACTAGTTAACAACCCGCCACCCCAACCACTACCTACTCTGTCATCGCATCCTGTAGCTGCCGATCCAAACACCCACATCGCCACCGTATCTCTACCTATTCTCGAAACCCTTTAGACTATCAGTACCCGAATTGACACACCCACACTATGTCCACCCAACCACCACCTACCACCGTCACACCCGACACCGGCCACCGTACAGCACACGGCTCCACCCAGATCTACCTCTCCACCTATCACGTTGTCGTCCCCTGCATCCACCCAACATGTGTCCTGTATAGTCGACCAACCCAATGACCCATTTCCCGCTACTATCCCAAAAATTGCACTCACACACCAAATGGGAATCCGTGCCCAACACGGGATCTTCAAGCCTAAAGTCCAGTTTAACTTGTCAACCCAAATCATTTCACCAATTCTCAAAAACCCAAAATTAGCCAAATTTGATCCGAATTGGAATGCGGCCATGTGTGAGTAATTTTATGCATTAACAAAACAACACACTTGGGATCTGGTTCCTAGACCGGATGGGGTGAATGTGATCCGATGTATGTGGCTTTTTCACCACAAATACAGAGACAATGGTGACCTTGAGAGACATAAGACGAGACTTATGGCTAATACCACTAATCAGCAAGAGGGTATCGATTGTGGTGATACATTCAGTCCAGTTGTTAAACCGACTACCATTCGCACAGTTCTAAGTATTGCTATGGGTAAGCATTGGTCTATTCATCATCTTGATGTGAAAAATGTGTTTCTACATAGAGATTTGAAAGAAATAATTTATATGCATCAACCACCTAGTTTCGTCCATCCAACATCCCTTCAGTATGTATGTCATCTACGTAAGTCACTTTATGATTTAAAACATGCCCCTAGAGTATGGTATGATCGCTTTGCACAGTATTTCATGCAGATTGGGTTTGTATGTAGCAAGTGTAATAATTTTCTATTTATTTTTCATAGAGGTAGTAGCATTGCATATTTATTATTGTATGTTGATAATATTATGCTTACTGCCTCATTTGAGTTGTTGAAAAATGAGATCATTACACTGCTCAAAACAGAATTTTGTATGACTGACTTTGGGAAGTTGAACTATTTTTTTGGGATTTCAGTGACTAGATCTGCTGATACTATGTTTCTTTGTCAGCGTAAGTATGCAGAGAAGATTGTGTACAAGGTTAAAATGGCAAACTGCAAGATCATGTCTACTCTAGTTGACTCTAAATCAAAGCTTAGTATTTTGGATTGTGATCCAGTATTAGATCCCACTCTTTATAGGAATCTTGCAGGTGCACTACAATATCTCACTTTCACAAGGCCTGACATTGTTTATGTTGTTCAGCAGGTATGTTATTTTATGCATGCCCCGGGGAACCTCATTTTACTGCCCTTAAACGTATCATCTGATATCTTAAGGGTTTGCATCTATACCCCCCAACACCGACCAGGTTGTTATCATATATGGATGATGATTGTGTAGGATGTCTGGACACGCGACGATCCACCTCAGAATATTGTGTGTTCTTAGGGGACAACCTCATTTCTTGGTCAGCCAGGAGACAAGCCACATTATCTCGTTCGAGTGTAGAAGCAGAATACATAGGTGTTACTAATGTTATTGCTGAGATCTGCTGGCTCCGAAACCTTCTTTTGGAGCTTCAGTGTCCATTCCGTAAGGCGTCTTTGGTCTATTGTGATAACATATCCGCTATATATCTATCTCATAATCTGGTTCAGCATCAGCGAACCAAGCACATTGAGATGTACATCCACTTTTTTCGTGAGAAGGTTGCTCTTGGTCATGTCAATGTATTGTATGTGCCTTCTTCATATCAGTATGCAAATATATTCACAAAGGGCCTTCCTAGACAACTCTTCCTAGACTTCAGATCTAGTCTTAGCGTCCGGCCTCCTCCCACTCTGACCGAGGGGGTGTATTAGCAAGTGTGCAATGTTTATATTTACCATATTTAGTGTTCTGTAATTATGGTAGAATTATGATCCCTTATTGTATAAGGATTCCGCATTGTACATATATATATCTATTGTATTAATGAGAAAGGGGCCCTAGAGGAGATTAATACAATCTAACAAGAAGGCTAAATCATCACCAAAAGGCGGCGACACTAGAGAAAAAAGGATGAAAAGTTGAGGTGTTTAGGGTTTGACTCTTGATACTATGTAAATAATGGATCTTGGGCCTAACTCAACCCCCAAAGCTAGCTTGTAGGGTGATGATTGTCTAAGTCCATATAAAGAGTCCATGTTTCTATTCCATATCCGATGCGGGACTCTTAACACTTCCCGCACGCCCAAACCTTGTTAACTGGAGTGTGGATAATATAATTTTGGGGCCCAACAATTGGTGAACAAAGAATTGGAATAAGCGTGACTCTGATACAATGTAAGATTGTATTAATTTTCCTTGGGGAGTCTTTCTCATTAATACAAATATCTGTAGCGTGTACAATGTGGAGTCCTCATATAATAAGGATCATATATCTACTATAATTATACAACACTAATAGTTACAAAATATATGGTAAATATCTTCTAATATTCACTAATATCTTCATTAATGACAAAAGATAAAATTGAGAAAATATAATTAATTATGCCTTAAACTTTTAAAACGATAAATAATTTAAGATGGGGGAGTTTTTGAAAATTTTGTGTGATTAGATTCTCGTGACCAGAATTATATTTAAAATACTTTAAGGAGCCGTTTGGTTTATAGTCTAGTTATTGTAATACTTTCTCATTTTCAATTATGTAGTAATATTATAGATTTAATCTGTTTCAGAAAAAGAATTAAATGTAAAAAATAACTTAAATTTCTCATTTTACTCCATGTGAAATTTTTATAGTCATTATAAAATGTTAAAGATCACAAATTTTAAATTTTTTATAACCATATAAATATTAGATAGGTTTCTAACGACAGCAAATGAAAGATATATTTCTAATGACAACAAACTAAATTCTTATTTTTTTCTTTAACTTCGTCTCTATTTGATTGTTTGCAATGAATAATAGGATGGTTAAGTGATGAATAATAATAGTACTGCATATATTACTATGGTATAGGGATTGGTAACTGACATTTTTGTTTTTAGATAATTTTTGCCCATGTTTACTATCATAACAACAAATAGAAATTTTGAGTTCAAGTATATAATTTTTTTTTTGATAGAAAGCATTTCTTTTGAATGAATTTTATATGACGTGAATTTAGATATAATTGAACTTTAATATAAATATCAAATATAGAGTATAAATTAAAAAACAAAAGAAATAGTAACTCCTTCCAAAATCATGGAACTAGTTGTAGAGTGAATGTAGAAAGTCTAGAATCGCCCCCTAGCTTTGCTGACTCCTGCTATGACAACGATAATACATTTCACATTTGTCCCGTTTCCATATACCCCCAATTTACCACTATACTCCTCAACCAAGTACGTTTATCAGTGTCCACTTAATTTTTATTTTTAAATAAAAAAAGTTTTTACTTATTAAATTATAATTTTTTTTTAAATTTACTTTTATTAAGTATTAGATAATTAAACCTTAGTCCCTCAGGGACATAAATGAGTTGGTAAGTGACAAGATGATTGAGATACAATCACTCCGACGTCGCGGGTTCGAATCCATGTGGTGACAGTCTTTGCTGAAATATTGCAAGGGTTGTTGCTGGGTTCGTGTCCCGTTGGTCCTCTCCCTTGCAGGGCTGCCACTCGCGCATATCCCTCGATTTATATCCTATCTGGCCAAGAAACCTCTGTTACATGATGGTTTCGCTTTCAGACTTTCCCCTTCACAAAGATAATTAAACCTTAATACTTATTTAATTAAGATATTTTAATTAAACTATTTATATTTTTTAAGAAGTGTGCAATTGGTTACGTTTGAGGTTGTTTTTTTTTTCCCGAGGCAGTAGTACATTTCTTTCTATTTTCCCAATTTCCCTCAAAGGCGTAATATAAAAACTGAAAAAGATATCCAATTAAATTTACTGATTCTCGTCTTCCCTTATTCTTCCTTCCTTTCATTCATTCAATTCAATTCAATTCAATTCAATTCAATACAATACGTGTCCATTTCCTTAGCTTGCCACCATTTTCCTTCTCTGCAAAGCAAATTTTCTCAGTTTCCCAATAACATCCTTTGGCCCTAAATTTACACAATCTGCATTCCTAATTCCCAATTTTATTTATACATATAGATTCTATGTATCTATAGATTTCAATTTTCATCTATATATATATATATAACAGGGGTTGGTTGGTTGCATTTATTCCCTTTGTATCATCACTGTCATACTGCTCTTAATTTCTTGATTTTTCGATGCTCCTGTTGTGTGTTTATGTCCATTGATCGCCGGCTTGTTGACACGTGTCTCCCTTTCTGCTATTTGTCTCTTGTTATGAAGAAGCCCCGTGTTGAATTTTTCTCTTCCGAATTGACCCTTTTGTCCTCTCTTTCTTCTTCGTTTTTGTGTGAGTTTAATTTCTCATGGAATTTCCTTGATCCCATTTTTCTTCTGCATTTTGGTAATTCAATTTTTAAATAATATTTTTGAATTCAATTTTGTTCTTTTATAGGAATTGACGCATATGGGGTTGTTTAATTTGTTGGTGTTGTTTTGAATTTGATGGAGCAGTGATTGGTGCTGCGAATTTGAAGGGTTCATGGGGAGCATTGACTATGGCAAATGTGTCTTTCCCTTGACTAGTTTGCAAATCGGGTAACTAATTCTTCTTTTTATCTTCTTCATTGCTAGTAATTTGATTTTGATTTGTAACAAATTCTGTAATTCGTTTTTTCTGTAAATGTTAATTTCAGTTTGGTGGATATTTCTGTGCTGGATTTTTTTTTTTGCTTTCCTGTACTGTCTTTGTTCTAGCCTGCAGTCATACCAATAAATCTTGGAAAAAAATTGGAACTTTGTTGCATCGAGAGGGTATCAATTTGGCTCAAATATATGACAATTCTTTGTGAACAAATTTTCTGACTACAACAACAACATACCCAGTGTAGTCCGACAAACCTTACCCCTACCAGTTTAGTGAGCGTAAGATGTACGCAAACCTTACCTAGTGTGGTTCCACAAGTAAGGTCTGGGAGGGTAGGGTGTACGCAACCTTACCCTTACCTTTGTGAAATTTTCTGACTGTTTTCCCGTATTAGTAGTTAAGTGGAGCTAAGCAGGAAACATTATGAAAATAGTTTGAATTTTTCAATACTTAATGGTTTCTAGTTTTTTTTTTTAACCATGAATAACTTCTGTTCATCATTTTCTTTTGTGGTGGGGGTGGGGGTGGGGGAGGGGGGGGTTGTCAGTTTCTGATCGTGGCATAATATCTGCCATTCTATTTGTGAATAAGAAAACTTTCTGCTGAGTTAGTGGGAAGTTGTAAAAGTTAGTTAGCATCCAACTTGCATTAAAATTGGCAGGACAGAAGTTGTGAAAGATGAGTTTTTTTTGGACTTCAACTAGGGGTCTTGGCTGTTCAAATTGATCATATTTGGTGTTGATGAGGAAAACAATGATGGGGCCAACTGAAAAGAAAGAGGACTTCAAAGAATTCTTTTTAATGTAAATGGTCTTTCCATTGTTACAGACCCAAAACCAGCCTGAAGACTCTGAACTACTTGGTTTCAAAAGAAAACATAGACTTTGTTCTATCAACAGCTTCACATTGAAAGTTTGACTTTAGGAAGAATTGTGTTCGCATCATAGGGGAAGCTGCTTGAAGTTACCATCTGGTGGGCTCTCGAAATGAAGTTAAAGGGTTAGGAGAGGTTTTCTTGTTACCATAGGGAAATCCAGGATTTGAACATTGTTGGTTCAAGTTTGGGATTTACTGCACATTTGATTTACTGAGTTCGAAATCTATAATTCATACTCATATAGTGGGTTTTTTTTTAACACATACATAGGATCCGAGCCAAATTAACTAGGTTCGGATGAATCCGTAAGATGTATGCTAAGTCCACTCATGCTTATTACGTCGCTGGGCAAAGCAAAAAAGCACCTTGCTGACTAATCTTCATGTAGCAGAATTAGCATCTTTGGAGATTTTGATTTAGCAGTTAAAATTCATATTAAGTTCAAAGTTGTATGTACGTAGCTATAGGCCATTAATCAACAGTTATCTTTCTAATTAGATGCTGGTTTTATATTTTACAGGGACTTGCAGTCCTATCTTTCACATCTTTACGTTTTCCTCGCCCCTGAAAGTAAGAGATTATATATCTTGGTGGACAACCGTCCATGGCTTAGAGATCTTGTCTCTAAACCTGCACACTTATGGCAATTGATGGTTACCAAGGTTGGTAGTGCATACTTCCCTATTTTCCTTTTTCTTTTTTTGTGTATGTTTAACTAGGAATTTTCCTTTTTCCAAATGCAGTCTAGGTTATCTCCCTTTGCGAATACCAGAGGGCGGAAGCAGAGGAAGGAGAGTGGTGATATATTGGATATAAAATCTAGTCCAGAAGTAAGCATGAGTGAATCAGAAAATGTGAGAGGATGGTTTCCCTTTATTGATGCTGCAACATTGTCCAGGAAGAAGGAATTGTTACCTGTAAAGAAATTGAGAAACTCTTTGATCTTGAATAGCAAATTGCACAGGACATTGTACGGGTTCATTGTGTTTGAAGTCGCGTGGAATGATGTGCGTGGTATAAATTATTTCAATGAGCTTCAGGTATAAGTCAATTCCTTTGGTTGTTTGACCTTAAATGTATGCTGCTCACTTATTTTAAACTCTTGGACAGACAGATACATCACTTGCCATTGAAACAAAATTCATGAAAAGATGGGAATTTGATAGTGTAGCACAAGCTGCTAGATGCATGCCGTCATGGTTCTCTGGGACTGACGCAGATCATCATCTCCTGAAAGTGTGTTTGGAATCTACTATAGGTATCCTTTATTCACATCATATTGATACAATGCATCTTAATTTGTTACCTGGTCCATTTATTTCATTCTTAAAGTGCGCCTAGGCGTGGAAACAACCTCTTGCAGAAATGCAAGGTAAGGCTGCGTACAATAGACCCTTGCGGTGCGGCCCTTCCCCGGACCCACGCATAGCAGGAGCTTAGTGCACCGGGCTGCCCCCTTTTTTTTTTAAAGTGTGCCTAGAAGAAATGGACCAATTTCCCTTGTTCTGAGTAACAAGACACAGTTAGATAGGGAATGGAAAACAAATATTATCTTGGGATAGAGAGTGCAAATACCATTGGCTTTCTGAAAAAAGAGAACTTCCATTGATCGTCCTACTAGAATGAAAAATTTCTTTCAGTAATAGTGATTTTCACTTTCCATTGAACTTGTTCTAATCCACTTCATTAAACAATATGTGCAAAAACCAATCTAATCTGCTGGCTGTAAGTCAATTTCTTCATATGTACTTGATGAACTCCTGTCAATTTCAAAATTCTTACTTGTAAATTTGCGGGAGACTTTTACAGGAGAGGTATTTTATGATTCTCAAGACAATTTTCGAGAGACTTCTGATGTTGCTGACAGTGATGTTTCTGCGGCCAATTCAAGTGACGAGGATGAATCTCCTTGCGGTTCAATTAGAAGTTTCAGTACGTACCCCGTAACAGAACATGGTGAAATTTCTCTGCATACACCAACTCCACTTGATGGACCTCATAAGAGAAGAAAACTTTTGAAGTCTCTCAGTAAGCGATTCAATGTTGATATGCTCTCTGAGGATCCCTTTTCTGAAACTATTGAATCACAACCACATGGTGATCCCTCTTACAGAAGTACTTCTGAAGTAGTCGATGAAGCCTCTCAGTACAGGGATGTTTTGCTTTTGTTTCGGTTTAATGATCGCGATTTCCCTTTTAAACTAAGAGACATCATACTTTCTGATGTACGTTTGCTTAGATTACTGGAAGCTGGGCTTCCTTCATGGGTCATATTTCTCCAGTCCTATCCAGTATTTTGCCATATTTATCGCCCATGGATGTGCCCTCTAGCAAGATTTTTATATGTCGTAATCTCTGTAGTTACTGTTCTGATTGGATTTTATGATCTATACAAAAATGTACCTGTACTCAAAGCGACAGCATCTAGTTTGTTCGGGCCACTTTTTGATTGGATTGAAACATGGGAAATGGTATCAAGAATTCAGTACTTGGGGACCATGCTATTTCTGCACAATTTTCAAAAGGCCTTCAAGTGGTTCCTCATGACAATGCGTACTATTCGGTCATTTTTCTCCGTTCTCACACAGCCAATGGCAGGTCCACTTGTTGAGTTTGTGGAATTCTTCCTTCCTTTCTCGAATACGTTCACACAACTTCTGGAAGATTTCTTTTCCGTAATTTGGTTTACAGTCGGGTCTTCTTACACTCTGGTGGGAAAAATTATTGAGATTTTATTGCTGCCTATTTGGTATATCATATCGTTTGCTTTGAATCTTGGTAAGTATATGTGCAACCGCTGAGTATGATCCCAATTCTTTGGTTAAAATGTGGTTTATGAATTTAAAACTATTACTCTGTCAGTTTTTTTCTCATAAGATGTTTTCTCAACTGCAGTGACTTATTTATTTTACCCTATCTTCTGGATTCTGTGGGAAATAATGTATGCTCCAATCCGCCTGGTCTTTGGTTTGTCTAGCCTTCTGGGCTTTTTATGTACTTCTATATATGAAGTGATTATGGATTCATGGCTGTTCGTGAGTAGCATAGTTCGAGTCGCTTCTCACGTGGAGTCCACAGTGTCATCTAGCGAGGTATCCATATGGCGTACTCTTTGGAATGACCTTTTTTCTCAGGTAGCTCACTTGTGCCCATTTAATCCTAGTATGAGAATTTTTATGAGATCTCGTGCTAATAATAGGTTTCTTTGAGTTTTGACTTTTGCAGATTTTCAAAGCTCTTCGAAGTATTCTCTATGGTTTTGTTGCCTTCTTCACTGCCTGCAACAGACATCGGCTAAGGTACGGTTCTCTATTTTGGTGGTCTCTCTTTGATTTACAGCTAAGAGCAAAAATTAATGAAAGCCGTCCTGTTTCCTGTGATAAAAATTTTCTGAACTATTGCAACTCTGAAATACTAATAATCCTTAACTGTTTAATTATGTTAAATTTTTCCTGAGATGCACCTTGTCACATTTTGGATTGGCTGATTGAGCTGAAACATTACATTTGCAGTATCTATAATCATATGAGTGATTTTATACAAAGATTATCTCAGCATGGGAAAAGGTCACGGCCTGCAGAACGTGGCCGCAGTCCACAAACATCTGGAGCACAAATCACAGTAAGTTTACATCATTTTGAGTCCTGTTGATCATGTTTGCTAGTACATCTTATCAAATGGTATAAAATTTCGGTCATCTTTTGTGTATTAGACTTACTTTCTGAACTTTTCTGCCGTAAAGATATTAACTTATACTTCATCATCTTGAACACCATTTTCTTTATGCACGTGTGCAGTGGGTGGATACAGAAGAAGTGCACCACCAGCGAAAATTCAGGAAGATCGATTGATGAGAAAGACACCAACACACCTTTTTAACATGTACATCAAAAGTTAACTCCGGCACTGATCAGGAAGTGTTCCATGGGCAGCATGTAGGATACAGTCTAGCTCTTCAAGGGAAAATAGCATCATATAGGAAATCAATTTGCTCAGTTATTTGGCTTTTCCTTGGCTCTGGCCACTGAGGTTTTGTAGCAATCTACTTTTTGATCGTTCCCTTAAAGTTTTAGTCTGCGGCCTCCAGCCAGAGCTTGTAGCATCATACCAGAAAATGTCATGTAAATAATGCACAAGCAGATACTTTTTGATATACAAAGTACAATGTTAGAAGCATCCAATGACTGCTTCCTAACATTTCACTTATCTGGAGTTTGTTTCCTTGCTTCTTGTTATGTTTCTGATGATTACTGTTTCCATGTTGTTGCCAGAAGTGGAAATTTTTTGTTGCGTCTCAACTAACTGACACTAATTATATGACGGTTTTCTTTTTCTTTTTTTTCTCGCAAATTAGTGTCACTCAAATTTTACACCTTTGGATCCAACTTTTGTGCGACAGAGAGAAATTTCATACACCTAGTGTCAGTTGTTTGAGACAATTTTTTTTTATTCCTTTGTAAAATAGACAAGTCTTTTCGTGAAGTGAACTCAACTAGGGATACTCTAGGAATCTAAAAGTTAAATATTCAATTAATGCAGGATAGTAACCAATTATAATAGGTAGTACCCAACTACTGACGGTATTCGAAGGAATTAAAAATGAAGGATTTTCTTCTGAAAGAAGTTCGTTGTTAGATATCCATATGGACCATACCTCTCTTAGTTTTGTTATATTCAAGATCTCAAACTCAATGTATCACTGACCAATTAACAACCTAAAAAGGAAAATGAAAAACACATGCAAGAGGATTGTAGAAATGAAGAAGCGGAAAACGAGGAGAGGTGATGAGTTCTACCTTCCCCTTTCTGTAGTACGTATACCATTATAATCAAGCAGATATAAACAAGATGGTGCAGTAATGGTTCAATTTTCTGCATCCCCCCTGACCAGAAGAAGTACCAAGTTTGATAATTGCGGTTAAGCTCTGAATTAAGTGATTTTGCGGATTAATAGATAACCTAATTTTGTATAAATATTGAGCAAGGTGATCATTGCATTTCGTTCCTATCAAACGCGGGCTGAAGAGGAAGCAATTAAATAAGCACACTGAGTGTCAAATATGGCACGTCCCTTGCTTCCTTCCTGACGGCACATAACCCTTTTTCCTCTTTCTCTTTACCACAGTTCTCCACTACCACTCAATCGGAGCACATCAACACGCTAATAGACCTTGAAAGTGCATGGTGCAGCAATGTGCAAATAAAGAACGTCAAACTTCATCCGAGAGCAGTTCACATATTCCCGTGGGTAAGTGTGACCGAAGCAAATATAGCATGTCTTAGAAGTAGATTCGATTGAGTTCTTAGACTCTAGCCGAATATGTACACAACTCGGTGGAATTAGATGATCATGCGTATTTATTAATGACTAGTCCTTCGAGCACCCCAAATCAAATAGATAATATCATAACACCAGAGAATCTTGTCATCTGCTGAACAAAGCTGCTGTGAATATCAGAGGTGGAATTCACACTTTAATCAAAGCATGAGATGCACAGTGATCTCAGCTGGAAATGCTTCCTGGAAGCGAAGTTATTGAGATGGCTTATAGATAGGACAAGTAACACTTAAATTTCACGGCAAGAAACAACTGATGATCTTGCAACAGTAAGTAATAGTAGTTAAGTTCATACAAGCTGGTCCGATATAAGCAAAAGCATGAAGCTCATATATGCTTAAACGTCCTAGTAGCACAAGCTACATTCATTAAAGTCTACCACCTAGAAACACAGTCTATGTCCATAACACAAGAGATGCCCTCAAACAGTTGAGCCCCCAGTTTGATGCAACATAGCATCAATTTCATCGCCATCCTCCATCTCCAGCTAAAGTAAGGAAGAAAATATGTTAGGAAACAAGAAAATTAATCACAAGAGTATAATAAAGCACAAGGGTAAACGAATGTAAGACTTTTCATGTCCTATTGTCTTTATTTGTGTGTGGGGAGAGAGATACCTCATCTGGAGTCTGCTCTCCACGAAGACGGCGACCATCAAACAAGAATGCAATTGAATTGAAGTCAACCGACTGCCGGTCACAATATGCATTCATGAGTTTCTTAAGCTGGGTGCTTCTTTTGATCCTAAAGAAGACTTCATTACCATCCTGCAACCAAGAGAAAAATAAATCCATCATTTTCCTATCTGTTATAGCAGGCAAGATGAAACTTCTCTTTAACAGGCAGCCCATCGCCGTAATGATGACAGAGGAAGATGGAATTAATCACACAAGACATCGCATTTCTCAATCAGGTTGTATCAGCAAGCAAACAAATTGGAATCTGAAGGCAGAGGGTAAGTAGGTTTCCATTTGAAAGTCATGACACAGAGGAGAA
Source organism: Anisodus acutangulus (assembly GCA_029783415.1). Lineage (NCBI taxonomy): Eukaryota > Viridiplantae > Streptophyta > Magnoliopsida > Solanales > Solanaceae > Anisodus > Anisodus acutangulus. The sequence continues at coordinate 56,922,840 of CM056491.1, forward strand.
CTAGCATACACTACACAAATGATCACTTCCCATTCCAAGTGGGCGCTTATACAAACATCCTCACCCAGAAATTCAATATGGTAACAACATAGATACGACTAAGGGAAGACGTCTACCACTAATTGATGCAGACAATTTATATAAGCAACACCAAGCCTACCACTGATGACTAAGGCATCACAGTGTCATGATCGTCTGCAGACATCATCTGTTAAGCTAGACCTAGTGCCTTGGTTTTAACACCCTATCAAACAGTATTCAAATCTAAAAAACATAGACATATTTCAACTCAATACGACAAATACAGAAGCAAAAGTGACACCTTTACCATCTACAATTCCCCCTCCCCCTCCGCGAACCCTCCCGCACAAGAAGAACAATTGGAATTCCCATTCGAAAAAGAAGTATGCCGGAAAGGCAATATCTTACATGTATTCAACATTTTATATCAGAGCAAACAATATCTTACATGTATCCAAACTATGTTCAGTACCTATGGAGCATACAACTACATTTTATATAGAACTCACAACTGTTTAATCATTCAGTTTCGCACAATTTTTTCTACTCAATTCAAGTTCATTTGATGCTTATCGAAAGCGTCAGTTCATGTTATCAAACAATTTAGACTGACAAGTCAGTTATAGCAGATCTAAAACTCCTTGCAGCATAAAAGAAGCCTAGTCCATATCTTTTTTTGGTTAAAAACAAACAAACAAATTGAAACAACTACTAAAACATATGATCAAAAGCATAATAACTGAAGCTATATAGAGCCTGTTTGGATTTGGCTTATTGTAAGTGCTTTTACCCCAAAATAACTTTTAATCACTTTTGTAGTATTTGTAACAAAAATAAGTCAAAAGTCATCTGCTTTGGCTCATAGAACGCTGAACAAATCAAGCAGTCATATAAACAAGTTCACGATCGGAGATGATTAATTTCGAAAGGAACACTAAATTTAAAACCAAAGGAAACGATAAAGCGTATGATGATAGAGAGAAGGCAAAAGGAAGAAGGGGCAGACCTGTCCTTTCACTTTGAGGTTGATGTGAACTTGATCACCGCCGGCGGGCTTCTTATCTTCCTCCCCTGTTTGCGACATTTTTCTCTCTTTTCTCTACTCTTCTCTCGCCTATACCAAAGGAAGATTATACAACTCCCAATTTTATTGGTTCTTCACTTATATATAGTTGAAGTCCTTTTTAATGCAGTTACGGATATGCCCTTGGCGTAAAAACCACGCAATCTTTTCTTTTTTCTTTTCATATTTTGTCAATTTGCGGTTTCTTTTGTCCTTTGTTTATTGTGATTGGGACCCCGAGGTGCGTATAATTTGGATAAACTCGAAATTTAAATATTTTTTATTTATAATTTTTAAAATTTCAGACTGATTTAATTTTTAAAATTTCGGACTCTGATTTAATTTTTAATTTTTTTTATCGGATTTCGGATTTGAAACTTCAAATTTTTGAATATTCGAAAATCGAATTTCTTATACCTTATATTTAGGCTACCCCACTATCCATTAATATATTAGTGCATCATTTAAGTCAAATATACCCTAGTTATTACAGATCACCCCCTATATTAAAAAATTACTAAATTCAATATATTTGAATTTGTTAATTTTAAAGATGACTATTTTTTAGATTTTTTGTTTTGTTTTCATTGTCCGTATATATTCTATGTATGAGATGATTTTATTAAATTAGACTTGTTCATTCATAGACTAGTATTGTTTCTTATGCATCATTGACAATGATTTTATTGCTTGTATACGTACTTTATTTATATGATTGTGATACCAACAATGAACTATATATTAAGGTAATTTGGTATAAATATTTTATTTAATTATTCATTTTGTAAGAAGGAGAGGAAGAAGTAATTCAACCTATAAGCCGAATCGAAAATCCGAATTATCCAAACCGATTTATCTGAAATCGAACTTAGAAAATTCGATCCAATCCGAATGTATTTGGATCGGATTCGGATTACATATTGCGAAATTCGAAAATCAAAATTATAATCTGAGATGTGCTATACCCGATCCAAACCAACCAATGACCATGATTAATTGGGACACGTTATATTTTTTCCCCAAATATTTGGAAAATTTTGGAGATAAATTTAAAAACACAATTTACTTTTAAAATAATTTCTTATCTAAACTTTAGTTTTTCTCCCTCAAATATCAACTAATCCATATCCAATCGATTATTTAGTTGTTCATCCAAATTGTGTGGTTGTTATAGTATAAGAAAAAAATACTCACTATCTTCAGGAATAATCTAGCATAAGTCGTAAAGCTGGATATAAAAAAAAAACTTTCTGTCTCGGAGTTCTGACGAGATTTGTCTATTAATACTGGTAGCATCCTTTATTTCTAACGCTTTAAATTCTCGACACATTTATATTCTTACCTTTCCACCTCCCTTCCTTCAACCTTTAGTATCCCTCTTCAAAGTTCAAACTCGTTTTTCTCCGTACATTTATATATAGTTGATCATTCTTTTTTGAATTGGGTAGGGTGGATATTTAGATATTAGGTAGAGGTTTTAATTCGTCTGGCCCTCCTCAAGTCAGATTGTTTTTAGAGAAGGAAAAAAATTAGATTAATTAATATTATTAATATAAGAAATAAAATAAATCATTTCTGAGTGACCATTCTAAAAATTTACTCCAACTTGAAGGATATAGTAATATAGAACTCATGAACAGTTGGTCAACCGAAAAACGGACGTACAGTGACTCATACTCATCTGAGTTTAGTATTTCATGCTATAAATATTTAGTAATTAGTTCACACGGTGAAGCTTAGAGGGAAGTTTAATTCACTATATCGAATGTAAATTTGGCTGAGTTGAGTATTTCATGCTATAAATATTTATTGATTGGTTACTTTGAAGTTTGAACAGCATCCTAACTAGGGGTGGCCAGTGGGCCGGGCTCGAATGCAGCGGGGATGCAGCGGTCGGTCGGGGCGGGACGGGGTGGGGTCGGGACTAGCGGGCCTAGCGGGGTGGGTCTGCAGGCGGGACTGCTCGATCCGTCGATCCCGATCCGTCGTCAGACGGGCGGGCTCTGCCTGGGCTCGGGTCGGGCGGCGGGGAGTCGGGTTTTCCTTTTTTTTTAAATAACATATGTATAAAAACTCAATAAACAAAACAAGATAGTGTAATAAAAACATCCCAAGAAATTTGTTTTTGTGCCTCTTATATTATTTAATAGACATATGATTTTTTGTAATACAAATACAATTGTCTAAAATCTAAATTGCAACTTTATGGTGTTGTCCAAAAGTTGCAAATTACATAATAAAATTGCAATTAAAAATTACATTTTCAAAAAAATCATTTCTAATTGCTTGATGATTTCATGTGGTTCTTCGGTTGGAATAGGTATTTGTTGATCAAATTGATCCACGCCGCTTCCACTACCTTCTGCTAAGATTTCGTTGTAGTTTTCATCATCTTCTTCGTTGATCTCAGGTTGACCGCACCTTCTCCGCCCGCTCGTATCCAATCTCTGAATAATACCGCAATTTCCAAGTGTCTCCGGCCAATGAGTGTCTGTGGTCTCCTATTTGATATCCTGCTGCGAAAAAGCGCTTTTCCGACGCAGATTGATGACGCTTGAATGTTCAAAACATCTCGAGCCATCAATGAAAGTGTCGGAAAGGTCTTTCATTCCCTCCAAAGATTTGACAAGTCTTCTTGTCCATCTTCATTGATAACTTCTTGATACTGATGCAGTAACCCTCGCAAAACAAAAATATCCAACTCGCTAATTTGGTTAGTAGAGGTACGGCCGCACATTCTATTTACGAGGCTTTCAATACTAGCCGCAAACAAAGATGTCTTTTGTGAGGTTGTGTTGAAGATGAAGAAGATGGTATGGTAGCCAGATGCGTTACTAGCATTTTCTTGTTGATAAAATCTATATATATTTTTGCATTGGTGTTCTACGCTATTCAACACTTCTTCTTTAGTTTGTTCAATAGGTGGTGGGTGATTTAGATTTTTGGGACTTGGAGGTGGTAGTACTTCTATACAATCGTAAATAGTTTCAATTAGTGATTTAGTACCGTCTATTTTAATAGTAGGATTTAATACTGAACCAATAATATAAATAGAAGGAATAGGAATAAAATATTTTTTATTTTGACAAACATTTTTTTAATAGCTGCCTTATAAACTGGTTTTTCCATATATTCACTAAGGAAAAAAAATATTAGAGTTAAATAAAATAACATAAGTGAAATAGGAGGATAATATATCTAGGAAAATTCTTTTGTTGCTTGAAAAAATTTCTCTAAAAATACAATAAGTTAGGAAATTTTTACCCAATCACTATCTAAAATCATATCACCGGGTTTTTATTATGAGAGTTAAAAATAAAGTTATAGGTAATTTATAGTCATAAGCAACAAGTAGTTGCTCGTATAAAGAATTCCACCTAGTCGATACTTCTTGTGGAATTCTTCTATAAGGTAGTCCACAATCGTGACAAGTTTTTTTATATTCTTTTCTACGTTGTACTTTATTACTTTTAAAAATAAAGTTTATAGCAAATTGTATTTTACTAAGAATGTCTTCAAAAGTGATAGACCATCCTTTACAATTAAGTTATATATATGGCACGCATTTTATATGAAAATGGTGTGGAAAAGATGGAGCTAAACTATTTTTTAACATTGTAATTGCGTAATTGTTATTAGAAGCGTTATCTAATGTAATAGTCATAATTTTATCGGTAATTCCGTAATAATCGCACACTTGATAAATATTTTCTGCAATAAAAGTACCAGTGTGCCTATCATCTATATATCTATACGCTAAAATACGTTTTTGCATAGACCATTTATAATCTATCCAATGACAAGTTACGCTTAAATAATCATGGCCGTTAGTACTACGACCTATATCAGACGTGATAGATACTTTGCCATTAAAATGATATAATGAAAACGTAAATATTGTTGATATTCATGCCAAATTTAAATACATCTCTCTTAACAGTTGACCTAGGAAAACCGTTAAAAGCGAGGATTATATATATCTCTAATGTAATGAATAAAACCGGAGATGAAGGAAATGAAAAAGGCAAACCCTCCACAAAGAACTAATTTTGATATTGCTTCCCTATCTCTATGTTTGTTGTATTTAGAGCCTACAATTCCCCCGTCATAGGGTTAATTTGACCAGACTTGGTCCGGACGATGTCGGTATGTGAACCTTGTCCCGATGGAGCGGCGTTACGCACCGGTTTTGAAGCCTGGTATTGGGCATACCTAGCTGGATGAGCACTTACTACGTGTCTAATTAAACCCCGCCCCACCGTGACCTTTTCCAGCTTTTAAATTTTAAAACATTTTTACAAATTTTACATATGGCTACTTGATTCTCTACGTCCCTATCAAAAATGTCCATGCATCCGATTTTAATGGTCGTTTCTTTGGACCTCGTCTCATACTAGGGGAATAGGAGGTATTTAGGTTGAAGGTGCACTAGTGGGCGTGTTGTCATCAATATTAGTGGGTGTATCGTCTAGATCATCGTCTAAATTAAAGTCTTCTTGAGTTCCAGAAAATAACTCCTCATCTAAATCTAATGGTATTGTAGGAAAATGTTGAGTATCAACAAAATCATCCTGTGTAGGAATAAGATGACTAGAAGAAGTACCCTTGCCCTGGTTGCCCCTACTAGAAGAAGCACCCTTACCCTTACCCTTAAACATACCTTTTAATCATTCCATTTTAATTATGATAATAAATAATTAAAGACAATAAAATTAAGTGCGCTAAATAAAATAAACAGACAATAATAATTTAATGAAGGAACGAATGTACCAAACGCCGACGTAACGTCGACGTGTAATCGAGAGGTTGAAAATTGAAACTTTGCTCGATGGAAGATCCTCAAGCTAGTTGTCAACTTCACTCCCAATTCCCAAATGAATTAATAAAATTGAATATTTAGCAAATAATGTAGAGAGATATATTGAGAAATTAGAGAGATTGTAGGAAGATTTGTGAGAAAGATGAAGAGAAAATGAGTTATTTATAGTTGAAAAATTGGGTTAAAGTGTAAATATAATAACTTATGGGTTAAAAATAAATATTAAGGGTAGGGGGTTGGGAGGGGGGCCTAAAATGGCCGTTGCCAGCAGCCATAATCTAAAATGGCCGTTGGTGCAACGCCATTTTGCAAAGGAGGTTAGTCGGGTCGGGAGTGGTCGGGCTCGGGGCGGTCTCAGGCGGGCTCGGGCGGGCGAACTGAGGCGGGCTCAGTGCAGCGGGACGAGACATCGTCCGTCCAGTTCGAGTCCGCCAGTTAAATTTTTTTTTTAGAAGCGGGGTCGAGCGGGGAGGCGGGAGTCGGGGACGGGGTCGAGGCGGGGCCAGGCGGGGTCGGGGACGGGGTCGGGCGAGTCGGAGTCGTCCCGACCCAGCGACCTATAATCTAACTAAGTCATCTAAGCATTTGCATTGATTTGGACTGTTATATATATATCCAATCAACCATATGAAGAAGAAAAAATGATCATAAAAAGTTTTGGAAGTATGTGCCGACTCAACTGTGCAGCTGCAAATTTGTAATGATCCAACTAATTACATTCAGAAATGTCACGACCCAAAATTTTATTGTGCCGTGAGAAGACCTAGTTTAACCCATAGGCGAACCCAAACCATCCAACAAGATGCACGTAAATGCGGAAAATAAAGGAATAACAGAAGTATTTAACAAGTTTCATAGCTTAAATACATAATTCGAAAGAAAATCCACCAAATGATCCGATAGTCATGAGTACATAGCTCTAAATGCGAATATAAGTCTAAATGTGAAATAACAAGTACTGTCTGAATATAACAAGGACAAAATCATAAATGTGAGAAAAGAGTTCCAGTGCCGAAAATGCATCAATGGCTCACCATGGGCTCCTCAAGCAATCTCCAAGCGTGCTAAGCTCCACCTGCTCCTTCGTCGTGCGGCTCGGTACGTGCACATAGAGTGTAGCAAGAGTAGAGTGAGTACGGAAAACACGTGTACTCAGTAGCATCGTCGACTGATCCTAGCTATAACGGTGGCGAGGATTGATACTTTCTGATACCTCTCTACTAATTAGTCAGTTAAATATAATAAGAGTTTAGTTAACCAGACCTATCATTAGTAATTATAGTTCAACAATGTTACAAAGTCAGCCAAAACTCCATTTAGGGCGTCTAGATCCATCAAGTTCTTCCACTCAATTCTCACAACAGTGTAAGTATAAGTTATCAGAATATCATCTATCAATAGCCATCAGATCATAACTCTACCAGAAATCAACACCGAACACACATATCACAAAATACATATCAGAATATAGATGAATGCAATGCAAATGATACGTATGTATGCAAACGACCATATGTACCCGGTATACACATGCTGCTACAGTAGCTGTCACGTGACCCATGAGGGACTTATGAGGTCTATATACCCATCCGATCCCATCAGATACCAGCTTTGTGGCTGAAGTGTCATCATCAGTCATCACTCTCGTATCATGTACCATATCTCATAGCTGACTTCCCAAGTCTTTCTTAGCAATATCTCAACAGTTCAATGACAAATATAATATGTATGAATGTTATGGATATGTGTACAACATGCAATTAGCATAATCAATACAATCAGTATTTATCAATTTCTTTTCAAGTATTGAGACGAGATGTAGAGTGATGAATGCATGACAAGTCAACTAAGAATAAGACATCAAACATGACTTTGAACCAAAATAATCAGCAATCATACCAATCTAAGCGGATTTATGCACCGCGCTCACGACCCAAAGGGCTAAATACATAATCTCCGTCAAATATATTAAACTAGTTGATTAATTACTCGAGTTAAGTTCACTGGTGCCCGTATTAGTGCTCGTCACCTCACTAATACGGGACCCCCAATTCTCCATTAATCTCATTAATTCATTAACAACATACCAACACATAAACGTTATACTAGAGTTTGGTAAGTCTCAATTTGCCTGATTCGAAGCCGAAGAATCACGCAGCAACCTTGCTCTTCCTCGGAGCCTCCTCACTAGCCCACTCTAATCAATTACATCAACTATATGACATTACAGATCTATCGATGCCCATAATGCTAAATAAGTCTAGAATCCCCACGTTAAACTATAAAGGAACCCCGAGCCCACATTCTCAAAATACAAACTTTAACACCCAAATAGTACCATAACATGTTAGATAGTCATAATCTGAAGTTAATTTAATAACTAAGCCCAATTAGATACTCAATTCACGAATTGCCCAAAAGCTCCAATTCTAACCCTAGAAATTTCCCCAATTTCCAAAAGAGTTTCTAACATGCAATTGATTGATAAAATATCACCTACTAGTCTAATACGATACTAATTTATAATATCAATAACAATAATTCAATAATCAACCCCCAAATTCCAAATTCCACCTTCTTATTCTCAACAAAGTAAATCTCTTATTTCCCCAAACTAAGAATCATGCTTAGGGAATTGCGACGCACATCTCCGCAAGTCATAAGAAAGCAAATAAACACTCGAGTTAGGTAATTTGGGGGTTTTAAAGCAAAAAGAGCAAAACACTTTTCTAGTCGTTACAAGAAATTAAACTAATCAAATCGAACTTAATAATTTTTGAGGCAATTTTCTCAGTTTTGATATTAAGCAAAAAATGAACTCTATTACAAATAAGGTACTGATACGAAATGAAAATAAACCAGACTATGAAATCTCCATTGATGAACTTGAACCTGTAACAGAAGAGGAGAAAGGATAATTTAGGGATTGAAGAAGAATGAGACCAGCAGAGAAGAGGAAAAGGACTGAAAAAGTGAGAAAATTACTCAATTGATCTTGTTGCCCTTTCCAGCATCTTGTTATAGTTATAGGATTCTCACGTGCAATCACAGTTCTTCACCTTCATTAACTTTGATTTAATCTCGTGCGTCCACATGTTATAATTCTATTCGTCTCTTCTTTGTTCTTTCACTTAACTAATTTATTCAGGTCATTACATTCCCTGTTGCTTCAAATAATTCTTGACCTCAAGGATGATGTTGGAAATTTGGAAACCATTACATTCACTGTTGAATAACACCCTTACCCTTATCCTCAAGGTGTTGTTGACATGAAGAAAAAGTCACCAATTGAAACACTTATGTTATCCACAAGAAATTAACTGACAGCAGAATCCTTCAATTTTTGTAGCTATCATTGGAAGGTTCGATTTCCTTCTCTTCCTAGTCTCATTCTCCACATGGTATTATCCCTCCTAGGACCTTGTTCCTGCCTGCTTCTTTTTGCAAATTTATTTTTTGTTTCTTGCCCGTGGAAGTATATTATGTTAGAGAAAAAACTTGATCTTTTATCAGCAGTTCATAAGGTTTTGCCCTTTGGTTTGTTCTTAAAAATTTACATTCGTACAAGTAAAGCATCAAACTTTATAGAGATAACTAGGTAGTAGGTTAAGGTGTAACCAAAGGCTGACCTAAATAAGTATAAGCAAAGAATAGAACTTTATGGAGATGACTAAGTACTCGCTTGTGATTGTAAACTGGGTAATATTCAGGTATGTAGTCTGAGTGTCGAATTGATATAAAGTTTCAATCTTCAGTTAAGTGTATGACAATGAAAAGAGTAAAAAGTAGATGCAAACTGCTTTACAGGGAACTGTGCTTTAAACCCCCTAAGCTTTGGTAGTTTGCTCTTTATGATGCCACTAACCATTATGTAACCTAAAGGACTGATTTCCAACATGTTTTACCAATATCCTTATTTTATTTTTCTGTTTTCTTGGACAATGACCTGAAGGTATGTTGATAATATTTTGTATGTTTGTGGTCCTTCTATATCCAAGCTTATTCTTCTCAGTAAGAAGTACAATTTGACCATTTTGCTAATTAAACATGAAACATCTAAGATCTCCAATTAATTTTGATTATCTAGACATCTGTCACTATCTTTAAATTCTAATTGTTTCTGCTAAAAATACGCCAAGGAAAGCAGAAAAAAAGTTATTTATGATCGACTAGTTTGAAAGCTGTGGAAAAAGTAATTTGATCTTTGCTGCCAAAAACTTTCAATAAACCTCCCGTCCCACCATTTATGATCGACCATTATGCACATATCTCAATAAACCTCCCATCCCACCCTGACCTTTTCCCATTTTAAATTTATAAACATTTTTACAAATTTGACATCTAACTACTTGATTCTCTTCGTCCCTATAAAAAAAATTCATGCATCTGATTTTAATTTTCATTTTATTGGGCATTGTCTCATACTATGGGGAACAAGAGGCGTTCCAGTTGGAGGTGCATTAGTGGACATGTCATCTAGATTATCTTCTAAATTAAAGTATGGTTGAGTTGCAGAAAATATCTCGTCGTATAACTCTAATGGTATATCATTAAAATTTGTTCTATAGGTGTGTAATCAACCAAATCATCCTGTCTAGGAATATGATGACTAAAAGAAGTACCCCTTCCCTTGTTACCCCTACTAAAAGAAGCACCCTTACCCTTAAACATACATCTTATTCCTTCCATTTTAATTATGCTAATAAATAGTTAACGATAATGAAATTAAGTGCGCTAATTAAAATAAAGTAACAATAATAATTTAAAGAAGGAACGAATATACCAAACGTCGACGTAACGTCGACGTGTAATCGAGGTTGAAAATTGAAACTTTGCTCGATAGATGATCCTCAAGCTAGTTGCCAACTTCACTCCCAATTTTTTAACTTTGATGTAGTTATACAAATGAATAAATAAAATTTAATACTTAGTAGACAATGTAGACTTGTAGATAGATAGATTGAGAAATTAGAGAGATTGTAGGAAGATTTGTGAGAAAGATGAAGAGAAAATGAGTTATTTATAGTTAGGAAATTAGGTTAAAGTGTAAATATATTAACTTAGGGATTAAAAATAAATATTAAGGGGGTTGGGGGAGGCCAAAAATGGCCGTTGCACAACGGCCAAAATATAAAATGGTCGTTATGAAACATACATTTTTTGCAAAGGGGAGGGATCGGGCCCGGGAGGGACGAGCCCAGGTCCCATCTCTGTTCGAGTCCAGTTTTGTTTTTTCTTTCTTTTTCGGGGTCTGGGCGGGACCAGGGCGGGGTCGGGGCCGACCCGCCCCGTTGGTCGGCCTTAGGCGCAATATTGTTTTATAGTCCCTTGTCCTTTGATTTCTGTTGCTGTATGTTCTTTTGTGTACTATGTTTATCTTATTTACCGGGATTAGTTACTGTTTCTTTTTTTTCAGAATGTTTTATCATGGCTTATTCATTTTTGTTACTCTCATTTTCATTCTGCTTTAAATTTCTTGTCTGGATCTGACCGTTTCACTTGTTTTGCTTGTGCTTATGCTTTGTCTTGAGCCGAGGGTCTTTCGAAAACAACCTGTCTACTTACCAAGGTAGAGGTAAGGTCTGCGTACACTCTATCATTCTCAGACCCCACGCTGTGGGATTTCACTGGATATGTTGTTGTTGTAATGAAAATACAATTCCTATAGCAAGAACTGAAAATGAGAAAAAAGGCCAGGATATACTAGAGTAAGCTTGAAAGAAGTAACCCTTGTACTGGATTTCTGCAGGTATCTCCTTTTTCTTCTTCAGAAGTGTAACTTTCATGTATACTTTAGCATATAGTTTTATCAGTATATTATGAGTAGCTGCAGCTACTTGTTGGAACAAAAAAAAAATTGTAATATCTCTACCATATGTAGCTGCTAGATTTTTCGTTCTTTTCAACTCTTTGTTATAATTGATAAGCAGTAGATAATGTCAATCAAGACTTAAACAGACAGAACAATAGTGGCAAAAAAAGATGAGGAAATTTCATGAATTAAATTGATTGGTATCTTTCTCTCAATGTGATTATGTGTGTTTGATAATTCCTGTTTGCTTATTTATAATTTCTCTTTTTAGGAATATGTCACTCCACTGCAGTTAGTCCTTCCCCATCTTCAGAATTAGGGGGAAAAGAAAAGAAGGGTCACAAACAGGCACACCATCATATAGGATTTGGAGACTTTCTAATCACTGTTATTTGAATTTCAAGATTTTGGGTCTTATGATTTGAATTTGATGGCCAATCTTGATTCATTCTCTCTGTATAGTTAATATGGTTATAAATTATTCATATGTTTTCTAAATCAAAGTAGCTAGTAGGAGTGCTGTTACTAACTGACATGAACTTATATTCTATTAACAGGTTAAGAATATGAAGTATGAAGAAGGCGTCCTTGAAGAAAGTGCAAAGCAAGTTGATACACAATTATTTTTTGCTTCGTTAGTGATGGTGTAGGGACAGTCATTTGTACATATGCTACAATTTCATTTTCTCTCTTTTTAGAAGTTGATAGAGATAATGTCATACAATTTAGATGGATATATCTTTTAGTAGTGTGATGTTTTAGTTCTTTATAATTAACAATTTTAACTTTATGTGAGTATTGATTATTTGTTATAACTTTGAATGCGTGTGGAAACATATGAAATAATGATTACTAATTAAAGTGAAACACATGAAAATGTATATTAATTATTTGTTAAAATTTCACTAGCGAAGTAAAATATGATCTTTATGACTATAACGACTGGATTGTCAAGTTGTTAATAGGCATTAACGAAGGGAAATGTGGTCGTTGATGATGGAATTTGTTGTCTCTGAAGATTTAACGACCGGACAATAAATCAACGATAGGTGCAAATTGATTGAGTAGTTGGTCGTTATTTCGGTGAGGACTCTTAGAAAATACCTTAGCCTCCCCGACTTGGTTAGTTTTCAAACCAGAGTTCATCTTAGAGGTAAGGGCTGTTGCATTCGAGATATCCTCAGATTCAACAAAAGAACTCTCAGAAAAAGTAACCGGCTCAATTTCATTGGGTAAAAGATGAACATGTCCACAAGAGAAACAAGGAGGGCTTCATCACTTGCACAATGACCAGGAAGAGCAGGTTCATCTCTCTGCGAAATTTCATCGAACACCTTGTCTTCGACTATTGCGCACTTCTCTATGCCAGTTAAACTATAGTTAGGACTAAAGAAGACACTTCCGATACAGACGTGGCACTCGCAATCGAGGCTGCGTATACAAGATACCATTTCATCGCAATTCAAACTTTCATTTTTGATACATATGTCGCACTCGCAATCGATGCTGCGTACACAATAGTTCAGATCTGCAACTGGAGCAAACCTCCTTTCCGGTGCAGTCAGTCGATCCAGAATGAGTTCTAGAGTTCCTTGAATGCCAACCTGAGTTTCATTGAGCTCCCTGCAGCTCGTAGTCAGTCCTTCTAACATTTCATCATGTCTGGCAAATTTATCATCCATAGTCGTCAATCTGGTTCCATTAGCCATAGTTGCTTCTCACGCACAGGTCGCAGAATTCAAGGGTCTGATACCAATTGTAATGATCCAACTAATTACATTCAGAAATTAAAGTAATCAAATCAAACACAATAATTTTTGGGGCAATTTTCTCGATTTTGATATTAAGCAAAAACTGAACTCTAATGAAATAGGCTACTGATATGGAATGAAAATAAACTATACTATGAAATCTTCATTGATGAACCTGAACCTGTAACAGAAGAGGAGAAAGGATAATTTTGGGAATAAAGAAGAAGGAGACGAGACGAGACAAGAAGAGGACACGAGAAGAGGACGGAAGGAAGTTGAAAGAAATAATTTTTTAATTATTTTTATTAATTGAAAGACTATATATATAAGTTACATATTATTATAATAAAAAAAATTATTTTTATTTTATTTTTAAAATCTTATTCTATTTGGATACTAACTATACATTTATGGTAATATAATAATTATGATAAGTGTATAATACTAATTATATTACAATATTACCTAAATCATGATACTAAATATTTATTATAAATTACATACAAATCAGTATAAAAACTGAGAGCAATCCGTTGACCAATATACACAATATACACATGTATATTGTGTATATTTAATGGAAGTGAGAAAATTACTCAATTGATCGATGATCCTTGTTGCTCTTTCCAGCATCTTGTTATAAGCTCACGTGCAATCACAGCCCTTCACCTTCATTAACTCAGATTTAATCTCGTGCGTCCACATGTTATAATTCTATTCATCGCTTCTTTATTCTTCACTTTACTAATTTATTCAGGTCATTACAAAATTCGGGAAAATAACACATGAAAAAGTAAGTTTAAGTTTCATGAAGAGTTAATTATGATTACTGGTTAACCAAATTGATCAAATTTATATTGATTGAAATAATATAAGATTAGTTAAGTTATAACCCGTTTCTTAGTTCAACTTGTCCAATTTTAATCTAACTCGGAGTTTGACATTTCTTGCGATTTTCACAATATTTTGCGCCAATATTTGCCCAATTTCGTCGTTGAGTCCAAACTCTAGGCCCTCTCATGGTTCAACTTTCTTCTCCTTCTGGACACGAATATGGGCTATGGACTACATGAATATTACAGGGAGAAACATAGCCTTCATGTCAGCAATATTTTGCTTTTAAAATTTTTTAACGACATTTATGAACGAGATTATATTACATTATTCTTTAAATAAGACGTCTAACAATCTGAGATTATATATAATAATACTCCGTTGTTTTGAAGTAATGATAAATGAGGTTTTTGTACATGTAAGTTGAGATTAGAGTTCAAGCACACAATAGTGCAAATAACCACTGATTAAGCTAGTTCTATTCTTTCTCAAAATTGATCATCTATTCTCGTTATTGAATCCATTCTATCGAGTCGTGAAATAATAGATTTTCTTCTTTTTCTCGCATTCTTTTTTTGTGTTGGAAATTTCAAAATGTGGCCTCTAAACACTGCCATTCATCTAAGCAATCAAATTACAGTGTTCCTTTAAATAATGATAATAAAGAAGTCTTGCGATTCAATAAAAGGACAATTTCATGTACTGAGTATCACATATTCACACAAGATTATGATAAATATTGTATAAGTATTCGTGATTGATTTCACGATTCAACTGAAAAAAATTACTATAGCGGTAAAGCTCCCGTTAATTGATAAAAAGAAAAACCACTCTTTTAATCTTTGTCCTTGCCGTGCTTTTCCCACAGTGGTCATTTCTTTCTTAACATGCACTTTAATTTGCATTTCCAGTCGCCAAGTGTTTCTTTTAGGAGGCATCACATGTAAAACAAATGTTAAACCTTGTGGAAGAGAACATTGCTTTAAAGAAGACAAAAGCAAGTGTTATATCAGTGGGACTTGATTCAAAATTTAACACATTAGTATAGATCGTAATTGTTAGGTCCGGGTATGCTATGAAACAATAAAAATAAATATGAAATAAACTAATTCAAATGTCAATTCAGTTTCCGAATGTCGGCGATAATGTCGTCCAGCACCAGTGACAACACTTCAATAAAACAGAAAACTTTAAAGAGCAATGCAACGAAAATTTAAAGAACACAAAAGTTTAATATTTACATAGGTTATATATATTATATATATAATATATAACCTATGGCGGTCAGTGACCGAAAGTATTGTATATATTTATTATATGCAAAAATTACAAATTTCTTTCTTTACAATTTTACAAGATGAAACGGAAAAGAATTAAATGTTGAAGTCGCAGATGACTTCTGCCTGAAAAATCTATCTAAATAGACATAGAAAACTTCTCATTACAAAACTAATCTAGAATCTAAACTGCAATTGTAATGTTGGACAGAATGTTGTCAACACGCTCAGGCAACACTTGCGATCCAATTTTCTGAGATGAATTCTCGAGAGCTCTCTTGATATTTTTGCAATCTGTTTCTGGATATCGATTCACTCTTGTAGCCTCTCTATTTATAGTAGAAAGTCTTCCTTGAAAAGCTTATCGATTGGTTGAGTAGGTTGAGGGAAATGTGGGCAGCTTGTGTGTTTGTTGTAGAAGATCATGGAGTCGAAATCTCAACAACTTTGACTTGTTCTTCACTTGACTTCTTCCCCAAGCTTTGAATATTTCTCCCACATTTTACACAACTTCTAATTCACATGCCTAAGTCATTTTTACCACTCAGTAAAACTGTTACTGCTTAACGTGAAGTAAGGCAAAACTGTTATGAAAAATGTTGGTCTGAATGTTGTGACATTTGTCCCAACATTTTAGACAATCAACAACAATACTTCAGGGGATATGTTGGGTCAAATGTTACAACACCAAACTCAACATTAATTGTGATCTAATTTGTCTCAAGCATGTTCAGACTTCAGACTAATCTCAAGAAGGTAAAATATGGATTTAATGAATATTGAATTTCGAACGCATTCTTTAATTATGTTACTCACTCTATCCCCTTTAACTTCAAACAATTCATGATAATTATATTATTTTATAGTAATATTTCATAACGATGATGTAATTTGTGCTCACTTAAATTATTTGATTGAGTACTTAGTACCTTCATCAACATAAATAGGAGTATCAAATAACTCTGTGACCAAGAAACAAATAGAAGTCAATGAAAAAAAATTAGTACCTATTTTTTTGTTTTCAATGAAATTTATCTCCCGTTTGTTTATATAATATTTTATTATTTTTAAAATCAAAATAATTGTATTCGGAAAATTCATAGACACCAGATGGACGCATTAGGTGTTGACACGTGGTATTGAGCGACAGATCATGTGCATGTCAGCAAGTACGAAAGTATTGGATAAGTATTCACAACCAACAAGAGTTTAGCTCGGTTCTCCATCACCAGAGAAAAATGCCACGAGGTGTCTTGGGAAGCATGTCAATTCACCGATCACGCATCATAGCGAGCTCAACAGTCAGTCGTTACGGAAGATCCCAGGTCTTCCTCCAACATTTAGCACTCTTTATTACTTATTATTGTTGACATTTATATTAGAAATAAAGAGGATACGATTTATGGATCGTGGACTCCCAACACAAATATAAATAGAGGCTCTTATATTTATTGTGTCACGACCCAAACCGGAGGGCCGCGACAGGCACCCGGATCCCACCCGCCGGGTACCGTCATTCGTACATTTAACATATAATCATAATTAATTACGGACTAAGCCGAAAGAAAATTATGAAAAATCAGGTAACCATCTTATATATATACATACCCATACCAAGGCCGACAAGGTCATACATGACAATTAACCACATGACACATGTCTACAAGCCTCTAAAGAATACATGACATCACAAGGACGGGACAGGACCCCGCCATACCCAGATGCAAACGCAAAAATACTATACGACGACCAACTGCAACTCTGAAACAAATAGAGTGCTCCAATATCAGCTGAACCAGCAACCTACTAGCGTGAACCATCACCTTCTTTAACTGAACCTGCGGGCATGAAACACAAGTGTCCCCCGACAAAAAGGACGTCAGTACGACTGATGTACTGAGTATGTCAGGCATGAATAATAGCATAACAGGGATATATCAATAACTGAAACCGAAACAACTGACCAACAGTAAATGCCTCTGAGGGCCCTAACACATATGCTTAAATGTCATGCACAATGCAGTATACATACATCGGCCTCAGTGAGAATAATATGTGTAAATGTCATGCATAATGCGGTAAATACATATATATTGGCTACACAAGGGCATCTTCCTCCCAATCATATATATATATATTGGCCCTTAATCATGCATTTTCCTTCATTAAGCCACACAATATATATATTGGCCCTTAATCATGCATTTTCCTTCATTATGCCACACATGTTTTATCATTATCATATCCCAGCTGATCAGGTGGTCTGCGTTTCCCATTTCTCGTCCCCACTATACGATCTTGGGTAAAATATGAATGCAATGCAAATGAAAATGCATGAATGATAACACAATATTTCAATCTCAACGGGTGACATAATACATTTATACCTTCGGCTAACATTGAGAATATCAACACCTTTTTTCGTATGCCTCAATAAGGACTTAGAAATAATTTTAGACATGCTTTTAGCATAGGAGTCAATAACACGAATATTCTTAACTACTAGGAGTGAAATAAATTATGGAGCAATATCATGGTTATATTTTGTTACATGAAACATGCCAAAAGAAAGAAATAATTTGCCTTAACATACCTTCGTTTCGCTAAACTGGGAGGAAAAATATTATTACTGCACCTTGTTCTTAGGAGCAATGTCCAAACGTTACTGCCTATTATCCTCTAATTAGCAAGAAAAATGGTATAACTAAAAAAATGGAATGTAAAAAGGGGGGTGGCTGCTCACAATTTGGTCTTCAAGTGAATTCTCACAACAATGCAATGTTTGCTAAAATGAAATAGTTAGGATTTGCTGAACGTCCAAATGATTTCCTAAAATCAAGATATAGACTTCATTTTAAAAGATGTCTTTAAGAGCATTTAATGGATGCTATCATTTAGTCCCCCACCCAAATTATTCTTCGCGGTGGGGAGCTTTAACCAACGACACATACCCCCTTCATGCAATCTAACTAATTAACTAAGTGACATGCCTCCGTATAATTTATCAATCACACATAATTAATTTCGTGATCCCAATTCACTTAAACCTTGATAACTTATAAGACCTTCATATACTCAATGTCATAATTTTCTAATATGCCACTAGTTCATAACCTCTTTGTGCACGCACCAAATTTATTTCCTTTCCGTCGTCACACTTGGCATGTCCAAAATTATTTTGAGATTTTATCCTTTTATATACTAATCTATTTATTAGCATAAGTAAATATAACATAAATTTTTCCAACGCTCGGGTCTATTCCCTTCATTTAGGTGCTCAAATTATTGTCCAAAATTTCGAGATGTTACGTCTTTTCCCCCTTAGAAACATTCATCCTCGAATGTTGGGTTGACATATCTGATCATTATCGCGTAACCATCGAATACAACTACCTTCATACATCACTACATCAGACCTCTCATACTCCCTTCCTGAACACCCGAGAATCGCCACCTTTAACCGAACAGTTCCTTCTGTCCCTCCTCCACCATTGACCCTTACGCCGTTCTAGAATGATCATACCTTTGTGAGACCTGTATAACCATAATCTCATTCACCTTTATCCTTCTTGTTGTAATTCTTCATTCTATTCGTCACTAAGTGAAAACATTTCTACCTTGATACTTAATCATATTATTCCATTAACTGTTTTCAAATTCCCTACCACCATCTTTTGATTGTGTCATACTTCTCGTCATCAATAGTCCGCATAACACTCGTATTTACACTCAATCCAACTTCAATCTCCCTGCTAATCATAATTCTTCAGGAAGAAGGTATTGCTGTTAATCGTAAATACGATAAGGTTTATAGCGAAAATCCTTACAATCTTGCGTTCCGATGCTTAGTACTTTCTTTACCTTACTAAACATTTGCTTTCCAGGCTTGCATTATTTCTTCCATCTTCCGTATATGAGTGAGACAACTTTTCATAATCTCAAATTTTAACAATAAGACTGCCCCTTCCAGCGTATCCATCGTCTTGGTAGAAATTGCCCATTTACTGGCTACTAGTACAAACTAACCGAAGTCTTTTTGGTAACCGACTTTACTGAAATGGTATAAGGCGCGAGTCAAACTCGAATTCCTAAGACTCAGCTCTACTGCACGATTTATGAGCTTAAGGAATAGAAACCATCCCTAAAATGTCAGATAGCCTCATGTTTATAAGTATGGTGCACAACATACCCATAAACAAAGCTCTACTAGACACGGCTTGTAGACTCCCTTGGACAGACATGCTCTGATACCAAGTTTGTCGCGGCTCTCCGATTTGGGTCGTGACCTATTGTAACACATTCCGAATTCCACAAGAAAGTAAGCATTCTACTTAACATTATTCTGAGATTATAGTTCTTCACTTAGCTCCGAAAGCTTTATAATACAATCAAGGTCCTAGCCCGGAGACTTAACGCTCACAATGACTTTGGAATACAAGCTTTTTTATTTAAATTTCATTACATTTACTTTAGTTTGACTTATTAGTTCTTGCTTTTACTTTGCTAAATTGATCATTTTGATCTGCGTGTTCATAACCACATTTACAAATTCAACTGTACCATTTTTTGGTTAATCAGTAGCATTTTGTTATACTCCCTCGAAATCAAAAGAGTGTCCGCTTAACCTTTATTTTTTAGTTCAAAAAGAGTGTATACTTACCAAATCAAGAAAAATTATCCTTATTTTTCAAATTTGTCCCTTATTAAATATTAGGTGAACAAATCCAATACCTATTTAATTAGGAACATTTTAGTCATATTATCTATTTTAATTTAGGAGTTAGTATTTTCTTAAAGAGTGTGCAAATTACTAAGTGAATACTCTTTTTGTTCTGGATGGAGTATGTTGTACTAATTTTTTGTTATGAAAAAATCAGTAGCATTTTGTTATACTCCATTGAAATCAAAAGAGTGTCCGCTTAGCCTTTATTTTTTAGTTCAAAAAGAGTGTACACTTACCAAATCAAGAAAAATTAGCCTTATTTTCCAAATTCGTCCTTATTAAATATTAGGTGATCAAATCCCAATATCTATTTAATTAGGAGCATTTTAGTCATATTGCCTATTTTTATATAGTAGTTAGTATTTTCTTAGAGGGTGTGCAAATGACTAAGTGAACACTCTTTTTGTTCGGGAGGGAGTATGTTGTACTAATTTTTTGTAATTTGAAAAAATGATTTTTGACGAATCTTACAAGTGATTTTCTTTATGACTTAAAGTTTTATAGTAATTTTTTTTTAAATATCACATTTTTCATGTTCAAACGCCTACTTAAACTCGATTTTTCAAAATTTACATTTAGTTTATTGACTAGATCACATACTTAATTTTAAACTAGTTTTAAACTAATTTTAAGACCTCGAACACAAGAAGAAGAATACAAAAGCATAAGCTCATCAACGGCAAAATCTCTTCTAAATGCCATCAGAATTACTCCCTCCGTGCCCAAATTTAAGTGATACTTTTCATTTTTTTCAGTTAATTTAACTAAATTTTAAAGTTAAATTAGATTAGATTAACTCAATATTTTAAAATTAAAATTTATATAGTTAAAAACTACATAAAAGATACTGGTCCTATAAGTTGCAACTTTTGTTATATTAATTTGATAAAAAATATATAGTTCAAACTATAAATTAAAATTCATACCATTTAAATTTCTGGAAGCAAAAAATGTCACGAAAATCGGGAGAGGGAGTAATAGTCACGTACTCAAGAGCAATAATCATCAATCTTCGGATCAACAAACAGTTCACATTAAACATCACTCCAATTATGATTAAGCGGAATCTTGGATTATAGTGGGGCCACGTGCTCTGCTTCTTCCATTTCATTGGCTTCTTCTCCTTTCGTTAATCGTAGGCCCCACCACCCATTCCCTCGATCCCCTCAATCCCCAGTCTCCATTGTACAAAGAAACTGATAAAATTTCCCCTTATGTTTGATGGTAATTCAAAATAGTCCCTTAAGTATACTGAATAGTTTGTCATTTAAATTTGTCAAAAAGTTAAATATTTAAAATATTTTTCTTCGTTAAATTTGATGAAACTGTGAAAAAAAGTTTTATCCATATTCACTAAGAAAATATCATCAAATTCTAAAATATACAATACAAAAACCTATATCAAACACTAAACAAATATAAAAAACAAACACAAATTACATATCAAAAAATTACATCAAACTCTAAAAATAAAAAAAATATATCAAAAATTACAAATTGTTTACCTCTAAATATGAATTCTCACTAATTTCTTTTAGTTCCCATAGTTCCACTCAAATCAAAACGACAGACAACAACAACATATCCAGTGAAATCTGACAATATGAAGTCTGAGGAAGGTAGAATGTACACAGACTCTTCCTCCACATTAGTAGACAAATCAAAATGACAGAGTTTAGTAATATTTAACGAAAATTAAAATTATTAATTTTTGACAAATTTAAAAGATCAATGCATACATATGAGACTATTTTGCACTTCTCCTACTAACTCTGTCCCAATTTATATGGTAGACATTTCTTTTTAATCAGTCTAAAAATAAATAATATATTTAGATATTTTATAATAATTTAACTTTAAATTTTAAATTTTATGCTTAACAATATGATGTATAACCATACATATATCTTTAGTTTATTTTAGACGATAAAATTAAAAAATCTTCCTTTATTTTTTAAATTTCATGCTCATTCAAATTATATTATATAAATTAAAATATAAATTAAGATTAAGAGAGTAATAAATAAGGGACCAATTTTGTCATTTTATCCCACTATACATACACCCCCTAATTTCTTGCTCTCCATTATACTCACACAGCCCCTTTAAAGCAACACACACTTTCCTGCTCTGTTTCTTCTCCAAGCAATAGAGCATGGAAAAACTCACCATTTGTCTTCTCCTCTTCCTCTTTTCCCTTTCCCTTTTCTCCTCCATTGCAGGTAACATCTCATTTTCTTTATTCTAACTTCAGGTAACTTTTTGTCTTAATTGAACTCTTTTTGTGGTGCATTTGCAGATGGTGGTTCAATTGGGATAAACTATGGCCGTGTAGCTAACAATTTGCCATCAGCATCAAAAGTTATAGCCCTGCTAAAATCTCAAGGCATAGAACGGGTCAAGGTGTACGATACAGATCCGGCTGTACTCAAAGCTCTTTCCGGGTCGGACATTAAGGTCACCGTAAACCTTCCAAATGAGCTCCTTTACAATGCAGCTAAGCGTCAATCTTTTGCTTACTCATGGGTACAGAAAAATGTTGCTGCTTATTACCCTTCTACCCAAATTGAATCCATTGCTGTTGGAAATGAAGTTTTCGTTGACCCGCATAACATGACCCGTTTTCTTGTACCCGCTATGAAGAATATTCATCAAGCTTTAGTTAAGTACAATTTCCATGACAAAATTAAAATATCTTCACCCGTTGCTCTTAGTGCTTTGCAAAACTCTTACCCGTCTTCATCCGGGTCATTCCGATCCGAATTAGTCGAACCCGTAATCAAACCCATGTTAGATTTTCTCCGTCAAACTGGATCCTATTTGATGGTTAACTGTTATCCGTTTTTTGCATACGAGTCAAATTCAGATGTTATCCCCCTTGACTATGCTTTGTTCCGGGAAAACCCCGGTGTAGTTGACGCCGGTAATGGACTCCGTTACTTCAGCCTATTTGACGCCCAAATTGACGCCGTTTTCGCTGCATTGTCAGCTTTGAAGTACGACGATATTAAAATGGCCGTAACGGAAACTGGCTGGCCATCCAAAGGAGACGACACCGAAATCGGCGCTAGTGTTGACAATGCCGCGTCGTACAACGGGAACCTTGTACGGCGAATACTCACCGGCGGTGGGACCCCTTTAAGACCCAGAGAGGACCTCACCGTCTTCCTCTTTGCACTGTTCAACGAGAACATAAAACCGGGTCCTACATCGGAGAGAAATTTCGGGTTGTTTTACCCCAATGAGGAAAAAGTGTACGATATACCGTTAACGAGGGAGGGTTTAAAGCATTACGTCGACCGGTCACCGGTGGCCGGAAACCAAAGAATGCAGAAGGGGAATGCGCCGGGGCAAACATGGTGTGTGGCGAGTGGAGAAGCGGGGAAGAATAATCTACAAGCAGCTTTAGATTATGCTTGTGGTGAGGGCGGAGCTGATTGCCGTTCGATTCAACCAGGGTCCACGTGTTACAATCCTAACACGCTTGAGGCACATGCGTCATTCGCTTTCAATAGTTACTATCAGAAAAAAGGACGGGCGATGGGTTCGTGTTATTTCGGTGGGGCCGCCTACATTGTTCATCAACAACCTAGTAAGTACCCTATCGCTTCTCTTGTTTTTTTTTACATTAATTTGTGTTGGAATTTGCGTTTTTCATCTTTGATTACTGTTACACGTTTGACTTATGGTTCGAGGTATAATGTTTGTGTTTGATGCTAAATTTAATGTGTGGCGCACTTTAAGGGGTTTGTGGGGATGAATTTGCTAACGTGTACTGGTAGTTCAGTAGGGCCCCACCGTTGTTGCTATTAAGGGTTCTTAAAGCCTGGAAAGATGGTGCAATCCAGGCAGGTCATGGGGACAGCACGTGACGGCCGAAGACGTTTGGGTTGACTGACAGTGCTTTGGGACTTTTTACCACTTTATTTTTCCCCCACAGATTTATAGAAAAAAATCGGTATATTTTTCACATTTACATTAGGATTTCCTTCAGAACATTTACCACCAATGAACTTTTTTTTGTTTTTTAGGTTTTGTTAGGACTAGACAACCCAATAGTTTTTGTAGTTTTCCTCCAGGTTTGAATTCACATAGAAAAAAATCACGTTGGGACATAAAACACCCATTATAAAAAAACAACCCAATTGTTCAGGTTCAGAATCGAGATTTCTAGTTAAGGTCGGGATAACTTACTACCATTAGTGATGAACATGTGCTATGCTCTACTTTGTAACACCCTATGACCGTTTTATGATTTCTTTCCCGTAATTTTTCAACATTTTGTTGATTCAATGTATATTCGTGGATGGTCAAAATGACACTAGTATTTATTATCTATAGTTAATAAAGATTTACCTTTGGTACGTTAAAGCTGAGAATAAAGCATTTCTTTGAATACATCCTCGGTGCTCTTCTTATACGGAATATCATATTTTCTTTTATGGGTACTTTACTGGTCGTGTTTTGCACATTACATCCACTCAATTTATCTTCCATTTGTTTAATTATTTATGTGTATTTGGGTTAACTTTCTTTTTCCTCTCTTTTGCAGAGTATGGAAACTGTGAATTACCTACTGAAGAATGAGAAGGAACTAGAGGGGGGGATAGCAGCAGCTAGATCTAATTTCTTGTAGCTCCTTTCAGTTCAGACTATTCATTCTTTTTTGTAACTTTAATCTCTTTAGTTGATGCTGGTCCTTTATGTAATTTTGTTGACATCACCTTACTAGTGTTGCTAAATTTTGACTTTTCTGCTCACAGATTTCTTCAGTGTAATTTCATTTCTACTACTTTCTCTCTCATTCATTTTATATGGTACCATGTTTAGTTTAGACTTTAGAGAAGAAAGAAAACTTTGTAATTATTAATTCTATAAGTACTCCTATTAGAACTATTTGTCACCGCATTCCTATGACTACACAAACATGTCATTAAGTGTAAAATATAAAGTTTAACTTAAAATATTTTCAATTATAGAAAAGACGATATTCTTTTCAGAACCTACCAAAGAAAAAAGGTTGTCATGTAAAATAAAATAGGATATCTTTCTTAATCAGTGTTATTATTTGCAAATGCCAAAAAGCAAGATCTAAGTCGAACCTTTGGCTTCGGGGTTATAAAGCAAACAGTTGTTTAAGGTCACAATCGGAATTGATTGTGGATTTATGATCATTTTCAAAGATGATAGCTTGCCAATTGCAAGAAGGATTAATATTAAGTTTACATATAGACACTGGTGTCCAACTTGGGATACCCTTTATCACCATCAATGTATTTGTGTCTGATCCAAATCACCATGTGTATTCCAACAAGTGGTCTTTTCCCATCCTTCTTTCTTAAATGGATTTTGCTTATCAGTCCATATTTCTTTGAAGTCTTCTGAAAAATCTATGATATTATTTGAGGGATTATTACTTTTGAGATCTGTCAATGGATATATCATTCTAAAAGGTACCAAGTGCATGCCCTTTAAGTCATTAGCAAGGTCCTCCCAATGATGAAAGGCACTAACCTAAAGGGAAATTATGTTTTGCTCCTCCAATATAAAAGAGCACTAGTTGGTGGAAAAAGGTATCATTTGAGCATCTCAATTCTATCTAATGTAGTAGGAATGTACACAATCAAAAGTGCGATGAAAAGTTTCATTGGATCCTTAGAAAAGAATCTTTCACTTGGAAAAAGTTCTATGGTCATACATTTTGGTTGCAAAGTACTTACTTTTAAAGTTCTAATGTTATCAAGAAGCCAAATCTAGATTTAATTTCCACATGAATGATGTCATTCTAAATGTCTCTTTTTGAATGAACTGATTGAATATATAATCAGAGTACTACTAAATCATTATTGTTAATTATACCCGTGATATACTTGGGTTTGTATACCATGTATATCACGGTTTCACAAGACAACTTACCATATGTGAAATCGTGGTATACACGGTATACAAATCTGTGTATATCACGGTATACAAATCCGTGTATATCACGGTATACAAATCCGTGTATATCACGGTATACAAATCCGTGTATATCACGGTTTTTGGAAGATTTTAGTTAGTGTACATATTGTATTAAATTAACATTGTACACTTACCATAATTATAGGATTCTTATACAACTAGAATAGGGTTTTGGGAATAGAATAGGAATATGATTTTTCTATTATAGAAAATTGTAAATTGTATATATACTCTTTCATTAATGAAAATAATCAGGGGATTATTTCTTTCATGATATCAGAAGTCTAGGTCTAAAATCCTCTCCAATTTCCATCCACTTTTGCATCGATTTCCAAGCCTCTCTTCTCGGTTTTCGTGCCTCGACGGTACCTTCCCTCTTCCCAAATTTTTCTTCACAATCCCTACATCACGTTTTGCATTGCTATTATGGCTAAGAACATGTTTCACCCTATCCTTACTGTTTCTAACATCAAGAATCACATCCCTATCATTCTTGAAATAGAAAACGTCCAATACGCGACGTGGGCCGAACTGTTCAAAGTTCACGCACGCTCGCATCAAGTCCTCCATCACATTATCTCCGCGGCTCCTGCAGATACGAAGGTGCCTAAACTCGAGGATGATCTTAAGTTGTGGACGACCCTTGATGCTACTGTTCTTCAGTGGATTTACTCCACTATCTCTACCGACATGTTACAAATGATTATCGAACAAGACGCTACGACGATGGATGCTTGGAATATAGTACGTGATATATTTCAAGATAATCAAAATTCTCGTGTTGTTACCCTTGAGCAGGAATTCTCCCACGTCAATATGGAAGATTTCTCTAACGTTTCAGCATATTGCAAAAGGTTCAAAGAATTGGCGGACCAACTCCACATCAATGATCGTTTTGTCCTTCAAATGGTTGCAGGCCTATCTGATGCCTATAGTGGCGTCTGTACGCTACTTCGTCAGAGCACTCCTCTTCAGCAGTTTTATCAGGCCCGTTCCATGCTCACGCTCGAAGAAGAAGGCTTGGCTAAGAAAGCGGCCACTAGGGCCCATTCAGTTGTCATAGTGACTGAATCCAACTTTTCTCCCTCCGTCTCCAACAATTTTGGCCAAAATCGCAATAACGGTGGCAGAAAAAGGGTCAGAATCTTAAAAATAATGGTAACAACCGAGGTGGCAATAACGGGGGTGGCAATGGGCCTCGAGGCAGTGGGCCGCAAGTCAACTGGCCATAGCAATGAGGCCCATGGCTGTGGAACTGGGCCGGTGGGCCTGGCCCAAACATCACCTATTTTCCGTCACAATAGTACCGGGAAATTGGGCCCAAATTCCCCCCAATAACAGGCCCAATTTCTCGGGTCAGCAGTGGGCCGGGGCAGCAAGTAGGTGTGCTTGGGTCTCGGCCTCCGCAGGCCCACCATGCAGCGGGCCCCACCCCTACCGACATTGAAGACGCGATGCACACACTTGAATTAAATCCTCCGGACGCAAATTGGTACATGGACACCGGTTCCACTACTCACATGACGTCTGACCAAGGTACTCTCTCATCTTATTCCAATTTGAGCAACAATCGTGGCATAATTATTGGTAATGACAATTCAATTCCAATTCATGATTACGGTCGTAGAACTTTGTCTCCCCCTCATCCATCTCTCGTCTTGAAAAATGCCCTTCATGCCCTTAACTTAATTAAAAAATTGGTGTTTGTCCGTAAATTCATCACTGATAATTGGATTTCTGTTGATTTTGATCCTTTTGGATTTTCTGTGAAGGATTTCAAGACGGAGATTTCTCTCATGAGATGTGATAGTAGGGGAGATCTTTATCCTATCACGCCCACATCCGGTCTCTCGAGTCAAGCCTTGCCATCTACTTTTGCAACTCTCGCTCCTTCCTTATGGCATGCACGTTTGGGTCACCCTAGGTCGTCTATTGTTTCTTCCTTACATAAAAATAATTTTATTTTTTGTAAGGGTACGCGTAGTACTCCAATTTATCAATCTTGTTCTCTAGGAAAATTTGTTAAATTACCATTTGTAGACTCTACTTCTCGTACTTTAATGTCATTTGATATTATTCATAGCGATTTATGGACATCTCATGTTCTCAATTCTTTGGGTCATCGTTATTATGTTCTATTTTTGGATGATTATTCTAATTTTTATGGACTTTTCCGTTAGCGAAAAAATCACAAGTGTTTTCCACTTCTTTAAAATTTAGAGCATTCATCTGTACCCAATTCGAACGGAAAATAAAAAATATTCAATGTGATAATGGCAAAGAATATGATAATGGGTTGTTTCGGGATTTTTGTAGTGCTAATGGAATAAATTTTCATTTCTCTTGTCCTCATACGTCCTCACAAAATGGGAAAGCAGAACGCAAAATTCGTACCATTAATAATATTGTCCGAACTTTATTGGTTCATACTTCCGTGCCTCCTTCATTTTGGCATCATGCTCTGCAAATGACTACATATCTTCTTAACATTCTTCCTACCAAGGGTTTGGCATATTCATCCCTTCAAATCTTATATAATAAGACCCATTCGTATTCACATCTTAGGGTCTTTGGGTGCTTATGTTATCCACTATTTCCGTCAACTACAATTAACAAACTTCAAGCCCGTTCTACTCCGTGTGTGTTTTTGGGTTATCCGTCCAATCATCGTGGTTACAAATGTTTTGATTTATCGTCTAATAAAATCTTCATTAGTCGCCACGTTATTTTTTATGAATCCCAATTTTCGTTTGCTAAGGTAAGTAGTCATGGGCCTAGTTCGTATAATTTTTTAGATGACGATGTCTCCCCATATATTATCCACCATTTCTCTGACTTGTCCCGCACCCAAAATCCGCCAGCGGGCCCACTGCTCGCTGGGCCTTCTGTTCCGCCACTATCCATGGGTTCTGCCCCAGTTTCGGCTATTGGGCCAGTTGCCCAGCCCAATACCGAAACTGCTTCGGTTTCGGCTTCTGTCCTAGTTACCATGTCCAGTATTGGGCCAGCAGGCTCACTGTCTGCTGGCCAGCCTATCCCGCATCTGCATTTTTTCCAAAATCCACCTAATAATTCCTCGAGTCATAGACTAATCACTCGGAGTCAACATAGTATTTTTAAACCAAGATGACATTTTAATCTAAATTCTAATGTCTCTAAATCCCTTCTACCCCGTAACCCAGTGTCTGCCTTAAATGATCCGAAATGGAAATTGGCTATGAACGACGAATATGATGCTCTTATTGAAAACAAGATGTGGGAGTTGGTACCCCGTTCTTCTGGTGTTAATATTATTCGGTCTATGTGGATTTTTACTCATAAGGATAATTTTGATGGTTCTTTTGTGAGGAATAAGGCTTGTCTTGTAGGTGATGGTAAGACTCAGTAGGTTGACGTGGATTGTGGTGAGACGTTTAGTCCGGTGGTCAAACCGTCTACCATTCGCACTGTTATCAGTCTGGCTCTTTCAAAAACCTGGCCCATTCATTAGTTAGATATGAAGAACGCTTTCTTACATGGTGATCTTAAGGAGATCGTTTACATGCATCGGCCCTTGGGTTTTCGAGACCCCAAATATTCTCATCATGTCTGTTTATTGAAGAAGTCTTTGTATGGGATTAAGCAGGCCCTACGGGCTTGGTATAAGCGATTTGCGGACTATGTTTCATCTATTGGGTTTTCACACAACATGTCTGATAATTCATTGTTCATATATCATAGTGGTACTTCCCTGGCTTACATATTATTATATGTGGATGATATTATCTTGAATGTCTCTTCTGATGCTTTGCGGAAGTCTATCATGACAATGCTCAGTTCTGAGTTTGCTATGAAAGACTTGGGATCCTTGAGTTATTTTTTGGGGATTGCTGTCACTCGTCATGCAGGTGGGTTAATCTTATCACAACAGAAGTATGCCGCTGAGATCATTGAGCGAGTTGGTATGTCCTCATGCAAGTCTACTTCCACACCTGTTGATACTAAACCCAATCTGGGTGTTGTGGCTGGCTCACTGTATGAGGATCTGACTCACTATCGCAGTCTTACTGGGGCTCTTCAGTATCTTACTTTCACGAGATCAAATATTACGTATGTCGTACAACATGTATGCTTGTTTATGCATGATCCCAGGGTTGAGCACATGAATGCGCTCAAATGCATTATTCGATACATCCAGGGGATACTTGACTATGGCTTACATTTATATCCTTTCTCGACACCTACACTTATCTCGTATACTGATGCTAATTTGGGGTAGCTGTCTAAATACCAGACGCTCCACGTTCGACTATTGTATTTTTCTGGGTAATAACTTGGTCTCATGGTCTGCGAAGCGCCAGTCTACATTATCTCGCTCTAATGCATAGGCCGAGTATAAGGGGTAGCCAATGTGGTCTCTGAATCAACTTGGTTACGTAATCTTCTTTTAGAGCTTCATTGTCCTATTCATAAAGTTATCTTGGTTTATTATGATAATATTAGTAGCATCTACCTTTCTGATAATTCGGTTCAACACCAGCGCACTAAACACATCGAGATAGATATTCACTTTGTTCGTGAAAAGGTAGCCCGTGGACAAGTACGCGTCTGCCATGTCCCTTGCAGGTATCAAATTGCAGACATCTTTACCAAAGGTCTTCCGTCAGTACTCTTTGAAGATTTTAGGGACAGTCTCAATGTACGAAGACCGTCCGCTATGACTGCGGGTGTGTGTTAGTTATACCCGTGATATACATGGGCTTGTATACCATGTATATCACGGTTTCACAAGGCAACTTACCATATGTGAAACTGTGGTATACACGGTATACAAACCCGTGTATATCACAGTTTTTGAAAGATTTTAGTTAGTGTACATATGGTATTAAATTAGCATTGTACACTTACCATAATTATAAGATTCTTGTACAACTAGAATAGGATTTTGAAAATAAAATAGAAATATGATTTTTCTATTATGAAAAATTATAAATTATATATATACTTTTTTATTAATGAAAATATTGAGAAAATTATTTCTTTCAATTATGCCTCAATTCATAATGAAACACCACTTAAACAATGAAGGCAAGTCACGTGCAATACTTGAAAAAAAAACAAAAACTAAGCTGTCCCTAAATCGCATAGACCAAATAATAGAAGATGCATGAAGGAATCTAAGAAACAACTGAAACATTCAAAAGAAATTTCTATTCCTCAGTTTCCTATGTGGGAGTGATAAAAATAAAAGCGGCAAATATAACACCCATTCCAGGTGCTTACTTATACCTATGTTGATGGAAAGTAACATATATCTGTTTAAACTAATTAAAGTGTAACATTGTATTAATTTATTTTGGGGAGCCTTTCTCATTAATATAAAATTATATAGGTTTACAATGTTGAATCATTCTATAATAAAGATCCAAATTCTACCATAATTATACAACACAAAATATTGTAAATATGTGCCTATGTACACGTGATAATACACCCCTCGGTCTGAGCCGGAGGAGGCCGGACGCTAAGACTAGATCTGAAGTCAAGGAAGAGCTGTCTAGGAAGACCTTTTGTGAATATATCTGCATACTGATAAGAGGAAGGCACATGTAATACTTTGACATGATCGAGAGCAACCTTCTTACGAACAAAGTGGATGTCCATCTCAATATGCTTGGTTCGCTGATGCTGAACCGGATTATGAGATAGATAGATGACAAATATGTTATAACAATAGACCAAAGACGCCTTGCGCAATGGACACTGAAACTCCAAAAGAAGGTTTCGTAGCTAACTAATCTCAGTAACAACATTAGCAACACCTATGTATTCTGCTGCACTCGAACGTGATAATATGACTTGTCTCTTGGCAGACCAAGAAATGAGATTATCCCCCAAGAACACACAATAGCCTGAGGTGGATCGCCGCGTGTCCGGACAACTTGCCCAATCAGCATCCGTATATGACAACAACCTGGTCGGTGCTGAGGGGTAGAGATGTAATCCATAATCAAGTGTGCTCTTAACGTATCAAATGATATGTTTAAGGGCAGTAAAATGAGGCTCCCTAGGGGCATGTATGAATAAGCATACCTGCTAAACAGCATAAGCAATGTCTGTTCTGGTGAAAGTAAGGTACTGTAGGGCACTTGAAAGACTCCGGTAGAGAGTGAGATCTGACACTGGATCAGTATCCAAAGTACTGAGCTTTGATTTAGAGTCAACTGGAGTAGACATGATCTTGCAATTTACCATTTTAGCCATGTACACAATCTCCTATTCATACTTACGTTGACAAAGAAATATAGTTTTTGTAGATCTAGTCACTGAAATCCCCAAAAAATAGCTCAACTTCCCCAAGTCAGTCATAGCAAATTACGTTTAAAGCAGTGCAATGATCTCATTTTTCAACAACTCAGATAAAACAGTGAGCACACTATCATCCACATACAAAATAAATATGCAATGCTACTAACTCTATAAAAAATAAATAGAGAATTATCACACTTGCTGTATACAAACCCAATATGCAAAATATACTGTGCAAAACGATCATACCAAGCTCGAGGGGTCTATTTCAAGTCATAAAGTGACTTACGGAGACATCATACATACTGAGGGGCTGCCAGAAGGACAAAATCAGGCGGCTGGTGCATATAAACATTTTCTTTCAAATCCCTGTGTAGAAAAAAATAATTCACATCAAGCTGATAAATCGGCCAATGCTTACCTATAGCAATACTCAGAACTGTGCGAATAGTAGCCGATTTGACAACCGGACTGAATGTTTCATCACAATCAATACCCTCCTGCTGATTAGTGTTATTAGGCACAAGTCTCGCCTTATACCTTTCGATCTCACCACTATCTCTGTATTTGTGGCGAAAAAGCCACATGCATCGAATCACAATCACCCCCTCCGGTCTAGAAACTAAGTCTCAAGTGTGATGTTTTGTTAAAGCATTAAATTCCTCACGCATGACCGCATTTCAATTAGGGTCTTGTTTGGCTAATTTTGGATTTTTAGAAATCGGGGATATGGTTTGTGTAGACAGGTTAAAATGGACCTTATGTTTAAAAATCCTGTGTTGGGCACGGGATTCCATGTGGTGAGTGGGGGCAGGGGTAGGGTGAGTGGTGGGGTGGTCTATCGGGTCACTGATGGCAGCGACATTGTTTCATGTGGGTGAGGGTTGGTCGAGGGGGGGGGGGGTAGGGGAGGTAAATGGGTATCGGGTAAATGAGACGTGATGGGTGAGCTCGGGGAACTAGGTGAAGTCGGATCCAGCGATGATGGGAGGTCTGGATGGAAATGACGGGGCTTGGAAGGGCTAGGTAGGGTCTTATTTTGGTTACTGTGTGAGCTTCGGGTTGTCAGTACAGTGTAAGTGTAGGTGTGGGTGATCGAAAGGTCGACGGTAGGCGACAACGACACTGGGGTATTGTTGGATTTTGCCGGTAGGGAGAAGATACGGTACCGATGGGTCAGGGGTGTGATCGATCGATTTTCGATGGGTGTGGTGTCGATCGGCGAGGACAGTGGACTGGTGAGGTGGCTGCCGGCAGTGGCAGTGATAGGTGACAATGGCGGTGACTGGTGGACTGACGCAGTTCTCGAAGTATGACGGGGTGGTGTTAGACTCATCTAGAAAGGTATAGTCCGTGTTTTGGAATTTTTGAATATTTGCAAAGGGAAAAATCATCTCGTCAAACGTAACGTGACGAGAGACGTGAATTTTGTGAGTGGACAAGTCATAACACAAGTAACCCCTATGATTGGACGGAAAACCTATGAGAACAAACGGAGTGGTTCGGGGTGCTAATTTATGGGGGCATTGGATGCAAGGTTTGGATAACACAGGAAACCGAAAATCCAAAGGTGATCATAGGATGGGAGCCGACGGTATAAAATTTCGGTTGGGGTCATGTTATGAAGCGTGCTAGTTGGTAAAATATTAAGGACGTATTCTACCATTTTGACTGAATAAACCCGAAATGAGGGAGGGAGAGATGCATGAAAAATGAGAGTACGAACCATGTTATTTATGGTGCCAATGATTCGTTCTACTTTGTCATTCTTAGGAGAGGTATGAGGGCACGATAATCGAAAAACATGTCATTATTTTTACAAAATTTGTGAATCATGGAATTATTAAATTCATGACCATTATCACATTGAAACGATTTTATGGATTTTTTAAATTGCATTTTGATAAAACTGCAGAATTCAAGAAATTTGGCAAAGACTTCCCACTTGAATTTTAGAGGGTAAATCCAAATAAAGTGAGAGTAATCATCTAATAAGACTAGTTAATATTTATGACCCAGAGAGCTAGAAATGGAAGACATCCACAAATCAGTATGAACAATATCAAAAGGAGCAAACGTAACACTAAGAGATGATTTAAACGGAAGGCGAACATGTTTGCCTAACTGAAAAGAAACACACTTTTGGGCAAGTTTTCCATATTACAACGAATAAAATTATTTCTTCTAAAAAAATTAAAACTGGGGCTCCTGGGCGTCCAAGCGTATTATGTCAAGTTGACGGAGAGATGGCCGCGAGGGAGGTGTGTGAGTGGGAACTGACAGTGGATGTGGATGGGAAATGATAGAGATCCCCTCGCGCTATTGCATCTTGTAAGAGATGTCCCCATACGAAGATCCTTCACAGTAAAACCAAAAGGGTCAAAGTCAACATAGACATAATTATTACGAGTAAATTTGCAGACATAGCTTAAGTTTTTAATGATGTTAAGACCATACATGATGTTATTTGGGAAGAAGGGTGGGTGATGTGGTTGGGTGTATGTGGTACCATAACCCTGAATTGGAATACGATGGTCATTACCAACAGTAATATATTGAGGATACTTTAAACGAAATAGTTCTGGAAGGTTACCTGCAGATCGGTGAGGTGAGACGTGGCCCCCATATCCATGTACCAATTTTCATCGAACTGCTGCATATTTAGGGAGCTGAAGAGTTCTCTGAGGGTAAATATAAGACCTTTTTCGACCTGGCCCAAATCGGTGGGGGCCAGGCCCACTAGAACCTGATGTTGCGTCGTGAAGTGGGGCTGTTGATGGTCTGGTCCAGGTGTGGAAAAGGGCCTCTGCCTTGGGCCTGGTCCAGGGCCCAACAGACCCATAAAAGGGTAAGTGCGCTGGGCGGTGGCGGTAGGCGTCTGTGACCCGGTTGAGTTGAGGGCCCGCCGGCGATGGCGACCTTGTCGAGAATCGGGGGCCTGCTGCTGGCCCTTTCCACCGCGGCCACACCCTTCCCTTTTGCATTGTTTCTGCCACATCGGTCGTCCCGCGGCTGGCTGTCAGGTGGTAGTGATGGTATGTTGCGGCATGTTTTCAACGACTAACGCCTTTTGGTTGTGTTCGTCCTGTTTGGCACATCTGGTTTCCTCCAAAAGTAATTGGGAGCGTGCATTGTTGAAACTCGATAGTGAGTCGGTTTATTGAATCATAGTTGCGAGAGTATCATATTCACCTTTCGGTAAACCCGCAACAAGTTGTAGGACCATCTTAGTGTCGGAAACGGGCGTCCCCACATTGGATAATTGGTCTGCAACTAATTTCAATTGTCTGCAATATTCGGACATGTTGAAAAAAAATTGAGACATGTATTATTGAATTGTTCCTCCAAATACACTGCTCGAGTATTTTTGTTGTCCTAAAAAATTTCTTCCAATCGAATCCATAATTCACGAACCGTGGCACCCGTTTTCATGATTGTGTGGAGGTCTTTAGATATGGTGTTATAAATCCACTGTTTGACAATAGCGTCAAGACGACGCCATGTCGAGTCTGCAATAACTAGAGGGTGATGGATGGAGTCGTCGATATGATCAAGTACGTTGTACGCACAAGCATGGATATTGAATAGTTCAACCCACGAAGAGTATTGACCGTCTTCCTGATCAAGAATTAATGGAATTAAATTCTTGATATTTGAGATGGTGAAAGCAGGATGGAAAGAGGATGTGGATGAGGGAGGGAGTTATCAACGACGTTTGTGGAGGATGCGGAAGCATTAGGAGAAGTGAGAGGAGACATGGTTGCTCAATGAAAGCACATAAAACCGTGATAGGAGAAAAAAATTCGGCCGAGGAAGTAGAAAAAAATTTCTGTCGGGGGGGGGGGGGGCAAAGAGGATTTTTCTAGGTTAAGGTTTTGGCTCTTGATACCATGTAAGATTTTATTAATCTTCTTTTGGGAGTCTTTCTCATTAATACAAAATATATATAGGTGTACAGTATTGAATCCTTCTATAATAAAGATCACAATTCTATCATAATTATACAACACAAAATATAGTAACTATGTGATTATGTACACTTAATATAAAGTACGCAGGGCTATTCAGACATAACACTTATAAAATATGTATTATATAGAAACATTCCCCATGGTCTTTGGTCAATACAGTCTTTGGCCATACCCTTATGCCAAGAGCTATTTTTACATGGACAACAATATGAGGTAGTGCATAAATGGTGGGACTAAAAAAAATACTATTACAATGAAGTGATTGTATAATTAGTGGAAAACAATGACATGTGACTCTGACAAAAAAAACATATGCATGCATATTGATCCAGAAATAGATTCATATTCATATTCATATATGGTGAAATTGACGATCAGCTTGCTAAAATTGCAGCAGAGATTCTCCTTGCTCCTTCCCACTCACATGCTTAGCTCTATTATTATTTCCACAGCCAATTTGTTATTTATGAGATTTGTTGTCTATTTCCCTACGTTCTGATTTTGCTACAGAAACATTCTGACTACTCTTGTCGTGCTAATAATGTTCGTTGGATCATTATGGATTATTTGACCGACTGTTTCTAACACTTGTCGGTAGCAAAAAAAAAAAACAATCATGGTTACCTCGGATTGAAAAGGTAAGGTAACCCCCTTTCCCGTACTTATTTCTATTAAGAATTTTTATATTTTTAATAAAAAATCGCCAGACACTCTATCTAATGGTATAAATTCCGTTAAAAAATAATATTGTTACTTTATTAGTAAGAGATTATTTTTTCTTGATCCAGAAGCTCAGGATGAAAATCTGACAGCATAGTTCACTCATCCAACTTTATGCATTCGATCAATTTCATCGATCCCTCAATTTCTTATAGTAAGAAAATTAAATGAAATCCTTTATTTGCACTTTAACTAAAGTATAATTACTCGTCCAATAGAGCTTGGCCATGTATAGGCTGAAATGGTCTCGCGAAATTGGTCCTGAACGCTTAATAATAAAGTTGTAAAACTTAGTTGGTCTACTTAAATTATCATTCTAACTCTTTGATGGATAAAATAGAACTAGATCTTGACCAAACTTTATCACACTTAGGGATGACAATTGGGCGGGGCGGGTGCGGGTACTCCCTCCCCGCACCCGTACCCGTCAGAAAATTTTATACCCGCCATCTATCCGCCACCCGTAGCGGGTACAATTTTCAACATCCATACCCGCCTAGGCGGGTATATTCCTAAATCCACACCTGCTCCACCATCCAAGTGGATATCCGTCACCCGCCAATACCCGCCTGCCATATTTTGTAATCAAGTCATTAGTGATCAACATGATCCCAAAAATTTAAATTCCAAAAATTATCCCAAAATTTTGAGTCAAGAATCAATACTGTCACGGTCTCATTTTCTTTGGGAGAGGAAGGAGAATTCTAGATTTTTTCAGCATCAGAATTCCCCATTTTTTTCACCTCTTCCCCCTTGCAAAACAAAGAATCAAGAAAATAAAATTTTCAAGAAAATCCAAAAATTATCCACCCAAATAGCTATATATTACAAATGTAGACAAAACCCATATATTATTTCAGCTATATAAGCTAAAGTTTTTCAACTTTTTCAATTGAACTCCACAAACTCAATAGGTAAAACTTAACAAATGCACAAAAATTGACCTCACCAAGACAACCCCAAAGCACAAAGCAAAGACAACAATATTTTCCGATATTTCCCGATCAGCATCTCCTTTAAAGAAAAAGACAGAGACGTCGAGAATGAGAGATGGAGGAGAGACGGCGTGAAGGGAACGAGAGAGAGGGAGGCGTGAAGGCGTGAAGGACTGAAGAGGCGTAAGGTTTTGAGTTTTGTTGGAGAATGAGAGACTTGTCGTGACTTATGGGCTGAAGGCACGACTTATGAGCTGCTAATATTTTGGGCTTGGGGCTGGTATAAGGCGGGCGGGTAGGCGGGTATGACTGCAAATCCACCACCTACCTGCCTACCCGTGACGGGTACATTTCAATACCCATACCCACTTCAACTGAAGCGGGTGCAATGAGCAATCCGCAAAATTATACCCACCTGTCATCCCTAATCACACTAGAAGGAAATGTGGCACTTTCTTGCCACTTCAAAGAAACTGTATAATAAATTGTTTACGTTAATTGTATAATGTAGTTCCAAAATGTTCTATTTCGAGGTATTAATAAATTAATATATCCGCATCCAAACAGAATATTAGATGCATTAACTTTCCTACTTCATTCTCATTCGATGAAGTGTCTTTTTGTCTTTATAGTTGGCACTATATAGTATTGCTAAGTAACAGTTCAGTATAGTAAATTCAACTAGGGCTTTGGCAATAGGGCGGGTTAGGGCGGGATAAGGCTGGGCCTGCTAAGATTTGACCCGCCTGGTCTTACTCCTGTCTTGCCCTGCTCCGCCCATCCCGCCCCGTTTATGTAATCTTTCATTTGTCCTCTTTATTTTTTACTTTGAAGCATGGCATTTTTTTTTAAGCATGATATTTTTTTAAAAAAATTTAGATAAATGATTAATTCCCGAAATTGGATTTTTTTCTTTTGATCGTTTGGATTACAAAATAGAACTTTTGATTGTTTGGATTTTTGAACTTTTTCTTTTGATCGTTTGGATTAACGTTTAAAGTTTTTAGATCAAATAGTCACACATTTTAACAAGTTCTATCAAAAAACTTTGTGATCATTTGTATCTTTACTGCTTAGGCAATCGATCGAATTAGATAAATATTCCTCCACCAAAGCACGAAAGTAAGAATCTTTTATGAAACAGATTCTTATCCGTAGAGTGTATTACTGCATGGATAAACTGACGCTAACCCGTAAATTTCGGATTCAAATTAGAGATTTTCCTTGGGAGATATCGTGAAGGGTTTGCTATGGAATAATATCAATTCATACAGAAAAAAGGTTTTCTATTTATTCAAACACGGTAGCTATGGATAGGGATCAACGAAGGGGGGGAAATGGAAGATTTCACGTGCTATTTTTATCATTCTAATTTATTTCGGGACAATAGTTTCAAAGTTTTTGACTTTCTATCACACAAATTTACTAATCCTATTCAAACTCAGAAACAACGCGAAAGCTAATTGAGCAATTGCATAGTGAAAAGCGCAAGAACAAAAGAAGAATAAAAGCAAAAGGGAAACTTTAAGAACAAAATTGGCATCTAAGTTTAAAGAAACAAAAACTAAGACAAATGCTTAGCTATGATCTTGTTGTGGTTCTGTAACCATAACTGTTGTTCTGGCGAAAAATCTTTCTGACTCGTTGCGCCATTTAACATCTGATCACTACCCGGAAACGTTCCAAATGGATCGGAATTCAGATCACTCTGCATTGGTGAGGAAGAATTCTGACCACTAAAAGTTGGCGTTGCTTGAAATGTTGGCGCAGGCGTTGACGAAAACATATCTGCAGCTGTGTTAGTATCCATGTTCGGCGTTGTAGGCTGCTCCATCGACGTATCTTATAAAAATGGATTGTAATTAGAAGCTGGCAAGGTGGTGGATGAAGTCATTGGTTGTGAATTTAGGGCACTATTTGGGAAATATGACGATGAAGTCTGATTATATAATTCGTCCAAAAAGGAAGAGTTGAAGCTGTTATGTTGTTAGAGGTAGTAGGCATGGGTTGTTATGTTTTTGTTTGTGGGGTTGCTTCAAATAATACCATATCCAAACCAGTATTACTTAATCCATTTCTTGACACTTGTTCTGATTCTTGTTTTTCTTGGAAGGTATTGAAAGATGACAAGGTGGAAGTGCCAAAGCTGTTAATGTCGTTAGCCGCAGTATTAGCCATAGGTTGTACTGATTTTGTTTGTGGGGTTGCTTCAAATATTGCCAAATCCCAACCATTGCTTGAAGATGCCTTAACAGGCTATACATTCGTTCCATTTCTTGACATCTCTTTTGGTTCTTGTTGTTCTGGAAAGGCATTAAAAGATGGCGATAAGGCCTCATTTAATACATCTTCACATCCTTTTGCTGAACTTGAATCTAATAAAGGCTTTTGTTTCTCCTCCATGATCTGTTCTTGTTTAGCTTCTTGTTTGTTAAGTTCTTTCACTTTCTCTGAAACAGGTTGTTGTTGCTTCTGATCTTGTACTTCTTTGTTGTCATCGTTCCCATTATCTTCTGATAAAGAAACAAGATCAATCATGGACACTGGCAGTGACCTTGCAGAACCTGTATCACACACATCTTCATTAAATTGCTTCTTAAACTGAATATCCGAGTAGGCTTCCAAATCGATTGAAATAGACGGGCTCCTCCCTGTTACCTTAGCTCTTATAAGATCTTCTAGTGAACTACAAAGCGAATCCATCACAGAACTAGTTTCACTTCTTTCCGACTATGGCTCAGTCGTTGTATAAGAGAATTCGGATTGTCCACCATAACTATCGAACCTACTTCTTGAGGACTTCATTGAGCCTGGTCCTTGAAGAACCAACTCTGAAGAAGATTTCACTGGAAATGAAGACTGGTCCTTGAGAAATTCTTGTAACGACTCAATTAACTCAATTAACTCCTCGGTTATAGTTTGCACGCTAGGATATTCTGATGTCCTGCTAACTCCAATGCTTTTACAGAACGAATAAAATGTGTTGATCTCCTCAAATTGCTTCGCGTCTTTAACACAAGTTTGAAAGGCAGTTACACATGTTTGGTATGGTAAATGGAAGAAACTATCAAGCACAAGTGCAAGCCCATCAGAAATATCCTTGTAAAGATCAAAACTTTCTTGTACCATGGCGTAAAGAGCAGCTTGTACTAGAAAATTGGTCTTGGCCGCACCTGTTGGGCGTGTAGCAATTTCCCTTTCGAGCAATCTTTGCCAATACGAAATCTTGTCAAGTAGCATTGGTGGTTTCATTTCGCGAATCGCCTCATTAGTCCTGCTCCTACACCTCCTGCTCCTGCTACTATCACTACTACTCCGTGAATAGTTGGAATTTTCCCGGTCCTTATAATTGCACCGCCTTTGGAGTTTTCCGGTGAGAAAACAATCCAAACGCTCGTCAAGATATAGTGCAAACGTTCTAATAAAGGCAGTGAATCCCAGGGGCTAGAATTTGAATCATCACGAAAATTGGAAAGGTTGATAATTTTGGCCCCGCGTTTCATGGCAAGTAGGACTTCGCGAGGGAAATAAGGATCGCCATCTTGGAAGATTCTAAGGACAAGCATTAACGATTTGAGGGCGACGATCCAATTCCTAGTACGACCAATGCGTTTGCCAATGGCACGAGACAGGCAGCCGCGTAGACGTTGTTGGAGAAGACTAATTGGACACCTCGTGAATATAACGCTCATCGACGGGGACATCGTCGTGTGTGGTGGCTTTTAGAACAGCGACCTCGAGGGTTGATGAAGTGTTGCTGGCAACTTTAGCAAGGCTAATGCTTGTTTGATCTTTCACTGCACCAATTGCCTTCTTTAACTTGCTTGGCATGTTAGGCTAATGATGTCTCTTCTTTTTCTTTTGTCCAATTTCTTAGTTTAATTCAGAATACTTGTATGAAAATCTGATCATGTAACTAATCATAAATATCTTTTCAAATCAAAAGAAATATCTCATCTCACTTAGGAAAAAGTTGTTGGAGCTGGGCTCAGGACTATGAGATGTTACGTTTTATCTTCTCAGAGCGGTTTGATCATGTAAGAGATCAAATCAAGAAGACTTGTTCTTTGATAGTAAAATTTATTGATGGCAAGATTTGGTGTTTTGGGGGGAGTGAGAGAGAGGAGTTAGTATAGAAAACTTAATGTACATACTTCGTGTCTCTCCATTCCATTTTGAATTGAGTAGACGCCTACATTCCCAGAATCTAGGCCTGGACTAAAACTTGAACTCTATCAATTGGGCTCAGATAAAAAATGAGCCCATATGGACTAGTACTCATGGGCCATGTCCAGTCATAATAGTCCGCAGGTCCACCAATGAGACAGCCCGTCTGCAGACCACATCTTAAGAAGTTGTAGACTTGCATATAAGAAGTCGAAATCAATTAAGAAAAGAAGAATATCCTAAAGTTTTGAAAACTAGAAGCTTAGGTTTGATTGTTGCTATTACTTGATTTATATGTACACTTGTAGCCTCGTACACTATGCTTTCCTAGTTTATCACTTAAAAGTATAGTGGAGTATATATTTTTTATTGTTTTTTCTTTTAAATATGCGAAATTAGATGGATATGTAGTATGCATTATATTTCAGGGACTCTTACCTAGAAATGCAAAATTAGGGTGCTAATTAACCTATCTAACGGTAGTACCACATTTTCAAAAACTAGCAATAAATTTATAGCAAAAAATATACAACCTCCAACAAATCTCATAAAATTAGAGATTTTGGAGATCTTTCTATTTCTCTTTCTTTCTATCTTCTCTTTCTTCCTATCATTTCTCCCCACGACGCCATTGTTCCACCATTATACACTAAACCTAGATAATAAAAAAAAAAGAGAATACACCAAACATATATCATACATCTATCATTCAATTAATTTGCTATAATAGATAAAATATTTTTATGTTACGTATTTAAGTGCAAGTATCCGTAATAATTGTAATTAGGACCTAAAACCGATAATCCATGTAAAATTCTCTATATTTTGTGAACCTTTCTTTGGGTGACAGATCAAGCCCAACTAAAAGTAAAGGCAGACTTGGACTTGAAATGTAGGACCATGTACAATTTGAACACAGGACTGATGATCCACGTTAATATGGACCCTCGCCAGACCATTGATAAGTTAATTCTGAGACAGCAGCACATAGAGCAAATGTCCCAGTTGTATTAAGATACTTCCTTTCTTAACAATTTGTATTTTACCAATAATTCAAATAATTTCATTTTCATTCTATATTCTGGTGTTAAATTTTTATTAAAGTATAAACAGAAAGTCTTATGAATTTGTTATTAAATCTAATGTTAGTTTTAATAATTTTTATTTTAATTGTGTGCATTAAGTATTTAATTTCTCCCTCCCTTCTCTGTCGTTTTAATCTTCATAGATAAAGTTTTAAATTTTGATAGTTTCATTGTTGATCTATTTGTTGGTACTCTATTGTACTTTATAAAGCAGTACGGGAAGTAAATAACTATTACAAGTGTTCGAAAGGATAAATAAATGGTCAATCTTCAAAACTGCCGCAAGCTTGTTGTGTCTTGAATCTTGATAACCTGAAATCAAGAAACAACTAAATCTGGATGGTTACAACGTTGTGTGTTGAGTCGAGTGATTGCCCTCTGTCCTTAAGACAAGATTGTCCCGTATATATGCTTTTACGTTAGCGGGCAATAGTCTCCCAAGATAAAACAACACTTTAATCTCAACGCTACAAAGCCAATAGGTTGAGCCTGACGAAGAAAACAAATATGAATCGACTTGCTGAAGATATGAAAAAGGAAGGAAGAGTTTCTATTTTCTCTTCTGTTTTGTCTCTGTGTATATAGTGTGTCTCTGTTGTGTATATCTTGTGTATATGTGTGTGTTTGCTCACTGTTTTGCAGTGGTTTTCATCACTGTTTTTCAGTGGTTTTCATGATTGTTTTGCAGTGGTTTTCGTCACTATTTTGTGCTGCGTTTTTCTGATTTTTCGTGTATATATATGTCTGTATGTCTCTCCACAATTGAGCCAAAACAGCTCAATATATAGCAAGGAGGAAGGTTGTTCAACTGCCCAAACATGACTGTTAATGGCCATTAGAGAGGGCTGTTAATGACAGGTTTAATGCCATGAAGGAGGGCTGATTATGGTCATTGAAGAAGGTTGTTTATGGAGGAGTTAACAACCAAGTTAATGGCTGGTTAATGCTCTAGAAAATAGCCCAAACGGTAGGCAGAAAGTTTCTGCCATCCGTCACTCCCAAA
Source organism: Anisodus acutangulus (assembly GCA_029783415.1). NCBI lineage: Eukaryota > Viridiplantae > Streptophyta > Magnoliopsida > Solanales > Solanaceae > Anisodus > Anisodus acutangulus. Next base: position 56,967,270 of record CM056491.1, read on the forward strand.
ATCAACTTTCCAGAAACTTTAGGGACTAAATTGTAAATATTAAGCAATTTGGGGTCCAAAAAGATAATATCAAAAAGTCCCCCACAACCCGAGACCGGACGGGCGGGCGGCAGCGCGCGTGTGGGCTTAGCCTTGAACCCAAGCACATCTAGGTCCTCCCTCCTTTAAACACATGGGATACCCCTTGGGGTCCCAAATCCTTTACCACTTTAGAGACTTATAAAGAGAGCAATTCTTCATTTTCCCACCGATGTGGTAGATTTGTCCCACACCATATTTTCATGCCTCAAACACCTTACTTCGTGGACCAATATCTCTTTCATTTCTCAATGAAAATTGACGATTCTTGGCCCTACGGTCATTTACTCACTTCGTAGATTATGCAAGTGAGAAGAGACAAAGCCTCCAACATGCGGAACACTAGTGTTTAATTCATTAAATATGGGTGGACGCACCTCCCCGCCAAAGGCAAATTTCCAACACTATTTTCATTTATAACCTTTTATGTTTGCTCGGAATTCTTTCATTATTTAAATTCCTTAAGTAATATGCTTGGTAACAATAAACTTTCTTTTTTACTCCAAAAATTAAGTTTGATTTGTTATTTTGGTAAACCCGAAAACATAGATTAACAAAAGAAAAAAGATCGTAGTACCACAAAATTTTCAAAGAGACAATTGAAAAAATTTAAAGGGTAAAATAAGTATTTGAAAAGTTCAACAGATAATAGCGAGATATGTTGATAATTTAACATTAGATTATGAATTGATTTTCTAGTCAAACTTAGAAGGGAACAAATGAATTTCACCAAGGAAAACTGAGATGAGTGATAAAACTTTTCCTTTTATCTTTAAATTCAAAGAAAAGAATGGGCGTAGTTTTGAAATAATAAAACATAACCCTACTTTTGTTTTTTTAGTTAACGAATGAACCTTCAAATTGGATCAAATTGTGAACTTTGCTTCTTTTATCTGACAGACTTTGTAAATGGAGTGACCAACTTAGTTATTAGGATCTTATCACATTATTTTACCTTAGTTCTTAAAAAGAGCACAAATGTTTGACTTGAAAAAAGACAAATTAAGCTTCTTTCTAGAAACTAAAAAGTACTCAATGTCTCTTTGCGTTAACTGCGGTGATTATTTTACACCATAATTAATAATATTTGGATGGTTCTCGAGATAATCCCACTGGCATTGGCTAGCAATAAAGTTTTCAGTGAAGCATATTATTAGAAGAAAAATGCACTAACATGGATCAAATATCGAACATGTCTTATTTTACAAAGTCAGTTCGATAAGATCATCTAGCGGTGTGATACTCTTTCATTCTTAATTAAATATTTGGAGTCCGAGTTTTGATAATGGAGAAATCTTTGATATAAAACACTTTCATGACACCCTATATAATGAAAATCTAAATTAGTTAAACTAGTAAATATCAATATCAGATGATTACATACAACGACAAAAAAGTTAGATAAGTTCTTAGTAAATCATAGGATCCCTTCATCCTTAATAAAAAATCTTGAATTCGAGCTCTGATAATGAAAAAATACTTAGTAAAAAGTATTTTTACTTTTCATGAACCTTGCACGATGTACTAATTAATTTGGTACGTACACAGATCATATGGTTTTATATAGATGAAATTGCATGATTTTTAATTTTTTTCCCCTCACCACAGAACTTATGCTCAATTTAGAAACTGAAGTCATGTAGAATATTATGATGTGAAATTATAAATTTATGCCCCGCAAAAATATATTTATTATGAAGGGAAAAAATTAAAAACCAGCACAAAATAGGGACGAAAGTGCAAATAACTAAATCACGAGCGAATAGTGTAATAATTTCGACAAAATAGCCTCAGGTAGACTGCAAATTGTATTGGGTAGAAAGTAAATAAGATTATTGAAATCTATCAAAAATTGTGTTCACCTTCAATGGTGAAACACATAGTACATTCGAGAACAGTTGGGAGAAATGAGAGGGAAAGCTTTAGCAATGGAGTTCATGAATTTGGGAAATGAAAACTGATTTCCATTCAATGAAAGATACAATTATATACATGAGTTGTAAAATATTTAATCTCCCTAATAATTACTAACCGACCTACACGGCTAAGATCCAGCTACGCAATAACTAACAGATATTAAGATGGTAACTAACTGATGAAAGTTAGGACATCACAACCAGCTTGCTAAGAGCTGATTAATGTTTAATCCCAGTAAGTTTCTTGGTGAGTATATCAGCAAGTTGTTGTCCAGCTCCAATGTGATGAAGTGAGATAAGGCCTTCATGTAGCTTAGATGTAACAAAATGACAATCAACCTTTATGTGCTTTGTTCTTTTATGGAGCACATAATTTCTGACAATGTGTAGAGCAGACTGACTGTCACAATGAACAATGTTAAACAAAGCAATATACATGTGATATACACTGAATATACAGCAGTGTATATCACATGTATATTGATGGACTAAAGCAGTCAGCAATCAAGCAGTGCAGCAACGGCCCAGTATTGCTGCACTGCTTGATTGCTGACTGCTTTAGTGTTATACACTTACCATAATTGTATAGTTAGAATTATGGTAGAATAAGGTTTTAGAAATAGAATAGGAATAGAATTCTCCTATTATGGTAATATGTAACTTGTATATATAGCCTTTCAATTAATGAAAATAATCAAGGGGATTATTTCTTTCAAACAGGAATTGGACTAGGAAAAGGAACATCAAACTCTGTAAAGAATCTGCTTAACTATATCAATTCCCAAACTACTTCCCTTAGTGCTCTATACTTTGCCTCTGCTGAAGACAGGGAAATTGTTTCCTGTTTTTTAAACTTCCAGTTAACAGGACTATCACCCAGTAATACAATGTAATTGTAACTTGATACAGATCTCTTCGAAACTTCTTTGTTCCTGAAGTACTAGCAGTAAGAGAAGTAGATTCAGCAAACATCTAGTTATTATGCTTAAGTTTCCTTTGCTTTTCCTCTTGTACAAGCAATGCAAATGCTTGCCCCATATAAGGTAGAGGAGTCATCATCAATATGTTGCCTCTAGTGATCGTGTATACCTCATTCAAGCCCATCAGGAATTGGATTAGCCTCATGTCTTGTTTTGCTTTATGCATGAGCTCTTTGGCTCCACATACACATTGACAGTCACACGCATGCTTTACGGATAAATTGCTCAACTCCTCCCATAATCTTTTTATGCGAGTGTAGTATCCAGTTATGTCCATTGGTCCTTGGTTCAAATCGTTTATTTCCTTTTAAATTTGATAGAGTTTAGCTCCATTGATTTGATCTTCTAGTTTCTTCCAGAGTTCTACAGAATTAGTAACATATTCTAAGCTATCTTCTATTTCCCTCGAGATTGAATTCAAAATCCAAGATGTGACCATGTCGTTACATCTTTCCCATTAATGAAGCTTTGCAAAATCTGCATCTAGCTTCTTACATTCCCTAGTAACAAAATCTAACTTATTCTTAACAGAAAGAGATCTCAAAGCACTTCTCTTCCACGAACGTTACCCAATTTCATCGAATGAACTGGAACTAACACAACACCAACATTATCAGATGGGTGAATACACAAAGGACTACTTACATCGGTTGTGTTTTCATTATTTTATGTATTTTGATTTTCAATTGCATTGCGGATCTTCTGCAACAAGTTTCAATTGCGATCTCGAATTCAACCTTCTGAGATTCGTCTCAACCACGTACCACTTTATCAACAATTGCTACGAATATCAATCGCAACGAGGAGCAAAAACTTCGATTAGAGAAGAAAATTATCGACACCGATGGAATCGCTACGAATATTGATCGAATTAGGACTACGTAGATAGAAATTGAGCTGAGTAAACAAACCCTAGCTCTGATATCATATCAAAAACTGTGTTCACCTTCAATAGTGAAACACAGAGTAGACTCGAGAACAGTTGGGGGAAATGAGAGGGAACACTTTAGCAATGGAGCTCATGAATTGGGGAAATGAAAATTGATTACTATTCAATGAAATATACAAATATATACATGAGTTGCAAAATATCTAATATCCCTAATCATCACTAACCGAAGATCTAGATAAGTAATAACTAACAGATATTAAGATGCTAACTAACTAACTAACTAACTGATTGTGCTGACTCAGCATTACAAATAATTAATATCTCAATAAAATCGTTCCATGTATCTTCTGAGATTAAATTATATTCATTCTACTACAATCACAAGATCTTTTGACAAAGATAGTAAATTTAGTCACCTTATTCCCATTGTAAAAGGACCGATTTGAAGTTAGGTTGTTTTAATTCTATTTTATGTGACACAATGTTATAAGATATGGGATTGAAATATACTTCTACATGCTGTTTTACATAGCAATTTTGCGACATAAGATAATTTCTTATATCATTCTACAAATTTTATGATTCAAATTTATTAAGGGAATATAATCCGAGCTGGATGTAATAGTTTATGCTTCAAACAGTTACTTTAATGTTTCTTTCCTAGTACTTAAATGACAGTAAGTGAAATGAATATCTCAAATTAAATTTTGCAGTCGAATAGTGTTATATAAAATGGAAAGGTGGGTGCATTGTGAATGTAATGGTGGATGAAAAGGTCAAAGTAACAATCCAAATATGAATAGTTTAAAATTGATCCATATATGAATTTGAATTCTTGAAACTAATGAAAATAAAGTGATTATGATTGCGGTAATATTAATATCTTTTTAAATCTGTCTTATAAAAGGGAGAGATTTTATAATTGCCAAAAAATTCTTTAAAAAAACATGAACTTTAATAAAGCATGAAACGGGATAGTAGTGAATATGTCAACTACTAAAAGCTGAAAAGCTTGGGCTGACCCGAAGGTCAATTGCCTTCTCTCCCTTTAATAAAAGTCACCTTAAAAAAAGAAGCTCAAAATGCCTTTATTTTCTCCCAAAATTCAAACTTTTTGTGTCCACATATCACATTTTCAAGCATGCAATACTTCCTTTTATTAAAGAAGACAACACTACGTGAACCTGTAACATTTGCCTAGCCAAACTATTTGAAAGAAAACAAGAAAGAGACCTTTTAATTTATAATCCTTAGATTGGAATATCTAAATTGTAGCTTGATTGACTGTTAAAAGTTAATCTTGATGGAAGAATAATTCAAAGTTTGAAGTAGAAAATCAAATTTATTATTTATTTAATTCATGTCTAAATTAGATTTACAGTCAGAATTATATAGAAATATGTTTACAATTCTAGTTAAAGTAAATTTCGTACTGTCCCAATTTATGTGATACACTTTTTTTTTAGTCTGTCTCAAAAAGAATAATATGTTTTCTTATTTTGCAATAATTTAACTTTAACATTTACCTTTTATGCTTAACATTATGATCTATAACCACAAAAATCTTTGACTTATTTTAGACCACAAGATTCAAACGTCTTCCTTTATTTCTTAAATTTCGTGTCGAGTCAAATTATATCACATAAATTGAGACGAAGGGAGGACTATTATAAATAGGAATACTATTAGCTATTTTCAAGAACAAAGAGTAGTGTGGAGATTGTAGGGAGGATTCAAACATTCGAGTAAATGAAATCTCTTGTCCTCTTACAATTTGAATAGAAGAAAATAACATTTCAGATATCTTATCTATTATTTTTCAGATCTTTTATTTATAAATGAAGACCTCAGGTCAATAGAAGATAAAACTAATTGTAAGTGGACTACAAAACGATTTCTCCCCAAACATTCATTAAGTTTATGAATAAAAATACTTTCCTTCACATTCTTTTTTTTTAATAGTAAAAAGAAAGTCCAACTTATGATGTCTTGGCAAAGCTGGTTAGAGATAGATTTTTCATTAGCGCTAAATACACCATCAGAAAAAGAAGAGAAGTAGTATTTTTATGTATCTTGTACCAAGAAAGAGCGATTTGATAGTTGATACTATCTACTTATCTTCTTTTTCTTTCTTTGTAAAGGATTATTCTATACATAATAGGAAAAGTATCTAAAATGTCTTTGAAGAAGTAAGAAATCCTAAGACGTTTTGGAAAAATATTTCAATCCTTACTCGAAGTTGAAAAAAAATACTTTTTTCACTCCCATCTCTTAACCAACATATTATGTCCGTCCCCAGATGACCCATTGGCAATGGACAAAGAATGGAATCATATAACACCGAGAGCTACGGTGGAATAGATAAGATTCTTTCACCCTTAACTAGAGGTCTCGAGTTCGATTACTGAAAAAATTCTAATAGAAAGCGCTCTTTTTTAATAGGTCTTATGCGGTGTGAATCTGAATCAGTCAAAGCACAAAGCAAATACCGAAAATCAAATGGAAAAAAATATATTCGACAAAAAGACCTCTAAACGAATACTAATCTATTAATCAACTACCAACACAAATATTATTTATATGGTATGCTAGACTCCGAATGAGGAACTATGGGTCCTGAAGATAGCAATATGATTTCTCGTGAGATCCATTAGTTGTTGCTATTTGCTGTAAATGTTTAAAACTTTAAAAGTGCAGGGGCCACGACAGTCCATTCTTTTGGACGGAGAAGACTTATATGCAATTGATTGTAACATGCAAACTATGGACTTTAAGGGGGCAGGTGACGGATGAACTAAATGTCGAAATATAGATAACATTGAAGTCAAACTTGGGTAATTTGATTCATTTTGGCACACACATTTTAAGTCAAATATGCCCACAATTTCGAAATTACATTTTCTTGCAAGAAATTTGGGACATGTTGGAACAATATGCTCATGGCTGGCACATAACGCGTAGATGCTTGACATTTTAAGTCATTTGCAAGTGAAATTTGTTAGAAGTATAGGATGTCTTAAATTTTACTGTTGCTTCACCTCTCATAACAGATACCAACTTGAAATTTATTTTTTTATACATAATTATAGTGTCTGAACCAACTTGTGCGCACTTCGACTAATTCCGTGGAATACCTGATACCTGCCATCAGCATAGATACCAAATAACAATGTCTACCAAAACTTCAACAAATTAGAGATTAAGCCTGAGATCTCATGATTCTCAAATCACTTGACCACTAAGCCACACTCTTTGATACACCAACTTGTAATCTTATCATTATATGACCAATATAATATCCTACAATCTTGTCCAGACGTTGGAGAAATGAAGGAAAAATTTGACAATGAATAAGCTGATTTTGAAGGAAGCTTCAAAAGAAGCAAAAGTAGTAGGGAATTATTCTATTCATGTTTCTATTATTCTATTCATGTTTCTTTGTAGAGAAAGAATTAACTTGGATTTGAAGTCTACGAAGTACCAGCCCATGATACCCTAAAGTATAAAGGGGAAAGACGGTTGAAGTGAAGAAATCATTAACTGCCAAAGTTTTAGCGGCAAGGAAGGATAGAAAAAGTAGAAAATAATGAGAGGACAAGTCCTAAGCTTTACAGCTTGCAAAAAGCTTTGGATATTGCAGTTGCTTTAAGGGGATATGTTATACAGCAAATATGACACACTCAAAAGGCCAAAATTCTCAGCCTTTTCTTTCACCTCTTTAACCTAGGGCTGTCCACTCCCCGACCCGACCCGGTCCGTCCCGCTACCCGTCCTGTCCCGATCCCCCAAAGTAAATCAAAATTTTTTTTGTCAGGGTTCGAACTCGGGATGGGGCTTGGGTTCGTCCTGCCCGTCCCGATCCCGACCCGCCCCCACCCCATCCCGTCCCGATCCCGACCCGCCCCACCCCATCCCAACCCCGGCCCGGCCCGGCCCGGCCCGACCTCGTCTCGATACCGACACGTCCCTCTCCCCCTTTGCAAAAATAGTCGTTGCAACAACGACTAAAGTTAAACTGCTATTGTGCAACGGCCGTTTTGGCCCCCCACCCCATAAACCCCCTTACCCCCTTAATATTTATTTTTAACCCCTAAATTAATATATTTACACTTTAACTCTATTTCTCAACTATAAATAACTCATTTTCCTCTTCATTTTTCTCACAAATCTTCCTACCATCTCTTTAATCTCTCAGTTTATCTCTCTACAATTCTACAAATCTTCCTACTATTAAATATTATATCAAAGTTAAAAATTTGAGAGTGAAGTTGACAACTAGCTTGAGGATCATCCATCGAGCAAAGTTTCAATTTTCAACCTCGATTACATGTCGACGTTTGGTACCTTCGTTCATTCTTTAAATTATTATTATTACTTAATTTCATTTATTTAATTATTTACTTGTATAATTAAAATGGAAGGATTTAAACGTTTGATTACGGGTAAGAGTAAGAGTGCTTCTTCAAATAGGGATAATAAGGGGAAGGATACTTCTAGTAATCTTATTCCTAGTCCCGATGATTTGATTGATTTCAGTAATATTGATGAAAATGCTTTTTTTAATGATATATCAGTAGATGAATCAGAATTTAATTTAGACGATAATATAGATGACACACCCACTAGTGCACATCAACCTTAGGCTCAGACTGAGACTCAGCGTGAAACTACAATTGGAATGCCTCATATTGCCCCTAGTATGAATTGAGGCCCCACAAAATAAAAATTAAAATCAGATGCATGACATTTTTTATAGGGAATTAGGGACCAAGAGAATCAACTAGCTAGATGTAAAATTTGTAAAAATGTTTATAAATTTAAAACCGAAAAAGGTCAAGGTGGAACGGGAGGTTTACTGAGACATGTACAAGGCGAGCACACAACTAGGTGAAATCAATACCTGGCTAAAAAACCGGGTGTGCTAATGTCATCTAAGTCGGGACAAGGTTCACATAGTGTCCCCAACCTAGTACAGGATCAAATTAACCCGACGACGGGGGAATATTTTGTCCTAAATATGATTAAAACAAAGATAGGGAAAATATTGCAAAATTAATTGCAGTGGAGGGTTTGTCTTTTTCATTTCCTTCCTCTCCTGGTTTATTCATTACATTCGAGAAACATATAATTCTGCTTTTAATGATTTTCCTGTATCAACTGTTAGAAGGAATGTTTTTAAATTTGCAAGTGAATATCAACAGTATTTACGTTATGCACTGTATCATTTTAATGGCAAAGTGGTTATCACTTCTGACATAGGCTGTAGTACTAACGGTAATGGTTATTTAACAGTAACATGTCATTGGATAGATCAAAATTGGTATATGCAAAAACGTATTGTAGCATATAGATATATAGATGATAAGCATACTGGTAGTTTTATTGCAGATAATATTAATGAAATTTGTGAATACTATGGAATAAATGACAAAATTATGACTATTACATTAGATAATACTTCTTCTAATGATTGTGCTATAAGACTTTTAAAACTTATATTAACTCCATCTTTTCATGATCATTTTCATATAAGATGTGCGTGTCATATTTATAACTTAGTTGTAAAGGATGGCCTAAAACATTTTTAAAGCATTCTTGATAAAATACAATTTGCTATAAACTTTATTTTTAAAGGTAAAAAAATACAAAGACGCAAAGAGTAAAAAAATATGTCATGATTGTGGATTATCATATAAAAAATTTCAGAAAAAATTCCGACTAGGTGAAATTCTCTGTATGAGCAACTACTTGTTGCTTACGATTATAGACAACCTATTACTTTATTTTTTAACGCCCATAATAAAAATCCAAGGGATATGCTTGAAGATAGTGATTGGGATAAAATTTTAGAACTTAATGAATTTTTAGAAAAAAATTATCAAGCTACTAAAGAATTTTCCGATATTTATTATCCTACTTATTTTATATAGTTCTAATATTTTTGTTACTTAATGAATATGTGCAAAAACCAACTTATAAGGCAGCTGTTGAAAAAATGTTTAAAAAATTTTAAAAATACTTTTTTCCTATCCCACTATTTATATTGTTGGTGCTGTATTAAATTCAACTATTAAAGTAGAAGGTTGTAAAACACTTGTAGAAACGATTTATGATTGTGAACAGTACTTCCAATAGACCTAACTGAAGAACCAACTGACACACTAACTAAAGAAGCAGTTACGTCTAACATACACACCGAATGCAAAAAAATATATACTTATTACCAACAACAAAGTGCAAATAATCAACCGGCTTATGTACCATTTTCTACTACTTCGCTGCAACCTTATAAAAAACATGCGGTTTCTACTGCTAGTATTCAAGGCCTTATAAATAAAATATGTAGTGGTCAACTTCTTTATAAGTTAGCAAATTTGATGTTTATGTTTTGCAGGGTATTGTACCGTACGAATTAATTGTCAATGCTGAAGGACAAGAAGACTTGCTGAAATACTGGAGGGAGAATGAGAAGACATTTCCGACGCTAACAAAGATGACCCGCATGTTAAACATTCAATCGTCATCAACAACGTCTGAAAGCGCCTTTTCTGCGGAAAGATTTCAAATTGGAGAGCACAGACATTCATTGGCGGGAGACACATTGGAGATTGCAGTTCTATTCAGAGACTGGATTCGTGCGGAACGTAGAAGGTGCGGCCAACCGGAGACCAACGAAGAAGACTACAACTACAACGAAATATTGTCCGAGAGAACAGGAAGCGGCGTTGATGAATTTGACAAACAAATTCCAATTTCAACAGAAGTTCCTCAGGACATTGTGAGAAAATTCAAAAAAGTATGGTTGAATATGTAATTTTTTAAATTGCAATTTATTTTAATATTTTATTATGTCATTTGCAACTTTTGAACAATACCACAAAGTTGTAATTTTGAAATTGTATTACTATGTCATATTTCTATTAAATAATATAAAAGGCACAAAAACAGTCTTGGAATATTTTTATTACACTATCTTGTTCAATTATTGGAGTGTTTGTATATAACTATATATTATTTTTAAATTAAGTGGCAAAAAAAATATCCAAAAGTCCAGACCCGACCCGACCCCATTCCAGCGGGATGTGGGACGAGACGGGACCTCCCACCGTCCCACCTATCCCGGCCCACCAAGCCCGCTGGAACCTGAGTCCTGACCCTCCCCGTCCCGCCGGATCCCGCTCCGTTGGACACCCTTACTTTAACCTCAGTATCTGATTCATGTCAATTGGGCATTGGCGTTTCAAACAAGAAGAATCAACCAACCCCTCAAGCCCCCTCGCCCATTAAACACCCAAAGCCTCAACCTCTTGTTAGGGTTTGGATTTTGGGTTGGGGTTGGGGTGTTCCTCCCTAAATATCAAGAGACTACTTCAATATGATGTTTTCTTCTTCAATATGATTTGGATTGTTAACAATGTGTAATATATTTGGATGGTTACAATAGGTAATATAATGGACACTTAAGAACACTCATGAAAACTTATCCAAAATATGAAGCGGAAATATATTTTATCATTTGTTCATGTGGTCAATGGGAACATGTCATAGTTCAAGTATCAAAATGAAATTTGCTGCCAAGTTTAAAATGTTGTTAATTTACTCAACCTTTTTTAATAATAGTGGTATGCGACCTAGTTTATCTGCACTTGGACTATTCCTTCGAGTATATCTCCCTATCAATGAAGGAAATGAGAAACGCTGCCTACCAAAACTTTGACTCAATTTATACGTATTGAATACTTTCTACCCCTTATCAATACCAAGCACTGATATCACATAACTTATTCAATATGCTAAGTCCATATTTCAGGAGGGGTTGGAGTGGGACAAGGTAGGCAGGCAGGACATGTGAAAGAGAGATGATGAAGGGAAATGAAATGGAAGAGACATAGAATGTGAGGCTGTCCCACAATTTCCATAGACAATCTAACCATATAAAATACGACCCATTACCATTATATCGATTTGATTTTTCTAATCTTAACACTCCCTTCTTTCCATGTGATGTCGCTGTAAACGGTCCCCTCTATTGTCCTCTTTTCCATTATCTTTTTCTCTCCATGTATTTTAAAGCATTTATTAGTTTCCTTCTTCTGCACCTTCGCCTCTGCTTCCTCTTTACACCTTCTCCATTTTTTCTCTCGATGGGACCACCCTTCTCTCATTCCTGATAATCATGGCCGTCCAATTTTAGGCATCTAAATTTCCGGGATCAACGAACACATAATCAACAAAAAGGAAACTCCATTTGGAACCCCAAAATTTATCAAGAAGTTTCCATTCAGTCCCAAGTGTACAAACTTTGGAACCCCTTTTTACTTGCATCAACCACCAAAGAATTAAACTAAGCTAAAAATGTTATCTTGGCATGATTAAGGGACTAATAAAACAAGTCACCAAATGCATTATTTAGGAATCAATTCCATCAACCGTCCTAAAAGTTTAGCTTTATAAGCTACTACAGTATATTCTAACAACGTAAAAAAACAACCGGCAAACCGACCATAATTCTAGCCGCACACCAAAAGGTTGTCAATAACAAATAGTATATGAAAAGCACAAAGTACCATTAAAGAGGGGATAAATTTAAGAGACAAGTTGCACACTTTGTAATTAAGGCTTGTAGGCTTGGCCATTACAAGAAAAACAAACCTTTGAATATACAATATCAACCGATGAGGATGATTAAAAAAAGGGGTGGGGGTGCAAGCACTATCTAATATCACTCACTTACAAAGCTTCACATGGTGAATAAACATGAAAACGAAAAAAGAAAAAAGAAAAAAGAAAAAATAAAAAATAAACAACAAACAAGGATACTCCCTAAAAACCGCATCCATGCCATGTGTTATATAGTTTAGAATAAATTCAACTTTTTTTTCATCTTTTCTTTTTCTAATAATTGAAAACAATATAGTATAAGGTTAAAGTTGGGGTATACCGAGTATGTAGTAGTGATTGTTTGTTGGTATCATGAGGTGGTTTTCCACATTTGACAGTTTGGGAAAAATCCAAACAACCACCTGCAGGAAGCATCATAGGTACGATAATGTCAGGAAACAAGATTTTGTGAATAAAAGTAAAATCTTCCAGGCAACTAATTGAAGAGTAAAATGGACTTAAAGTGGCACTAATGTTCATCACGTGTAATCCTAACAAGATACTTCTGATACGATGATGAACCAGTAAAGCAGTGGGCATCAATGCTATTCATATCCAAAGACTGAATAATAAAAGTTGACAACCATGCCCCCACTTGAGGGTCAATAAATATAATCACAACTCAGAATGGCCCATTGCTAGCATTAAGATGTCTAGCGTGTTTCACAAAAGAGGAGAGAAAAATGTAAAGGACATATCAAAGTAAAACTCATCATCTATGAGGGGAAGGGGAATCAAGAACTATAATGAGTATGAGCCACCACATAAACAAGTTCTAATCTTTTAAACTGGCACATTTATGTTTAAATATGATATTCTGGTTTGTGAAAGATGTGAACTTAAACACAATGTCAGGTAAATTAATTCAAGCACATGAGCACGAGCATTCTAGTCTTGAAAAATGGAAGGCAAATTAAGGAAATAGTACTACATTAGCATGTCAAATGGGAATGTTGTTGACCGGTTAGCGGTAGGACCCACTAATACCCCGTGGAATAATTTAAGATAGAATTGAACTGCGTAAGTAAATACATGTAACAATTAAAGATGTTATGGAAAAAGTACCTTTTGTTGGCGGGGTTAGTAGCTTTGCTAATTACTCCATGTCCTTGTGAATATGCTCTTTAGCCTATTGCCTGAAAGTCTCTGCACGGCCTTCTTAGCTCCGGCAACCTCCGCCTCCGCCAGCTTCTGCAAATGTCCGTATGCTCCGGCCTCCACTAACCGCTTCCGACAACCCTGGCTCCCTCCTGCCATAACTGCGGCCACCACCGCCACTGGAAACTTCTTCGAAACCACATCATTCTTGGCATCCATCATTTGGACCAGCCTCATCACACTCTTCTCATCCTTAACCAATTCCTTCCTATTTGACTTCACAGCCAACAACGAAACTAACGCATTCGCCGCCACCTCTTGCAACCCATCTGGTTTAGCTGATTCCATCAGCTTCACCAAAGAGGGGATGCACCCAGCAATAGCCCTCTTCTTTTCCTCGCTTATATATTTATTTGCAAGTAACGAAGCGGAAATGTACTGTAACATTAAGCTACCATGTTTTATAAGCTCCGCTAACTGAATAATAAACGTGGTATACGATGAAAGAATCCTCGACGCACAATCAGAAGAAGATAACGAATGAATTGCCCGTAAAACGTACTCTAATGTATCAGGATTTGATGATTCATGAAGCAAATGAAGCAATCTTTGTAACCCCTTTTCTTGAATTAACAAATCGCGGTAGTACTCACCAGATGAAGCAAGAATCGCAACGCAATTTGCTGCCTTTTCTTGAATTAACGCTTTGCCTGAAACCATTAATTGTAAAAGAACAGGTATCCCGCCTTCTTCTGCTAATGCAATACGAACATCTTCATTTGTTGATACATTCTTGATAGCTCCAACACCATGAATTTGGGCTCCAACTGACCCGGATTTAATTAAATCCAAAAGTACAGAAACCCCACCATAAGCTGAAATTGCCCAAGCATTTTCCGGGTCGTTTGTGATGCATTCAACAGCCAAGGCAGCTTTTTCCTTCATTATAACCGAACCAGACTCAATAATTCTCAGTAATGGACCTAAAGCACCCTCTTCAAATACGCATTTTCGTGCCTGTTCGCTTAAGGAAACAAACATTGATACAGCAAGAACTGCCTGTTCACGAATAAGAGAATCAGTATTAAGGTCGAGTAAATTAATTAAATACCCAACATGCCCTTCTTTCGAGACAAGACCAGCCGATTTTTCGTCCTCGGATAGCAACTGAATCAAGGACTCCAACGCCTTCTTCTTGAACTCAACACCACCGATCTGAATTCTCGTAAACACGTCTCTGATATAAAGGACTAAATCGTCTTTTGTAGAGTTAACCGAAGGGTGGGATAGGACAATGGCAGTGGACTGACGGAGTACGCCCGAACGGCAAAGTAAATCGAGATGATGGATCTGTTTGGACAGCCATCCATTAGCCATATCGAGGTCCGACTGCATTAACAGCTTACCGGGTGTCCTTTCCGGGTCGGAGCATTGCTCGCATAGAGTCTGGACCCGAAGCACAGTGGTGAGGAGGTTCGGAAGTAGGGTTGGAAGAAGCTCGTTTTCCGACCAGTGAGGAGAATCGGAGATTTCCGTTAAAAGTGACTTGACGGTAGCGAGCTTGGAACGGAGGACTTGCCAACGGGACGTGAAGGATTTGATAGAGAGAGAAAAGGGTAGAAGATGAGAGAGAAGTTGGTTGATTTGATCAAGGGTTTGGGCCGTGGACGGCGGCTGAACTGGTGGTTGCATTTTTGTCAGAAAAACAAAACAACTCAATTGGGTATTGATAATTTATACTCCCCGGGACTAATACCGGGATAACAAAGAAAACCCAAGCATATGAACAGCAAAAAAGAGTGAAAATTAGCTGAGAGAGGGAGCAAAGATATGGGAAAGAGTGATAAATTGCGTAAAGGCAAAGGTAAAGTTTAGAGAGAGAGATGTGGGGTTTGTTGAGGAGGAGAAGCAGAGAGTCCTGATGAAGACTATGACTGTATTGATTATTGCGAAAATGTAATGTACCTCTTTCCCAAAATAACTTTGACCATCTTCATCTTATTAGAGGTCACTAGGGGAATAAAGGATACGAAAACGAAGCTAAGATTAGGATACGGATAGTAGGAGAAGATTCGGAATACTTTTTAGTGATAATGGGTCTGGGTCTGGATCAGGAATCAGCTCTTAATCCATTTCTATTTGACTTGATGATGGATAGACTGACGCGATAAATTTAAGTGGAAATGTAATGGTGTATGTTATTCGCATACGACACAGTCCTGATTGATGAGACTCACATCGAGGTGAACGCTACGCTGAAAATTTGGAGACAGACTCTGGAGTCTAAAGGGTTCAGGCTGAGTAGGACAAAGACATAATGCTTGGAGTGCAAGTTCAGTAACGGGAGCGACCTTGAGACAGACGTGGATGTGAGACTTGGTACTCAGGTCATTCCAAAGAAAAGAAGCTTCAAATACCTCGGGTCTACTATCCAAGTGAATTGAGAGATTGATTACGATGTCACACATCGTATAAGGGAAGAATTGATGAAATGGAGGCTCACATTTGGAGTCTTGTGCGATAAAAAAGTGTCACCAAAACTTAAAGGCAAGTTTTATAGGGTGGTGGTTAGACCAACTATGTTGTATGGGGCGGAGTGTTGGCTGGTCAAGACTTCGCACACCGAAAAGATGAAAGTTGCGGAGATGAGGATGCTAAGATGGATGTGTGGTCATACAAGGAGGGAGAATTAGAAATGATGATATCCGTGACAGAGTGGGAGTGGCCTTGGTGGAGGATAAGATGCGGAAGCGAGGTTGAGATGGTTTGGGCACGTGCAGAGGAGATACACAAATGCCCCAGTGAGGTGTGAGAGGTTGGCTATGGACAGGTACATGAGGGGTAGAGGTAGGCCGAAAAAATATTGGGGAGAGGTGATTAGATGGGATATGACGCAGGTGCAACTCATTGAGGACATGACCTTAGATAGGGGGTTATGGAGGACATAGATTAGGGTAGTAGGTAGTCCAACGTAGTCCTACGTACGCTTACAAATTTGTAGTTGTAGTGTTATTATTGTAGCCGTGTATAGCCTATCATATTAGTAGGCGCAATATTATTTTATAATTTCATGTCCTTTTATTTCTGCTGCTATGTATATTTTGTTTGTCTTGTTTACCTGCATTAGTTATTGCTTCTTTTTCAGAATTCGACATTATGGCTTAGTCGCTTTGTTTGTCTTACTTCGCTTGTGCTTTGTCTTGAGCCGAGTATCTCTCGAAAACAACTGCTCTACCTACCAACGTAGATGTAAGGTCTGCGTACACTCTACCCTCTCAGACTTCACGTTATGGAATTTCACTGGGTATGTTGTTGTTGTTGTTGTTGTTGTTGTTGTTGTTGTTGTTGTTGTTGTTGATAACTTATAATACTTTTTTATAATTTTCAAATATCTAAATTTTTTATTAAAAATTTAAATTAATATAATTTAATTTAAATTAATCTAATTTAATTTAACTATAAAATTTAAATTAATCTAACTTAATTTAACTTTAAAATTTAATTTAATTAACTTTTAAAAAAATATGAAAAATATTTTAAACTGGAGAGAGTAATATGATAAATGAAAACAGCGGAAGTACAGATTGGAAACCCTCGTTGGGTTCGCGGTTCGGTTGGTAGTTGTACGTGGGCTGTGAAGTGTTGGACGGTGACAACTGACCAGGAACTAACGTGACTGATTATTCCTCTATTTGCCGCTTCAATAAATAAATAATTTGTAAATGCAATTTTTTTCTGTTTCATACAATACTTTTTATTTTTTAAGATTCAAAGAAGAGCGGTTCAATAAGATTGGTGGTTTAAATCTTATTTTTTATAGATTTTTTATTTATTTTTATTTAAAGCCGGTCTATAACGATTTAGCTTGTTTATAGTCCAATAACCAATAAGCAGAATCGATAACATTCAAAATAAAATCACCAGATAAGAACCCCCAATTCAAGCCTCAAAATGAAAAAAAATCTTGCTACGAAGCACTTTTCACTTATATCGACATTGTATGTTTCGAAATCAAATTAATCAAAAAATCCAACAAAGATATCAAACACCGAATAAGAAAAAACTGGAGCCCCTAAAATTTTTGGGGCCTAAAGCCTTCACTCCAGTGGATTGACCCTCTAGTCGGCCCTGGGTTCAAAGTTCAAATTAAGTATTTTGACTAATATTTTATAAAGTATTTTTCATCATATTAACCTGAGAAAATTGCTAACTTATAGTATTTTTTGTATAATTTTTAAATATATAAGTTTTAATTTAAAATTTTTATATTAATCTAACTCAATTTAGCTTTAAAAATTTGTCAAATTGACCTAAAAATTATTTAATTTAATATTTTATTTCACTCTTGATGAAAAGTTTTTTACATAATAATGTTCAAGATCAAAATGTCGAATGTCTCATTTAGTTTTGGTTTCTCATACGATGTTCGATATCTGTATTGTAATTTGGCTAAATTTTGTAATTTGCAACGAAAAGTCTCACATCGATAGGGTAAAACACGCCCTAACAAAGATAATTTTATACCTAAGACTCGAAACTAAGACATTTGGTTAAAGATGATATAATATTTACTATACTATGACAATCCTTGTCGTTGAAGTTTCATAATCACAATTCACATAAATATTATGATATATTTAATTTAATATCACAAGTTTTAAAATTTTATTTTTAAAAAAACTCCTTAGTTACTTAGTTAAATAAATGGTTCATATAAATTGAAATCCGGGGGAGTATATCTCATTTAGATTTCAATTTTGGTAGCAGATTAGTTGATGTTGACTATATATTTTGAACAATAACGGGCTTGACTTTTTATGGTCTATAACTTCCCGTGAATGCAGTGTAATACCAAAATAATCGTTTCTAGATTCTTGAGGGAACTAATCAAATAGGAATTAGTAATATTAATTTTACCACGTTATAAATGAATGAATAAATAAATAAACTGTACTTGATGTAACATGCATCTGTTCCCTAAATTTTGAGAAGATTTTGTTGGTATACGACTCTCACAAATAACAAATTAGATAGCAACTTGTCGAAGTATATCAGTGAGACACAAATTAAAGAGAAAAATTCAAGTACAAGCTCAAACTACTACCTTGATCAACTTATAGTTCTAGAAACAGACTGTTAGATGAATGAAAATTAAAAATAAATCGTTTGAATAAAACTCAATTATATAAAATCTTATTTAATTTATTGATTGATATTACTAAACTATAAATTTTGATAGAGAACTAAATCACGGTTAGGAAAAGTTTTGCAAATAAACATCAACAAAATATGAAATTTCATTCCTAATAGTATCCTTCAACATACTTCTAGGATGAGCATTATTTGGATTAAATCGAATAACTAAAGCGAATTGATTTTTTTTTGTTTTTTTGGTTTGGTTTAGGAAGAAAGACTTGAAAATTTTGATTCCTTGGTTTAGTTTCAGATTTTAAGGGGAAAAAACTGAAAATTTGAAAAAAACTAAAGTTTATTTAAAACACATTTGATTCTTGGTGTATGGTCAATTTATGAATTAACTAGCCTTACATAATACCTATATAGATTTTTTATAATGATATTGGACGTGAAAGCTAGCTTATTCTTGTTGATTTGTTGCATTATACTTTATAGGAGATTATTAGTATTTGGCTATCTCCTCAAATACGTGTTTCTATCTTATCAGTGATATATACTTTCTCAATTTTATGAATTGAATTTAGAAAAAAAATATTTAAAAGATTTAACATTAGTACTGTTGTGTTTTGTTGGGTTCAAACATATAAGTAAAGCACAGCGAAAATTTAAAATTTTGTTTACTTATTCCAACAATGCATTCTGGTATGGTTATATGACAATCAAAACCTATAAAGTAAAACTTAAACAAGAACACTTACAAGTTATATAATCTGGAATCTTTACTAAGGGCGAACACACGATTGTTCTATTCGATTGCAAGCACCTTGCTATAGTGTATTCCTATGTCAAGAAAGTTACGAAATCTTGGCAGAGATTTGAGAAAACTTTATTCTAAACTCTAAATCTAGAATTGTTTTGCATATTGAGTCACACTTTTATCAATGAGGTTAGTGTTGTATATATAGTTATTTTTAGGTCAAAATCGGATTAGGGTTGGGCTCTAAGCCTAACCCAAAAACCGAGGTGCAGTGGGCCAGTCTGACTGGGCCCACTGTCGGGTCAGCGTCGCGGCTCAGCCTAGTAGGTGCCGCGGCGCCTAACGTCCAGTGACGTTCCTCGTTTCGTTAATATATATTCAGCACGTTTAATTAAATCCAAAATTCAATTTTGACTTAATTAAATAATTTTCATCAAATAGAAATTATCCCATAGTTATTATCAATTTAAATATCTTGATTCCAAATCGAAAATTTAATACTTTCTCAATACACCCTTAGATCGAAGAGACAATCGACATAGTGTGGCGCTATAGGCCTTCATATATTGGCACTAATCCAATTAAGGTCCATACAGAACTCCTAGACTGCGCCGTACGACGAACTCAATATGTGAAGTACGTTTACATGAATCCAGCAAACATAACTTTTATGTGAGATGATAAATTTCTTTCATTCGCGACACACTCGATTAAGCTTAGAATTTGTCATGTGTCTATCCAAATGGCTTGATCATTTTATCTCATCTATATTAGTCAACAACTAGATCATATTCTGAATATGTCTCTTGCATTGGCCAATGACTTGGTCGACCTAATATCACTGAGAAGTTGAGTGCTCTCTCAAATATCCAATCGAGGAATGAATCCTATTCTTGGCTCAACTACCACCTTAGTTTACATCATAATGCACCCAACACAAGCCATATCTTATCGGCTTATCCTATAAGGAGTTTAAGCTTAGGACATGGTCAAAGTACATTACTATATAAACAAGGTGCGTATTGACCTCAAGTCTGGGGACCTTTATCTCCCACACGTTGATAACACTCCAGACATGTATAACAAATAGTTTATCAGCAGGGTATACCAATATTTTCAAAAAGTATCCATGTGTTCCTCACTAGTAACAATTACTAGTAGCAGGTGAGACATACTACATTCTCCAAGAATGTGATGCAGACCACAAATCGACTTATAGCATATCATTGATATCTCATTCTCGATGATCATTAGTCGAGGCTATTTTGAGAGTTACGTTCTATCATTAATAACTCACTCTATTAATGACAACGTAAGCTCAATGGATGCACATATATGAATAATTGCAAACAATCAAACAATAATTCAATAATTGCAAATGCCATAAATATTAATCTTATTAATAATACGACTGTGTTCAAGTACATTTGTCCCTAATAATGATTATATGTAAGACATATATACTTTCAACTGTTTCAAGTACTTCTCATTCTTTCTAGTGGTTATTCTTTTTCATTATTCAAATATGTTATTTGATTATATTAGATCTATACTATCTTATATAACACAATTGAAAAATCGGAAGAAAAAGAATCGAAAGTAAATTTATTGTAATTCAAAATGGATAACATTTTACAAAATGTCAAAACAAAAAATTATAAAACCAAACTGAAAATAAGTATGTTTGGCCTTGTTTTTGCCTAACCATTTTGTTCCTTCTATTTTGTGTACGGTTCAGAAACCCGTGAAGGGATAATCTGTAAGCTATTTCGAATTTGTGAAAATGATACAAGGTAGCTATTTTTAGGTAAGAATTGTACGGATAATCAGTTGTTACCGGTGGAAAATTTATGTAGAAAAATGTGTCGCGTAAACTTATGGTCATCCGACTAAATTCAGTATATTATGTTTATAATTTTTAAAATATATTTAATAGTAACTAAAGGAACCCATGGTCCAACTAGATTGGGTGCATTGGTTAAGCATTGGGTTTAATTCCTTAAGGTTGAGGGATTGAACCCAATTTGCTACACTATTATTGTGTCTTTTTTTTTTAATTTCTAAAGCGACCTTTTTAAAAAATGGTACACTCATTCTCTTGAAATTCTAGATTCGCCTCTACTTTGTTATTTACCTTGCATTTTCTACGATATACAACTATTTCGCGCTCATTCTACATATACCTATCCGTGTACGTGGCCAGTTTGGGTCAGTTTTCTTCTTTAAAAAATTAAACTACAATTAAATTAGTTTTTCAAATGTTGAAATCAAATCAAACCAAACCAAATTGAGTCGGTTTTCATCACTTCGGTTTTTGTTGGATTTGTCAATTTTTTCCGGTTAATTCATTTTTTTGTCGATTTTTTTAAACAATACATGACAATAGTCTTTCAAGTGTTATGTCGAAAGCGGCAAACCTGAAAATAAATAAATTCTAACACCAAGCACATATTATATTAGCTATATTGCATCATAAAACTATCAAAATTATATTGCACCATCCTCTTGAAATTTTGAATCCGCTTCTCATTATTATCTTGCAATTTAAATGATATACAACTATTTCAAATTATTTAATTTATGGAAAAAAAAAACATTTCCTGCTCCTCATTTTTCTTAGTTGTTGTAAGACTAAAGTTGTAAGCGCTAACAAAACCTATTCTTCTTCTTGGACTTGAGTACTCATTCTAGCTCCAAACATATATTTATCCGTGTTCATGGGTCAATTTAAATTGGTTTTTCAAATGCTAAAACCAAACCGAACCAAACTAATTGTGTAGTTTTTCATCGCTTCAATTTTTGTTGGATTTGTCAGTTTTTTCGGTTAATTCAATTTTTTGTCAATTTTAAACAATATATGACAATAGTCTATGTCGAAAGAGGCAAACTTGAAAATAAAGAAATTCTAACACCAAACACATATAGATTAACTATATAACACTATCAAATTAATTTTAAAAGAAGAAACTATATATATAATCATGTTATGTATGTAGGTTCCTCGAAAAAAAGTATGCATTGTCAAAAAAATTTAGTCAGTTTCAAAGAATTTAATAAAACTTATTACAGTTAATTTTTTTGTGCAAAAATTAAGAGTTGTGATTTACCAAGATATCTTGATGTTAATTAAATTAAATCATTAAATTACCCAAACACAAGTTATTTTGGACATGAAATCGATTCTTGAAATTATCAAAACAAAGAATGCAAATCAAACTAGAAAGTAAAAGACAAAGAATTGGATTACCATAAAGTCAAGTACCTAGGTTACTAACCAAGAGTGCAAAAGATCATTATGTACCAAAAAATTTAATATCTTACATAAAAATATACATGTACATGTGTAATTATAAATTTTGTAATAGGTATTTATATAGTCGGTTTGGTTCGATTTTTTTCGGTTATTTTTTATTTAAAATCAAAACCAAATCAATTTTTATCAATTTTTAAAATTAAAAATCAAAACCAAATCAAATCAAACCAAAAAGTGCCGATTTTTTTCTTCGATTTACTTCGGTATTTCGATTTTTCGATTTTTCGATTTTTCAATTTTTCAATTTTTCAATTTTTCGTGAACACCGCTACCATGGATGCGTGATGGAAAGTAATTATTATACATATAAATGCTTTTTTCACTTTAAACTTGACCATTCTCCAGAGTTTGGGTTTTAAAGCTATATGTTATTGAGTTAAATCGATTAGTGTCTGAAATTAGGTTTTGGTAATTCAAACTTCAAGTACACGAGTCTGAAGTTAGAGACTACCAGGCTAAACTTTAGATTAAAAATGTCTAAAGTTTAATGGAAACAGGACATAACTGGTCATCCGGTCCAAACTATTGATAACCAGATGACCAAGAAGCTAAAAATATATTTTTTGTTTTTGCTTTTGCTTTTGCTTTTGCTTGAGCCGATGGTCTTTTGAAAATAGTCTCTCTACCTATCAAGATAGAGGTAAGGTATGCGTACACTCTACCCTCTCAAACCCCACGTTGTGGGATTTCACTGGGTATAGTATTGTTGTTGTTGTACCCTTTTTAAAAATAATTTCATTTCGTAACCTTTTTTCAACCAACTTCATCTTATGTATAGAAATTGTATCATTGCTGTATAGAAAATATATTATACATATAAAAATCATATTATTGTTATATAGAATATGTATCCCCGCAGTATTGTTGTATAATTTGTGTTTGATAAACATATAATCAACGTATACTTATTAATTATACACATCCTATATATGTTTTGGATATTTCTTGAAGACTCAATCAACGTATACTCACTAATTATACACATAATATATATGTTTTGAGATATTTTTTGAAGGCTAAGTATGAATTTTTTCGTAGCATATTTATTTCCTTTTTGTGGCAAGCTTAGTCGCCGCAAAATGTGTAGTAGTTGTCACAAAAACCTTTAGCAACAACAGTACATCCATTGGTCTTTAGTTGTGACTTTTTGATCTTTTATGGCGACTAAAAAACTCTGATCTCTTGTAGTGATTGGGCTATTGGGCCAGTGCTTGACAATTTTTTTGGGTCAAAAGGCCAATTCGAGGCATTAAGCCCAAACATGGGCCAAACAAATTTCTGATGGTAAGGTAGTGTCCCTTTCCCCAAATTTAATTGCACAAGCATTATGCCAAACTGTCTGCAATTTTCTGCTAATGAGTATGGCAAAATAGAGAAACTTTATTACGTGCCTCACACAATTAGTGTCAATTGTGTGAGGTATATAATAAAAAAATTCGGCAAAAGAGGACATGGATTTTATGTCTTACATTATCCAGCTGATTCGCTGGGAAAAAAAGAATATGAAGCAAGTATAGCATCCAATTGAAGAAAGCCTATACGGTTATTGATGTTTGGACTGCCAAAAATCTTTAGTTTAGTGCATTAGAAATTTGCAGCAACTGCACCTAGTAGCTAAGGCTGGCCAGTGGGCCGGGTTGTCCCGTCCCGCCTCGATCCCCCCTAAAAAACAAACGGTGTCGGGATTTGAAAACGAGATGGGACCTGAACTCGTCCCGCCCATGCCCGTCCCGCCCCGCCCCGACCCCACCCCGACCCTCCACCTTTGCAAAAATGACCGTTGTGCAACAGCCATTTTTGGCCCACCCACCCCATAAATCCCCCTACCCCTTAATATTTATTTTTACTCCTAAGTTACTATATTAACACTTTAACCCAATTTCTCAACTATAAATACCTCATTTTATCTCACAAATCTTTCTACAATCTCTCTAATCTCGCAACTCAATCTATCTCACTCTACAAGTCTACAATTACATTGCCTACTAAATATTTTATTTTATTTGCTCATTTGTATGATTGTATCAAAGTTAAAAAATTGGAACTGAAGTTGGCAACTGCAGTCATTTGCATAATTAACCGAACATAATTCTTAGAAGCTTGTATAGATTAGAGCAAGAGTCACTTGGATTTTCCAGAATAACAAGGCACCTTATTGTACTGACATTTCATACTTTAAAACTAGTGAGTAAAATTATAAAGCATTCCCCCTCCCACTTTACATCCACAAACTCCTGAAGAACTTGGTCAAGTGACTCAGCGACCCGTGTAATTTTTTAAACGATCATTCAAGTTGAGGATTCCACAAAAGCAAAAGGCAGATAGTATTACGAACCATCCATAGCAATGTCGCTCTCTGAGGTATTCCGCTGATTATGAGTAGCAGCTCCAAAGGTGAATTCCTGTGGAGGAACGCCAAAAACAGGACTAGCGAAAATTGATGTTGCACCAGAACCGTTGAAGGCCGGAACTTGAACTGTATCACTGGGCTTTGGTTAGTTAAAGCTGAAGGATGACACGGGAGAAGAGAAGACTGGCATGGCAGAAGCAGGCTGGTTCTCCAGTGACCCAAAAATCTTCTGCTCATACTCTTCTAGTTGTTGGTAAACCACTGCATTACACAACACAAAAAAAGGTCTCACTGACATATAGAACTCTAACAATAACTTCTTATTCTAACAATTTAAAACAGCAAGCACCCCAAGTAATGTAATTACATATAGTAGATCAGCAATACTAGAAACTTATAACTCAACAGAGTTTTGGATGAGAAAAATAGTATTTTTATAAAAGTGAGGAACGTGCGGAGTTTGCAGCACATGCAGACTTAGTGTATTTGCTCTAAGCTTCTTACTGCAAAAGCATTTGGTTTGCACTTTGAATGAACAAGCTCCATTCGGTCATAGTGAACATTATACTGACAATATTTTCAAGGGGCAGAATGCTTTCCAGTTCGATTTTTACATGATAGTTCAACTAGCATTCTCTCACCCACCCTGCCCCTAAAGAAAAAAAACATAAGTGGCATACAGAAATCTAGATCAGCGCCTGTTAAACTAGATACGTGCGAGCGTAACCAAGTAGAGTAACTAGCTTGGTATCATAGTTTTTCTGATTAATAAAAGGTAAAATGAAGAAATGCTTATAAGGGTATATCTAAACCTTGATTAAGGTCCACAGAAGGTTTCCGATCTTTCACCCACTGGTAGCTCTGTGCAAGTTTCCATCCTTTATTTTTCATCAGGTAAGCAATTACAATGGCAGGTGACCTGTCAAAAAAAGAACAATAAAGTTCTAATAATTATACTTATATAAACCAGAATGACCATCTTCACAAACACAATCAATTGAAAGCAATTCTATGGAATAATTTACTGCATTCATTCTCAATCAGGAAATCTACGTTTCAGCATCAAAATAATATGACAACTAAGTAGCACCAGAAAACAATAACACAAGCTTTGAACTGTACACCTTTATTTCATGGAAACTCAAGGGAAGAACAAAGAGAACGGAGAAAAGGATACATCACAAAACCAAAACAACAAACAAACAGAAAACCATGAAAAATTATGCTACACCAATCAAACTCCTTACCTGCTTTTCCCTGACATACAATGTACAAGAACACGAGCCCTGTCCTTTTCACATTGTTCCCACAACGTGGGGTTTGGGGAGGGTAAAGTGTACGCAGACCTTACCTCTACCTTGGTAGGTAGAGCGGCAGAAGAAAAATACCATTAGCATCAATTTAGCCAGCAGAAGGTCTCCCACAAAGCATACAAAGATTCAACAGTTGTAGAGTGTAGAGAAAGTTCAAGTTAATTCTTCACGTGCTGTCCTATACAAATACATATCCCACACATCCAAAAGATACCATTAAAGATGTGTGGAAGAATTGAAGTATTGGATTGATGAAGAGCTTGCAATCGGAGTCCAGGTAGTCAAATTCACAAGAGAAGTTTAACATACTAGATGTGTCCTTCACAGAGGGATAAATGACAAACAGCTAGAGGGTAGAAGTAAAACACATAAAATAAAACTCTCTATACAAGTATGTCAACTTAGAGGAAGGATGCCTAGTCTCGTTGAAAGCACAAGGCTAAAGCTTCAAAGTTTGAAACTAGGTGATTATTAGGAAAAGGAGCAAGTAAGGGACAATATCAAGCATATCGTGACTTAATAAATTGATCAGAAGTTAACTTACAGGTCAGAAACTCCAATCAAAGAGTTACTTAAACTCATCTCAGATTAGAAAGCTGAAAACTTTTACAGTTGAAGAATTATGTCAGTTAAAGAATCAGTATGTGATCCTATGGTGAATAATACTCTTTTTTATGACATAGCAATCAGAAAAATCCCCCATACAAATATTCTGTGAATATCAATTAAATTGGATAAATTTATTTCTCTTCCTCTGTCCTGTTGGCTAATATATCTTTTCCTGAAAGATTATCTTTTCTGTTTTGGATCAAAGTGAAACTAAACCAAGCTTATTTTCACAATGGCCACATGCTTCTAACTATTATCCCTTTGATCCTCTTTTTAATAAGTTATATCTTCCTTCCAAATTTTCACCTAACTTTCCTCTCTATTAATGTTTCTCAATAATTTCTTTCATCTCGTGCTATTTTTCCAATATCAAATTATTTTTTAAACTTTTATGCCTTTATTTTTCATAAGTATTAGTAGTTGCCTTTTATGTAACTATTAGAATAATGCGTGTTTTTCTAGGAATATAGCTATGATATTAACATAATGTAAATGGAATCAATAATGCAGAAGTATCAGTGATGGGTATTCCGAAAAATAAAGGGTTTCTAATTATGGTTTTCGACTTTTCGGGTTTTGAAGAGGTTTATAGCCCAGAATTAACTATGTGCTAGGTAAAAACTTTCCTTCAGAAAAAAATCATTCAACCACAAATACCAATAAAAAAAAGTCATTCAGCCACAAATTATTTGTTAGGAAACTTAAAAAGAGAAATTCAAAAGGTATTGCCAGAACTTCTTTAAAAGGATGTTCAAAACCCATTTTATTTGGTGGTAGTAAAATAGAATTATCTGCAATACTATGTCAGACTCAAAAGTAAGCTTAGACATACTAAGTTCACAAGTATTGACACTCACCTAGGAATTGGATAGCATCGTCAAAGTGCAAATCTTGGTCATCTTGAAGGCAGTGATAAGTAAAGGAATTTTTATATAGATTTTGACAAGCAGGTACAGTCTGCACCGAAAAAAAGGGTAAATGTGGATGAGAAACTTGGTTACATAGTATTGAGAGCAATAGAGGATCCACGGAGCATGCAAAGTTATTTCATGCATAACTTCTTAAGCACTAGAAAGAAAATTGAAATGGCATAGCAAGAAAAGCATCAGCATGTTTTAGCGAACTGCCTGAGTGCCAGGAAATAATTCAGTTCACTTCAGATAGTAAAATATTCTTAATAGTATTAATAAAAAAATTTGCAGAGAAACAGCTTAGTGTGCTTGAAAAGAGCAGGAAAGTGAACGAGCTATGTAGAACTGTTTCCACTGTCTTACCCTCTAAATCTAGTTATTGACCAGTAAAAGTTAAAAGACCCAAAGTCCAGCTTGATTGTAAAGGTGACAAACAAATCTCACCAGGTTCTTTCTGTTATTGAGTGTAATTATCCACAGCTTATATACAAAGGATTCAAAGAATGTTCCTTTAAAGAACTATAAACTTCACGACCTACCTGGTGATATTTCATGATAGCTCATCAAGATTCTGATGAATAATGGAAGGATAAAAACATACCAAGAACAGACAACAGCCGGCGGGCACTCAGGCTAAAAATGAATAAGGTTCTCTTCTTTTCTTAGTAACTGATATCTTATTCAAGATCTCCCACCTAATGGCGGATATACAATGAACAAAGGAAAACTAACATTTCCCTTCCTCTGGACAAGAGACTAATTTATTAGACAATGAGAAAGCATCCAAGAGAGAAACCAGCCCATATAAATCAAGTATAGTTGGGGATCCATAATTATGTCCACAAAATCCTGAAAAGGACCACAAATCAAATTGACATTCAGCCTGATCCACACTCACCCCATGCTGTGCTACACTTGCTGCAATTCCATCCCTCTAACTACCATAATTTACATTAATTCCGTTCTATTTAGCTCTCTTGTCAGTTCCATTTTTTCTTCGTTGGCAGGAACTTCCTGCTCACTGAAAAATTCCCCAAGGCTTCAGATTGTGTAAATAACTCCTAGTGTCTTAGGCAATATTGCAAATCCAATGAGCCATAATCTTTTGCCTCCCGATAAACAATATATCTCGCAATGAAAACACCAATTTTTTAAACCATGAATTTGATGATTTTGCATTGTTACATATTTTATTTACCCATTATATTCCACTCCACCTCCACCCTACCATCCTAACATCCTACTACCACCCACTATCCCTCACCACCCCACCACCACCATCACCCCACAACCGCCCACCCCTCCACCATCCCCACCCACCCTACCTGATGCAACCCAAATTCATGAGCTCATGAAGATGGGAACTCGAGAGCATGCCTTGGCCCTATCCCGGGGATCTCAAGTGTGGAACATCGCATGGGAGGAGGAAAGACATTAAAATGGTCAAATGGGTGAAGATGGTTATGCATGCAAAGTGGCTATCTCATGAATGCAAGCCATCATTCACAAAGGAAGACAACCAAACAAGGCTCTTACTTCATTAAGGTATTGTAATAGATAGTAGTCTTCCTTTCCTATCTTAGTATAAATTGTAGACATTATTATTTTTCTAGCTTATACTACTTTGAATACTAAACTTGAAATACTCTTGAGAGTTAAAGAGCTTGTGTAAGCTTGTGATTATGTTAATTGTTGAGAGGTTGATTGCTTGGAAACTAGATTTCCCTGAGGTCATCCTTAGAGTTTGGTGCTTGATTTTAATACTAATTTGGAGGTTTTAGCTAAGTAGAGCTTTAGTTGCCAAATTGTGTTGATATTGTGTCAATCTAGTTATCCTTTCCCTTTTCTTGTTGATTTCCTTGTTTTTCATATCCTTTATTCTATCAATTGATATCAAAAGCTTGGTTACAAATTTGTTTTTACAAAGCTAGTCTTGGTTGTTGTTACTACAAAAAATTAAAAAAAATTAAAAAATTCAAAATTTCAAAAAAAAAAATCCGAAAATCGAAACCCCAAAATTTATATTTATTTTATTATTTTGACACTAGATTCTTGTTCTCTAGTGTTATTTGATTATGACTATCAAGTTTCATTCAATTTGGAGTTGATTTGAGTATTCTACCATTGTTGGAGTTTGAAGATTTGAAACTTGAAAGTGCGTCTTGTTGAAGATGATAAAATTGAGGCTTGAAAGTTATTGGGTTGTGTTCTACTAGTGAAAGAGAGCCAAGATCTAAAATTTGGACGGATTTGGAGTTGATTTGAAGTGAGTTGCGGATTTGAAGTTCTTGAATATCTTCAAGTCTTCATAAGAAGTAAGACCCCAAAAGGTGTATTTGATCCAAATATTCAAAATTAATTAATTGGTCAAAAAGTGTTTGTTGGGCCAAAAAGAGAAAGTTCTAGGTTGGGTTGGGCCTCAAAAATTAGATATTCCGAAATTATTAAAAAATTATTTTTGGAATTTTCCACGCCAGCACGCTGTGTCAGCAGCGAACACTGCATCATCCGCTGAGTCAGCAAACACACGTGTGTGATCAACTTCATAGAGCTGCTCAATTGCCAATTATCAATTCTTGGACGCCTTGGGCTATGCTATAGTGCCCAGAAGGCTCCAAACAGTCCCAACTCCGATTTTCACTTCACATCTTTTCTAATTTGATTTCTTCTCCTAATTTTTCCCGATAATTCTTCTAATTTATTAACAACTAGTAATTAATCCTACTTTTGTTAATTGATTCTTGAGTTTCACTTCTTTTC
Source organism: Anisodus acutangulus (assembly GCA_029783415.1). Lineage (NCBI taxonomy): Eukaryota > Viridiplantae > Streptophyta > Magnoliopsida > Solanales > Solanaceae > Anisodus > Anisodus acutangulus. The sequence continues at coordinate 56,998,044 of CM056491.1, forward strand.
GTCCCAATTCTTTTCATTTTTTTTGTTTAAACTTCGTCGGAACTTCTTGATTCAAGTGCCTTAGTTTAAATTGAGTCGTCCTTTTCTTCGCGTCAAACAAGAATCCACTCTTGACCTCAAGTAGCAATCGGAACCTTGTGACTCAACTTGATTAACAAGAATACACTCATTAAGCCGAATCAATTTGTGAGGCAATCAAAATGTGTGCATACTAGAGTGTTTTGTGAGTTATTTTAACTAACTTAACACATTTGATTGCTTTCTTGAGTGTCTTTAATAGGTACAATGACGCATTCGGGAGATGAAACACAAGTTTCTACCGAGGAACCAACTTTGAGTAAAATGATGAATGTGTTGGCATCCATTAGCCGACAAATGAGTGGGTTGGATGCAAGATTGGGAGCCGTTGAAGAGAGGACTAGAGCAACGTCCTCACCTCCCTGAAATAACTTCCAAAGTCACACGAGTGGCTTGCAACATGAATCTCCATCCACCCTATCACCCAGAGCCATTCACTGAATATACAATCCCACTCCACCGAATACCCTACCACCAACCCCACTACGAGATGACAATTTTATTGCACCACCACCAAATAACCCTCAACCACTACTAAATAACCCTCATCCACCACCATATGGTCCTCAACCACTACGAAATAACCCTTAACCACTCCCAAATCCTCGTCAACCGCTTCATCAACCAACCCAAAACGTCCAATCAATGAGTGATGAGTTTCAAGAGAAGCTAGGAGGTGAGAAATATCCATATGACAATCGAATGAGGGGACAACGATTACAATACCAAGGTCCTCATCGAGGTAGAGGTGGGAGGAATGGTAATATCCCTCAAATGGGCAGGCAAGGAGGTTATCAAGGGTGAGATGGCCACCAAGTTCGTGGTTTCTATGGTGGTAACTATGGAGAAGATCTATATGGAGATCAAGGGCACTTAAGGAACATTGGGGGTCGAGACACGAGTCTTAACTCCATCAAGGTAACTCTCCCAACCTTCAAATGAGGTAGTGATCCCGATGTGTTTCTTGATTGGGTGATGCAATATGGTAGAATCTTCTTGACTAATGACATGACCGAGGTGAAAAAAGTGTCGAATGATATGCTCAATTTGAGGGGTTTGCCTCCACATGGTGGAAAACTCAAGTGAAAGCAAGAAGGTTGCATGTCTTAGCTCCAACGCCCACTTGTGAAGAGTTAAAGGCTATCTTGAGGCACAAATATGTCACTGAGCGCTACAAGCAGGATCAACTCAAGAAAATCTATACTTTGAAACAAGACAACAAGAGTGTATAAGAGTACTATGATGAGTTCCAACTTGTGAAAATGAGAATTGACTTTGAAGAGGATCCCTTGAATGCTATGACTCGATTCCGAGCCGGGTTGAGTAGAGAAATTACTTCCCGAATGAGATTCCACAACTATCATGATATTGATGAAACTCTTGAAGAGGCTATTGATATAGAGGAGGAGCTCAAGGAAGATAAGATCGATAAGTCGAGAGGTTACAAAGGTTCATAGAACAACAACAATGAAGGGGGAACTTCTTCTTCCAATTGGCAAAAGAACAAGGGCCACATGCAAGAATCCAAGAAGTCATTTGTCAAGAACGAACAAGTTGAGATGCAACCTTCCAAATTTTCTCTGAGAGAAAGAGGTAATAATGCTAAACCTCTTCAATGCTTTAACTGTCAAGGCTACGGTAATATGATGAGTGAATATCCTAATTGTAGAGCCTTTGTTATTAATTGTGAAGAAGCTTGTATTTAAAGATTTGAAGGGGAGTGTGAGAAGGATGTTAAATAGGGTACACATGAGATTGATGAACTTGTGGAGGATGAAAATAAGCTAAATCACTGTCCCAAATGGTTTGGCAAGGAGGGTGTTGACATGTATGGCCATGCCTCTAGAAGGGGAGATTACCGTCTTAATCTATGTAATGAGGAGAGTTATGATAAGCAAGGCCATGGATGATCCTAGCCAAATGACGAATATTTTCCATTCTAAATGTGTTATCAATCAAAATGTGTATGCCATAATAATTTATAGTGGGAGTTGTGCAAATGTTGCAAGCACGACCTTGGTTGATTTATTGAATCTCACCACAACCAACCATGATCATACTTATAAACTGAAATGGCTAAATGAATGTGGTGAATTGAAAGTGAACTGCCAAGCTATGATTAGGTTCAAAGTTGGAAAGTATCAAGATGAGATTTTATGCGATGTCGTTCCCATGCAAGCTTGTCACCTACTACTTGAAAGACCTTGATAATATGATAGGTCAATCGAGCATGGGGGGAGAACCAACCGGTATTCACTTGTGCACAATGATCTCAAACATGTTCTATGTCCTATGTCCCCTTTGCAAGTTAGTGAAGTATACCAAAAGATGAAGGATTTAAAGGAGAAAAACAAGGGTAAGAGGAAAAATGGTGCTCAAGAGAGTGCCAACATGGGTAGTAAAGAACGAATCAAGGCCACTCTTTTGTCTAGTTCTTCTTCTTATCTCTCATCGAGCTATGATGATGAGGAAATGACATCCAATTCGATCCATAGAAGCAATTCGATAGATCTTTTGAATGAATGTCGAGGTACAACATTTTCTCTTAGCACTATTACTTCTTTGGGTGACTTGGATGATAATGTTAGTGTGAGTAATTGTTTTCCTTGCCTTGGATTTGATGTGCTTCCTACTATTGAAAGGTGTGATTTGCAAAACGACCTAATTGAGAGTGATATCTCATGCTTTGATGATTTCATGTCTAGTAATTACTATTGTTCTCGTGATAATGACTTATTTGATGATGATGAGAGCATGTCTAGTGAGTTGGGATGTGATGATATTAATGTAGTTTTTTTAGTGACTACAAAATATATGATAACTCATCATGGGATGTTGACCAATCTTCCCTTGACAAATATCTTTTGTTGAATGATTGTACTTCACTTGTAGAGTTTGATGCACATCTAGTTGAAAATGAGATTGACTTGCTTGACTATTTGTGGAATCCTAGTAAGTCTTTCTACCTTTTGTGTCAATGCATGTGAGTCTTGGTATGATTCTCCTCCTATTTAGATGATATTTGTGCATGACTTCATTCAAGAGATCCTTCCGACTATGACCCTTTTTAACACATATGCTAGTGAGAGAATGTATGATGATGCTAGGAATATCTTATCTTTGAGAGAAAAAGAGTGATATTGTGAGTGACTTTGTTGATGGCTATTTTGAATGGCATGACATTAGTAGATACTTTCCATACTACATTGTTTGTTTGTGAAGACCCATGTGCATATGATGAGGCCATCATGTCTAATGAGGATTTTACATTTGAATTTGAGCTAAGAGACACTTTCCTATACTATTTGTTTGCTTATGATGATTGTTATTGTGAGATGATCATTGCGGATCTCTCCAGTACTAATGAATCTTGTAGTGTTGGCATGTTGTCTTCTTGTTGGATGTGTGTAGGTGATCCTTTAAATTTGAGGACAAATTTCTTTCAAGAAGGGGAGAATAATGCAATCCAAATCCATGAACTCATGAAGATGGGCACTCAAGAGCATGTCTTGGCCCCATTCCGGGAATTTCAAGTGTGGAAGATCGCATAGGAGGAGGAAGAGCATCAAAATGTCCAAATTGGTGAAGATAGTTATACATGCAAAGTGGTTATCTCATGAATGCAAGCCATCATTCACAAATGAAGACAACCAAACAATGCCCTTACTTCATTAAGGGTAGAATTGTAATAATAATAGTCTTCCTTTCTTATCTTAGTATAAATTGTAGACATTATTATTTCCCTAGCTTAGACTACTTTGAATATTAAATTTGAAATACTCTTGAGAGTTAGAGAGCTTGTGTAAGCTTGTGATTGTGTGAAATATTGAGAGGTTGGTTGCTAGGGAACCAGATTCCCTTGAGGTCTTCCTTAGAGTTTGGTGCTTGATTTTAATACTAATTTGAAGGTTTTAGCTAATTAAAGCTTTAGTTGCCAAATTATGTTGATCTTGTGTCAATCTAGTTATCCTTTCCTTTTTCTTGTTGATTTCCTTGTTAATTTCCTTGTTTTCATATCCTTTATTATATCACCACCCCAATCTACCACCACCCACTACCCCTCACCCCCCACAACCACCCACCCAACCACCACCACTCAACCACACCCACCCTACCTCTACCCATCACCTACTTATCTTTTAAATTTTAAATTTTATCGTTTATCTTAGTTTTACTAATATATATAAATTAGTTTGCAATTAAGGGTTATGTGTATTTTAGTAAATTTACATGTTATTATACAGTATCATACATTCAAAACAAATAATAAAATATTATTAAACCACAACAAACAATACAGTCTATCCAAACATTATACTCATTAATACATTACAATACAATACAATACTATATTATCCATTATCAAACCACGGGTAACGACCATCCAAACAGAGTGTTAATATAATTTCAACTAGTCAACTATTTACCCTGATATCATGACTTGTTTTATATTTCACGATTATATTTAATCTATGTATATTCAATTTTAATACAAAATTGTGATTACTTATTTACTCATGCTACTAGAACATTCATTTACAATCCACCATACATGTAATTGAAATCCAATGATGGAGTAGGCAAAGGTGACAAAAAACAATGGTTGCTTTGGATCAAGTTGTCGCTATCCGGACCCGATGAAAAAAATGGGATCAATTTAAAAAATTGTTCGAAAACAATTTGGATAAGATATCAAAAAGTCTTTCGATGAGTTTTTCTTTTTTCTCGTTGAATGAGTTTCACCTACATTTTTCTAGGCATTCTAGATCACCTATTTCATTAAATTATAAATTGTTTGAACTATCTTTGAAATATTTGTTGAACCCAAAATTTCCATAAGTGAGCTAATGTAAGATTTAACTTGAGAATTTCATTTGATTAAAGGGAAGCTAAGGTATCAATAATCTGTTTGGTCAAGCTTTTAAAATCTACTTATTTTAAAAAGTGTTTTTCAAAAAATACTTTTATTGAAAGACAATTTGTGTTTTGTCAATTAATTAAAAAATACTTTTGAGCAGCAATTAGTGTTTGGTTGAACATTTAAAAAGTGATTTTAAGTGTATTTTTCTCAAAAATACTTTTTTAAAAAGTGTTTCTGGGCAAAAACTATTTTTTAACTTCTGAAAAATTATTTCAGCTACTCCTCAAAAGTATTTATTTTCTCTCAAAATCTTGATCAAACACCTCAGTTTTTTAAAATAAACTTTTTTTTTAAATAAACACTTTTAGAAAAAATGAGCTTGGCCAAACAGGCTATAGGTGTCGTGTCTAACACGGTTGCCGTGCCTAATTTTAATTAAAGTTCCTAATTATTTGATTAAGGTATCACACAAACACAAGTAAACACATTCAACATTCACAAAAAAGGGAAGAAAAGGAAATAACACTTATTACATGTCAAAAGTGAAAGGAAGAAAAGAAGTGTTGAGTAAGGACAAAAAGGGTATGTTTCATCTATCAACCCGGCCCAATATTTGTTTTTTGGAGTGAAGTAGTCGCTTTCGGTTTATGTAATTAAAAGATAGTCATTATACGAGTTTTTACTTTTACAAGTGAAACTATTAGATACTGTTATGAAATTTCCTCGTGGAAGTTCAAATTTCAGGACATGGTTATTCTTAAAAAATATAACCGAAAAGACCAATTAATTCTATTTCTTCAAGTTTTTGTCTCGCTAAGCCCATAAACCACACACATTATATTGGCAATATTTCAAAATATTTTTGACAGGTGGCTAAGTGGCATCATGATAGCTTTGTAGACAAATGGTTAAGTTGTTGGCAACTAAGCGGGTTCATGTGTGAGAGTTTTATGTACACATGGCTAAGTGGTTAGCTAAGTGGCTTAAGGAAAAGGTGATTATATATATTTTCCTAGTAAATATTTATGTCGCACTCGTTATTTACACTAAATCATGTAAGTTTACTATAGTTAAGTAATTTGATGAGTTGAAAATGCATGTTAACTAATCATGATTAATTATTAAAAGTGTAAGATTGTATTAATCTCTTTTGGGGAGTTTTTCTCATTAATACAAATATATATAGTGTGTACAATGTTGAATCCTACTAGAATAAATATCCTATATTTACCATAATTATACACTACTATTAATTACAAATTATATGGTGAATATATTGTAATATTCACTAATACACCCCCTCAGTCGGAGCGGGAGGAAGTCGAACGTTGAGACTGTATCTGAAGTCTAGAAATAGCTGTCTAGGAAGTCCTTTGGTGAAGATATCCGCATACTAATAAGAATAAGGCACACGCAACACCTTAACATGACTTATAGCAACCTTCTCACGAACAATATATATATTCATCTCAATGTGCTTGGTTCGCTGATGCTGAACCGGATTATGAGATAAGTATATCGCGGATATGTTATCACAGTACACTATAGACGCCTTACGCAAGGGACACTGAAGCTCCAAAAGAAGGTTTCGGAGCCAGAAGATATCATCGACAACATTTGCAACCCCTCTATACTATGCTTCTGGACTCGATCGGGATAGGGTGGCTTGCCTCTTGGCAGACCACGAAATAAAATTATCTCCTAAGAACACACAGTAGCCGGAGGTGGAGCGTCGCATGTCCGAACAACCTGCCCAATCGGCGTCCGTATATGATAACAACCTGGTCGGTGCAGAGGGGTAGAGTGCGATTCATAATCAAGTGTGCCCTTAACATATCGAATGATACGTTTAAGAGATGTAAAATGAGGCTCCCTGGGGCATGCATAAACAAACACACATGCTGAACAACATAAACAATATCATGCATGGTGAAAGTAAGATACTGAAGTGCACGTGCAAGGCTCATATAAAGAGTGGGAGCGGACACTGGATCACGTCAACATCACTGAGCTTCAATTTTGAGTCAACCGGAGTAGGCATCATCTTGCAGTTCACCATTTTATCCATGTACACAATTTCTTCTGCATACTTACGCTGACACAAAAACATAATATCTACAGATCTAGTCACTGATATCCCCAAGAAATAGCTTTACTTCCCCAAGTTAGTCATAACAAATTCGAATTTCAGCATAGCAATGATCTCATTTTTCAACACATCAGACGAGGCAGTGAGAACAATATCATCCACATATAATAATAAGTGTGCAATGTTACTACCACGATGAAATATAAAGAGAGAATGATCACACTTGCTGCATACAAACTCAATCTGTATAATGTAATTAGCAAAACGCTCATACCACGCTCTGGGGGCCTGTTTTAAACTATATAGTGACTTATGAAGATGACAGACATACTGAGGGGCCTCCAGATGGAAAAAGCCTGGTGGCTGGTGCATGTAAATAGTTTATTTCAAGTCTTCATGTAAGAATGCATTCTTCACATCTAGTTGATGAATCGACCAATTCTTACCCATAACTATGCTCAGAACCGTGCGAATGGTAATCGATTTAACCACCGGACTAAACGTCGCACCACAATAAATACCCTCATGTTGATTAGTACCATTATCCACAAGTCTCTCCTTATACCGCTCAAGGTCACCACTATCTCTGAATTTGTGACAAAATAACCACATGTATCGAATTACATTCACCTTTTCAGGTATAGGAACCAAATCACAAGTGTGATATTTCGTTAAAACATTAAATTTCTCACGCATGACCACATTCCAATTCGGGTCAAGTTTGGCTAATTTTGGGTTTTTGAGAATTGGGGATATGGTTTGTGTGGATATGTTAAAATGGACTTTGGGTTTGAAAATCCCATGTTGAGCACGAATTTTCATACGGTGCATGGGGGCAGGGGCAATTTGGTTAGACTGGTGGGTTGTCGGGTCAGGGGTATACTGTCGGGTTGTAGTAGGTGAGGCAGTGACGGTGGTGGGCGATTGTCGAAGGAGGTCGACGGAATAGATGATAGGGTGGTTGGTTTCTGGTGATCGAGACGGATTGGGTGGGGGTGGAGATCAAGTTAGATTAAGTGGGTATGGGTGACTCGATTCCGGGTCTGAGACAGGTGAATGGTTGGGAAGAGTGTGACGGGATTGCAGTAGGGTAGTCTGGGGGCTAGTACTGTGATGTGGCTAGTTTGGGCGATGAGAGAAATGACGGTATGTGGCGGTGCCATAGAGATTGTCGGTTGGGTTTGCCGGTGGGTGTAAGAGACGACGATGGGTCAGGTCGAGGAGTGGTCCGACAGATTACCGGTGGTGGCAGTGGCATTCGGCGTTGACTGAGACGTGGGGGCGGTGGCACGATGGATTTCGATGAGTATGACGAGGGATGTGTCAGACTCGCCTAGAAAGGTATAGTCTGTGTTTCAGAATTTTTTGATATTTTCAAAAGGAAAGATTGTTTCGTCAAATGTGACGTGATGAGAGACGTGGATTTGGCGAGTAGACAAGTCATAACACAAATAGCCACTATGATTAGACGGGAAGCCTACGAAAACACATGGAGTGGTGCGATGTGCTAATTTATGAGGGGCAGTGGAGACAAGATTTGGGTAGCAAAGGCAACCGAAATCCGAAGGTGATCATAGGAGGGGATCCAACGGTATAGAAGTTCGGTGGGAGTCTTGTTATGAAGAGTACTGGTAGGTAAAATATTAAGGATGTATTATATCATTTTGACTACATAGACCCAAAATGAAGAGGGGGGGGGGGGGTGGGAGAGGCATGAAAAAGAACTAAAGAAACTTGACAAAAACTTCAGACTTGAATTTTAGTGGGTAAACCCAAATAAAGTGAGAGAAATCATCTAATAAGACCAGATAATATTTATGACCAGTGAGCTAGTAATGAGAGATGTCCATAAATCTGCATGAATAATATCTAATGGAAAAAACATAACACTTAAAGATGATTGAAAAGGAAGGCGAACATGTTTGCCTAAAGGGCAAGAAAAATAATGTCGGGCAAGTTTCCCATTATTACATCGAATAAAATTATTGCTTCTAAGAAAATTACAAACATGAGTTTCAGGGTGTCCAAGTCTATTATGCCAAGTTGACGGAGAAATGGCAGTGAGAGAGGTGTGTGAGCGGGATCTGGCAGAGAAGGTGGATGAGAATGGATATAGGTCCCCTGTACTATTACACGTAAGGGGTGTCCCCGTAAGAAGATCATTCACAGAAAAATCAAAGGGGTCAAACTCAACAGACACATAATTGTTACGAGTGAATTTCCTAACAAATATTAATTTTTTAATGATGTTGGGAGCATAAGTTATTTAGGGAGAATGGTGGGTAAGGTGGTTGGGTGTAGGTGGTACCGTAACCCTGAATCGGAATGCGATGACCATTGCGAACCGTAATAAATTGAGGAAACTTTAAACGAGACATATTGAAAAGATTACTTGAGGATCGAGTGAGATGAGAAGTGGCTCCCGTATCCATGTACCAATTTTCATCGGGCTGCTGCATATTTATAGAGCTGAAGGACTGGCCCAAATCAGCGGGGGCCAGACCCGACGGATACTGATGCTGGGTCATAGCGACGTGGGCCTGGGTATTGGCCCAATATTCTGGGCTGCCAGGATTCAGGAAACTGGGCTGTAGCTTGCTGGATCGGGTAAGCAGCTGCGGCCCAGGCTCCTGGATTGGGCCACTACCCTGCGCCGGCCCAAGGCGAGAAGTTGCTGGGCTGTTGCTGCAGTTGGGTGGAATTCTTGCCAGACCGAAGCATGGTAAATACCATCTTTTGAAACCAATACCGATTTTCAAACAAGCAGTATGTCACATCCCGATCCCATTTTACCACGTATAACTTTTTTTAAGATATATTATTTTTATTTTTATAAAAAAAAATATTTCACCATAGTCTTTTCAAATCTACCACCAAAGCCACCAGATTACCACCACAAACTCCATAATCTTTCATCTTCCAATTCTCTCTTTAAGGATAATCCATCTTTAGTTTGCACCACGAAGGAATTTCATTATTTTCTCCATTATAAAAAAGAAAACCAAACCACTTCATCACTATCACCAAACTCCATCACCTTCATCTTCCTCTTTCAATCCAAAAGAAAACATGCATAATCTGTTCCTCGTATTATTGTTGTTGGAGTCATAACGAGGTTAAGAAAAAAAATATTTATGACGTCTAAATTAACTAAGCTTTAATTTGGTGAAATTTTGTCCATTTTATCACTTTGTCATGACTAACATTGCCAAACTTTACATCACCATATTAACTGGTTGTATAATTTGTAGATTGGTCTTGTTATTAAGGAGAAAAGAAAACACTTGAATCATATCACAATCACACCTCCACTGCATTTCCAAAAGGGTCGTACATCAATTATGAATTGTACAATGTAGCTAGTTTAGGAGAAGAAAGTGTTTGGCAGGAAGTTATAGATCAGTGATCATGACCTATCGACTGAAGAGGAATGTACATTTCTATCAGATTTAGCGGCGGAGCGACTCTTGTTTATGTTAGGAATTGAGTTCTACCTAATCAGAAAGCAGTAAATAAGCGAAGAATAAATAACACACACAGATTTATAGTGGTTCACCCTCAATGCGAGAGCTACGCCCACTTTGTCGCTGCAGATTTTACTATAATCAAATAGGGAGTTTGAGTTTACAATTCTTTTCTTCTTTCTTGCTCGACCTTAAAGAAAGAAAAACGGCGCTCTAGTCTATATATAGCGAAAATTAGGGCCAACATAATACAAACCTAAAATTAGACTCCACAACTCAACAATTCAAAGAGTCAATTAACACCACTGTTCTATAAAATTAAAATGTATAAATAGATATAAATTTTTATGTAGTATATGTGAAATTTCTTTGACTTCTTCGAATGTTTACTTTCTTACCATTTGATTTCTCTTAGTGAAATTTCTAATTCTTTTACTAAATTAGGAGCAATGTTAAGACTTATTACGAGTAGATATATTCTTATTTCCTCCAAATATATGAACTAGTGGATGTTTATGTTGAGATCAAACTTTCAATATATTGTTTATTTGAAAATAAGAAAAAAAAATTTCCCTAAAGTAGAAAACTAGGTCTATTTTTTTCCTCCTTTATTAAGTTCCATGCAAAGAAATCAGTGAAGTACTTTTCGAGCGAAAGAGAAGAGAAATTGTAGTCATTTTAGTTGAGAAATGAAGCTATACTAGGACTTATGTACACTTACCCATCTAAGCTAACCATAGTAAAGTATATCTAACTGTAGTTTACGTAGCCTAACTAACTAAGCAACCTATTTATTGATAGATTCAGCTGGCAAAGTGGTTCACTAACAAACACTACGATATACAGTATACAACTAACATTGACCGCTAAGCTAACACTTAAAACAGAAATTAATTAATCAGTAACAAGCAACAAGCTACTCCTTTACACCCTTTTCTCTTTTTACTGCTATTTACCCTATTGTGAATAGGGATTTCCTTGATATGTCTCTTTCCTTGAACGGAATTGGTAAAGTTGCAAACTAAGATAACAACTATATTCTGCATAAAACATAGGAGTACTATAAACATCAAATGTGCTTAGTTTATAAGAACCTTTAATCTATTTAAGTGTTTGATAAACATCAAATGTGCTTAGAAAGCAAATGCTAACAAGTTAAAAATTAGCAAAAATCATAAGTTGCCCTCCTAACTTATAAGTTCTCAACTTATAAACACTTTCGTTTTGACCGGTACATAAGTGCTGGAAAAAGAATTAGGTATTGAAAATTATTTTTTATATAAGCAGTTATGTATTTGAATATAACTGTTAAAACTAGTAATAATTAGTTATTGCGTTTGAAAAAGATGTTGACAAACATTTTTTTGTTAAAAGATTGAAATATCCTTAAAGTTATTTTAAAAAAAATATATATATAAATTTTAAAGTATTTGTATATATAAAATGACGAATGACGAAAGTAGAACAATGTGATATTTAAAACTTATATTTTAGGAAGAATATCTTAGAGATTACAACATATATTATGAATAGAGTTGATAAAATAGAAATAGATTCTTTTGACCGAACACATGGTAGGCATAGAGAAGACCACAATCAACTATTGAGTTAGTCAATGCCAGTCAAAGTGCAGACTTGTTTGATCATCTGAGAATTAGCTCCTGAAACCGCCTTACCCACACCACCGCCTTACCCACACCGAATAGCACAAGCCCGGGAGGATCTAATCAGAAAAGTTCAGAGAGTCGGACAGAGGATAACTTAGATAACGATTAGACCTTGAAATATAAGGGATTCTCTATTTAACATCCATGATCTTAGCCATATAACTGCTGAAACAAGCGAGGATCATGGAAGTAGATATTATTAACTATTCTGTAAGTTCCCCCACTTAATTCCCCACGATTGTATAATCTAAGTTTTTACCTGATCACAAACAACTTTATACTTACTTTCGATCAACTTCTTTGTTCATTACTGATCATCAAAGATTATCATTATCTGAGCTTGGCGAATTAATAAGAATCTCTTTATCTCTTGCTTTTTTAATTATACACTTGTTATTTTTATTACGTCACTCTCGTTAAATTTGTCTAAGGATTAACACGATTTTGAATAATTACGTTGCTTGTGATCTCATTCTAAATAATTTAATTGATTGGTATGATAAATAAATTTTAAGCTAAACAAGGCTATCAACTACTTCTAATCAGCTTAGCTTAATGGACTCTCAACCTGAAAATATTTTGGTTCAATTACGATTAAAATAGTTTTGAGCCAAGGGTCTCTCGAAAACAGCCGCTCTACCTATCAAGGTAGATGTAAGGTCTGTGTACACTCTACCCTCCCCAAATTCACATTGTGGGATTTCACTGGATATGTTGTTGTTGTAATTGCCATTAAAATACTCTTATACTCAAGATTGTCACAATCTAGGAGTATTAAATTCTAGTCATCCAAAACCAAGAATCGCAGAAGAGTGACAAAATTGCAATTCCTGATTCGAAATAAATTGAACGGTCATTTACGTACTCACTTTCAACCTAATCTCATTAATTGCTTCACTCAACTTTTTCTGGACTCTTCACACTGTACAAAGTTTTTTCTAATCATTTAATAATGTTAGTAGCCATTAATGATTCCAACTAACCTTCCACTGATCCTCCTTCCTACCCAATTAATCACTTATATAACAATCACCAAAATATCACTCAACATCCCAACTCAAAAATGGCTTATTACACTAATTTCATTAGTATTATTATTCTGGTTCAATTTTTGTTACTAATGAGTACAACTTTGGCAGGCAAAGTTCCAGCAATTATAGTGTTCGGTGATTCCTCGGTGGATGCAGGCAATAACAACCAGATCTCCACCGTTCTTAAGAGCAATTTTGAGCCGTATGGCCGTGATTTCTACGATAAAAAGCCAACTGGAAGGTTCTGTAATGGGCGAATTCCACCGGACTTTATATCTGAAGGTTTTGGGCTGAGGCCATTTGTTCCAGCTTATTTGGATCCCACATATGATATATCTGATTTTGCAGAGGGGGTTTGTTTTGCTTCTGCGGGTACTGGTTATGATAATGCCACTTCTGATGTCCTAGTAAGCTAAAATTTCTCTCCTTTCTGATTCAGTTTTCGCCAGGCTAATTTCATAATCTTTTCTGCTCAGTATTTTACACATTCCTTAAAAAATATTAGTAACTCTTAAAAAAAATAGTACTTTGATTAATTATTTTTAATTAAATATTATCTTGTCAATACAGTTTCATAAAAATTTACTTATCTAAATAGAGATAAATTTAAATATAATAATTAATTCTTTTTCTATAATGTAAGTGAATATTTATTTTAAATCAAAATAAAAAGACTAAGTAAATATTTATTAAAAATTGGAGGGAGTATTAGATGACTCTATTCACCGAGACTGGATGAATTAAAAAAATTTACCTAATATTTTGCGGCTTTCATTGAAATGGGGCAGTATTTAAGGGAGATACATTTAAATCTATTTTGGCATCAGCTTGTTTAGCTACACTGATACTGTTTCTGACTTTTTGGTATCGACCTTCAGGTGGGAATTTCAATGTTTATTCGAAGCATAAAAACGTGCTTTGTAAACATGAAAATGAGTCAATTTCTCAAATGATAATTAAATTTGTAGAAAAGTCCAGGGTGAAGTTCGCTTTATCTCCTTAACATACTTTACATACTGTATTTGGGAAGAAATACCTCTTTCATATCTTAACACCCCCCACACCTCTTAAACCAATGGCTCAATTATTGCATATATTTTAAAATGTCGACCTTTAATAGTATAAATTGTGACATATTTTTTAATAATTAGAATTTTTATTTATAATTAAAATTCATACATCTCTTTTTCTACTTCTTTTTTCTTTTGATTTTCAAAACTCGAATATTAGGCTTCATGGTATATTTTTTAATTTAAATGTTCAAATCTTGATACATCTCGTTATTTATATTATTACTAATATTAAAAATTTACTACAAATTTTCATAAAGCATCTTTATTTTCATGTTATACTTGCATACTAAAGTTATAAACTATCTATTGATAAATATTTTAAATAAAATATAATAATCTTCCATATAAATATAGTTAATAACTGATACGATATTTAAATTTTTTTAAAATTACTTGAAAATATTAATTCAAATAAGATTTTATCTCATAATACAAGAGACGAGAGAGGTATTATTTCTTAATCTCAAAACTTTAGGATTGTTAAATAAAATTTACTCACTTATATTAATATTGTTGAATATTTTTCTTAGTAATTTTTATTCTTAATTGAAAAAACGTATAAAAGGCTATCATAAATTAAAAGTTATTTTGACATTGTACTTGTTTGAAAACTATTAGGCTTATAATATGTAAGAATAATATGAAAATAGAATATTTTTTTATACGAAAGTGAATAGTTGAAATAAATTTTGTTCTTTTAAACCGATCAAATAAAGTTTTGAATACTAATAATACTAAATAAATGGATCAAGATAATTTAAAACTCTACAAAAAAGTTTATGCAGCAAAATGAAACTTCATATATCAAAAGAAAAAAAAAGTACGAATTTAATGTACAATGCTATTGCTTAATTTTTTAAAAAAGAGTTTATTAATCATTCATATTAATTGAAGGTCGTTTTTGACATTTTAAAATATATACAATAATCCAATGCATTTCTAATCATTGATTTAAGATGGGGGGGGGGGGGGAGGGGAGTGGGGGTTATTGTTCCATTCAAGATGTGAAGGGGTATTGTTTCCCAAACCAAATATGTTAAGGGGGTAAAGTGGAATTCACTCAAAAGTTTAACTTTTGAATTTTTTTGGACAATAAGGCCATCAAACTATGCCTATGTTTCTAAAAAAGTAAAATATTTTTGGACATAAGACCTCTTAACTAGTTTTTAAATTATAAACTTTATTTCAATATTTCTATTTTATTTTCAAAATGTGGAAAATATTTATTCGAACAAAAAATTCAGAATATTGTAAAATTGTGTCTAAGTAGACAATAAAAGGATACAGTTGAATGATCGTAGAACTGAGCACAATGCTTAACTATAAGTTTTTTAACTGGTTGGAAATAATTATCCCAGATATATAAAAATTTAATTATCAAAAAGAGTATTTATTATTTTTATTTTCTTGGAGATGAACTTGTACTATTTTGATTTTATTTAAGTTTTATAAATAAGTGGATTGCAATTAATATAAACATTTTAAATTTTAGAATCCATATATACAATTAATTGTAAAAATGTTTCATTTTACAAAGTAGTTATCCAACACAACTTTTTCTCGAGAAAATTTATCTAAATATTCTACCAAAAAAGCAAGCTTATTCTAATTCACTTCAATTCAATAAAATGTTCAGCTTCAGGGTTTGATCAACAGAAAAATGTCAAAATAGTTCAAAAGAAGTTGATATAACAAAGAAAATCTTGTAGCGTACTTGAAGTTTGAATGGTTATATTATTTTATTCTTATAGCTTGCAATGTTATGTTCAATATTTCTATTTTATTATTAAAACATGAAAAATATTAACAAGAATTTCGGAGTATCAAAAAAATGTGTATAGGTAATGAATTTTATAATTTGAAGTTAAGAGGTCTTATGTTCAAAAATAGATTATATTATTTATTGAAAATATGGGCATAGTTTGATGACCTTATCGTCCAAAAAAGTTTAGAAGTTACTTTAGTGAGTTTTTTACAAGTTTAATGACCATTTGAGTAACAGACTTCAAGAAAATGGAAGGAGAGAGAGATCCCATAATTGGCATTTCTCTTTGTTCTTCGTTTTCTTTTTTCTCTTTGGAGGAGTATCTCGTGAAATAGTTAATGTTTGTTTTCCTCTTCAAATCATTGTATGTTAGATATATATTTCTTAAATTCTTCTATATATGCTTGATTTACTAAATTTACTCTCTAAAATTGCTTATAATTCTTTAAAGGGATATGATCTACTTTTACCTTTCATTTAAAGTTGGAGTCAATTACGGACTCACGATACTGATGCGGGCCGCGATAGTAATACCAAACTGAGGCAAACTCTGAAATCTAGATATGCTAGTGAGACGATGGGGATAAACTTCATCTTCAACCGGGAAAGAGCCCGGATCCATTACAGAACTAGCACATATTTGCCCTTAATGTCAAATCAGTTAACGGAGTCATTACAAAATATATATTTTTTAAAAGGAAAAAGGTCCAAAATTTCCCCGTGGTTTGGAAAATTATCTAAAATTGCCCCTTTACTTGTTCGGTTCACGAATTGTTTTATGTTGCTTATATTCATTTATTCGATGTGAAATATATTCTTGATTGTAGTTAATTCAATTCGGAAGATTGTAAATATAACTCTCTATTAAAATATAATTAATTCAGTTTGGAACATTGTCGGTCCACATAAATTAAACTCTTTTACTTTGCAGGATGTGATACCATTGTGGAAGGAATTGGAGTACTACAAGGAATATAAGAGGAACCTAAAAGCATATGCAGGAAAAAAGAAAGCCAAATACATAATAAAGGAGTCACTATATATAGTCAGCATAGGTACAAATGACTTCTTGGAAAATTACTACTCAATGCAAAGCAGACGTGCATCTCAATTCACAGAAGATCAATTTCAAGAATTCCTTCTTCGACTTGCCCAGAATTTTGTGCTTCAAATATATCACATGGGTGCTAGGAAAATTTCCTTAACAGGACTTCCTCCAATGGGGTGTTTGCCTCTAGAAAGAGCAACAAATTCTATAAGTGGAAATGGAGATGGATGCAATGAGAAATATAATAATGTGGCTAAGCATTTCAATGTCATGTTGGGTGGTTTGGTTCAGAGGTTAAATGAAGAGCTTCCTGGGATTAGAGTGGTCTTTGCTGATGCTTATAATCTCCTGCTACAGATGATTAGAAAACCTTCTTCTTACGGTAAGTCTTTTCTTTTTTTCCCATTTGGATCATCTTTTATGCTCTTTATTTCCATTTTTATTTGCCTCTGAAAACATATTTAGTCATGTGAGCAGGGGTGTTCACGTTTTGTTTAGAAACAGATCCAAACCGCAAACCGAATCAAACCGATCAAATAAACATATAATTATTTGGGTTTGGGTTTGGTTTTGGTTTGATTTTAAATTTTTAAAAACCGATAATATTTAGTTTGGTTTTAGTTTTAGTAAAAAAAATTAAAAAAAATTGAACCGAACCGACAAATCATATACATAATCTTTATAATTATATATATATATATAAGATATATTAATTTTTATAAGTAATTTTAAACATTTTGCCTCAAATTTTATTTATCTCTAATAGGTTAATGAACTTTACACATTAAACTCATTTCTAACTAAAAGAGATCCATAAAATCCAATCTCATTAATTCAAAGAAACACTCATGAAATTTATCTAAAAAAAATTATGTTTCTTATAAACTTTATTCACTTGATTAAAGCTATAGATCTTAAGATATTTTCTACTTAATCCAAGAAAATTATAGTTGCCACAATAAAAAATATAGTAATAATAACATATTATAAGTTGGAAAAGAATGAAAAAAGTCTTTCTTAATTGTAGGAGAAAAAATGAAAGAGAGAAATACTATTAAGTTTATTAAAAACCGAAAAATCGAACCAAATCAAGCCGATGAATATGTAATATACTTGGTTTAGTTTGAGTTTAATAATGTAAAAATTGATTATATTTGTTTGGTTTTGATTTTAATCAAAAACTGACTCATGAACACCCCTACATGTGAGATAGATTAATTCCTAAAAGATTTTTAAATTAATATACACGATCAGTTAATGCCTTATATTTCAGGTGATTAATTAGTAAACAACCATTACCTTATAGGTAATCTAGTATATAGAAGTTAAATTCGTCTCTAAAGAGCTTTCTTTTGAATATAACGTTGACCAAAATTGGATTTACTCCATATCTCAACGGGTCATACTGCTTTTCTTTTCCTCTTAAAAAATGAAAAAGGTCAAAAATATTCTTAACTATAAAAAAAGCTTTTAATTAATTCCATTTATATTTACATTTTGTGGCCATTCATATTTTTATTGTTGGTAAATCATCACGTATTTGCCCTTCCCTTAATCCTATGCAGCTCCTATATACCCGAAGTGTAACGTAGATAATTTAAAACCATAGTAGCAAAATAGAGTGGTAAATTTGAACTTTTTTTGGGAAAACATTTTAAGAAGTGGAAAGAATGCGCCCCAATAAAATGAAGGGCGGATACAAGACAATCTAGTAATCGCAATTATATGAATGACCCCACGTTATGAATAATAAAATTAAGATATTTCCTATCTATAATGAATAATAAAATGATAAGAGGTTTTAGTGCTAATGCTATAGCTGTTGCACTATATACTCTTCGCCTGTTTTCTGTAGTATCTTTGTCTAATTATATGGCTCGATCAACAATTAAGACTGAAGAAATTAATAAAATCATGTGAGTAGCTCTAATCAACATTATTAATTACTATTGATAAGCTTTTCAATAATTCAAGTCAGCGAAATGATCTTCAAATAGAACAATGAGAGCATATAGAAGACCCTACTCTCTTCTTGTATCCAACGATAATAATGCATCGGTCCTAAAAGTAATTTAGCCCCTTCAAATCTTTATCTAATTCTCATTAAGTTTGGTTAATACGTCGTCGCTGTTACTAAAAGTTCTACAAATTGCTACCTTTTGAGGAGTTCTACGTTTTAATCAATCTTTTATTACTCCACTTCATGCCTAGCAATTAACCAACTTAATTTCTACAATATGTTGAAAGAGAATCAATTTTTTTCAATATGCATTTATCCATGTATTTAATTTCTAATTTTTTATTTGCCTACCTTTTTGAAAACTGCAGGGTTTCAAGTGGCAAGTATAGCATGTTGTGGCACAGGATTATTTGAGATGGGTTATTTATGCGATAGGTTAAACCCATTGACATGCACTGATGCAAACAAGTTCGTATTTTGGGATGCCTTTCATGTTACGGATAAAACAAACCTCATTATTTCTGATTTCTTGATGAAACATGTGTTTCAGCAATTTTTATAGTTGCACTTATGTTGGATCATGTATATATAATGTGGATTTGTAGATTTGGGTGCGATGCATATATGCTTTTCGATTTTTGGTATATGAGATTGAGAAAAGTACGATGTATCATTTTTGAATCTTAAAACATTTTATGCCAACGTTTAACCTTACAAATTTCACATTCTCGTTTTTAATATAAGGTAGAGAAATGAAAAATGGGGTAGTATTTTAAAGGGAAGTAGCTTTAATCAAACCATTTGAGGTTTCATTTGAACTACTAGATGATTTTACTTTCCTGTTATATGTATATAAACTACTAGAAGATAATACAAACGATTTTCTCTCTTTTTCTCCCTACATCTCCAGCTTTAGATATTTCAAATTAATTTAGATAAATGTTCTTTTTGTGTATACATATAGGATTTTCAGTATATAAGAGGTTTTAAGTATTTAATTTTGACAATAGAGATAACACCGTTGTTTATGTAGAATTTCCAATGTATAAGTGATTTAGGTGTGTTTCCAAAGGATGTATTTATAGCTAAGTCATTTGTTGGGATATTAAAGAAATTTACCCTTTATTCGAATATGTCATCTATAAAAAATATGAAAAGAGAAAGATAGGAGGGGTTACGGTATGCAAACCAGAACCTGCCCGAAACTAGACCGAAATTAGCGGAGTTTGCTAAGTAGGGTCCTCCAGAAGGGGCGGTCTTAATTTTTTTGGCCCCGCTTACAATTTTTTTTAAGAAATAGCTGTTTGCTTCGGAAAATTAGTTGGACAAAGTTTTTGTTATTCACCCGAGATAAGTTACGGACATAAATCAATTTTACCTATAAGGTTGAGGTTCATGATATTTCAAAACAGTAAACTTGCTCAATTAATCACAAGTTCTGACTTAGAGGCAAAAACTAGATGTCACGCCCCAAGACTGAGGTAAGACGTGATTGACACCCAACCTAAAGTACCCGTCTAGCGAACCCTGATTTAAACAGTCTATCATATCATTTACTGCATTTATTAAAAACAACTACTCAATAAAGTATTCACTGAGCATATCGTAATCTGCATTATATATAGTATACGAAATGTGGAAATCCCATGAAAACATAAGAGATGAAACGTAAAACTAACGTAAACCCACTAGGCTAAGTCATGAGCCTCTAAAAGAATACTGACAAAGAATTTAATAAAACATGTCCACAGGCATACCCCGAAATACTAAAAAGGTCTACGAAAGTAATGCAAGCTGAAGAATACTAGCTACCATTGAGAAAATCAACGGAGCTCGTCAACTGAATGTACGAATGCCTGATTCTAGCCATGAACCTCGTCCTCAGCAACCTGATTACCTGCCACACGACATAACATGCCCAAATGGGCTAAGTACCTCTGAAGGATATCCAGTAAATTTCATAGGCTACCTCCTAAAGAAGCGGAGCATGACTTACTGGAGTAAAACAAAAAAATGAAGAAACATAATTTCTCAAGTAAACACATAAAACAATAAAGGTCCGAAGACTGATATAAGCTGATAACTGAAATGGAGAACCAACTTTCTTTTTTTTCTTTTTCTCATAATGGCCCTGCGTACATGAGGATCTGACAACATGCACGGAAAAGTGTCGGCCTATCTTCAAACGAACAATTTGGCACCTGCGAGCATAGGATAGCTAACCCAGGCCTTTTTTTGGCACTGACGCTGGGAGGATGGGCACTTCTCCCTACTGAATGTGATCACATTAATGCATAAAATGACTGCTGAAACTGAATGTAAATATTACAAAAAAAGGCACATATAAAGTGGCGATATGCATAAGCATTTTATGCAAATCTGTCACAATTTCATGTAAAGTCGTGCTGAAAGAATATAGTGAATTGAGTACTGGAGCACAGGAAGGCATGGTCTAGGAATTTATCGAATACATGGACACGGGGTTCTAAAGGAATTTTCTGTTACGAGAGTTAGCCTCAACTTACCTCAAAACTTTAGCTTTTATTCCTATTTAGGGAGTTGAGGCAAAAAATGGCTTGATGAACCATTCGCCACACAGCCGGACGGGGAGCCTCCTAACTTCAACTGCAGTACTCTATGCATGGATGTCGAGAACCGTTGATCTAGTAGATATCAGATATCGGTCTACATGCCACATTCACACCTCACCTGTCAGCGTTAGGAAGCAGAATTTTTTGTCCTCAAATTCCCCGAGATTCAACAATTCTCAATCTACAAATATTAAGGTTCGGATCGTCAAGGCATACCCTACTATCTCAATAATTCGAACAAAGTCCGTAACATATTTCCCAAAGACATACTTGTATAATTCTGTACATTACTAGAGTAAGGAATCTCTACTAATTTAATGATTTCTACTTATCAAAACTTGGCACCAATTTCAGTACGTATTCCATCTAGAACTACTTGGAGATTAGTTCATACTTCGTCATTTTCTTTCAACATATCATTCCCCATATTTTTCTTTCAACTTTACATCTCAAGGTCAATTAAAATACATGATTGAGTTGCCTGAGACCCCAAGAGCTACAGCATGTTAAAAAATTCACTTAAGAGCTCTAATTCTTTATAAATTAAATCTTTAATTTCTTGTCATCATTATTAAAGAATTTGCTAACAGGTGCCTTATTCTAATCAAGGAGCATACTATAGGGGTAAATAGATATCATACCTGTTGTGTTGTTAATTGTACATAGAAGAGTTTTCCTAGTCACTGTAGCTCTATGTTATAGCCGATGACGAGATGGGGAAGAATGAATATGTTTATTTCCCAACCCTATTCAAAAGCTACACCAGCAATTTAATCCTAACCGGGCTTTGACACATCAAAATTTTATTTAATAAATAAATCTCCTATATCCTTGTAAGCCCAATATGAGATTTTGGGACTTAAAAATTTAATCCTCTCATACAATTTGTCATCAAACGGGTATTACTCAACTTTCAAGGAGCTTTAAAATAGCTCGGGGCTTCGCACTAGAACTTATGTATCATGGTCAACAAAAATGAAACTTTTGTTACTCAAGAATAAGTTATGGACATAAATTAGTTTTGCCTATAAAGAAAAAAATTAGGATATTTTAAGATAGTAAACCTGCTTAATTGACCACAAGTCCTGCCTGAACTTGCGCTGATATACAACAAAAATTCTTGCCAATATTTTTTTTCAAGTTAAGATTATTTTTTACAAATTTTATTATAGGAATAAAAATTTAAAACCGGTCACTTTTAAGGTCACGACTCACGACACATCATTTCCTGGTCAAGCCACCTCTTTCTTGTAAAATAACCGGCTCATACCAGCCCATTAGACACTTAATTTTGTAGGAATGGCACCAAGTAGTTGCTTGTGATGATATTGTTTAAAATATATTTAACTTTTAAAATTATTTTAGTTAATATTAACAAACTTCAATTAGTTTCCCTGTTGATCCTCCCTCGCGTCCATTCAGGTGTTTCTTTGGAAGTATGTGCCGTTTATTTAGGAGTCCAAAATTTTAAATATTATGATATTTCCGGGGTGCTTTAAGGATATTGTAAAACACTTTTAAGTATGCTAGGAATGTCTTTTATGAAATTATTGAATCTTTTTGTGTACAGATTTACACTTACAAAATGATAGTGTAGTGTTATTACTGTAGACTTGATTAGCCTATCACACTTAAAAGCGCATTTGTGCTTTATAGTCCACTGTAGTTTGATTCATGTTACTATGTGTTATTTAGTGTAATTTGTTTATTTTATTTAACTGTGTTAACTACTGCTTCCTGTTGTTAGAATGCACTGCCATGACGTATTCGATTTTATTATCTGTATGTTCATAATGCTTTAATTTCTCGTCTGAGTCTGACCGTTTCTCTCTTGCTTTGCTTTGCCTGTGATTATGTTTTGTCTTGAGCCGAGGGTTTACCGGAAACAACCGCTCTACCTATTAAGGTGGAGGTAAGGTCTGTGTACACTCTACCCTCCGCA
Source organism: Anisodus acutangulus (assembly GCA_029783415.1). NCBI lineage: Eukaryota > Viridiplantae > Streptophyta > Magnoliopsida > Solanales > Solanaceae > Anisodus > Anisodus acutangulus. The sequence continues at coordinate 57,021,613 of CM056491.1, forward strand.
TACCCTATGTTGTGGGATTTCACTGGGTATGTTATTATTGTTGTATTGATGCGGACAGGATTATGCCTAAGTTAATTATATCAACTTTAAAAATTTGGATCGTTTGAAGTTAGGCTTGTAATTCCTGATTTCAGACCTTTGGTTTGGAGATTCTGACACCTTCGAGATTAAAATTTAAACTTCAGATTTAAAATTCAATCAACCCAAAATTAGAAAATTTGACTTGGCCTATTCTCAATTTCAGACCCGAATGATTACAGTTGAAAGTTCGTACTAGTGATCTTGAATTTCAGTCCCGCAAAACTAAGTTACATTCTTAGGCAAACTAAAGTTTAAATACTTTATAAACTTGGATTATTTTAAGTAAAGATCCTCCAAGCTGCTATTCGTGCACCCTCAAGCAAAGAGTCTATGGTACCCATTAATGATCACATAGAAGCGGGCGGCCGGCCAGCCACCCTCTGCCTTGTTGTTCCATTAATGATCACTATTCACTACCAGTTCATCTTGCCTCGTTTGTCATTCCTGTGCCGTTTGATCTCTCGAATGCGGACAAGTTCTTTAATTATTATTCTTTTTGCCGTTATTTTTGCAACAGTTCGAACTTTGAGAATTAGATTTTCAAATTTTAATCGTAAATTTGAATATGAAAATTTTAATTTTTTAATAAGATATACATATTTGAAAATTAAATAATAATAATTAATAATTGAAAATATTTAAAAGACATGAAAAAATTACCGTTAAAAAATGTTCGTCTGACTCTCAAAACATATTTAATTTTTAAGAATTATTTAATGTTTTTCCAATATTAACAGACTTCACACCTACATACCTCTGACCCGACCCTCTCCACATCGATTCTAGTGGTTCTTCTAAACTGTATGTTGTTTACCTAGGAGTCTTAAGTCCATGTTTCCATTCCATTTATGATGTGTGACTCTTAACACTCCCCCGCACGCCCAGAGCCTCGTTAACTGGAGCGTGAACAATATAATTTGGGGGTCCAACATCGACGAACAAAGAATTGGAATGAGCATGACTCTGATACCATGTAAATAATGAATCTTAAGCCTAACTCAACCCCAAAAGCTAACTTGTAGGGTGAGGATTGTCCAAGTCCATATAAGTAATCTATGTTCCCATTCCATTTCCGATGTAGGACTCTTAACAAATGTCAATGCCAAGTTTCAATGACTAAGACGATTTCGGGTTTGGGTTATGCCAACTTTAGACATTTGTATGAGTTGAAAGTTCTCAAACTTCAGCTCAAAGATCTGAAGTTGGAAGTTGGCTAACCCTAACTTTAGACCGTCAAATCAAAAGTATTTCATATTTTAAAATTCAATTTTAGCATGAAGGTTTGAAGTTTAGCTTAACTCAATTCGTAACTTCAGATCCGAAGGACTGAAGTGGAAAGTTCATACCCATAATCTTCAATTATAGTCCCGTAAATCTAAAGTTAATTCTGAGGCAAATTAGATTTTAAACACTTTATAAAAATTTTGATAATATTTCAAATAATTAAGGAGCCTCCAAGCTGCTATTCGTGCACCTCCAAGCTAAAAATAAATAAATACAAAATTCGTTTTGGACAGATTTAAAGAAGGAAAGAAGAGGAAAATACTTCAGACTATTTTAGACGAGGTGTCTATCTTTTTTAATTCATACATTTATAAAAGATGACATAGCTGTCAATCAGCCACCTTCTGCCTGACCGTTCCATTAATGATCACTATTCACAAGTATCGATTTATTCTGCCCCGTCTGTCATTCGTGTGTGTTCGATCTCTCAAATGCGGACAAGTTCTTTAATTATTATCTCTTCTTTTGTTTTGTATTTCGGTTGTTGTAAACTAGGAAGAGATTTTCCATATCAAGATCAAATGCATGCTTATAGAAGAGGCAAATTTTAATTTCGATTCTCAAGATATATTGCAAATATAATGAATCACTCTTAGTTATCATCATCACAGAAAAAAAAAAGAAAAACAAACAAAGATAGTAACACCATAAATATACTGATAGAGAATACGTTTATATTCTCCATATATTTTATAATTATTATATTGTGTAATTATGTAAACTAGATATTCTTATACAATTAGGATTGTAATTGTAAATAACTATATATATTGCATTAATGAGAAGACTCCAAACAAGGAGAATTGCACAATTTTACATGGTATCAGAAGTCAAACCCTAATCCCACTCCTACCCTAAAAATTGGTGAACCGGCGGCCCCCTCGTTTTGCAACGCCAAATAACCAATATTCATGGCTTCTCCCGAATGTTCCTCCTCCACCCACGACGTCACACATCCTCCTCCTCCATCCTCATTTCCTAACACCCGTCATCCGGCCTTCACCGTAACAAATATCAAGAACTTTATCCATTTGGTTCTTGATCAAGAGGATGGACAATACTCATCGTGGGTTGAACTATTTCAAATACATGCTTGTGAATACAACGTCTTTTATCACATCAATGCCATCACACCTCGTCCACCCGACGTAGAAACGGCTAGATGCAATCGTCAAACAATGGATATATGACACCATATCCAAGGATTTACTTCATACTATTATGAAGATAGGTGCTTCGGCTCACGAATTATGGACAAGGCTAGAGGATATCTTTGAAGACAACAAACACACACGTGCTGTGTATCTGGAGGAGCAATTTAATAACACCCGTCTTGAGAATTTTGCGAATATGTCCGCCTATTGTAAATAATTGAGATTAGTTGCAGACCAATTATCTAATATTGACAATCTTATTTCAGAAACAAAGATGGTTTTGCAACTAACTAATGGTTTGCCAAAGGGTGAGTACGATACACTTGCGACGATGATCCAACAAACTAATCCCCTCCTTAGTTTCAACAAGGCCCGATCACAATTACTATTGGAGGAGACTAGATGTGCCAAACAAGATGAACATAATCAGAAGGCGATGGTAGTTGATGCACCATCGACCATCGCTGCACCGTCCGGACCACCGCAACACGCGGACCACCAAAATCAGCGTGGTGGCCGAGGCAGTGGCAGCGAAAATGGGCGCGGTGACAGAGGAAGAGGTTATGGAGGCCGGTCCAATTCCAGTGGACAGCCACGACAGGCCCAGTCCCCTTATCGGTGGGCAAGTCCAATGACGTGGCCAACCCCAGGAAATTGGGCCTCCCCCCTTGCCCTTACCCAACCGCCCCGGCCCAGTACACAAGTCCACATCCGACACCGAGAATACTGGGCTCTCCTCCAAGCCCACACTACACGGGTCAACCGCACCATGCCCACTTCTCTACGGCCCAACAACAACAAGCATACGGTCTTATGACCCCTACCGAACTGAGTCAGGCCTACAACACTATGAATCTCCACCAGCCCGACGACGCTTAGTACATGGATACGGGTGCCACATCCCACCTCACTCGTGACTCTGGTAATCTCTCTCAACTATTTAATTTGAACAATCCTCAATTTATTTTGGTCGGAAATGGCAATCGCATTCCAATTCAAGGCTATGTCACCACTCAAACACCACCACCTCACCCTCTCTTTACCCTAAAAATGTCCTATATGCTCCTAACATCATTAAAAACTTAATCTCTGTTAGGAAATTTGCTAGTAATAATTCTGTATATATTGAGTTTGACCCTTTTAGTTTTTCTGTGAAGGACCTACGTACGGGGACAACTCTTACGAGATGCAATAGTGTGGGGGATCTATATCATTTCTCATCCAATTTCGCTGCAAGTGTCAATCCACAAACCTCTCTAGCTGCAATCTCTTCATCAACTTGGCACAGTAGACTCAGGCACCCGGGAGCACCAATTTTTAATTTTCTTAGAAGTCAGAATTTCATAAAGGAAAATTTACCCACACATGCTACTCTTGTCATTTAAGAAAGCATGTTAGACTTCCTTTTCAATCTTCATTGCGTGTAACTTTTTATCCTTTTGATATTATTCATGCGGATTTATGGACATCTCACATTACTAGCAAACTGGATCACAAATATTATTTGGTGTTTTTGGATGATTTCTCTCATTTTCTTTGGGTTTATCCTCTAAAATATAAGTCACAAGTTTACTCATTTTTTCTTGAATTTCAAGCATATGTTAAAATCCAATTTGAGAAGACCATCAAAATGTTTCAATGTAATAATGGCTGTGAGTTTGACAATTTCCCCTTTCATAAATTTTGTGTGGACAACAACATGATATTTTGATTTCTTACCCCCATACCTCACCTCAAAATGGTAAAGCCGAAAGAATCCTGCGCACCATCAACAATAATATCCCACTATTCCTCTTTCATGCTTCCATCCCCCCTTCATTTTAGGTCTACGCATTGCACATGGCAGCTTACCTTCTTAATATATTACCAACGCGTACTATTCAAAATAAAACATCAACCAAAATTCTCTTCCATCGGATCTCTTCTTATGATCCCATTCAGTTTTTTGGTTGTCTATGCTACCTGAATCTCACCTCCATGACCCCTTACAAATTAGCACCTAGGACTACTCTCTGCATTTTCTTGGGTTTCCCATCGAATCATAGGGGGTACTTATGCTATGATTTGTCCACAAATAAAATCCTAGTCTCTCGCCATGTCACATTCGAGGAGAGCATTTTTCCATTTGCAAACGTCCGAAAATTTCAAGTCACTGACTATGGCTTCCTTGACGATTCAAACACTTCCTCTCTTATTAGAAATGTAATACATGGAGCTAGTAGTTCGATTCACTGCCCACTGCCCCCCGCCAGCTTTCCCATCGACCACCCCACTGCCCCCATCGACCGCCCTCCTGCCCACTACCCCCGTCGACTACCTTACTGCCCTCATCGACCACCCCCTGCCCCACAGCCTACTGCCCCCGGTCCCTATTCCGACACACCGCATGGAAACCCATGCCCAACACAGGATTTTCAAACCGAAAGTCCACTTTAACCTATTCACTCAAACCATCTCACCTCTACCTAAAAACCCAAAAGTAGACAAGCTTGACCCAAAATTGGAATGCGGCCATGCGTGAGGAATTTGATGCGCTCACTACACAACACACTTGGGATCTTGTGCCAAAAATAGAGAGGGTCAATGTGATTCGTTATATGTGTCTATATTGTCACAAATTCAAGGATATTGGTGAGCTTGAAAGCTATAAGGCGAGACTTGTGGAAAATGGCACAGGGCAACAAGAGGGAGTTGATTGTGGTGAGACCTTCATTCCAGTGGTTAAATCAACCACCATTCGTACTGTTTTGAGCATTGCTATGAGGAAGAACTGGCTGATTCATCAACTTGATGTGAAAAATGCATTCTTACACGGGGATCTGGAAGAAATCGTCTATATAAATCAACCACCTGGGTTTGTGCATCCCTCAGCTCCTCAGCATGTCTGTTATCTTCGAAAGTCACTCTACGACTTGAAACAAGCCCCCCGAGCTTGGTATGAGCGATTTGCCACATACATCATGCAGATTAGATTCGTGTGCAATAAAAGTGATAATTCATTTTTTATTTTTCATCGATGTAATGCCACTGCATACCTTTTTCACTATGTGAATGACATTATCCTGACTGGCTCATCTGATGTGTTGAAAAATGAGATCATTACCTTACTCAAATCCGAATTTACCATGGCGGACTTGGGTAAGTTGAGTTATTTCTTGGATATTTCTATGACCAGATCCGAGAATTCAATGTTCATGTGTCAACGTAAGTATGCCGAAGAGATTGTTACATGACTAAAATGGCAAACTGCAAGATCATGCCTACTCTAGTCGACTTGAAGTCAAAGCTCAGCGTCAATGATGGGGATCCGGTGCTTGATCCTTCTCTTTATAGGAGTCTCGCTGGTGCACTTCAGTATCTTACCTTCACTAGGCCTGATATTGCCTATGTTTTTCAACAGGTGTGCTTGTTCATGCATGCTCCCAGGGAGCCTCACTTTACTGCTCTTAAACATATCATTCGGTACATTATGGATACTCTTGACTATGGATTACATATTTATCCATATGCACCGACCAGACTGATATCCTATACAGACGCTGATTGGGGCGGCTGCCCGACACACATCGATCTACTTCCGGATATTGTGTATTTTTAGGTGATAACCTCATTTCGTTGTGTGCAAAACGGCAAGCCACACTTTTTCGTTCGAGTGCAGAAACAGAATATAGAGGCGTTGCGAACGTTGTTGCCGAAACTTGTTGGCTGAGAAACCTACTTCTAGAGCTTTATTGTCCCTTACGTAAGGCATCTATTGTCTACTGTGATAACGTATCTGCTGTCTACTTGTCTCATAACCCGATTCAACATCAGCGAACCAAACATATTGAGATGAATATTCATTTTTTTCGTGAGAAAGTTGTCATGGTTCATGTTCGGGTGTTACATGTTCCTTCTTCGTATCAGTACGCAGATATATTTACTAAGGGACTTCCTCGGCAGCTATTCCTTGACTTCAGATTCAGTCTGAGCATCCGGCCTCCTCCCGCTCCGACTGAGGGGGTGTGATAGAGAATATGTTTATATTCTGCATATATTCTGTAATTATTATTCTGGTGTAATTATGTAAAGTATATATTCTCATATAATTAGGATTGTAATTATAAATAATTATATCTATTGCATTAACAAGAAGACTCCAAATAAGGAGAATTACATAATTATATACTTACGTCGATGGAATAGCTTAGCAATAAATATGTGAAGAATATAAAGGATATCCAACTACCACCGCCATTTCTGCTCAACAGTAGTGAATATTACTCCTTATGTAGCTTCCAAGTTAATGACCTCCCTTTCTTTCTTTCCGTGGTTGGTTGGTGGTACCATATCAGCAATTACTATGTTTCTCAACCAGATATGACTATTCACCCTTTCTGCATCATACATAGATCTATAATCTTAATTATAGGACGCTTAAAGATTTATTGGATGGATCATTTCAATTTTGAAAGTGTAAATTTGTTTATCTATAACTCCTATTAGCGTATCTTAAGCTGTTATATCATGTAATCCAAATTATTTTCAAGTTTTCATCTTACTTTTTGTTAACGATTAACGTAATTATCATTTAAATAACTTTTTTATATGGCAAGTCACGCATTTGGCCGGTCGATCGAATATAATCACATTCGCTAATCAAATATATACCATTATGTATTAAAAAATATATATTTGCTAGTTATTATTTTAATTAACTTATGTCAATTTTTCTTGTTTGAGGAGTATTATCAAGAGTATAGACAGTATCTGAATTTGTTGACTTTGGAAACATCAAATTTTCTTCTGCGTGAATTGAATGCGAACCATAGACTTTCATACTAGTAATCAAAATACCTCTAGCGTTGAGCCATATTGAATTCACCCATGCAGAAGTGGCATTACATTAGCCACAAATAAGACCAATGCCACTAGCTTGCACAACGTGGATGGCCCCAAGAAGTTGTTCCTAGCTAGTTAGATTCAAGTAGGTATGTGATAAATAGAGATATATTACCGTGATATACATTTGGTCCATAATTGTGTATAGTTTTAGATAATATTTTGGTGTAAGTATTGCGTTAATTAGTTTTGTACACTTATCATAATTATAAGAGTCTTGTACTACTAGAATACGGTTTTGGGATTAGAATAGGAATAAATTTTCTATTATGGAAAATTGTAATTTGTATATATACTCATTTCATTAATGAGAATAATCAAGGGATTATTTATTTCATGGTATCAGAAGTTTATGTCTTAAATTCCTCCGCGATTTTTGCCAATATTTTTTCGATTATTCTTGCAGCCACCGTGAGCACAGGTTTGGCCCGAATTATCAATAAAACCCGGAGAATTTGCGGAGGATGTCATCATCACTACGGGACTAGCACCGGTAGCCGCCTTTTTGGCCAAGCCGGCTTCTTCGAGCGTAAGCATAGAACGAGCCTGATAAAATTGAAGAGGACTGCTCTGACGAAGACGCGTGCCAACACCACTATAGGCCTCGGATAGGCCTGCAACCATTTGTAGGACCAAACGATCATTCGAAATTGGCGTGCCAACGTTGCGGAGTTGGTCCGCCAATTCCTTAAACCTTTTGCAATAAGCCAAAACGTGAGGGAAATCTTCCATGTCGACATGAGAGAATTTCTGCTCAAGAGTAACGACTCTAAATTTTTTATTATCTTGAAATATATCACGTAGTCTATCCCAAGTAGTTGTCGCCGTAGCGTCAGGCTCAATAATCGTTTACAAAAGGTCAGTAGAAATAGTGGAATAAATTCACTAAAGAACAGTAGCATCAAGGGTTGTCCATAGCTTAGGATCATCCTCGTGTTTGGGCACCTACGTATCCGTTGGAGCCGCGGGGATAATATGATGGAGAACTTGATGCGAGCGTGTATGAACTTTGAACAATTCTGCCCACGTCGCGTATTGGACGTTTTCTATTTCAAGAATGATAGGGATGTGATTCTTGATATTAGAAACAGTGAGGGCAGGGTGAAACGTGTTCTTATTCATAATAGCAACGTAAGACGTGATGTAGGGATTGGGAAGAAAAATTTTGGAAGAGAGGAGGAACCGTCGGACACGAATTTCGAGAAAAGAGGCTCAAAATTGGAGGGATTGTCGACGGAATTTTGAGAAAATTGAAGGGGGGAATTTAAGACCTAGACTTTTGATATCACGAAAAAAATAATTCATTGATTATTCTCATTAATGAAACGAGTATATATACAAATTACAATTTTTTCATAATAGAAAACATATTCATATTCTAATCTCAAAATCTTATTCTAGTAGTACAAGACTCCTATAATTATAGTAAGTGTACAAGACTAATTAATGTAATACTTACACTAAAATATTACCTAAAACTATACACAATTATGGACAAATAACGGACTGCATTTTGGACCAAACCGTGATATACAGTATGGTTTGTTTGAGGTCCAAAAGACAAATAGGATAATTTCAAGTGCACTTATTCTTCAGTTCTTGAAAAGGTTAAATTAAACTTTTCTACAAGAGCCAAAGTAAGTAGTTGGATTTCATGAATTAATTAATGCACCTAACTTTTCGGAATTGGTTGTTTTTTTAAATTTACAGAATCCGCCTTCCGTCATTTCATGCAATGTCAACATGAAAGGACCTTCGTGTAGCTCTTTGTCCCTGTCCTCCCTAAAAATGTACACTTACTTATTACTACACGCATTAAAACACCCAACAGAATTAGTTCATTCGTGACTCGTCTCCCCTTTTTCTCACTGGCCATTATTTTTTGTCCTATATAACTACTCAATTACATAGCACGAAAATAACCAAGTAAAATTAAAATGGCACATAGCAAGATATTGTCATGTGTCCTTATAGTTCAATTATTTTTCTTGTTACTAGCCAAAACAAATGCCAAAATTCCGGCGATTATTGTCTTTGGTGATTCATCAGTCGATTCGGGCAATAATAACCATATTCAGACAATTGCTCGGAGCGATTTTATGCCATACGGCCGAGATTTTCTCGGTGGTCGGTCGACCGGTCGGTTCTCTAACGGAAGACTTACTACTGATTTTATTTCGGAGGCAGCTGGTTTAAAACAAACAGTTCCAGCATACTTGGATCCAGCTTATAATATATCTGATTTTGCTGTTGGAGTTAGTTTTGCCTCTGCTGGAACTGGATATGATAATGCTACTGCTGATGTTCTGGTAAAGCCTCTTTGAAGTACTCTTATATGTTTTGAACTTTAGAGCTTGTGCTTGTAGAACAGTTTAATAAAAAGTACTACTACTATACTTGGTTAAGCAATCTTATTTTGGTGCGTAAACAAAATCTCACATTAAACATAGTAAGAAAAATAAGAGTATGTTTGACTAATTAAGCTTATTATAAACTGGTCACACTAGCTTATAGATTCTACTCCTAGTATTTAACTTATTTACAAGTTCTATAGTTAAACACTAATAGTCCTCTTATAAGCTAAGAGCTTATAAGCCAAAGTCAATTAAAATATCATAAGTTAGTCACCATTTTATAAATACATTTGGTGTGGTTCAAGTATTTTACTATGTATATCTCTAATATTTTTTCCAAGATAGAACTTCTAAGTCCCTCTACATTCCACTTTTATCGCTTGTTATTCTCCTTATGCATATATATAATAGAAAAATTTCTTATCATACTAGTTTGTCAAGTACTTCAACCCAGATAAATAATTGTTCATTGATAAGGTAAATTTCAGCACCAAAAAGTATTTTTTAGCACTTCATATTTATCAATTACTTTCAATCAGTTAACTCAAACGAGCTCTAAACTATATATATATATATATATATATATATATATATATATATATAAGGTATACATTTACTTAATTGCGACCTATTGAAAAAAAAATTATGTGGGTTTTCCCCAAAAGAAATAGTATCACACATTATGTTAAGAGTGTTTGAATTTTTAGTCCCATAATATTGTGTTGCTTGTTTGAGAGCTAATAGTGATTGAACTGAGTACATACTTTAAAAAATAAATAAAAAAGTTTGGTGCAAAAATTAAAATATACGCAGGGCACCAAAATTACCCTTATCTTTAGAATTAAATTAAAAGTGGTAAGAGTTCACATGCTTCAATTTTATGGGATATTATCGAAGAGACATGTATAAGAGTTTCACATGTCACTTCTTATTTGTCATCCCTAATAAAACATCAATTTTCATATCAAGCAGGGTCCCAAAAAGGCCATTCTGTAAGGATAAAATGAAAATATTAAGATAAGTTGTTTTTACGCAACAAATTAGTATCATATTTTTTATATATTAAAAAGAATAAAGTGTACATAAAATAAAACAGATGAAATAGTATTTAGTGGTCTTATGATAATCCTACCATGTGTTATGAGAATTCTCACGCATGATCCTAAATTGCAGGGTGTGATACCTTTATGGAAAGAATTGGAGTACTACAAAGAATATCAAAAGAAACTAAGAGCTTATCTTGGTGAAACAAAGGCAAAAGAAGTAATAAGTGAGGCATTATATGCCACAAGTCTTGGAACAAATGACTTTCTTGAAAACTACTACACAATGCCTCAAAGGAGATCACAATACACTGTGGATCAGTACCAAAGTTTCCTAGTTGGAATAGCCAAGAATTTCATCACAAATTTATACAATCTTGGAGCAAGAAAGATATCACTTGGTGGTCTTCCTCCAATGGGGTGTATGCCATTAGAAAGAACAAGAAATATGGGAAATGGGAATGAATGTATGGAAAGTTACAATGTTGTGGCTGTGAATTTTAATGGGAAATTGAGTGGATTAGTGGAGGAGTTGAATAACGAGCTTCATGGGATTCAAGTTGTTCTCTCTAATCCTTACGACCCTATGCTACAAATGATTAAAAAGCCCTCCTCATATGGTAGGTTTTCTATCTCCTTCTCATTTATTTTTTAAAGAAAGATTAACTTATATACACTGACATATAATGATTTTTGTACACCAATAGTGTAATGTTATAACTGGTTATTTATAGTTTACTCTAGGTTACTTATTTTTTACATTGTCACTGCTTTGATTTTAAACTAAAAATTAAGTAAATCGTAGACATAGTTCGGACAGTTGTATATGTAAATTAATTACGTAAAACCAAAGTTGAGAAAAAATGTTCAACTTTCTATATTTACTTTATGTTGAATACTTGCAACTTCTGAACAACTGAAGAAACGTAAATTAGTTTTAAAATATTAACATATATACATAAAAAAGCATGTGTCAATGTTGGAGTTCTGGAAGCAAGATTTCTCATAGCTTTCCAACTTAATTAACATATTCACAAACCTTAAAATTAGGAAAGGTTTCTATATATATATATATATATATATAGTACAGTAATTGATTTCACCTATATACATTTTCAACGACTATAATAATGTCTTGAATGAAGGGGAGTCTTGGAGTAACTGATAAAATTGTTGTAATTTAAACAGAAGGTCATAGGTTCAAGTCGTGAAAACAGTCTCTTGTAGAAATTTGAGGTAAGACTGCGTACAATAGACCCTTGTGGTCCGGCCTTTCTCCGGACCCCGCGTATAGCGGGAGCTTAGTGCATCGGGCTGCCCATTTTATAATAATGTCTTAAATAGTACTCCTTTTACATGCATTATCAGTACAATTTAAACTGCTCTAGCAGATTATCTTATTTTCCAGGTTATACGTCCTTATATGGAAAGTTACATGTTATTACAGATTAAAAGTATTTACAATATCGGTTTACATAAGTAAACTCATAGTATTATTATCTTATCAATTGACAGGGTTTGAGGTTGCTTCAGTGGCATGTTGTGCAACTGGACTGTTTGAGATGGGTTACGCATGTGATCGATACAATCTTTTCACATGTACAGACGCAAATAAATATATATTTTGGGACGCATTTCATCCAACGGAGAGAACTGATCGTATCATTGCTGATCATGTGGTTAAAACAGCTCTCTCCAAGTTTTTAGCATAATATATTAGTTACTATAAGATGGAGATAAATATATTTGTATGCTTTGGTTGTTTCATAATGCCATATATAATTAGTAGAGTATGTAATTTACGTGTGTAAATTCTTAGTGGAGTGGATTTATAGTTACTTAAATTGGTATTGTAGGGTAATTTTCTTTCATCCCCTCATACGGAGAAGCATATACGTAATGAGAAAATGAGTGTATTTTTTACGTGCTAATATATTTTGTGATCTTTTCTTGAAATTGTTTCTTGTTTTATATTCTTTTATTTTTCAAAAAGCTAATTCATAAAAAAGACGAAAAAAATCTTTGTTGGCCATTGAGCTTTGTCAAGAAGAAAACTGAAAAGGGGAAAAGGAAAATGGTGAGCTTAATTGCCAAGAAGAGTTAGGAATCATTGTAATGTATTTTGTGCACTACAAAATTTTTAAAAGATAGGCTTTCATTTATGTGTACCGCCAAAAGTAAATGGTCTATTCTTTTTCATGTTCCGAACAATGATTACATACAATTACAAAAACACAATTTTTTATTACTTTAAAAGCTAAATTACATAGTTATAACTCTATTTTACTTCAAGAAGAGGTTTGGGGTATGTTATTCGCAGATGACATAATATTAGAGGTGGTTAATGGGTCGGGCTGGGGTCTGGCGGGCCGGGTCTGGCAGGGTCGGGGTCGGGGTTGATCCACGTCGCCTCCACCACCTTCGGATAAGATTTCGTTGTAGTTTTCGTCTTCTTCTTCGTTGATCTTTGGTTGACCGCACCTTCTCCGCTCCGCTCGTATCCAATCTCTGAATAATACTGCAATTTCCAAGCTGTCTCCGGCTAATGAGTGTTTGTGGTCTCCTAGTTGATATATGCCGGCAGAAAAAGCGCTTTCAGACGCAGTTGATGACGCTTGAATGTTCAAAACATCTCGGGCCATCAATGAAAGTGTCGGAAAGGTCTTTTCATTCCCCCTCCAGTATTTCAGCAAGTCTTCATGTACATCTTCATTGATAACTTCTTGGTGCAGATGTAACCCTCGCAAAACAAAAATATCCAATTCGCTAATTTGGTTAGTAGTAGAGGTATGCGGCAAGACATTCTATTTCTGAGGCTTTCAATACTAGCCGCAGAAACATCATGTCTTTTGTGAGGTTGTGTTGAAGATGAAGAAGATGGTATGGAAGCCGGTAAGTTACTAGCATTTTCTTGTTGATAAAACCTATATATTTTTTTGCATTGGTGTTCTACGCTAGACAACACTTCTTCTTTAGTTTGTTCAATAGGTGGTGCGTGATTTAGATTTTTGGGTCTTGGAGGTGGTAGTACTTCTATACAATCGTAAATAGTTTCAATTAGTGATTTAGTACCGTCTATTTTAATACAGAACCAATAATATAAATAGTGGAAATAGGAATAAAATATTTTCTTATTTTGATAAATATTTTTTAATAGCTGCCATATAAGCTGGTTTTTCCATATATTCACTAAGTAATAAAAATATTAGAGTTATATAAAACAACATAGTTGAAATAGTAGGATAATATATACCGAAAATTTCTTTTGTTGCTTGAAAAAATTTCTCTAAAAATACAATTAGTTCGAAAAATTTTACCCAATCACTATCTACAATCATATCAGCTGGATTTTGATTATGAGAGTTAAAAAATAAAGTTATAGGTTTTCTATAGTCATAAGCAACAAGTAGTTGCTCGTATAAAGAATTCCACCTAGTGTATACTTCTTGTGGAATTTTCTATAAGATAGTCCACAATCGTGACAAGTTTTTTTATATTCTTTTCTACGTTGTACTTTATTACTTTTAAAAATAAAGTTTATAGCAAATTGTATTTTACTAAGAATGTCTTCAAAAAGTGATAGACCATCCTTTACAATTAAGTTATATATATGGCACGCGCATTTTATATGAAAATGATCTGAAAAAGATGGAGTTAAACTATTTTTTAAAATTGTAATTGCGTAATTGTTAGAAGAAGCGTTATCTAATGTAACAGTCATAATTTTATCGGTTATTCCGTAATAATGGCACACTTGATAAATATTATCTGCAATAAAAGTACAAGTGTGCCTATCATCTATATATCTATACGCTAAGATACATTTTTGCATAGACCATTTATAATCTATCCAATGACAAGTTACAGTTAAATAATCATGGTCGTTAGTACTACGACCTATATCAGACGTGATAGATACTTTGCCATTAAAATGATATAATGAATAACTTAAATATTGTTGATATTCATGCGCGAATTTAAATACATCTCTCTTAACAGTTGATCTAGGAAAACCGTTAAAAGCAGGATTATATATATCTCTAATGTAATGAATAAAATCGGGAGATGAAGGAAATGAAAAAGGCAAACCCTCCACAACAACTAATTTTGATATTGCTTCCCTATCTCTATGTTTATTGTATTTTGAGCCTACAATTCCCCCCGTCATAGGATTAATTTGACCCTGTACTTGATCCGGGATAGTATCAGTATGTGAACCTTGTCCCGACAGAGTCAAGCGCTTGGCTTCGCTTTTTGAAGCCTGGTATTGGGCATACCTAGCTGGATGAGCACTTACTACGTGTTTAATTAAACCCCCCGTCCCACCGTGACCTTTTCCAGTTTTAAATTTTAAAACATTTTTACAAATTTTACATATAGCTACTTGATTCTCTACGTCCCTATCAAAAAATGTCCATGCATATGATTTTAATGGTCGTTTTGCTGGACCTCGTCTTATACTAGGGGGAATAAGAGGTATTTCAGTTGAAGGTGCACTAGTGGGTGTGTTGTCATCAACATTAGTGGGTGTATCATCTAGATCATCGTCTAAATTAAAGTCTTCTTGAGTTCCAGAAAATAGCTCATCGTCTAAATCTAATGGTATTGTAGGAAAATGTTGAGTATCAACAAAATCATCATGTGTAGGAATAAGATGACTAGAAGAAGTATCCTTGCCCTGGTTGCCCGTACTAGAAGAAACACCATTACCCTTACCCTTAAACATACCTCTTAATACTTCCATTTTAATTATGATAATAAATAATTAAAGATAATAAAATTAAGTGCGCTAAATAAAATAAACAGACAATAATAATTTAATGAAGGAACGAATGTACCAAACGTCGACGTAACGTCGACGTGTAATCGAGAGGTTGAAAATTGAAACTTTGCTCGATGGAAGATCCTCAAGTTAGTTGCCAACTTCACTCCCAATTCCCAAATGAATAAATAAAATTGAATATTTAGTAAACAATGTAGACTTGTAGAGAGATATATTGAGAGATTAGAGAGATTGTAGGAAGATTTGTGAGAAAGATGAAGAGAAAATGAGTTATTTATAGTTGAAAAATTGGGTTAAAGTGTAAATATAATAACTTATGAGTTAAAAATAAATATTAAGGGGTAGGGGGGGAGGCCTAAAATGGCCGTTGCCCAACGGCCAAAATCTAAAATGGTCGTTGGTGCAACAGTTATATTTGCAAAGGGGGCTCTCGGGCGGGGTCGGGCTCGGGCTCGGGACGGGCTCGGGGCGGGGTCGGGGCGGGCGGGCCTGGGGCGGGCTCGAGTCTGGCGGGACGAGATATTGTCTCGTCCCAAGTTCGAGTCCCGCTACCATTTTTTTTCTTTTTTTTGTTCGGGGTCGGGGCGGGCTCGGAACTGGGTCGGGCCGTCCCGGCCCACTGGCCAGCCTTACATAATATTGATCGACGAGACGTACTGATAACTTTCAGTTCTCGTTACACAATATGAATCGATTACATATCAAGTTAAAGACTTTGGAACGCTTCAAGAGATCAAGGATCAACCTCTAGAGAATGATAGTTTTGTAAATAAGTCCTAATGCCTATTTGACTACTTATGTAATAGAGTAGTGCTACTATAAATAGTGGCACTTAGGGTTATTTTCGTAAGATAGCTTTTGGATAATTATTGTTTGGTAAGTGTTTATGGTTTTTCCATGTATGTCTTTAGAATCCTCTCTTGAATTCATCATGTATGAATTCTTTCTCCTCTTCCTTTGATTCATTCTATGATTAACTCCTATTTTAATTATAAAATTATTCTTTCGTCCTTCTAGTTACTTGTTATCTCTTTCACTCTACTTGTTCTTCATTAGCTGGTTATTTTCAATTGCTTCCGTCGGTTGTTATCAACTTTTGAGCAATAATTAGTATTTGATAAAACTTTTACAAAGTACTTTCAAGTGTATTTCCTTTAAATCATGTGTTGATTACACCTCTTTTGAGCTGAGGGTCTATCAAAAACAGACTCATACTTCTTTGAATCGATGATCTACCGAAAATAGTCTTTCTTCACCACAAAGGTAGAGATAAAATCTACATACATCTTACCTTCTCCAGACTCAACTTAAAGAGACTACACTAGATATGTTATCGTTGTTGTAACTCTATCTTACTTCAGATGGTGATTTAATACATTCATCTCTCCTTTGTTAATTTTTGGTTGTATCTAGTTTCAGTTCTCATCTTAATAAGTTATCAATTAACATGGGCATCTTAATTTTGAGGTACCCAAACAGATTAGTGCTCTACTCAGCTCTTTCATTTGCTATACTTCCTTTTCCCTCTAGTTCACTAGAATCAGTAAATTTCTCCCAAATTCACTGGCAAAGGATGAACAGCTTTTAAAAACTTTTAAAACAAATTTCGAACGAATGGATTCAATCATCGAGGACCGCTCCAAATATCATGATTATTGACACGAAAAATAGCCAACTTTGACAACAAACACAGTCCAGAAAATCTAGAAATTTTCTACAGCAATGCTTAGTTTATGACATTTATCTAATTTAAAGAACTCAAATCAATGTGATGAATAGTGCTACTGTCTGCAATGTATATATATAATGCTCTAAACCTGTCATACTCATAGCACTGATTTATGTAATGAGAAGACAAGAAGCCAGCAACAGAAGAAAAGGCGACTTCTGATATAATCCCCAAGAGTAACAATCCATGTAAAATACCAGTAAACAAAGGAACACGGAAATCTTTTGAACTGGGGATGTCAATCTGATGATGAACATATACTAACACAGGAATACACTGCTTGTTACTCAAAAACTGTTTCAATCTAGCTTATCGTAATCCTTTATATGAGAGTGTAGAAGACTTATAACTCATCCTTGTTAGGTGGTTCATCGCCCATAAGTTCATCAAGAGAGAACTCGTCTTCTTCAATGATTTCTCCATCTTTTCCATCCCATGGTTCACTTTTTACTATTGAAGGAGTAGCAGCTAATGGAAGATTACCTTTTCCACCTAGTCCAGCTTCTTTCACGAAGTCTCTGTATATGCAGTAGAATGAACAATGTCATGTTTCAATCCCAAATACACTGGAATTCAAATCATATGCAGATAGCTACTTACATTATAGGCTGATGCTGGAATGCACCCTTAAGAGGTGCGTATACTCCTTTTTTAACATTCAAAGCTACCATAGCGGGATATCCATAACCACCAACACCGACATGCTTTTCAAGATCTGGTTGCTTACCAGCAGCCACCCAAACATAGCTGTAAAATTGACAAAAATCTTATGTTATCTCCAACTCATCAAGTACATTTTAACTCACTTGGTTTTATCCCACATGATAAATGTTGTTTGAGTGCACTTGCCTGTAGGGATTTTTCTTGAACTTCTCAGCGACAGCTAACAACATTTCTAGGTATTTGTTCCTTCCATCTGCCTTGGAATCTAATATATCCGGCAGGAATGAAACAAAGCAGATTGCAGCAGAATTACATTTCTCTTCCATGACATCCTTCAGTAGCAGATACATCAAACAAAGTCATTATTTTAATGGGTACGAAAAGCAAGAGAAAGGAAGAAGTGTTCACAGGATTAAAAGTCAGCTTACTGGGCTAGTCAACTCAATCACTTCAGGAGGTGCAACATTTGTTTCAAGCTGCTCTAATCCGAAGGATTCAATGGCTGAAGCCGTTCTTGCACCTTCATATGGGACAGGGCTTTCCTTGTCAGCACCAAATACTAAAATTGTGGGGAAACCTTGGACACTGTACCTGCTCATCAAAGACTGATGACAGACCCTAATCAGAACTGGGACACACTCAATAAGATATAGTTAAAAGTTAAAAAGAAACTCCAATTAGAAATTCTAGTTTTAATTTGTAATGCCAAATCAAGGGATGAAAACAACCATGTCCTCATTGTCCAGGTAATTGCATAAGATAACCCAAGTGTATCCCCCACCATTTTGTTTAGTGCTTACTGTTGCTCTTATTTCCCCACATAATCCCGCTTATCTTTTTAAAGAGTAGGGCTGAGATTTGGAGCTTAGTGCTTGTTAATTCAAGCAAGTTCATGACCTTTACTTTTAAGGAAGCTAAGCAAATATTCCTATTCAAAGCTGGAGAAATTATGTGAACGGACAGAAAGCAATATATGATTTCACTTTATAACTCATGCTAATGTGCAAAATTTGTCTGCGGAAACTACCTTCATATGTTCTCTGTTATTCTCTTACTATTTAAAAGAAGCAAAGGAGAGCTAAAACTCAATTAGATGATAGATGTTCAACTGATCATATTCCAGACTTACCTTCTCCGCATCACAGTCTACATGGCCCAGCTTCACCTTACCCTGAAGGTTCTTTGCAGCTTTCTTCCACTCAGGAGCAAGCTTTTTGCAGTGCCCACACCTTGAAAGTGCCATTTAAATTTAAGATTAAATAGAAACAATATATAATCTAAAAGAAAGTAATGGCTGAGAAGGGTCTTGACATCAAAATTACGAACCAAAGAAGAGAAGTTGGAGGAAGGAGGTACTTTATGACTCATCTATCACATTCACATATACCTTTAGTACACAATCTTCAGAAACTTAAAGAGTGCCTACTCTAACGAAGAGGTCCACCGCAAATGTTAAGGGCCTTCTACCTTCCAACTTCAAAGAGAAACTGAGGTTCCCTACCATATAGTTTGCATCAGTTTCTAATGTCTGATACTTCCTCTCTCATATTTATGAATAGTTGATTTCTTAGAAATGGCGTAAAGCACTACACTTACTGGAATACCCAATTATCAGAGTTTACATCCAGTTGAAACAACGTCCTGTAGTTTCCTCCCCTAGAAATCCAGAATCATAGATCAAGTAATGTGCCGCGGAATTTAAGGGTTAGTGACTATAACACCTAATCATTTATAGATCTTTATCCTGCACTGTGCCACAGCACTAATCTTTAGAGAGTAATTCAACTGTTCAACTGAAACATTCATAAATACTTACAGCGAGTCTGAGATGAGTTATCACCATGTGAAAGAAAGGAGAAACATATATATACAAAAAAGAGAAGACCTTAGACTCTTGCAAGTACAAATAATTTAACAGCTGACAATGAAAAAGCTAAAGTTGAAACTTACCAAGGTGCGAAAAACTCAACTATCCAGAGATCTTTGCTCTTAAGCACCTTCTCATCAAAATTTCGTGAATTCAACTCTACTGATACACTAGGCTCAGAACTCTCAGAAGATCCTCCAGTTGCTTTTCCATGTACTCGCTCCTTCAGCAGTGCCTTGATCTGTGTGCAAAGCAGTTTACATCAAAACCTTCCCTGGTTTCTCACGAAGACTCAAATGGGACATGGAGAAGGACTCAAGACCATCATTCCATCAATTGTGCAAGACATAATGATTAAAAGCTCGATAGGATAATTTATCAATTAAATAGATTATTTACTATCATTAAATGTGTAATGTCTACTGAAAATTATTATTACGCTTAGAACAAATATAAGGAATGAATACATAGAATCCTTTTTTTGACAACTAAATGAATACAGCTTAACCCCAGATATCGTTGAAAAGGAATTTATTCATCTTAACTACTAGATTTGGTACTAGCAATGCATTATATTTGGCAATAAGAAAATGAAAGGCAGAATTTGATTTGTTCAAGACAAAGGGCTTTCTCTGGAGGAGAAATTGTAACAAGGCTGAAAAAAGACATGATGCTAGGTGACTTTTAACAATGTAAACAATTATAATTACCTGCTGCAGTGTGAATTCGGCAATTGGTTTCGCGTCACGTGCCCCTTGGTAATCAACAGGAGGTTTTCCAGGTACAAACACCTTGATGGTAGGAAATCCTCTGATTCCATATTCCTAAATCACAAATAAATGTGTCAGTTTTATCACTTCTGAATTTATCTGCAAGTGTGAAACAGAATCCTCAAGTCCAACCTATTGATACTCTGATGCGCTTGGCATCTTTAGGTTTTAGAATATTTAAGCATAAATGTGCACAGAAAGATGTGAAAAATGATAGAAGCAACGCCATAAAGGTAGATTGAATGACGTTTTGAAATAGGTCAGAAATTCCAACTCCAAAGATCCCAACCAAATTGCATTGTTTTCCGAAAGCAAGAAGTTTAAGGAACGACAAGTTTCATGTTGTGGGTTGAAGTGAAAAGCGGGAAGTGAGACGCATGCTTCTTTGAAGTGAAGCACATAATATACAAGAATAAGAAAATACCCAATATCTATGAATTTAGTACAAGAAAATTTAAATTGCAAATTATAACTCACCATCCAATATACAACAATGATGATACTATTCCAACTCCTCAAAGTTGAGACTAAAGGAGTGATTGATTCTCATTATATTCACTTTGTACACCATCATTTGAAGTACAAACTTCTCTAAAGCACATGGCAATAACCCTTGCTTCATAATACTAAACCAGATTGTCCTAATTTGACTTTACTACACAGCTTCTTCCATATTCTGTTATATTGGAATCTTACTCAGGCTAGGGAAACTATAAGTAGAGTATGGAACCATTTTAGATTAGTCCACAATCCTCCTAGTATTATTCTCTTTCTTAGAAAAATTGGAACCACATGACACCTAGGACTAGAAGCTACAGTAGCCGCTGTGAATATCAAAATAAAAGTGGACCAAGTCAAAGCAACTACGCAAGTTCAATGATTCTTTAACTTTTTTAATTGTTTCAATGACTCTTTAACTATGCTCATACATCAAGGATTTTAACTATTTTTGTAGAATTAAATGGTTAAACAAAAAAAAGCTAGTTACGTGTTTGAAGAATAGAACCTTAGTGAGAAGGACAGAATTCTTTAGCAAATTTTCTCCTAACCTTTACTTCTCCAGATATAAGTCATATTCTATATGTTCAAGCATACTTCCTTATAATGTTAAGATTGCTCCGTATGCCTCAATCAACAACATACCCAATGTAATCCCACAATGTGGGGTCTGGGGGGAGGTTATTTCCGAAAGACCCTCGGCTCAAGAGAAAACATGACAACAATAGGTCAGAGAAGGTTTGAAGAAAGTAAAGTAAAGTAAGCTAAAGTAAAGAGATCATGGAAAAATACTATGGATAAGTATTAATGGAGAAATTTTACCAGTAAATGCATCAAAACTAGTGCGATAATCGGAGTACAAGAAATAGCAGATAGTAACAGGAAATCGAGGGACAAGACCCTTTAGGTACATAATTCCAAAATAATTTCAAAGCTTAGAAGCCCAAGACTAAGCGATCGGCCATAATTCGAGCAACATCTATCTATGCTGCATGAATCTGGGCACAGATATGTCTTTGTCACAATGTAAGTCTCTGGTATGAGTATGTGCAGTTAATTTTAGTGTATGTTGAAGAATTTGCACAAAGTGGTCATATCCATGTCCACCATTATGATACGTCAACTGATATGAATGAGTTCACCAATACAAGGTAATTTAATGACAACATGCATCTTTCTTTTTCCAAGGAAATATGATATATGTCTCATCTTTACATGCTCTTTCATTTTTATCAACCATCAATCATCACCATTTTTCAGCACATTATTTCTGGTCCGTAACCAATATCATACTAGAAGGTTTCATGTCATCATCACACCACATCCTTATCTTAAACTCTTTGCAGATTTTAACAGTTCTTGTTCAGGTTATAAGGCAGAAAATGCTATAACCGAGGAAGTAACGGATATGCATGTTTAAGACATCATTAACTAAACGATACCTGTGCTAGGGATTTGTGAGCATCAGCATCAAGAGCTGCAACAGTGGCAACACCTTTCAATATGGTAGCTGCCTTTTCCCATATGGGTGTCAGAGCTTGACAATGACCGCACCAAGGCGCAAAGAACTCAACTAAAACAACACCATTTGAATTTAGCACCTGTAATTACCCAGTAATTGTTGAAGGTCTTTGAAATGCAATTAAAAGCAGCTCTGCTGTGAAAGCAAGAGGTGACAAATGTGTCTATTACAAATATAAAGCTGATATAAGGCAGTAAAACACTCCCAAAGCGTAGGATATAAGAACATTTCACAAAGATTCAGATGGGTATTATGTTTACCCCAAAAACTTTTAATTCTTATTTGATTTAGTGCCCGTTTGGAATAACTCCCCTTTATCGGAATGTTATTCTGGAATCATGTTTGGACATTGGATTGTTACAATTTCCCGGAATTCGAAAGACTCCAAATCCATGTTTTCAGATTTTTCACTACAAATCACTCACAAAAAATCAACATTTTTCCAAGTTGTATTCATGTCCAAACACAACTCCAATTCCCAAATACCATTTTTCAACTTTTTTCCAAATACTAGTGTACTTTTTTCAAATTTCACATTTTTATGTCCAAACGCCCACTTAGTTATTATTACTTTTTTGTTTGTTTGAAAATATGGCGGGAGCTTAGTACACCCGACTGCCCTTTTTTTTAAGCTTAGATGGATTGATGGTTTTTACTCTTTGTCAATGATCCAAACATAAACATGTTTAAATTTGCAGTTTCAAGTTAATCTACATATCATTACCACTAGCATATAAGAATATAATTTCAATACAGCAGTGCATTATTCTCTAATACCATTAGAACGCATGAATGGGCTGCAAATTCATTATAGCCATTAAGTAATTAGAAATTCAATAATCTATTTTCAAGAAAATTAACAGTGATTCCAAACAACAAGAAATAATGATAAAACTCAAACCCCAGTTCAATTATTCCCCAAATATTAAAGAAACAAAATGGGGTTTTCCCCTTAAACTAAAATCAAACTAAATTTATGTTAAAATTTGGGTCTTGAATGAAAATTCAAGAAAATATAGGGAGCTGGAAATAAAATACCTTAGACTTAAAGTTGGATGCAGTTAATTGAACAACTGGGGATGAAGGTCCGTACAGTGCATTCGCACTGGCGATAAGGTGTACAACGATCAAGAAAATTGGAAAAATTGAAGCTCGATCCATTGTTTTCTTTTTTTGTCGTAGTTTTTGTTTAATTTCAAGAGAATTATGGAGTTTTATTAATGGTGAGGGCTAATACTGGGGAGTTATTAAAAAAATAAAAGAGAGAAGGACAAAATGTCATCTCGCTGTGGCAATGACTACGTGGTATTAACCAATTAGAATTGTACATGTCAGCTTATGATGTTATTCCGGGTTTCATAGATCCAACATAACCATTGGACTCATTTTATTATTAATGAAAGAAAATGAATCATAAGATCTTCTTTTAATTTCTTTTCTTTTTTCAAGTAGAAAGTTATAGATATCTTTACCAAAATATTTTACGATTTTTTTTCTTTTTTAGAGTTTACCAAGTTTATTAGGGCAACTAATCTTGAGTATCACACAAATGAGGTAAGTTCACGGATAATTATTTGAAGAATTGTTATTTATGGCATAAGGGAAATTTATAATTTCTTTTTATAAATTTAGTTGTTTTAGATTCAAATCTGAAGTTACAAACTTTATATATTTTTATTTGAAATTTGATGTGTCATTTCCGAATTTCAGACCTATTATATTTTTATTTGAAATTTAATATGTTAGCCTCAAGTTCAAACCTACTACATTTTTGTTTGAAACGGGTCAAAAATTTGGAGCAACCAACCCAAATTTCAGATAAAAATATCTAAAGTTGATGTAACACATTGTAGAACTCATAAAACATAGTATCTCGTAAGTAAATTTCTTTTTCATTTTTTTTAAATACTAAAAGGTCATACATACTTAAAAAGAATCACATCTACTAGAGTCCGACATCATTCGCATTGTGGACGCTATCACATTAGTTTTAGTTTTTTGAATAGTTATAAAAGAATTTTCTCACAACTGCTAGTGTAACAACAATTGGATTTTGAAATAAATGCGATTCAAGGTTGCACCCATCGTGATAAAAAAAATATTATAAATCGACATTTCTATAACATATTATTAGATACACATAATAACCTATTAGAAAGGAACAATTGACATATCTATAGGTATTACAGAGAAAAACTAATCAAACCTCTTAGTGGCGAAGAAAAAGGAGGAACGTGGTTGAAAATATTATTTTTAAATAAATATTTTGTAGAACGTTACTTATAAAGTTACTAAAGAATGTATAACTATCCAAACATAACTTTGTTTTGAGCGAATCTGATCGCAAAATTTTATTTTCAAAGAAGAAAACATTTACGTAAATTCAATTAACATTTCTATATCTTGGGTTCAAATTAGATATAAGCAAGCTATAGTTGGAAATTGTATTGGGCTTCAAGAACCCATTCACGTAGAGAAAAGAGTCCAATGCATTGTTGCCATTGTCATACATCCTTAGAGGTTAGAGCAGCAAATTTGGGCATCTAATAGTGCGGAAATGGGCCAATAGCTTTCAACATTTTGAACTTTGTTGGAAGGGCTTTTTTCAGTCTTTGTTTTTTTTAAAATGACTATACTTTTGGGATTTTTTTTTGGTAGTCATAGCTACACTTTCGCTAATTACATTTTATAGCTACAATAACATATATTCAAATTTGGTTGTATTTCAATTCAGCTGTATTTAACTGTATTCGATTTGGATGTATTCAATTTAGTTGTATTCATTCATAGCTATTTTTACATTGTATTTAAATTTGATTGTATTAAAAATTCAACAGTATTAAAAATTCACTATATTCATTTGTATACAAAAATATCTCATTCGAAATATAGGCCAAAAATACATACTCCCTCATTCCCAATTTATGTGACATCATTTGACTTGCCACGAAGTTTAAGAAATAAAAGAAGACTTTTAGAATGTGTGGTCCAAAATAATTGTTATATAAATGTGTGCCTGTAAATCATTTCATAAAGTTAAATTGTTTCTAAATATAAAAAGATGATTCATTCTTTTTTGGACAGACCAAAAAGGAAATTGTGTCACATAAATTGGGACAGATGGAGTAAAAACACACTCTATTTTACATTAAAAAATAACAATACACTAAAATACACTCGAATATGAGATACAAGAAATAAAATACACCCAGATCTGAGATACAAGGAACAAAAGACACTCAAATCTGAGATACAAAAAATATAATACGCTTAGATCTATGAAAATATACTCACATCTGAAAAATACACTCAGATCCGAGATACACCGTCCAAGTACTAGGTTTCACCGAAGTTGATTTGGACGGAGATGACAGTGAGGAGTGGGATCGGCAGTGGAAGACTCATTTGCAACAAGATGATTTGGATAACCTCGAATGGTTGTCTCATTTTGTGGAAAACTCATTTTCTGAGTATTCACTCACATACCCCGCCAAAACCTACCGGAAAAAACTTTCAAAATTCATCAAGACACAAAAAACCCGATCCAATAGCAGTCCTTTTTCACTGGTCGTGTTCAAACCAAGGCAAAAATGTCTACCTCTTCCTCTTCGTCTTCCTCCACTACAACTATTTCATCATTACCTATCAATTTTTTGGAGATGACTAATATGTATACACTCAGATTTGTATTCGTTCGGTGATGCTCCGATAGTGGCGAGCAGAACAAGGAGAGATGATAGGGAGAAGAGGGAGCATTGGGTATCGTCGGAGAATTGGGTTTTGTCGAAGAAGTGAAAATAGTGGAGATGGTAAAAGAAGAAAGAGAAAAATTAAAAGAACTTTGAAAAGATGGATTTTACTTACTTTGTGCAATTGAAATACAATATTTAGCTATTAGATGTAATTAAAATAAAGTAAAATTAATAAATATAAATATCTCTTATATGTCTTTTTTTAAATAATCACTATTTTGAAATTTTAAATTCCACAATTGAAATTTTAGAATATTATACTCTATTGAGTTTCAAATTCTACAAGTATTATGATATTTAAAACTATTCGACAATGACTATTTTTTCTGTGTAGAAATTATTATACACTAACTTCTTCCCATAGAAAAGGAAAAAAGTACTTCATGAAATTAAGTTTTTCTCAATAAAGACATAGAGCACCCCCTAATTAGCTTTTATACATAACTCAAATAAATTATCTTAGGGGCAAAATACATAGATTGCACCCGTTGAAGGGTGGTGATTTTAAGTGGTGCTATCGGTGAAAAAATAGAGGAGACAGTCAGCTGGATGCTTTGCTTGAGCTCCAACGGAAAATGGGGGTTGTTTGGTGGAGGGGCGTGAAGAAGACAAAGGGGTTTGGGTTGGGGGGAGAGGGAGAGGGGGAGGAAATTGCAACTGAAAATGAAGGAGAAGACAAGGAGGAGAGGGGCGTGAAGAAGACGAATGGATGGGGGAAAAGGGGGATTGCTACTGGAAAATAGAGGAGAAGAGAAGAGGGAGGGGGCGTGAAGAAGACGAAGGGGGTTGCCCAAAAATATTTTTTTTAAATTTTTAAAAAAAAATAAGTTTTCTTATTTTTAATACTTCACTCGCTTATTTTTAATTTTAATTATTTTTGTGTCACATCAGCTTCTAATGGTGTTATTAAATTTACTTTTTATATGATCAGGGGATAATAAGTCGCTCGATTAATTTGAGCGTGAACTCGACTTTTCAGATATAATTCAGGGTATTTGATGCATTTTGCCTATCTTATTTCACATCGTAGCTTTAGTTTTTATGTGACACAGATCTTTGATGTAGCTAACTTCTTTTCCATGAATATTTTCTAAAATGCGATGTTTTCATTAATTTTTTTTAAGAGAGCGGTATTTAAGTTTAAATTTATCAATAGAGTCTAGAGTAATCAAACCCGTAACTTGTTTGGATGGTTGTTACATATCGTATTGTTACTTTAAATACAATATACTGATTATTATTTAGGAGAGGCGTGTCTATTTTAGAGAACCAGTTCGGTTTCATGTCAGACCGTTCAATTACTGAAGTCATCCATCTTATGAGGAGACTGGTGGAGTAATATAAGGAGAAGAAGAGGGACTTGCACATGGTATTTATCGACCTAGAAAAGACATTCGACAAAGTTCCAATGAGGTTTTGTGGAGATGCTTGGAGCTTAGAGGCGTACCTATGACATACATTGGGGCGATCAAGGATATGTATAATAGAGCCAAGATTATGGTAATGATAGTGAAAGGGGACTTGGAAGACTTCCCCATAATGATGGGGTTGTACCAGTGATCAACTCTTAGCCCATTTTTATTTGCCTTGGTGATGGATGGTCTGACACAACAAATCCAAAGTGAGGTGCCACAGTGTATGTTATTCGTGGATGACATAGTTCTGATTGACGAGACTCACAACGGAGTGAATGCTAAGTTGGAGGTTTGGAGACAGACTTTAGAGTCTAAACGGTTTAGGTTTTGTAGGACCAAGACAGAGTACTTGGAGTGCAAGTTCAGCAGCGTATCGCATGAGGTTGGCGTGAAAGTGAGGTTTGATACTCAGGCAATTCAAATGAAAAGAAGTTTCAAATACCTTGGGTCGATTATCCAAGATAATAGAGAGATTGATAATGATGTCACACATCGCATTGGTTCAGGGTGGATGAAATGGAGGCTCGTATCTGGAGTCTTGTGTGATAAGAAGGTGCCACCAAAACTTAAAGGCAAGTTCTACAGAGTGGTTAGACTAACTACGTTTGTATGGGCGGAGTGTTGTCCAGTCAAGAACTCTCACGTTTAGAAAATGAAAGTGATGGAAATGAGGATGTTGCAGTGGATTTCGTGGGCACATGATGAGAGACAGAATTACGAATTAAGATATTCGGGACAAGGTGAGTGTAGCATCGGCGGAGGACAAATGGGGGAAGCGAGGCTATGATGGTTCGAGCATGTACAGGTGAGAGGCACAAATGCCCCAATGCGGAGGTATGAGAGGTTGGCTATAGATGGTTTCAGGAGGGGTAGAGGTAGGTCAAAGACGTATTGGGGAGAGACGATTAGACAAGACATGATGCAGTTTCAGCTCACCGAGAACATGACCTTAGATAGGTGGGTATGAAGGACTCAGATCATGATAGATGGCTAGTAGGTAGTTGGGCACGTCATGCTTCGTATTACTCGTGTACGTAGTTTCTTGTCCTTTGATTCCTGGTATTATCTGTTATCTGTTGTGTCATGATCTCTTTACTTTGCTCTGCTTTACTTTACTTTACTTTCTTTAAACCTTATCTGACCTTCTTTGTCATGTTGTCTTAAGTCGAGGGTCTTTCAGAAACAACCTCTATACCTCCCAAGGTAGGAGGTAGAGATAAGGTCTGCGTACACTCTACTCTCCCCATATCTCACAGTGTGGATTACACTGGGTATGTTGTTGTTGATTATTTTACATTTATTCAAATTGTTAAATCCTTCATTATGTAACGATGAAAAATATTATTTTACGTAACGATTGATTTAGTGTGATCGTATCGTCAACTTATTTTTTTCTCATCTTATCCTTATTATTTAAAAATCTTATTTGACCCTTACACTAATGTTTTCTATAATAATTCTACTCCAGTCCATACCTTATTTTTTTCCTTTGTAATATTTGTAAGTTTATTGTTCATATTTTTGTTACTTGGCATTATGAAATGATGAGAAATGAACTATCATTCAGATATTGTATTCATTAAAATAATATAATTTAATACAATACAATATAATTATATAAATTCTAAAACGATACAAGCTGTAAGCTGTTTAGAATGTAATTTTGTGGTAATCCTCTTCAACAAGATCCAATCGAAAATAAGGAGCCACTTGAATTCAAATCTTGGTCTACTATACTATCCATTGCTTCTTATATCATGGTCTATACAATCAATTACTTAGGGCGTGTTTGGAAAGCCACTCATGTAATTGGAATTGAGTGTAATTATACTTGGGCATGTTTGTTTGACCAATTAATTATTTGGTTAGGTGGGAATTTGATGTAATTAAGAGGGTGTAATTACACTCTCCAATTCTTAAGGGGGGTTGAAAATTGGTTGTTTACACCCTGTAATTACAGGGTTACATTTTATTTTTTTTTAATTTTTTTCTTTTTAAAATTTATTTTTATTTAATTTATTTTTATTTTTTATTTTTAAAATATATATTTTTTTATATTATTTATCTTTCATCACCTTTCTTCTCATTCCCAACCTTTACTTCTTGTGATTCCATGTAATTATTTGTATTCGTATTCTTTTATTCGTTTAGCATAATTGTGTTATTATTCTAATTTTTGAAACTACAACTCTTAATATTAGAAACAATGAGTCATTAACAAACTTGACATATAATGAGTGGTGTTATTAAAGTGGAATTTCACTGTGAATTATAGACTTATATTTTTTCTTTCTTTACTTAAGTTACGTTGTAACTTATTTATGTAATGTTGAAATTTGACATAAGAGTATTGTGTCAATTTTTATTTTTTTTTTGAATTTTGAATTTAGGTTATATTTTCAATATTTATTGATTTGCTTTAGCACTATTGACTTGTATTTCACATTGCATGTTGTTTATTTTTCACTTACGGTTGATAGATTTTTTGTCAAACATTTGAATAATATTATGCCATTATATTTATAAATATTATTTTTTCTGTCAAACATTCAATCTCTGATGTTCTCACAAAAGGTCTGCTTTTAATTTTTATAATTAATTAAAATAAAAATAAAAATATTATTAATTTAAAAAATATATGTCAATTATTTTTTACAATATTAGTTACAAATATATGGTTATTAATTAATATATTTCAAGAAATAATGTGTTGGTAAATACCTAATTTGATATCATTTATAAATGCACATACTTTTTCAATATTAATTTTTGATAATTAAATTTTATTTTTAAATAAAACTAACTGTATAATTACACTTGTGCAACCAAACAATACGCTTGTAGTTGCACTATAATTACATTATGATAAACAAACATGTCGTTGTAATTATAATACCGTGTAATTAATAGGTTGTGTAATTACTACCCTAGTTATTACACCAATTCCAATTACCAGGTGGCTTTCCAAACAAACCCTTATTACTTCTTATACTTTGACATTAATTAATGTAGTCTAAAAGTTGTTCTACACTTCTCTTTCTGGCCCTATATCTTGTTGGTAATTCTATGGTACTTTATAGAGCAGTACGGGAAGTAATAACTATTACAAATGTTCGAAAGGATAAATAAATGGTCAATCTTCAAAACTGCCGCATGTGTGTTGTGTCTTGAATCTTGATCACCTTGCAAAGCCAATGTTGAGAATCGCCAAGTTTGTTGTGTCTTGAATCTTGATAACCTGAAATCAAGAAACAACTAAATCTGGATGGTTACAACGTTGTGTGTTGAGTCGAGGATAGCCCTCTATCCTTAAGACAAGATTGCCCCGTATATATGCTTTTACGTTAGCGGGCAATAGTCTCCCAAGATAAAACAACACTTTAATCTCAACACTACAAAGCCAATAGGTTGAGCCTGTCGAAGAAAACAAATATGACTCGACTTGCTGAAGATATGGAATAGGAAGGAAGAATTTCTCTCTACTCTTCTCTTTTGTCTATGTGTATATAGTGTGTCTCTGTAGTGTATATCTAGTGCATACGTGAGGGTTTGGTCACTATTTTGAGTCAAATGAAGCTCAATATATAGCAAGGAGAAGGGGCTGTCTAACTGCCAAAACATGGCTGTTAATGGCCATTAGGATGGCATTAAAACAGCCAAGTAATGGCTGTTAATGGCCATTGAAAGGTCGCCTAATCGCTTCAAGTAATGGGCTGTTAATGGAGGAGTTAATCAGCCAAGTAATGGCTGATTAATGCCTCAAAAAACAGTCCCAACGGTAGGCTTTCTGCCTTCCGTCACTTCCCAGAAACTTTGGGGACCAAAACTGTAAATATTGAAACTTTAGGGACCAAACTGTACATATGAAAGAATTTTGGTCCAAACTGTACATATGAAACTTCAGGGATCAAACTGTACATCTGGCAGAGTTCTCTGGTCCAAAAAGATAATATCAGAAAGCCCCGAAGCCCGTGAAACCGTGAAACCGTGAACCAGTGAACCCGTGAACCCGGAACCGGACGGGACGGGCGGGCGGCGGCGGCGCGCGTGTGCGCTTAGCCTTGAACCCAAGCACATCTAGGTCTTCCCTCCTTTAAACACATGGGATACCCCTTGGGGTCCCAAACCCTTTACCAATTAGAGACTTATATAGAGAGAAATTCTTCCTATTCCCACCGATGTGGTAGATTTGTCCCACACCACATTTCCATGTCTCAAACACCTTACTTCGTGGACCAATATCTCTTTCATTTCTCAACGAAATTAGACGATTCTTGGCCCTACGGTCATCTACTCACTTCGTAGATCATGCATGTGTAAAGAGACAAGGTCTCCAACATACGGAACACAAGTGTTTAATTCATTAAAGATGGGTGGACGCATCTCCCCGCCAAAGGCTAATTTCCAACAATCCCCTCTATGAAAGAGAGATTGTGGCGCACACACAAGGTGCCTACATTTCAGCAATCTTTCAGCGAAAAGATATTACATCAGCAGAGGTAGCTTACGCTTTGAACCTTCCCTAGTTGAATACCATCGGACTTACTTACTGCGCGGTGAACGTGATGTCTTGAACCGTCAGTGTTTAGTGTAAGCCAAGACAACGATATCAACACAATAACTCTTCTTATTCATTTTCCTTCTTACGTTTCTGTCCGTTGTGGCCATGGACACACTTGGATTCTTAAGTGCGTTCATTTGAGGCGGCCATCCTCGCACTTAAATAAGTGATCTCCTACAAGGTATCCTGCTATACCCCACTTCTCAAGTGTTAGGAATCATTAAAAGTTTCCCCAACCTTAACCTCAACCATTTGAGGATCTTTTAAAAGGTTTGGACTCTTAACCTTTACCCACCATGCAGGTAGCACTTTAATGTCTATCGCGGGAACAGCTTTGGATTCATGTTTCCGTACAGAAATCATCATCCGAAGTGCTTCTTGCTTCCACCGAAGCGCTCAACTGAGCCTTTTGCTGCTTAGTTTTCCCATTGAACCAAATTCTTGGGATCTCCAATCAGTATGGTTGGGTTTCCACCGCAAAGGTTCGTATTATTTGGGTTTTAAGCCAATTCCCCTAGACAGGCAGAACACTTGATCTCCGGGTAGTCCCTTAGTTAGTAAACAAGGATGTGACACCCGTGATGAGCAACCGTCATACGCTCTTATGTCTCCGGCAGATCCTGAAAGATATGTCCAGACGCCGTCATCCGTGTCCTTCCTGAAGCCGACCGGCTAGCCACAATGTATAACTGCTGAAGGCACGAGTTTCTCCCAATAAGGGACGTCCTCTAAGGAGCCGTGAAGTTACTCAACTTCTTTCATGCTTTGTATAAAGCGATAAACTCCGATTCCATCATGAATCGACCGATGCAAGTTTGCTTAGAGGATTTTCCAAGACCCACCATACACATTTACTTGTGGCTTTGGTGTTCTTCAGATCTAATGTCCAGTTTGCATCACTGTGTTCTCCCAGAATCGCTGGACATCCAGAATACTATAATCTGTAGATAAGCATTAACTCAGATATCGTCATATCAGATTTAACGCCTTCTACCGATCATGTATTAAAATTATCAGTGAACCTTAGTTCAACTGATCTGTTCGTAGGACGATACCAGGTCGGTTGTAGTATGTACAATACATTGAACTACACATGACCTGTGCATATCACTCCTTGTCTATGATACCAATCAGTTCTATGATTCATATCCATTGGTGGCTTCAACGAGACTGTCAACTCTCGACCAGTCCGTTAGATGTCTTAGAAATCCAATTCCTAAGATGCAATCTGTGATACCCATATCTTTCATATCGAGACTTTGTTTCAATATTACTGTCAGACTATTGATTCTCCAACTGTTGGCTTTCTAATTTCAGAGTCAATGTTTCTGTGGTCAGATTCATTGTTTCTGTTTTATCTGAAACTTTCAGGACCAAAATGTAAACATTTCAGGGACCAAGATGAAAGTTCAGGAAGAAGCCCAATGATCGTAAAACCAACTCTGATTCTCTTCTTCCAACTCTTCGATTGGGAAGGCTAATTCAACATTCATGCCACGCAAGACTGCAATGGCCCTGGATGTGAAGCTACTCACAGAGGAGCACATTTTACAACCCAAAGGTTCTTTTCCCGGAGGAAGATCAACTATTACGCAAGTATGGTTCTATATGATAGAATCTATTTCTTTCTTTAGCTTCTTTCCAAAGTAGTGCTTTTGGAGATGACAATTCTTTGTTAATTGTCCATGGTTCGTTCTCAACCATACAAGCTAGAAGGTATGGAACAAGTCTTTGTCCCCTCTTTGCTCCTTCTAGGTTCTACATCTAGAATCCCTGAGTTCTGCAGATTTGGAATATTAAGTTCCGGATAGCCAGCAACTTTCGAGTCCTGTAGATACGGAATGTCTAGTTTCGGACAGTCAGGCCCTCGCGGGTTCTTGTTAACCTTGAGCAATTACTCCTTTTTTCTTTTTCAAGGAAAGCTATCTTCAAAGAATTCAACATTCTTTGACGCCAAGAGGCGATCAACACTACTGTTATTTGCAGATCCTGACAGATATGCAATCTACAGTCTTAGGTACAACTTGACCTGTTTCAGTATTCCAACTTTTACCAAGCCACCCCACATAATTTGGGTGTACGAGCTTTGCGCTTGGCTAACACCGTTGGACTGAGGTGAGAAATGAACAGTCGTTTAATGAACGATGTTTCACTTTCTCCCCCTCTATCACTACGAATTTCTCAATCCGTAGGCTTAGTTGATTTTCAACTTCTGCTTTGTAGCGCTTATCCGCTTCAACAACTACATCTTTGCTTTTTAACAAACAAAGGATTCCATACGTTGTACCATCATCAATGAAGGTCACAACGTACTTTTCTCCCCCCCCCCCTCTATTTTGTATAAACTTCAAATCACTCAAGTAGGTGTGACTAAGTTCTAGAGGAGCGGTGCTTCTTTCGCTATTCCCTTTGACGGAATTTGGAAAGGTGATTTTGCCTATTCGTCTACCTCACATTCATTTTGAGGGTTTATGTCGACAGAAGGCAACAATCTCAACATCGTTAGCTTTTGAATGACTTGCTATTTAACGTGTCTTAATCTATGATGGCATAGATGCACGGATTACAAATATATCATTCATTTGGCTACAAACGTACTGTACCATTCTTAGTTATTACAGACCTGTTGGACTAGTCTCAAACCAGCTTGACCAACAGCGTCCCTTAAACCAAGTTTGGGACATGTATCACCTCCTTTTGGAGTGCTCCCATTCCCTGAAGTCCTATTGAGGACAACCTCTCCAACCCCTTCTACTTTAGAGGTGGCGTTGCTTCACATGAACAACATTTTTCCCGTGGTTAGGGCGTAACCGGATCATATGTGATCTGGATACTCTAGCCCACTCCATTTGCTTTGGCAGACTGAGTGTCCAATTTCTTTTCTGCCTTTCTTTAGGCCTTCAGATCATTTAAGACCTGGAAACTCTGGCCCACCTTACTAGGTGTCCATTACTTTTACTATGAAATGAATTCTGGCCCCACTCCAGTCGCCTGTAGGCTTTGTATGACTGAGTGTCCAATATTATCATACCAAAGGAATTTTGGCCCACTCCAGTCTCTCGGAGGCTTTGTATGACTGAGTGTCCAATATCATCCTATGAAGGATCTTCTTCCAAACAGTGTGACACGCTCAACGTCTTTAGCTTTTAGTCTCCTTCCGTTATGATTGGTGCCCAGACAATTCTTGGCACTTACTTAAGAGTGGAAACAGTTTTCGCACGGTCAATGGATCTTACTCCCTCGTATGTGCGAACATACTTTACACACTTTTAATAATTACTCTTAAAAGAACGGATCTTTTTAAGTTGCTTTACAATCCAATCTTTAAACGGAAAAGAAGATGAGATTAAACGTCTGATTTTTAAAGCGTAAGGAATATAAATTATTTTCATATTCCTCCTTACTTTAATCCATTTTTAATCAGACATCATTTAATCTTTATCCTTGACAAGTAAGAAAAACTACTTATCCCAATTTCGGATTCTGGCTCACTCCAGTCACTTCATCAGACTGAGTGTCCAGTTCCTTCTTACCATTATTCGGATCTTTTGTCTGGGATAGATACAGGCCTTCTGCTGCAAGATAGAAGTACATCTTCAGTCTTCTCCTCTTGTCCCAGTTGACATCCTCAAGCTCTCGTGAGCGCTTGTTCCAACCAGTCTTGGTAGCGGTGACACCATGAACACGTTCATCATCATCACTCTCTTCTACTAGAAAACCATTGCCATATCCAGATTTGGTCACACAACTTTTGACCGACATCTTTCGAACACTAATAGTATTACAATACAATCTTGTCTTAAGTTGTTGGTAATTCTATGGTACTTTATAGAGCAGTACGGGAAGTAATAACTATTACAAATGTTCGAAAGGATAAATAAATGGTCAATCTTCAAAACTGCCGCATGTGTGTTGTGTCTTGAATCTTGATCACCTTGCAAAGCCAATGTTGAGAACTGCCGCAAGTTTGTTGTGTCTTGAATCTTGATAACCTGAAATCAAGAAATAACTAAATCTGGATGGTTACAACGTTGTGTGTTGAGTCGAGGATAGCCCTCTATTCTTAAGACAAGATTGCCCCGTATATATGCTTTTACGTTAGCGGGCAATAGTCTCCCAGGATAAAACAACACTTTAATCTCAACACTACAAAGCCAATAGGTTGAGCCTGTCGAAGAAAACAAATATGACTCGACTTGCTGAAGATATGGAATAGGAAGGAAGAATTTCTCTCTACTCTTCTCTTTTGTCTATGTGTATATAGTGTGTCTCTGTAGTGTATATCTAGTGCATACGTGAGGGTTTGGTCACTGTTTTGAGCCAAATGAAGCTCAATATATAGCAAGGAGAAGGGGATGTCTAACTGCCAAAACATGGCTGTTAATGGCCATTAGGATGGCATTAAAACAGCCAAGTAATGGCTGTTAATGGCCATTGAAAGGCTGCCCAACTGCCCAAGTAATGGGCTGTTAATGGAGGAGTTAATCAACCAAGTAATGGCTGATTAATGCCTCAAAAAACAGTCCCAACGGTAGGCTTTCTGCCGTCTGTCACTTCCCAGAAACTTTGGGGACCAAACTGTAAATATTGAAACTTTAGGGACCAAACTGTACATATGAAACTTCAGGGATCAAACTGTACATCTGGCAGAGTTCTCTGGTCCAAAAAGATAATATCAGAAAGCCCCAAAGCCCAAAGCCCAAAGCCCCGTGAACCCGGAACCGGACGGGCGGGCGGCGGCGGCGCGCGTGTGTGCTTAGCCTTGAACCCAAGCACATCTAGGTCTTCCCTCCTTTAAACACATGGGATACCCCTTGGGGTCCCAAACCCTTTACCAATTAGAGACTTATATAGAGAGCAATTCTTCATATTCCCACCGATGTGGTAGATTTGTCCCACACCACATTTCCATGTCTCAAACACCTTACTTCGTGGACCAATATCTCTTTCATTTCTCAACGAAATTAAACGATTCTTGGCCCTACGGTCATCTACTCACTTCGTAGATCATGCATGTGTAAAGAGACAAGGTCTCCAACATACGAAACACAAGTGTTTAATTCATCAAAGATGAGTGGACGCATCTCTCCGCCAAAAGCTAATTTCCAACATATCTTCCGTGATCCTCACTTGAATTGATCTGCATATGTCATGGTAGTGGACTTCCTTTTTCTCAATTCCATATATTATTTAATTTGGAGGCCTATTTGACCTGTTGAGTTGATCATAACAGATGAATTGATAATTACTTAATTATTAGTATTAAGATTCTAGAGTTTTATAGGTGTACCTTTTCTTTATCTTCACATGAGTATCAGCTTGTTAGTGTAGCAAGCTATTTGTCTTGTGATTCTATGTTAATTTTAGTTGCCAATTTATTTTTTTACAGAAGAATCAAAAGAAAGAGAAGAATGTGTGAAATCACTAGTGCTTTCACATAGCTCCATTTTAGATCGCTTTTTTGCTTTTTTAAAGTGACTTGTCAAACCAAGAAGTACTTTCACATAGCAAGTTTGTTTGGCAGGGAGAAAATTATTTTTCAATTTTTTCATGTTTGGTTGATTAAAAAAATATATTGAAAAACTAATTTCTTGAAATGAATAAAATGACTTCATTAATGTAAGGAAAATAAATTTCATAAGTTACCTTCCAAGTTTGTACAACTCACTTTTGGTTTGAAATAAAAGTAAATTTTGATAAAAAATAGCGACATTCCAATCCAAGTTCATTGTCTCCTCTTTATCCTACAATGGTAGAGCTAGCTACTGATCAGTCGAATTGGCAGCAAAGAGGCACGCCCCCAAACTTCACCCCTAGAACATCTCCCCCCACCACCACCACCACTCCCCACCCTTCCCACCCCTAATATAAAAATGTTTTTTGGATATTAATATTTTTTATGCTTACTTACAAAATAATAGATAATAAATAAAAAATTCACTTGTTTTTCAAGAAAATATTTTTCATGAAAAACATTTTTCGTCGTACCAAACACGCCCAGTCTCTCTGTTTGGTAAAGTTGTGTTTGATTTTCCAATATTGATTTTGTAACCTTTTTCCTTTTCTTTTATGTCAATTATTTTTCCATTATAATATCTAGGGCGTCTAAATAAATTAGGGCAAATTACACGAAAAGCTTCTTTAACATGACTCAGCTGTAGACACTCTTGTATTTCAAATCAATTAATACTTACACCCCTATGCTATGAAATCTCATACAAATACTAGCGTGAATAATATATCATTGTGTTAAGTGTCTAGATTTGAAAAATAATGAGCTATATCCATAACTAAGTATATTACTATATAATTATTAAAAGACAAACTAAAATACAAGTAAAACTTGTTGGACTATGTAAAGCAACAACGGGAATAGTAAATAACTATTACAGTGATCGAAAGGATAAACAACAATGAGGACAACAACAAGTTGTCAATATCTTGATCTTGAATGAAGCTTCAAATATAGAACTTGTATTAGGAAATACAAGAACATAAACTGCTACATTTGTGGCTTGTAGATCCGCTGAGAATACGAACGGTTAGAGTCATTCGTCTGTTAAGTTTCCACCTGAAACACTTAGCAACCAATTAGATAAACCACAACACCACCGGCTGAGTCGAGAGATGACTCTTTGTCTTTAAGACAAAATTGCCCCTGTATATAGGCTTTACGGAAGTGTGGACAATAGTCTCTCAAGATGAAACATCAAACTATCAAGTGTGCAAAGCCTACACAAATGATCTCAGCGAAGAACACGAATAATGAAGATTGCTAAGAGAAGGATTGCTATCAGGAAAATCTGATCTCTTTGTGGTGTTGTGAACTTGTTTTTCTATTCATATGTTCGTATATGTTTATATCTCTTCTTCTATATAATTGAGCCAATGCTTCAATTTATAGGTGTGCAAGATGGCCTCAATTGTCATGTAATTGATGACGTTTAACCCCCAAGTAATGCAGCAACATAATGGTCCAAGTAATGACCATTATTGGGTGGATTCAACGCCATTGAAACCCCCTCAACAACCAAACCTTTGGGATTCCGTCGAGCAAACACTGCCTGGGAAGCGTCGCGGCGGCGCGGCCGTTCTCGGCTCCGCGACCCTTTTCCGACCCGTTCCATCTTACACCTCGCACAATCCTTCCTTCGTTTACCAACGTGGAACACTTGTCATTTAGTAAATAACCATCCATCATTCTATGTCTCAAACATTTCACTTACGTACCAATATCTCTTTCATTAACGAAATTTACGATACTTGGCACTAAGATTGCACGTGTGCGGAAACGATATTTTCGACGTGCGGAGCCCAATTGTTCGAGTCATAAATAATGTGATAAACTTAATTCCACATTAGTAAATTTTCAACAAAACTTTCTTATATATTTAATTTCATGAAATATAAGAGTTTTTATTGAAAATTTGTATTCACACCTTTGATTTAAAAATAAATATATCAAGTATTAATTACTAATGACTTTCTTGTATAGAAATTTCTTATTGCTATTTTAGGTTTGCTTATTTATTGTTCCGCTTCAACTTATCTTACACTTAATTACATAAAAAAATTCATTCAAACAAGTCTTAAATTTATTTCAAACACGGGTTGTGAGTTGTGACCAACAACTCCAGGGCATTGAGTTATTCCGCCTTGTGACTTTTACCTTTACGTACCATTTCCACATTGTCCACCGTTGGCATTTTACCTTTTGTTGGTAATGCAAAGACAAAATATTTCTTATGGGTCCCTTTTTTAACTACTTTTTTGTCTTCTTTAGAAGTCTCAAATAGGAAGATCAAACCATTTTGAGCACTCTACCCACAAATATCTTTCTTATGGGAATAGTTGAGGTTTCTCCATAGTTACAAAATGTGAGATGAGTGATGACATTGTACTAAAATATTTAATAAAAAAAATAATAAAATCGCTAAGCCATAATGATAATAATTAAAATCTAAAAGTAGTAAAAGAAAAAAGTACGATTAATTATTAAATTACATGATAGTATATTAAAGAAAAACTAAATTAAGTTATATTTTGTCACTGTCTAAATCAATGCAAAACTAATAGTACGTAATAATAGATATCCAACATTATTATTATTTCTAGTGCTAGAATTGAATTTCTTTTGTTAGCATTAGTATTGATTTGGACTTTATTTAAGTTACTAACATTAGTAGCCTATAAAACTTATTGGATCATTAAAAATTCTAAGTTCAAGCTTGAAATAATACGTTAACAGACAAAAACTATGAAAAATTGAAGAAATGTTATAAATTACATTATAAATAAATGTTTTTATGTATAAAATATTTTAAAAATTATATACATGTGATTTCGGGTTAATTTGATTCGGTTTGACATTTTTTTATTAAAATCAAACCAAACCAATTGTGGTCGTTTTTTTTTCAATACCAAACCAAGTCAAATCAAACCACTAGTCAGGTTTTTTCTCTGTTTGACTCGAATTATCGATTTGATGTAATTTGTCGGATTTCTTTGTACACCCCTCCCATACTTATTGAATTGAAATTTGTCAAACACACATGCGCACCTTTGTTGTCCGGCTCGTGACACATGTAGTGTGATCTGTGATGTGGCTTTTTTCTCATGGCTTTATTTTTTTTGACTGTTTTCAATTATAATTTCAACACCTTGTAACAATTGTAGAATAATCTTTGTCATTGCTCCTGGAATTTTTTCAAAACTGATCTAGAGCAATTATCCTGTAACAAATCCTTGAATATATTCTGTAACAGCCATTTAATCTGCGTAGCAACTATAGTCCAGCTAATGTTTTTAATTTGTAACAACTTTAGCATTTTGCCTATAAAAGCAATCCAATTACATGAATTACAAGACACAAAAATATTCCCTCAGAATTTACAATAATAAAAATGAAAGTAACAATATTTTGAAATAGCGACTAACTAAGTCCTTATTTCAAAAGTCTAAATAGAATAAGATTAATTTGATAGTCGAATTACATATTCTAACCCCAAAAAAGTTCATTTCAAATTGATTTGATACAATGAAACATATGTGATCTTAGAGAGATTAACAGCTTCTCCTAGATCTAGCTAAGAGACGTCTATGCATGGGGAAAATGACAAGCAAACCAATCATAGGAAGACTTTTCTTAATTATATGAAACTAATTAGTATTAGTTATCTGTCTTTCTTAATCCTCCCCCACCCTAACAAACACACATCCACACACTTAACAAACACAAAAAAGAAACTAAAATCCCAAGCTAGCAAGTGACCAGTGACATCTCATTTAATTTGACTAACAATTTTGGCAAGGGCGTCTACCAAACACATAACGAACTAGGCTAACTACCTTTATAACGTTGTTATCAACAAGCAAGCCATTGGGAAATAGCTTTCATGATATCTTATGAAAATAACGAAAATACATATAGTTGCAATTAATTTAGTAGTCAAAATCGAGACGCAATTAAATAAATGTACGTAACCCGCTAGTTTCTCTTATTCTATTTTTTTGTACCGAGTTAAACGTACGATAGTTACTAGGTACTTACTCATGATGAATTAAGTTCTTAATTAAGTTTATAAGTCTACGACTTCTAGTCAAGCTTTATGTTGGACCTCGTACATTTTGTTATTTGGGATAAACTTTGGAACTCTCTCAAGTATATATATATGTGTGTAAATCTTCTAGTGAAGAAGGTTATGCACTTGCACAGAGAGAAAAGCATAAATCAAGCAAATAAGCGAGAACATATTTGAGAGACTTTTGATTAGCTACTTAAGTGGTGCCTAATACAAAAGACCAGATTGAAGAACATGTTTCACAGACTCATGCCTTACAGTCTTCAAGTCTAGTTATTTTGTATAAGTATTGTTCATCGAGTTGTACTTATTTCTAGCTTTCTTAGAAGCAGTGTTTAGGTAAAAACAATTGACAAAATTCAGCTCCAAGTTGAGGGCAACTCAGAGGGGACTCAACTGTCTAAGTAAATTATTGTGTGAGGGATTAGAGTTAGTTCTGAGGTTGAATTATTTGTAATATGAATTTGTTGAGGCTCACAGTGTTAGTGAAGTATGTGAAGGGGGTTAGGGAACAATAAAAAATAAAAATGAAATAAACTCAAATGCCAATTATGTTTCTGAATGTCGGAAATTATGTCGTCTGACACTAGTAACAACACTTTAGCAAAACAAAAAACTCAAATGCCAATTATGTTTCTGAATGTCGGAAATTATGTCGTCTGACACTAGTAACAACACTTTAGCAAAACAAA
Source organism: Anisodus acutangulus (assembly GCA_029783415.1). Classification (NCBI taxonomy): domain Eukaryota; kingdom Viridiplantae; phylum Streptophyta; class Magnoliopsida; order Solanales; family Solanaceae; genus Anisodus; species Anisodus acutangulus. Next base: position 57,064,243 of record CM056491.1, read on the forward strand.
AAACTCAAATGCCAATTATGTTTCTGAATGTCGGAAATTATGTCGTCTGACACTAGTAACAACACATTAGCAAAACAAAAAACTTTGAAGAGTAAATGCAGCGGAAATTTAAAGAACACAAAGGTTTTAAGTTATATAAATACTATAACTTATGATAGTCAATGACCAAATGTATTGTATATATATTATATACAAATATACAAATCCTTTCTTTACAAATTAAAAAGATAAAACGGAAAGGAATTAAAAGTTGAAGTCGCAGATGACTTCTGCCTGAAAAATCTAACTAAGTAGACATAGACAACCTCTCATTACAATCGCTCCATACAAAATTAATCTAGAATCTAAACAACAATTGTAATGTTGGAAAGAATGTTGTCAACACACTCAGGCAACACTGGAGATCCAGATTTCTGAGATGAAATCCCGAGAGCTCTCTTGGTATTTTTACTTTCTGGTTCTGGATATAGATACTCTGTAGTAGCCTCTCTATTTATAGTAGAAAGTCTTCCTTAAAAAGTTCATCGATCAGTTGTGGAAGTTGAGGGAAAGGTGGGATTGGTTGGAGAAGATCAGGAAGTAATAATCTCAACAACTTTGGCTTGATCCTCACGACAAACAACAACTTTTGACTTAGTCCTCACTCATTTTTTACCAGCTCCTTTTTAACTGTAATGTCAAATGTCACAACACCAAATCCAACACCAAATCCAACATTAACACCAAATGTCACAACACCAAATTCAACATTAACAGTATGAAAACAAATCCTACATAGGTTTAGGTCATGGTTTTTCACCCTAGTGAGACATGTGCTTTTTATATAAAAATATCGTGTCATTACTTTACTGCTCTTTAATTTCCGTAAACCAGTAAAGTAACTTGGTGCATCACTTACGCAAAAATCATGCATAACCCAATTCACCAGTGTTATTTGATCGTATAAAATACCACTTTATACTAATATACTTGACAAATTCAAAGGAAAAAAGAAGAAGAAACTACTTACCGCAAAAAAGTAAGGTGTCTAGTATCCACGCATTAGAGATTGATTAAATCTGGATTCACGTAGAAAATTTTATACTAGGGGATAAAACGCTCCCTAACAAAGGTGGTTTCGTATCCAGTAGGATCCATACCCGAAACCTTTGATTAATGATGAAAAAGTATTTATCACACCATGACATCTCTTATTGATAGAATATTTGCTATTCCCATAAAACATTTCGTTCTATCGACACAAGCTAGTCTAGTCCAACACAGCTTATTTTGTTTCGTTCATAAAGATTAAGGAAAGTGGCTTACCTTAATTTTTTTTTAAATGTTCAATTCTCATTCTCAACAAAAAAAGTGACTGGACTATTTCTCTTTTAGTCCGAAACTTTTGTACTTTTATGCTTCTTTAACTATCATGTATATCTACAAATTGATGGAGGACAAATTCTATAAGAAAACAAGTAATTAATACAACTAGATATTTACCAGAAAAACGTGAATCACTAAGCATGTATTTTTCCTTAATTAGAACTCTTATGAATAAGTGATCAAACTTAATCCCCATTTATATATTTCCAACGTCCCAATTATGTGATATATTTTAACTGAGCATGTGATTTAAGAAATTAAGAAGTGATGACTTCTGAAATTTATGATCTAAACTCTTAGACATTTGCGTGACTATAAATAAGTCATTTCATTAAGGGAAAATAAAAATTCGAAACTTAAATTATTCTAAATATAGAAATGTGATAATCTTTTTGCATAGACTAAAAATGAAGGGTAAATTGGGAGAGATGTACTTATTTATGTAGTTTGATTTCTGCTGACTTTGTGTAATATATTGCTGAAGATTCAACAGCTGGGATATGTTGTGAATCAGATCTTGGCATTTCTTCGTTGAGTATTATTGGAAGGGAAAGTGAAATTTGGAATGAGATTTTCTCAGTTATTCTCTTCCTTTTCTTATTTATTATTATCCTCGTGCCCTTCTAGCTGTCTAGTTTATTAGTATCAATCTCTAATTTTTTAGTCTCAATTCAAAGAAAAATATTTGTGATTTGTTGAGTAGTAGAAGCAACGTGTTTTGATACTTCAGCTGTCTTCCTACTCCCTAGCTCTACAAGTTTTGGTCCTTATCCTCTCTCAATGTCACCATATTCCAATATTCAAATTAAAGTCTTCTAAAAATATTTGAAGAGAAGATTACGATTAAGTAGAATTATTAACAATTGCTTGTGACATCCTTGTAAATGTCAACCAAGAAACCACTATTTGCTGAAATAAACAAACAAATGATACCCATCCCATTTATGATTATTCTTGGAGCTTTAATATATATGACTTGCATATTGTACAAGTAAAAGAAACTATTAGAACAATGGTTGAAAATTATTTGACCGAAAACTTATCACACTAAAGTTTAAATTTCGAAAGTATTCAAACAAATTAAAAGTTTGAATATCATAAATTTGAAAATATAATATTATCAGTGAAATATTTTCTAGTATTCTTAAACATTCGTAAACATAACGAATAGTCGAATATACAACAACAACATACCCAGTGAAGTCCCACAACGTGGGTCTGAGGAGGGTAGAGTATACGCATACCTTACCTCTACCTTAGTAAGGAGAAAGGTTGTTTCCGAAAGACCCTCGGCTCAAGACAAAGCATAAGCACAAGCCAAGCAAGAGAAACGGTCAGACCAGGACAAGAAATTTAAAGCAGTATGAAAATGATGGTAACAAAAGCGAATACGCCATGATAAAACATTCTGAAAGAAGAAGCAGTAACTAATACAGGTAAATAAGATAAACAAAGTACACGAAAGAACATACAACAACAGAAATCAAATGACATGGACTATAAAAGAATATTGCGCCTACTAGTATGATAGGCTAAGCAGGGCTACAATAATAACACTACAACTACGAGTATGCAAGCGTAAGTAGGACTACACTCAACTACCTACTACCCTAATTTGTGTCCTCCACAACCCCCTATCTAAGGTTATATCCTCAGTAAGTTGCACTTGCGCCATATCCCGTCTAATCACCTCTCCCCAATACTTCTTCGGCCTACCTCTACCCCTCATAAACTCGTCCATAGCCAGCCTCTCACACCTTCGCACTAGGGCACTTGTGCCTCTCCTCTGCACATGGGCGAACCATCTCAACTTCACTTCCCGCATCTTATCATCCACCGAAGCCACTCCCACTCTGTCTCAGATATCATCATTTCTAATCATATCCCTCCTTATATGCCCACATATCCATCTCAGCATCCTCATCTCCGCAACTTTCATCTTTTGGATGTGCGAAGTCTTGACCGGACAACACTTCGTCATATACAACATAGTCGGTCTAACCAACACCCTATAGAACTTGCCTTTAAGTTTTGGTGGCACCTTTTAATCGCACAAGACTCCAGATGCGAGCCTTCATTTCATCCACTCTGCACCATTATAATATGTGACATCGTTATCAATCTCTCAATTCCCTTAGATAATAGACCCGAGATACTTGAAGCTTCCTTTCTTTAGAATGACCTGAGTATCAAGCCTCACCTCCACGCCTGTCTCATGGTCGCTCCCGTTATTGAAATTGCACTCAAAGTATTCTGTCTTGATCCTACTCAGTCTGAACCCTTTAGACTCTAAAGTCTGTCCCCAAACCTCCAGCTTAGCGTTCACTCCGCTCCGAGTCTCATCAATCAAAACTATGTCATCTACGAATAACATAAATCATGGAACCTCCTCTTGAATTTTTCACGTCAGTCCACCATCACCAAGGCAAATAAGAATGGGCTAAAAGTTAATCCCTGGTGCAGCCCCATCATCACTAGAAAGTGCTCCGAGTCTCCTCATATTGTCCGTACCCTGATCTTGTCTCCATCATACATATCATTGATCGTCCTAGTGTACGCCACAAGTACACCTCTAACCTCCAAATATCTCCATAGAACCTCCCTAGGGACTTTGTCGTATGCCTTCTTGAAGTTGATGAAAACCATATGTAAGTCTCTCTTCCTCTCCCTATATTGCTCCCCCAACCTCCTAATAAGATGAATGGCTTCTGTAGTCTAATGCCTCAGCATGAATCCAAACTGGTTCTCAGAAATAGACACGTCTCTTCTCACCCTCACTCCATGACCTTTTCCTAAACTTTCATATTGTGGCTTAGCAACTTGATACCCCTATAGTTGTTGCAACTCTGGATGTCACCTTTGTTCTTATACAAATGAATCATTGTATTCCACCTCCATTCTTCGGGCATTCTTGCCGTCTTAAAAATGACATTAAATAATTCAGTCAGCCACTCCAAACTTGCCCTGCCTGCTCTCTTCCAAAATTCAACTGGATCTCATCAAGTCTCGTCGCTTGTCCCCTGCGAATCCTATAAACAACACCCTTAACCTCCTTAACCATAATACTTCTACAATATCAAAAATCTCGGTACCTTCCGGATTGCTCCAGATCTCCCAACACAATGTATTTATCTCCTTCTTCGTTCAAGAGTTTATAGAAGTAGGACTGCCACCTCCGTCTAATACATGCGTCCTCCACCAGTACTTTGTCGTCCTCGTCCTTGATGCACCTCATGTGATCCAAGTCACATGTCCTCCTCTCTCTCACCTTGGCTAGTTTGTATAACTTCTTATCCCCGCCTTGTTCTTCTAATTCCATATACATGTGTTCAAAATCTGTTGTTTTCATCGCCGTAACCGCTAGCTTTGCCTCCTTCATCGCTATCTTATTTAATTCCTATTCATCCACTTCTCCACCTCATCCTTTCTTTCTACCAATTTCGCATACGCCATTTTCTTTGCTTCCACCTTCTCTTGAACTTTACCATTCCATCACAAGTCCCCTCGATGCCCACCACAGCTATCCCATGAAACCCCTAACACTTCTATAGCTACCTCCCTAATGCAACTGGTCGTCCTATCCCACATACCAATCACATCCCCAGTACTCCCCCAAGCCCACTGGCCATCAACCTCTCCCCCATCTCATTTGCACTAGCCATGGTCAAACTCCCCAATTTGATTCTTAGTCTATTATACACAACCCTCCTCTTCTTATCCATCTTGATCTCCACATCCATCACCAAAAACTTATGTCGGGTTGTAAGATACTCACTCGGAATAACCTTGCAATCTCTACAAAGACTTTTGTCAACCTTCCTAAGGAGCAAAAAGTATATCTGAGTCTTAGCCACCGAACTACGGAAAGTCACCAAGTGCTTCTCCTTCTTCGTGAACCTCAAATTGGCTATCACCATCCTAAAAGCTTTAGCGAACTCCAAAAGTGAGATGTCTCACCCGTTCCTGTACCCGAGGCCAAAACCTTCATGCACGTCGTCATAACCCCCCCGAAAGTGACCCGATGTATCCATTGAAATCCCCTCCTACAAATAACTTCTCACTGGGTGGTATACCTCCCACCACCTCATCCAATTCCTCCCAAAAGCGCCTCTTATCCTCCTCGTCCGAGCCCATCTATGGCGCGTAAGCACTAATAATGTTCATAGTGAACCCTTCAACTACCAACTTAATCGTCATCATCCTGTCATTTACCCTCCTAACCTCTACAACCTGATCTCTTAGCTCGCTGTCTACCAAAATGCCTACCCCATTCCTATATCTCGACCTACTAGAGAACCATAACTTATACGCATTCACATCCTTAGCCTTAGGACCTACCCATTTGATCTTCTGGACACATGCTATATTAATCCTCATCTTTTTAAGAATCTTAACTAGCTCTATGGACTTACCCATTAAAGTCCTAATGTTCCAAGACCCTCTTCTCAGCCTAGCATCTCACTTACCCCACTTACCCCCTAACCCTCGCCCCCGTCCCCGACCGAGACCATGACTCTAGTCTACCATCAGTCACCAAAGCCACTAAAGCGGATATAAACTAATAGACTAATTAAAGGTTTACACCTAAAACTGGAATGCCAAGAATGATATAACTAAAGACAAGAAGAGTTAATGCAAGAATGCAAAGGGAAGAAGCAATACAGTGAAGGGTCAAAATTAGAAACGATTAATAAAGGGACAGAACTGAACAAAAGTGCAGCAAAACACATATACGATTCAAGGAACTGCAAGAAATTAAGCAATAAATGACAAAATTAATTAAGCAAGGATCGATGGCACATGTATGTTATCTCTGACTCGATGCAAGGTATAAGTTAGCCGGAGAATTTTTTTCCAGTCGGACCTGTACAAATTCTGGCCAGATCTGGTGCTCCCTTCATGCACAGTCGCACGACCAGACGAATAAGAAAGTATAGAACTTGAAGAGTGACGTGGGGTTCGGCGGCGGTAGTGGATTGCAGAGGGGTGTGCGAGAGAGGATTGTTAAAGCTAGTTAATGAATAAAATTAGTCAAGTTGGTGTGAATGAGAAATGGAGGAAAAAACCTTTTCGAACAGTCACCAACCTATTCCGAAGAGGCACCTTCGAGGCTATATAAACTGAGGCAATGCCTCATTTTTAATACACTGAAATTTTTTCCTGCATATGAAAATTCTGCATTCTTTTCACAAATAAAACTATCGAGTCTTACTGTGTTTCGTTGCCAACTTTGAGTTCGTCGAAGTCGAAGGCGTTTGATGTACCGCTACTCCTGCGACATGTATATCCATTTTATCCTGGGAGGAAGTAATCCATAACCTCGGGTACAGTGAGAGGATTAAATTCCTTAAGGACACATAGTCAATTCTGTGGTCTCGGATATTTTCTTACTTCTGCATTATTTTTCCAGTTTCTGTTTTTCTGGTTTTGGTTGTTTTTTTTTCTTCTGATTTTTTGAACACATGCGAGATAACAAGCTTAAGGAATTTAATAATTATTTATGTGTTCATTTTTTCTTGTTTAACAATTACAGAACGTTGTCTGAAAAAAAAATTGTTGTTTCGGTGTAACGAACTTATATGTTGTTTGGAGACTAAAATCTTCGAATTTTTTACTCCGGTTGAGATTAAAGTTTTCATAACTTTCTACTCATTTGGGTACTTGATTTGAAGATATAAAAACTTCATCAAGTATACAACATACAATTTACTGGAAAAAAAATGTTTGTTGTTTCGGTGTAACGAACTTAATGTTGTTTGGAGACTAAAATCTTTGGATTTTCTACTCCGGTTGAGATTAAAGTTTTCATAACTTTCTACTCATTTGGGTACTTGATTTGAAGATATAAAAACTTCATCAAGTATACAACATACAATTTACTGCATTTCGTTTCAAGTATTTTAAATCTGTTTGTGTAACCTTGATCCGGTTTGAAGAAATAAAATCTTCACCGTTGTGTATTACATTTGTTGTCATTAAAAGCTGATTCGGTTCAAGTCTTCACCGTTTATTAAACTTTTTCATTGCTCTGACGTAAATGTGAGACATGACTACAAATTTGAATGCTATCACATCGCCACACCAAATTTCATGGTTGGTTCTACGAGCAATGTCTGCGTCCTCCAACAGATTGCACCAAAGACCACCCGGCAGAGAAGCCTGGAAAATTCACCGGAATTGATTTCAAACGATGGCAACAAAAATGTTCTTCTATTTAACTACTTTAAACCTCCAAAAGTTTATTAAGGAGGTCGTTCGGTTTCTTAGGAATCAACACCTGAGAATGAACGTTTTGTTGTAACTGAGGCATGGAAGCACTCAGATTTTTTGTGCAAGAATTATATTCTTAGCGGACTGGAGGATGATCTTTACAACGTCTATAGTAATGTGGAAACATCAAAAGAACTATGTGATGCGTTGGAAAAGAAATATAAAACAGAAGATGCTGAATTAAAGAAGTTCATCGCTGCCAAGTTTCTGGACTACAAAATGGTAGATGACAAGTCTGTTGTTACTCAAGTTCAAGAGTTGCAGGTTATCATCTACGATCTACTCGCTGAAGGTTTGGTGATTAGTGGGGCGTTTCAAGTTGCGGCAGTAATAGAAAAGCTGCCTCCTTCATGGAAGGACTTCAAAAATTACTTGAAACACAAGCGAAAGGAGATGACACTGGAAGATCTCATCGTCCGGTTGAGAATCGAGGAAGATAACAAGGCAGCGGAGAAGAAGGCAAATGGGAGATCAACCATAGGGGGAGCACATATTGTTGAAACTGCCCCAACTAATCTGAAAAAGAGGAAAAATGCATCGGGACCAAGGAGCTATCCCAACAAGAAGAAATTCAAGGGAAACTGCCACAATTGTGGAAAAATCGGACACAAAGTTGCAGACTGTCGTGCTCCGAAAAAGGAAAAGAAGAAGGGTCAGGCTAATATGGTTGAAACAAACGAGGAAGTTGATGACTTGTGCGCTATGTTGTCTGAGTGCAACCTAGTGGGAAATTCGAAAGAGTGGTGGATTGACTCTGGCGCCACTCGCCACATTTGTGCTGTTAGAGAAGCCTTTGCTTCATATGCTCCCGCCGGGCCCGACGAGACCATATATATGGGAAATTCTGCAACTGCCAAAATTGAAGGTTATGGAAAGATACTGCTGAAGATGACATCTGGCAAGGTGGTGACTCTCAACAACGTCTGTCATATTCCTGAAATTAGGAAAAATATAGTATCTACCGGACTTCTAGTAAAGAATGGTTTTAAGTGTGTTTTTATTTCTGACAAGGTTGTAATAAGTAAGAACGAGATGTACATAGGAAAAGGTTACCTCACAGAGGGCCTTTTCAAACTGAATGTAATGGTCGTTGCCAATAATAATAAAGTTTCTGCTTCGTCTTACTTACTTGAGTCAAATAATTTATGGCATTCACGTTTAGGACATGTCAATTATAGAACCTTGTGAAAAATGATTAGTTTGGAAGTATTGCCTAAGTTTGAATGCAATCAATCAAAATGTCAAATATATGTTGAGTCTAAGTATGTTAAACATCCTTATAAGTCAGTTGAAAGGAATTCAAGTCCTTTAGACTTAATCCATACAGATATTTGTGACATGAAGTCAATCCCATCTCGCGATGGAAAGAAGTATTTCATAACTTTTATTGACGATAGTACGCGGTATTGCTACGTTTATTTACTTAATAGTAAAGATGAAGCAATTGAAGCATTCAGGCAATACAAAACTGAAGTTGAGACTTAACTTAACAAAAAGATTAAAATGATAAGGAGTGATAGGGGCGGCGAATATGAATCTCTTTTTGAACAAATATGTTTGGAATATGGCATTATTCATCAAACAACTGCCCCTTACTCGCCACAATCAAACGGAATTGCGGAAAGGAAAAATAGAACCCTGAAAGAAATGATGAATGCCCTGTTAATAAGTTCTGATTTACCCCAGAACTTGTGGGGGGAAGCTATTCTAACAGCTAGCTGAATACTCAATCGAGTGCCCCATAGCAAAACAAAATCTATTCCATACGAAAAGTGGAAAGGAAGGAAGCCAAATTTGGGATACTTCAAAGTGTGGGGGTGTTTGGCCAAGGTGCAAGTTCCTAAACCCAAAAGGGTAAAAATAGGACCTAAAACCATTGATTGTGTTTTCATAGGATATGCCACAAATAGTAAGGCATATCGATTTCTAGTTCACAAATCAGAAAATCCCGACATTCAGGTGCATACGGTAATTGAATCAGATAATGCTGACTTATTTGAAACCATATATCCATATAAAAAAGAATGTGAGTCGTCTAGCAAAGAATCTAAACGACCTCGGAAAGAAACAAAGGAAAATATTCCTGATGAGGAAAATCCAAGACGCAGCAAACGTCAAAGGACGTCTACTTCCTTTGGACCAGAATTTCGAACATTTTTGTTGGAGAATGAGCCTCGAACCTTAAACGAAGCGATGTCTTCATCGGAAGCTCAATTTTGGAAAGAGGCAATCAATAGTGAGATAGAATCCATATTAAACAAACATACTTGGGAATTGGTTGACCTTCCTCCAGGGAATAAACCTTTAGGTTCCAAATGGATTTTCAAGCGAAAAATGAAAGGTGATGGTATTATTGATAAATATAAGGCAAGACTAGTTGTTAAAGGGTTTAGACAACGAGAAGGTCTTGATTACTTTGATACATACTCGCCGGTAACGAGGATTACATCCATTCGGGTGTTAGTAGCGTTAGCCGCCGTGTACGGTCTTGAAATCCATCAAATGGATGTGAAAACAACCTTCTTAAATGGAGAGTTAGAGGAAGAAATTTACATGGAACAACCTGAGGGGTTTGTAGTTCCAGGGAAAGAGAAGAAGGTGTGTCGACTTGTTAAGTCTCTTTACGGACTAAAACAAGCACCCAAACAGTGGCATGCAAAATTTGATCATACAATGTTGTCAAATGGATTCAAGATAAATGTGTGTGATAAATGTGTCTACATTAAGAACACTCCGAACCACGTAGTCATTGTTTGTTTGTACGCTGATGATATGTTGATAATGAGTAACGACATTGCTAACATAAATGCTACTAAGCGCATGCTTGCTAGTAAGTTTTATATGAAAGACTTAGGAGTTGCCGATTTAATTTTGGGAATTAAAATCCATAAGACTCCTCAAGGTCTAGCATTGTCTCAAACTCATTATATTGAAAAGGTACTTGAAAAGTTCAAGTATTTGGACATTAAAGTTGCAAAGACGCCAATTGATATGAACCTTGCTCTTGCAAAGAATAAAGGTGAAACTCATTCTCAATTGGATTATTCCAGAGTGTTGGGAAGTTTGATGTATATCATGAACTGTACGCGACCTGATATTACGTGTGCTATAAGTAAACTAAGTCGCTACACTAGTAATCCCGACCAAAAACATTGGCTGGCAATGAAACGAGTTTTGGGGTATTTAAAACATACCCAAAACTTTGCTTTGCATTATAACATGTATCCTGCAGTTATTGAAGGATACAGTGATGCAAATTGGATCACCGGTTCAACTGAAACTAAATCTACAAATGGATATGTTTTTACCATAGGTGGAGGAGCAGTGTCTTGGAAGTCATCAAAACAGACATGTATCGCCCGCTCTACAATGGAATCTGAGTTCATAGCTTTAGACAAAGCCGGTGAAGAAGCTGAATGGCTCCGGAATTTCTTAGAAGATATTCCATTTTGGCCCAAACCGTTGGCTCCTATATGCATACATTGCGATAGCCAAGCGGTAATAGGAAGAGCGGGGAGCCTTATGTACAACGGAAAGTCTCGTCACATACGACGAAGACATAATACCGTTAGACAACTACTCTCTACTGGAATTATCACAATTGACTATGTTAAGTCAAGATATAATGTGTCGGATCCACTAACTAAAGGCCTAACTAGAGAGGTAGTTGAAAGATCATCTAGGGGAATGGGACTATGGTCGATGACAAGTCATCGTGACGGTAACTCTACCTAGAAGACTGGAGATCCCAAGATCTAGGTTCAAAGAGATCAAACAAAGTCATTAATGACGGTTCAACATTGTCACAATAACTCTTTGGTCCATTCTCGTGATGAGACAATGTTCAGTACCAGGATAAAGCATTACGACTTTTTAATGGTTTCTAAGTTTGGTACGGGGTATATCAAATAGTGTATCTACGGGATGACACATTTAGGAATCACCTATGTAAGTGTGAAGTGTAAGCCGCTTCAAGGAGAATTTCGTAAGGCCAATTCTCTACGCACTTATGAATCAGGCAGTGTTCATGGCTGAAACGAACAAAACAATGAGAACCAAAGACGGTTAAAGGGTTAATTGTGTGACATGTGGTTGTCTAGGTATACACCAAAGCTCGACGGTTCAAGGATATCCAATCTACCGATTTCCCGAGTATATCCGACATATGTTCACTACGGAAAGTTCAAAGAGAAATCTACTTATCCAGATGCGATTAATCCTTGCTTACGAATCACACAGTTTTTTGTCATGCATGTTTTTCATCATATAGCCATTCCCCATTCATGTGGGGGATTGTTAAAGCTAGTTAATGAATAAAACTAGCCAAGTTGGTGTGAATGAGAAATGGAGGGAAAAACCTTTCCGAACAGTCACCAACCTATTCCGAAGAGGCACCTTCGATGCTATATAAACTGAGGCAATGCCTCATTTTTAATACACTGAAATTTTTTCCTGCATATGAAAATTCTGCATTCTTTTCACAAATAAAACTATCGAGTCTTACTGTGTTTCGTTGCCAACTTTGAGTTCGTCGAAGTCGAAGGCGTTTGATGTACCGCTACTCCTGTGACAGGTATATCCATTTTATCCTGGGAGGAAGTAATCCATAACCTCGGGTATAGTGAGGGGATTAAATTCCTTAAGGACACACAGTGAATTCTGTGGTCTCGGATATTTTCTTACTTCTGCATTATTTTTCCAGTTTCTGTTTTTCTGATTTTGGTTGTTTTTTTTTCTTCTGATTTTTTGAACACAGGCGAGATAACAAGGATATGAGAGAGGAGAGAGAAGCGAAGCGGGTTACCTGTTCGCCGGAGTAGGTGACTCACCGACGACGGTGTTGGTCCGATAGAGGGATGGTAAAAGTTTAGACGTTAGTGATGGCAGAGAGACGTTAGCGATGGCAGAGAGAGAAAGAGAGCGTGGTTGCATCTAGTATATCATAATCTAAAAGAAAAGAAGTTAAATTTTCTAAGTAATATTTTTACTCTTAGGGCATATGATTTGACCATCCATCAACCATATATATTGTTTATTTTCATTCTAAAATAGTGGAGTCCAAAAGGTAGTCTGCGTTTGCACATCATATGACTAGTTCTTTAATTTGCATGGCCGCCTTCCACTAAAAAATTGAACATTGTGTCCAAACAAGAAACAAAAAACGGGTAAAATGGATTAGTACAATTAAAAACTAAATTATCTCCAATCAATTTAAATTTATCTCTCGAAAGTTTAAATAATTAAGTAATTACATTTTAAGAAAATAATGGAGGTAGCATGTGCGCACCCGAAGGGTAGTTAATCCAGATTTCTTTGTCATCAAAAGAAAAAATATGAGGTTTAAAAAGGATAAAAACTTGGGAGTGAGAGAATATGCGAAATAAATAAAACCCTCAAATTATTTCCTTTCATTCCACTAATTTTCCAACTACATAATTTGGTAACTAATTCAGTTTCAAGAAATTAAAGAATATGGAGTAAAAAAATTACTCCCTCCGCCCCATATTACTTGACCACATTACTAAAAATATCTGTCTCAAATTACTTGGCCACTTTATAAAAACAAGATAGAATTAATGAAGTTTTTCCTACTTTGCCCTTAACGTCAATTATCTTTTAAAGTAACAAATATTGATTAGAGTGCACTTAATTGGAGAAAGATAAGGGTAATGTAGTAAAAATACTCTTCTTATTTATGATTTTTTTAAGGAAAGTGTAAAAGGAAAAGGGGCCAAAGTAATGGGACGATGGTGTATTTTAGAATCTGCAGTACGTAAGAAATTTGTGCTAAGCTAGAACTTGACTCTTGGAAAAAAAAAACAGAACATCATGACTCGGTATATGGTGTAGGAGGTGGTGTCTTCTTTTAAATACATGCATATATTGACTTGCACCAAATTATTACCAATTATATTTTTTTCTTCTAAAATGTAGTGATATTTATGCAAGATATTGGAGCTTTGGAAAATTATAAAGAGAGGTAAAAGGTCATCTGATTCTTTTATTCAGATTCTCTAGTCTAATACTTCACAGTTATACCCTTGAATTTCCAAACGAAGATTGTGAATGGCTAATTAATATAGAAATTACAACCACGAGAGAAGAAACTTTTGAAGGAATACATAAAAACCACAATTAAATCCGATATACTCCGTCAATATTCATTATGTTGGTGAAGGTTCGATTGCCTACCTTGTAATCACTTCCCCATTTCTCCTTCCTCTATTCCCATGTAATAAAAAAAATTAAAAAAAAACTAGTTTAAATCGAGAAAAGTGAAATAACTGACTCTAACTAATTTGAGATTGACATTTTCCATATCTATCATTTCTAAACACTAACATTACAAGGGGCATTTTTTCCATTGTGGGCCTTAGAAGTATATAAATTAACAGTCATAGATTAAGAATAAGGTAAAAATTTATTTGCACCCTCTGTTTACAGAAAATCAATATTAATGAATATAATATTTCCATAAAATACATTTGTCACATAATCATAATTAAATACAGCGGAAGTAAATATTTTCCAATAATTAGTACCATCTCTCGCTTGGCATATTGAATAATATACAGCATATGATCGGAGGGAAAAAAAGTAAAGAACAATGCAGAATATGTGATATATTGATAATACAAATTGTCAATGTGTAGTATATATGACTAACCGATCGACTTATGTCCTTGACCAAGCAAAGTACTAAATTGTAATTAGCCCCACGGAAATAAATTCTTACTGGTAACAAAGTCCTATGTTCCAATTAATAAAGCTTGTCATTAATATTAGTTGGTTGGTATTGCGTGTGAAATGAGATCCATACAACAGTTTAGATTACCTTAATCTAGAAAATTGCCATATTCATACGAGGATGTACTTTAACATATATAATGGAGTATTTCATTTCTAATTAATCCCTTTTGTTTATGCCACTCGATTGTGATATCTCGAATGGTGCTTCCTATTTTATTGATTTACTCCTAAGCATAAGAACATTTGTAAGCAACAGCGTAAAAAAAGCTCAAATTTGACAATTTCTTAGGACTTTGATAACTTTGTTTTTCCACGTTGGCCTTGGCCGGTAGCCCAAATTAAGGAAATATGATGAACAAATATGTATAGAGAAAAGTATGAAATTCATTTTAACCTTTTAGTTTTCTTTGACAAAATTGTGGTACACAAACTATATCTTTAATTCATTTTATTGAATACTAAAACTTAGAGTATTATCATCGAGGAAAATGGTGCGATATATGAGTTCTTTTTATTTTTAGTCAGAGGTCTCAAATTCGATCCCAGCCCTCCAATGAAAAATTCCTTGTAAGGAGTTAGCGCTTTTCTATTTAACGAGCTATACACCAAGAATTTGGATTAGACGGGTAAATGAATCCCATATAATTTTTTTTTAAAACTTTTCAGCAATTCAGTGGAATTGAAGTTTAGACCAAGTAAAAGTCATCTACCCCCTCCCCCCTTTCCCCACCTGCCATCTATGGCAATAAAAGTTAACTAAAAAAAAGAACTAGAATGCTGGTTAAAAATGTCAATAGAACCTCAACTACTAACGACAATGGAAGCTACCTAATCTAAATTAAAAAAAGCCTAGATTAAACCATTGAGAAAACTCTGAAAAAACAAAGTAGACGAAATAGTCCAATTGAACATAGATGTTCTTGTATACAATTACACAAAAAATCGGTTTGGAAGTCTTATTCAGTTTAGTACTTATTTGATGGCCAACTTAACGAACCTTTTTTATTATTATCTACAAATTTTCAAATGCTCTCGTTTTGACTTTGAATGAAATATTTTTCGTAATTATTTCATTCCTTAAACACAATATTATATACATCAATACACGACTTAATTTAGGCTATAATTATGGTAGAATATACTAAGAATATTTACAACCTAAATATAAAATATTTGATTTGATTTCCATAATCTAACAGTCCCCACAGTCTTAGCGGAAAGTTCTCGTACGCTGAAACTGTCCCTGAAATCATCAAATAGTATACGCGGAAGACCTTTTGTGAATATATCGGCAATCTGATAGAGGGACGGTACATGGAGAACACAGAATTGTCCACGTGCAACCTTTTCACGGACAAATAAAATATTCATCTCTATGTGTTTTGTGCGTTGATGTTGTACAGGGTTCCCTGACAAATATATAGCACTCACATTAGCATAATAAACTACGGTTGCCTTTTGGATCGGACAATGGAGCTCCAATAGAAGGTTACGAAGCCAACATGAATTAGAGACAACATTAGCTACCCCTCTATATTCGGCTTCAGCACTCAACCGAGATAGCGTGGGTTGGCGCTTAGAAGACCACAAGATTAAATTATCTTTGAGAAATACACAATAACCAGAGGTGGAGCGACTGGAGTCCGCGCATCCACCACAATCCGCATCGGTATAAGACGTGAGACCAGAAATGGTTGATATATACAGATGTAATCCAAAATCAATAGTACACTGAATATAGCACATAATTCGTTTGAGAGCACCCATATGTTCCTCCTTCGGATCATGCATATGTAAACAGACCTGTTGAACATCATATGAGATATCAGATCTCGTAAAAGTGAGATATTGAAATAACCCTGCTAAACTGCAGTAATGCGTCGGATCATCGTATGGAGACCCTGAAGAGTTACTTAATTTAGCCTTGGTATCTACCGGCATAGGTGACGGCTTGCATGAAGACATGCCGGCTCTGTCAATTATCTCCTTAGCATATTTTCTTTGACAAAGAAATAGACTACCTGCATGTTGAGTTACAGCAATGCCAAAAAAATAGTTCAACGGACCTAAATCTTTCATAGCAAATTCCAAAGCAAGAAGAGACATAATAGACTGGCGAAGAGAATCAGATGATGTTGTGAGGATGATGTCATCAACATAGAGAAGAATGTATGTTATGTCATTCCCTTTCCTATAAATGAACAAAGACTTATCAGATTTACTATGTGTGAACCCTAGTGTGGAAACAAACCCAACAAACCTGTTATATCATGCCCGAGGGCCTATTTGAGCCGATATAAAGATTTCTTCAACAAGCACACATAATCAAGTTGAATAGGGTCTTGGAATCTCAAAGATTGGTGCATGTAAATTATTTCCTGTAGATGACCGTGGAGGAATGCATTCTTTACGTCCAACTGATCGATGGACCACGATTTTGACATATCTAAAGTGAGAATTGTCCGGATAGTTGTTGGTTTAACAACTGGGCTAAAGGTTTCATCACAGTCTATTCCAAGCTGCTGAGACCTGCCATCACCAACAAGAAGGGCTTTGTGCCTCTCAAAAAAACCATAAGACTTCTTTTTATGCCAAAAAATCCACATAAAACGTATTATGTTTACATTCGACGGACGAGGCACCAACTCCCACGTCTTATTTTTAATAAGAGCATCAATTTCATCTAACATGTCGGCCTTCCAATTCGTGTCTGATAGGGCAGCTTTATGGTTACAGGGAATCGGTGATGGTTGGATAGAGGATGTCAGATTAAAATAATGCTTAGGCTGAAAAATCCCATGCATTGCACGGGTCTCGATGGATCGAGTTTAGGCCGAAGTGGGCTGCTGGGGCGGTGGGTCCATCGGGGTGTTGTGGGCTGACTAGGCATCAGAAAAGGTAGCAGTGGGCTCCCTCATTTGGGCTGGACCAACGTTGCCACTGACTTGGACCGAGGGAGAGGGAGAGGGAGTAGTGGGCTCCCTCATTTGGGTCAGCCCATTTTGGGCATTGGACTGAACCGAGGGGAGGGAGATGGAGCAGTGGGTTCTCTCATTTGGATTGGCCATATTTGGGCAGTAGACTAGACCGAGGGTGCAGGAGAGGGAGCAGTGGGCTCCCTCATTGGGGCTTGATTACTTGGGTTGTTTAAATGGTATTGCAAAAGTGGATGTAGCCCAGTGTCCAAAAAATCATACGAGGGTGGGGAAGACACGTGTATGTTGGCAAATGAGAATTTAGATTCATAAAAAATAACGTGATGAGAGATGATAATTTTCTCATAACACTTATAACCCCTATGATTTTGTGGATATCCCAAAAAATACACATGGAGTGAAACGGGCTTGAAGTTTGTTTATCGCTGTGGTAGGGAAGAGGGGATAACACAAACACCCGAAAATCCTTAAATGTGTGTAGGAGGGGACACGATGATAGAGAATTTGTGTAGGTGAGTAGTTTGAAAGTAACTTGCTATGGAGAATGTTTAAGAGGTATGTAGCCATTTTAAGAGCATGATGCCAAAATGATGGTGGTATGGACGCGTGAGCAAGAAGTGTGCGAATTAAATTATTTATCACTCGTATTTTTCGTCCAGCTTTCCCATTTTAAGGAGAAGTGTGCGGACAAGAGAGACGAAATACCATACCATTTTTGTGACAAAACTTCTTAAATTGGTCATTTATGAATTTCCTCCCATTGTCACATTGGAAGAACTTAATAGATTTCTCAAATTGGATTTGGATGAATACACTAAATTGCAAGAAAATATTGTGAACCTGTGATTTATTCCCAATGGGAAATGTCCAAAGAAAATTAGAGTAATCATCCAAAATAAGCATGTAATACTTATGACCTGCTGAACTTAAAACTGGGGATGTCCATAAGTCACTATGCATGATATCAAATGGCATAATAGTGTTTGAAGTAGACAGCAAAAAAAGTAATTTAACATGTTTTCCAAAAATGCAAGACTGACAAACATGAGAACCCAAAAATTATTTACAATCAATAAACTAATTTTTCCTAAGGGAGTTTAACATAGGCGCTCCCGGGTGTCCCAACCGATTATGCCACAAATGAGGAGAAAGAGCAGCAAAAGTTGATGGAGAGGTGGCTTGGTTGTTGGTGGTGGTGATGGGATACAAATCCTCAGTGCTATCACATCTCATTAGTGGCATCCCTATACGAAAATCCTTCACAGAAAACCCAAATGGATCAAAGTCAACAGAAACATTGTTGTCAGTGGTGAAACGACACACAGATACCAAGTTTTTAATAAGTTTGGGTGCATGTAAGACATTATTTAAATATAAATGTGGGTAAGGGGTGGGAGGTTTGATTGCCCAATACCACAAATTGGAATTTCTTGTCCACTGCCAACCACAATTTTTTTATTACTGCTCATATTAAAATAAGATGAGAGAGTACCTTGAGATGCCTTCATGTGAGAGGTCGCCCCTATGTCCATGTACCAATTGTCATCGGGAACATTTAAAGTCATAGTCTGCATGGCTTGTTCGATGTCCGTCGGAACATAACTTGAGAGAGATGGTCCATGGGCTGCAAATGCTTATTGCAGATGACTACCACGAACCACGGGCTGTCAAGTGGATGGAGGTGGCTTGGCCCACGGTGTAGTAGGATACGGGTATGGATGGGCATCCCATTGTTGCGGCTGCCAACCCTACGACGGGTACTACCCTCACTGCTCGTCGCTTGGGTAATTTTGTTACTACCAGTGGGGTCGGTTCTGCCCCTGCTGGCCGCGGTTGTTGCCATCACTGGATTGTTGTCCGCCACCACGACCTCTTCCTCTTCCACCATTATTTTTTCCTTTGTTATTGTTGCGATTTTGACACCATTTTGACCCATTGTTGTTGCGATTCGTACCACTGCTTGAACCAAAATTTTGAGGGCCAAAATCATTGGTATACGTGTTGGTGGAAAGGAGGGCGGTGTCGGCATTATTTTCCACCGCCGTCGCTTATTTTAGTTTCCGGGTTTCTTCAAGAATCAATCTCGAACGAACCTCATAAAATGTGATAACTGATTACTTTGTTGAATGAACGTAGTAACACCATCATATTGTTCATTCAAACCCGCAATTAATTGAAGAACTAACCTTTGATTCGTCACCAGTGCCCCAACGTTTGATAGTTGATCGGCAAGCATTTTCAACTCTTGACAATATGCGGAGACGTTCGGAAAATCATTCATTTTGACATTAGAGAATTAATTTTCAAGATAAACCGCCCGAGAAATTTTGTTATCTTGAAAAATATTTTGCAAACGCTTTCACGTTTGTTGAGCTGTAGAATCCGGTTCTAAAATGGTGTGCAAAAGGTCATTTGATATGGTGCCGTAAATCCATTGAAGGACTATAGCATCCAAGCGAGACCAAAGAGTCATGTCAATATCGGTGGATTTTTCCATGACCCTCGATTGAGACGTAGGAGGAATAATATAGTCGATGACTTGGTATGCGCGACAATGGATTTTGAATAACTCTGCCCAAGATGAATATTGTCCTTTTTCCATCTCAAGAATTACCGGAATGAAGTTCTTGACGTTGTTTACGACAAGAGCGGGATGAAATTTGTGTTGGTCGGTCATTGTTGCCTTAGAGAAAGGATAAAAACGAAGGAAGAGAAGGTAGGGTTTGGACGAGAGAGATAGGTAGGCGGAACTAGGGTTCCATCGGAAAAGGGCTGCCGAAAAAAATAATTAGGGTTAGGCTAGGGTTAATTTTTGGCTCTTGATACCATGAAGGAAATATTTTTCGTAATCATTTCATTCCTTGAATACAATATTATATACATCAATACAAGACTTAATTTAGGCTACAATTATGATAAAATATACTAAGAATATTTACAATCTAAATATAAAATATTTGATTTGATTATGAAAATAATCCTTGATTATTTCCATAATCTAACAACCTTAAACAAAGTCTTATACGCAATCGTGGAAATGTTTGGCAAATAATTAGATATATCAAGACCCTATGGAAAGAGGTAATACGAAGAAGTGAAATAATAATTTAGATAAACAATTCCACAAAAAGAAGAAGAAATAATGAAGAAGAAAACAAATAAATATATTACGTCTACATCCTTAATTAGAAAATAGGTGCCGCCTGTGGCTTTTGTAGGTGTACAAACTCCTCCTTATATAAAGGCATTCATTTCTCATTTTTCTCTTCACCTCACATTCTTCAACATCTAACCTTTACCAATTGAATTGAAGTGTTCTTATTTTTAGAGAGAAAATGGGGCATCAAGTTTTGTTGTTTGCTTGCACCACAATAGCTCTTCTAGCTTCTTGCACCTCATTGGTTTCAGCTGAAGTTATTGAGCATTCTTTTCACGTACGTACTTGTTACTACATTTATCTTCTTTATTTCCCATGCAACATCGCTAGTCAACTCTTCATAAAACCTTATTTCACAGAAATGAATATATCAATTTTAGATTTCTCGAAATCAGCTTAAGTTATATGCATCGTCATCGTAAGGAACTTTTATACTTTCAAGTTTCTTTTATTATCTGTTGTAACATATAACATGTCTAATTTTTAAGATTATAAATTTCACATTTAAAAAAGTTTATACTTATAAATATCCTCTAGGTGACCTAATAGTGTAAAAAATATTTTACACTTATGGTATATATGACTTAAACACTTTCAAGATACCCCTTTTCTTTTCATGTTCATTTTTGTTGCTTAGGAAACTTTTAGTTTTTGTTTTATCCAAATCTATGTATATTTTTTTCATCATTTAATTTCTTTCAAAATTTGTTTCCTATTGAACTCTAAGCTAAAAGCCTACTTCAAACAATAAATCAGACAAAACACACACACACACACACACACACACACACACACACACACACACACACACATATATATATATATATATATATATATATATATATATATATATATATATTCCACTATTTACACTTCATCTAAGTTGAGTATTTAAGAAAAATGGCAAAGATAATATGCATTTGGTAGAACTTCTATATATCTAATTTAATCTTCATATAGAAATAACATTTTACATTATTTGTGTTTCTTAACCTATTAGGGTAGGTTACCTGTCTTATTTTTCAGGTTATCATCTATCACACATTCACCACTTATTATATGTCATGATTTGTAACTTATCTTTTAAGTGACTTAATAGTATAAAAAATATATTTACGCAGACGGTAAATAGAAGTTAAACTTTTTAAATCAATGTAATGTTTATGATATTGGTTTTCTATATATAGGTTCAAAACCGTACAATAACAAGACTCTGCCGTCGACAAGAGATAACTGCAGTAAATGGAAGTCTTCCTGGTCCGACCATACGCGTAAACGAAGGGGATACCCTTGTCGTTCATGTCTTCAACCTTTCACCTTACAATCTCACTATTCATTGGTAAGTTCTTCAAATTTTAAATTCAGAATCGGAGCCAGAATTTGAAAATTATGGTTTCTGAACTTGTGACCAAACTCATAACTCATTTTAATTATTGATTTCGCAATTAAATACTTACACAGTTAATTAATTTCTTAAGACAAATATAACATCTAAGCATAAGCTATTGGGTTTGCCTGAACTCGTAACTAATATTGTAGCTCTCCACTTAAATCTTTATTATTGGAAACAAAAACATGAAGTTTGTTAAAGAAGGGGAAAAAGAAAACAAACAAGAATTATAAGAACAACCACTATTTTTATATTAATTTTTTTGGGCTTCATATATAATGTTAGACTCGTGCAAAGTAGTTGATTTTCTTGTCTAAAGTATCACAATTTTATAGATGAGATGTCGTTATGCAGAATCAAATGATCCTGGAGTTGAAATAAAGGCCATTAACATAAAAAGTCAGATTCAATAATACTAGTAATATATATAGATCATCAGTGATCACTAATTATTTAATTTAATACATCTGTGGCAACTATCATTATCAGCATATCACCTCCAATTAGTTAAATAAAATGAGTTGAAACAATTAGATAATATCATTACATAATCATGGAATGACGTGAAAAAAATACAAATTAATTTAACTAATGCAGGCATGGAGTTTTCCAGCTATTGAGTGGGTGGGCAGATGGACCGGAATTTGCGACCCAGTGCCCGATCCGACCCGGACATAGCTACACGTACAAGTTTAAAGTAACAGGACAAGAAGGAACTCTGTGGTGGCATGCACATGTATCATGGCTTAGAGCCACAGTTCATGGTGCTCTTATTATTCGCCCTAAAAAGGATCACTCTTATCCTTTCCCTAAACCATACAGAGAAGTCCCTATCCTCTTAGGTAACTTAACATTTTTAAGTAGTAATGCATGTTAGTACATTTACTTTAAGTTCTATAATTCTACGATTCTTTCAATCATGTCAGAAATGTATATGTTAGTAGAAAATAGAAAAATATTTTTATTACTTCTTATTTCTATTTGTATTTGTGTATAATATTGGCATGACATTATCGGTGAGGATCACATAGCAGGTCTCAACTTATTTGGAATTGAGATATAGTTATTGTTGCATCGAATAATTACCGCTACAAGAATTAGCATATGGAGTGAAAATTGACCTATCAATAAAACTAGCAAATGAAGAATCAAGTGTGTTTGTTTTTTCTAATGAAATCAATTTTTTTTGGGAAGATTTATAGAAGCATGCATGTTGAATTATAAATGCAGGAGAATGGTGGAATGCAAATGTTGTGGATGTGGAGAATGAAGGGCTAGCGAATGGTGCTGCACCTAACAACTCTGATGCTTACACTATTAACGGCTGGCCGGGCGATCTTTACCCTTGCTCTGTTAATCGTGAGAATTACAAACAAATTACATTTTATTTGAGTATACCTTTTGTTATCTTGTGATATTTTGTCTTAATGCTAACTTGGATTTTGTTTTTCATTTCCACTAGAAACGTACAAGTTGAAGGTGAAACATGGGAAAACATATCTCCTTCGTATCATCAATGCTGCACTCAATAATCAACTCTTTTTTAAGATCGCCAACCATAAGATGAAAGTTGTCGCAGTTGATGCTACTTACACTGATCCCTACATCACTGATGTAGTTGTCATCGGGCCGGGCCAGACGACCGACGTCCTCTTGACGGCCGACCAGGTGTCGGCATCCTACTACATGGCTGTGAATCCCTATGCTAGTGCAGCCGGGGTGCCATTTGACAACACCACAACTAGGGGAATTATAGTGTACGAAGGTGCACTACCATCAACTCCTATAATGCCAATTTTACCGGCCTTTAACGACACACCAACAGCCCACAAATTCTTCACCAACCTGACTGGGCTTGTAACTGGGCCATTTTGGAATCCTCCACCACGCAAAGTGGACGAGCACATGTTTATTACTGTTGGGTTGGGCCTAACTGCTTGTAATGGAAGACCAGGAAATGCAACATGTGCAGGCCCAAATGGGCAACGATTTGCTGCTAGCATGAACAATGCATCATTCCAGTTCCCCGACAAGATCTCAATGTTGGAGGCCTTTTTCTATAATGTTGGTGGAATCTACACCACTGATTTCCCAGACCAACCACCATTGAAGTTTGACTACACAAATCCTAATAATAGCAACAATACTGCTATTATAATGACTACAAAGTCCACAAAAGTGAAGAAAATTAAGTTCAATGCCACAGTTGAGATTGTGTTCCAAAACACTGCGTTGATTGGGATAGAAAATCACCCAATTCACTTGCATGGATTCAATTTTTACGTCTTGGCCCAAGGATTTGGCAACTATAACCCTGCAGTCGATCGCAAAAAGTTTAACCTTGTCAATCCACAAGAACGTAACACAATTGGCGTTCCAGTTGGAGGATGGGCTGTCATTAGATTCCGAGCTAACAATCCAGGTAAATATATAGCGCGTCCCTTTGAACATAATTTTGTTTTAATAACTGTACATGGTGTCTGGGCCAACTTGTGTATATCTCGTCTAATTCAACGGGATATCTGTTACCTCCCACTAGCACTGATACTGAATAATTTTGTCCACCAAAACTTGGACAAATGGAGAAAAAATAACCTTTAATATTTTTTGCCTCCGCCGGAGTTTCTACCCGAACCCTCATGGTTCCGATCAGACCACTTCATTAATCACAAAATCACACTTTTGAACCAACAGTTTATATGAAGTTGTCAACTACATGAAAATTCAATAAATTTAAATTCTAGGATATTAATGATGATTGATATATTGTTCTAATTATTAATTTATTTGGAAATTACAGGTGTATGGCTGATGCATTGTCATTTGGATGTTCATTTGCCTTGGGGTTTAGCCACATCTTTTGTTGTTGAGAATGGGCCAACACCATCAACTAGGCTACCTCCTCCTCCACCAGATCTACCTAAATGCTAGATTATTTCCTTCTTCCTTTTAATTCCAGAGTGATTTATATGATTCTTGTTCAATTTCATTTTTTTCCAATTGTTTAAGCGAGTCAGTTGTTTTTCTTGTCATGGTTGTATTTCGTTATCATTCTTTAACATTTGTAATGTATAAGAGTACTCTTTGATTATGAATAAAATGTTGTCTTTGGAATTCACATTAAACACGAAATTGTTATTTTACTTTCAACTATTTATATATACTTTCATCACAAAACTAAGGAAAGCTTTGGATTTTTACGAATAAAACCTGGCTCCAAATTACTTGCAAAAACAGACGGTGCACGACTGTATTGCAGGGTCCACTATTATTATAACTTCACATTACAATCTAAATGGATGGTGCACTAATCCACTTTCATGAATTATGATCAAATGATATTCATTTCATGTGTGGTCATCGTGCAACATTATTTATATTTTATACTGAATGAAGTTCTTCAAAAATTGAATGACAAAATGACAGGAAGAGAGACATATGGATGGGGAATATATCCATCTATATTGAATTGCGGATTCCGAAATGATAAAATTATTTTTGATTGGACAAAAAAAGGTCTCCTATAGAAGATAGTTAAGAAAATCAAAGAGGAGAATAACAAGAAGCATGATGCTATAACTAACTCCATTGAGTCCGCTATGAACAATCCACCATTTTCTGGATTATTGCCGATGTAATCATAAAACATATTATTTTTAATTATTCATTCTAAAAAAGAATGACTTATTTATATATATATATATTTTTTAAAATTCATCATTAAGGAAGGTATACGGAAAGGTTTATGAACATTATTTGTAATTTCATTCAAAGAACTAAATTTGTCAGATTTCTCTACAAAGATAGTTCCCAATAAACACTATGTTACTGAAAATTTGATGAGACGACATTTCTATTTGATGAATCTAGGAATTTGAAAGAGAGAAATAGCATCCGTCAGTGCTGATGTAATTAAGTGTTTAGCTAGTTCTTCAAATAGAACTTAGTAATAGACAATTTGAAAAATCAAAGTAATTACTATGAAATAGCGACTAAGTTTTTATTTCAAAGTCTAAATAGAATATAAGATTCATTTGACAGTCGAATTACATATTAAACCACCCAAAAAGGTCATTTCAAATTGATTTGAGATAATGAAAAACGTGATTTAGAGAGATTAATAGATTCTCCATGCATTGGGAAAATGACAAGTAAAAGAATCATAGGGAGTTAATTGCTCCACTAGCTACTTCACTTAACGAATTCTCCTTTCGTCAAATTTTAACGATTGCTTTTGCTTTTTTTTTTTTACACCCATTAATAAATAAAAAATATAAGATATAATTTACTAAGTTATCTCTATTTATTAGATAATGTTTTCTTAGAATTGAACATGATTAAAAAGAATTATTTTTTTAATGTTAAGAGTATAGTTAGTGATAGAATAATTATAAATTAGAATATTTATTGTAATTATTTAGTCATAATTGTAATTGATGTTATGATCATGTGAATATATGGTAGGTATATAAGTTAGTCAACTAATAGCCTAATCCTAGCCTAATCATATCTTAATATTAGCCTAATCCTAGCCTTAGATGATGATGTATTTGTGGTATAATTACCAAATCTTTGGAATGTTACAATTGAGGAAAATATTCTTACATGGTATCAAGAGTTTAGGGGGGAAATCCTAGCCTAAAAAATAAGCCCTCTACCGTCGGCCCTCCCCCCCCTCCTACAAATCGGCCGATCACCACATATTTTTTCTTATTTTTCCCGTCAACAATGTCGGACTCTAAATCCACGTTTCATCCCGCGCTTATCGTTTCCAATATCAAAACTCATATTTCCATCACTCTTGAGATGCAAAATGTTCATTACGCAACTTGGGCAAAGCTCTTTAAAATCTGTTGCCGCTCCCACCGGGTTATTCATCACATAATCCCACCGGAAAAAGGCAAGAAAAGAGGTTTTGAAAACCGATGATGAAAAGGAACTAAGCCTCACACTTGATGCAACGGTTCTTTCGTGGATTTATGCAACCATTTCAAGCGACTTGCTGCATACTATTATGGAACCCGACTCCACGGCAACGGAGGCTTAGAATCGCTTACGGGATATCTTCCAAGATAACAAGAATTCCTGAGGCATCACCCTGGAGCAAATATTCTCCACCACTGACATGACAGACTTTCCGAATGCATCCGCTTATTGTCAACGTCTCAAAGTGTTATCGGATCAACTCAAGAATGTTGGGTCGCCGGTTACAAATAATCGGTTGGTTTTACAATTGGTTGTCGGCCTTACCGACGCGTATAGTGGGTGGGTACGCTCATCCGTCAAATAAATCCTCTACCGCCTTTTTACCAAGCCCGTTCCATGCTTATTCTTGAAAAGGCAGGTTTAGCCAAAAAGACAGCAACCGTATCGAATTCCGGCATGGTTGTCGCCTCGTCCAATGAAGCTACTACACGTTTTGAAAGTGGTAAAAATCATTGTGGTGGCAAAGGTTGAGGCCACCGGAATTTCGACAGCGACAGAACTGGCTGTAGGGGCGGCGGCCAGCAGACAAATTTCGGCCAGGAATGGAAGCCCCGAGCCCAGTAGGGCGGCGGACCACCATAGTGGGCCTGGCAGTGGCCTTGGGCTGTGCCACCCTGCCCATTTCCTTCAGAAATTGGGCAAGGCCCAGTCCAAGGCAACCGCCGACATCGCCACCGCCAGCCCCACCGGATTTGGGCTCAGCAACGCCGCGTCCAAGAGAATTTGAGCTATCGCCGAACCCGGCGTGAGGCCCATTCGGCAATGGCTAGCCCAACCGATATTGAGTCCGTCATGCACACTCTTGGACTTAATTCGCCCAACGCAAATTGGTACATGGACACCGGAGCGACGTCTCATATGACGTCTTCCCAAGGTAATCTCTCATCCTATTTTAGTTTGAGCAAAAATAATGATATAATTATCGGAAATGGTTATTCTATTCCAATTCGTGGTTATGGTTCTACCAAATTATCTCCACCAAACCCATCATTAACTTTCAAGGATATCCTTCTTGCTCCACAATTAATTAAAAACTTGGTTTCGATTAGAAAATTTACTACTGATAATTGGGTGTCTGTTGATTTTGACCCTTTTGGATTTTCCGTGAAGGATTTTCAGACAGGGATGCATCTAATGAGGTGTGATAGTCATGACGACCTCTATCCAATCACCACACCTAATCATTGAGCCAAGTTACCATCCACTTTTGCAACTTTAGCACCATCATTGTGGCATGAACGTTTGGATCATTCGGGATCACCATCATTGTGGCATGAAAGTCGACACTGGGGCATTGTTTCTTGAATGTGCACTATCTTTTTGCAACTTCTATACCCCTCGGGATTCTATTTCTTACCATGCAGTCCCGATGATCAGGACAAAATTGGCTACTCGGTCAACTTCTTTGGCCGAAAACTCTTTCATTGTCTCCGTCCAAAGAGGGGCATCTGTTGACACCCAATTTTGTCCCATCTTTTATGATTTTATTCGTAATTTTTAATATTTTGACACTTTTAAAATAATTTTAAAATATAGGCATATATGTGTATATCCTCTTATTATTATTATTATTCGCATTTTTTATCATTTGCATTTTTTTAATAATCATAAGTTTTATCCGAAATTCTATGTTATTTTTATTCTCGCAAAATTGCATCGCATTTTCCTTTTATTAAGCATTAAACATTTCGCAAATATTATATTTTATTATTATCACGTCGTTATGTTATTTTAAATAATTCACATCTTTTACAAAACAAAAATAATATTTTAATATTAAACCCCTTTTATATTTTTAAACCCATAACCCATTTTTTTTTCCTAACCCAAAAAGAATTTCTAACCCATTTCATTTTTCCAACCCAATACAAATTCTACCCAAACAAAATTCACCAAGCCCAAATGCATTCCCCTCTATTTCCCTTATCTCCCAAGCCCAACCGATCGCCCTCTACCAAGCCCAAATTCCCTAAACAATAACCCAACCAAACAGCCTACCCGCGAGCCCAACTCCCCCAACCGAACCGCCCAAACCCAAATTAAAACCCCCATCGTCCAAACACAAACCCAAAATCCAGTTCGCCAAACACAAACCAAAACCAATGACGCCAAAAACCAGACGACCCTTCCCGAAAATCCGGCGGTCCTTCGCTTCCACCTCCAAACCGCCGGATAAACACCAACACCACTGCCACCATCAAGCCCTCACATCGCCAGTCCCCTTTTTCCCTTTTTCTGCAAACCCCAGAGCCTTGAATAGCTCGTCCAAGGTCGAATCGACAGGCGAACCATGCATGCTGCGGTCGATCCCCAGAACACCTTCAAGGTTTCGACGGGTAATAGCACAAACCCGTACCCCTTTTATTATCATCTCAGTTTTCAAAATCTGTCAAAAAGAAAACCGTCACTTTGCTACTCTTTTCTTTGGATTCGAAATTCGAATTCTAGCTGTTGAAACCCCTCAAGTTTTGACTATAAATATAGCCCTTTGGGTTGTGTTTGAGGAGGCTTTTTTTTTTCGGACGAAAACTCTCGGTTCTTCAGAAAATCGAACTAAAAATTCACCATTTTTCTTAGGCTTGCTCAGACGCAAATATAGGCAGAAAAACCCCTCTCTCGAATAGCTTTCGATTCTCAAAAATCTTTTTTTTACTCTCAGTTCTTGCTCGACACAACCGCAAAATATTCATGCCCATTTTCTGTTCAATCGCATAAACAAACTCCTTCGAGCGGGTCGACGATTCGAAACACGCCTCGGTTCGCTGCCCGGAGAAGGTCAGTAAATTCGAATTCCTCTCTTTTGTTTTTTATTTGCTATGTTTAGTTGAAGATTTTGATTTTTAGTATGATTGGTTATGGTGTGTCATTGTGTGTTTAATACGTATGATTAAATCCTGTCAAATTGGATGTTGTTCAGTTGATCATGACTAAGTTAAGCTATTTAGGTATTAAGGCCATGTATATCTGATTCCATGTATTAAAATGAGATTATAACTTACTAAGGTTATATGACTTTGATTTAGACTATATTTGAGCCTATGGGTAAGATTGTACTTAAATAAGTATCTGATATTTGCACTGATTAAGTGAAAATCCTGATTTGGCTTGAATTCTAGATTTGTTTGTCTTCTATGAGGATTATAATAGGGATAGTTAGAATGCATTGTGACAGTTTATGTCTATTTAGTAGTTTATGTATTATGAATGTGTTATTATTAAGACTCAACTTCAATCTTATATGATGTATGTGTTTGTTTAAGTTTGTTTCATAACATGAATGGTCAGCAGATCATGTCTAGCCTAGACCAGTCCTAAATATGCATATGTGCTTTGAGTTTGACTTGGCTAAACCTCATGTTGAATAATAACAAGAGCCCAACTTGGGTACATGTTGGTATTTGGTCTGTTCATGTGATTTGGGAGTAGTAGTATGAAGCATTTTAGATTTGAAGGTTCACCAGCATACCTAAAACCTATATAAAATGAACCTGAGATAGTTAATAATGAGTCTTATGTGTGTTTGCTTGTTTCTGAATGAGTGGATTACACATGGACTAAGGCAATGGAATCATGCCCATCTCTGTTAAGTCTATGTTCCATTTTAGCATGTCCTAGATGTGTTTTTTTGTGATATTTGGTTTGTTAATTTAGGGTCTATTTGATAACCATGTTAGGTTTAATTTAAAGTGTCACCATGCCTAACACATTCTGAACATGATTGTATATGTCTAAAATTTACCTCAATAGCCCTGCGTATTTAAAATGGTATATTTGGGGGATTTGCTTGGTCATTCCTCTATGTAGTATATCCATTGGATCGATTGCATTTGCCCTGTTTGTCTGAATGTTGAAGCATGTCTGCAATAGACCTGTTAACTTGGACTGTTTGTCCATGTTTTAGGACTGAATATATTAAGTCATATTCTGATTCGTTGCCATCCCTGAAGCTTGGTAATAGGATGTGTATATTTGTTCTTCCCTAGCTGAATCTAAGCATGTTCACTGTATACTTCAGCCTGATGTTGTCCATCTGAAATCATGAGGGATATCCTTATATTTTACTTGCCTTCGTTAATGCGTAAAATTGCTCCTGTTGGTCTGTTTTTTTTTTTGATTTTGCTGAGCCTGCGGGGGTATATTCCAAAGGTATACAGGATATATGGGCTTCAATATACACAAGATGTATATTAAAGTTGTATATCTGCAAGTATATCCTATCTACCCCAAATATCATATGTATATCAGCTTTTATGTATGTCTAAATGTATATATGCACGTATGTGTTAAATTGGGCCCTATTATGCATTTGGGGCTGGTTTATTCTTTTAAGTTTGATAATTATCATTCTTTTTGGGTTTGTTACGTATATTGGACTGGTCCATTTTGTATGCAGCTTTTGTTAGTGAGAAAAAAAAAATCCAAAGTATACAGTAAGCTTGTTTTATACTTCACAAGGCCCACCACTTAATTTTTTGTTTTGTTTGTTGTGCCTCAACCTCCTTTCATGTAATACGGGCTTAGCTTTGTGCTCTTAGTATGGGGTCTCTGTTGTTATTCCCATTAGTAGGTCCCGAATAAATCCCAACAACATATTACTTATGAATTATTTGTTTACAGTTTTATGTATATATTTTCATATCCCGTCTACTAATCCTTTTCTTTTCTTTTATTTACATGAAACGCATCGGGAGCAACGAAGAGTCTCGTTATGAGACTCATCATGACCATTGCCGAACGAAGACCTGCATTCATACTCCTTGCATTCTCCAATCTCGGGATTTCAAAACCAATAGGGCTAGATGACATCGTTATCCGCCTTAATTCCCTTTCATTTTATTCTTTAATTCCGTTATTTCTATTTTTTGGCATGTAATAATTATTTAATGTTTGTGTGATTGTTAGGATATTTAGAATAAATTAGGCCATGAATGAATAATTAATAGGGTAGTTTAAAAATCGTCGCTAGTTTATTCATTTGTAGGCTCGGTTAATTCAAACTTAGAAATCCTCCGCTAGTTTATTTATTTTTAGGCTCGTCATGCACATTTAAAATTTCCAAAACAAACTTTGATCATCCTCTGTTCACTTTATTAATTTTGCAACTCAAATGATTTCCAAAAGATTTACTTCTTAGGCATTATAAATAATTTTTTTTACTATCAATTGTTAAAAATGCATACTTTCATTAATTATTTGCAAACCTCTTTTTAACTTATATACTTTAAACATGCATTTTCCTTAGTATAATATTAACCTGAGTTTGACCGGATAACCGCAAGTTAGCGGATCTTAAAGGATGCCTAATCCCTTCCCTTTAGGATAATAAAGAACCCTTACCTAGAATCTCACTAGTTTCGCAGACCTTAAAATCGGAGTTTACATTGCAGCATTTAGTTTAATATTTAGGTGTCCTAATTCACCGTAAAAATAATTAGGTGGCGACTCCTTAATCATTTACCCAGGAATCACCGGATACGTCTGTGCTCCACTTTGACCCGAGCAGGTCGAAAATAGGGCGCGACATGGGTGTCTGTTGATTTTGACCCTTTTGGATTTTCCGTGAAGGATTTTCAGACAGGGATGCATCTAATGAGGTGTGATAGTCATGACGACCTCTATCCAATCACCACACCTAATCATTGAGCCAAGTTACCATCCACTTTTGCAACTTTAGCACCATCATTGTGGCATGAACGTTTGGATCATTCGGGATCACCTGTTTTAGCCTCACTCAAACAAAATAATTTTATTTCATATACTCAAACACGTAATTCAAATATGTATCATTCATGTCCACTTGAAAAACATGTTAAATTGACATTTGTTTCTTCTAATTCATGCACACTTATGCCCTTTGATATTATCCATTGTGATATTTGGACATCACCTGTTTTGAGTTCTTCGGGCCATAGATATTATTTGCTCTTGCTAGATGATTAGTCTAATTTTTTGTGGACGTTTCCATTGTCTAAAAAATCACAAGTTTTTTACACATTTCTCACTTTTAGAGCATTCATCTTAAATCAATTTGAACGGGATATTAAAAATATTCAATGTGATAGTGGTAGGGAGTTTGATAATGGACCTTTTTGGGATTTTTGTAATGCTAATGGTTTAACCTTTCGCCTTTCATGTCCTCATACCTCCTCTCAAAATAGGAAGGCGGAAAGAAAAAATCCAAACCATCAATAACATTACCGCACTACCACCATCATTTTTGGCATCACGCACTACAAATGAGAACATATATTCTGAACATAATCCCCCACAAACACTTGTCCTATCAAGCTCCTCTAAAAATCTTATACCTAAAGGACCCGTCTTATTCTCATCTACGAGTATTCTGGTGCTTATGCTATCCTCTCTTTCCATCCACCACAATCAACAAACATCAACCCCGATCTACTCCTTTCATTATTTTGGGATATCCTTCCAATCATCGAGGGTACAAATGTTATGACCTATCCTCCAATAAAATCATTGTGAATCGTCACGTAATTTTTGATAAAACAAATTTCCATTTACCAAAATGCATGGGTCCGGGCCTCGTACATATGTTTTTTTAGATGATGGCATACCACCATTTTTGGCCCAACATTTCTTTCACAGTCCCAAACCAACTGTTTTGACCAACCAAGAATTTTTGGGTGAATTGGGCCCAACAACAGTGGCCCAGCTGGAGCACAACACTGCCCAACGGTCTTAGCCTCCTTGCCTGAGCCCAGCTTCTACCGGGTGCAATAGGACATTGCATGGCAACCCAATGCCACGCAGCCCAATGCCTGGCAGTGACTTAGGTCACGGCATAACACCTGGCAGATTGGGTCACAGCCCAATTCACTGCCCACTGCCAGGCAGTTCTGTTCCTCCCGCTTGCCCAATTCCGATTCCGGCCCAATGGCCAGTCACCCGTAGTCAACACGGCATTGTCAAACCTAACACCAAATATAGCCTTCACACCCGGGTTAAAAAATCATCATTGCCTCGTAATCATGTATATGCTCTTAATGACCCGAATTGAAAAATGGCTATGGATGATGAATTTAATGCTCTTATTAAAAATAGGACGTGGGAGTTGGTCATGTCCCCCTATTGCTAATGTGATTCGGTCTATATGGATTTTCAGTGACAAAGAAAATTTTGATGGTACTTTTGAGCGGCATAAAGCCTGGCTTGTAGGTGATGGGAAGACACAACAGGTTGGTGTGGATTGCGGTGAGATGTTCAGTCCGGTGGTTAAACCGACAACTATAAGAATGGTTCTTAGTTTGACTCTTTCGAAAGCATGGTCATTTCATCAACTAGATGTCAAAAATGTTTTTCTCCATGGAGAGCTAAATGAAATAGTATACATGTACCAGCCTTTGGGATACCGAGACTCCACTTATCCAAATCACGTGTGCATGCTGAAAAAATCATTATATGGGCTCAAACATGGCCCCCGGGCCTGGTACAAGAGGTTTGCGGATTATGTTTTGCATATTGGGTTTTCTAACAATCGTTCTGATCATTCTTTATTCATCTACCGTCAGGACAATAATATTTCTTATCTTTTTTTATATGTGGATGATATTATATTGACTGCCTCATCCGATGCTCTTCGCAAGTC
The DNA here is from genome assembly GCA_029783415.1 of Anisodus acutangulus. Lineage (NCBI taxonomy): Eukaryota > Viridiplantae > Streptophyta > Magnoliopsida > Solanales > Solanaceae > Anisodus > Anisodus acutangulus. The sequence continues at coordinate 57,098,706 of CM056491.1, forward strand.
CATCATGTCACTGCTTGGCTCTTAGTTTGTTATGAAGGATCTAGGGGCACTGAGCTACTTCTTAGGGATAGTTGTGACACGTCATGCATGTGGTTTATTTTTATCCCAGAAAAAGTACGCAACAGATTGGTGAACATGCTGGCATGTCATCCTGTAAGCCGTCAGCAACTCCGGTTGATACTAAACCCAACTTGAGCGCCTCATCCGGTAAGTCGTATGCCGACCTGTCACATTACCACAGCCTTGCAGGGGCCATGCAATATCTCACATTCACAAGGCTAGACATTTCTTATGTTGTGCAACATGTCTTCCTATTCATGCATAACCCGATAGACGATCACATCCATGCTCTCAAATGCATTGTGTGTTATATTCAGGGTACTCTGGAGTATATCTTGCATTTACATTCATCGTCGACGTCCACCCTTGTTTCCTGCACAGATGCTGATTGGGGAGGTTGTCCAAATATCAGACGTTCCACGTCTGGTTATGGTATATTCCTTGGTGATAACTTGGTATCTTGGTCCTTCAAACGACAAGCGGCATTGTGCAGAATCAGTGTCGAACTGAGGTGTTTCCAATGTGGTGTCTGTATCTTGTTGGCTCCGAAAACTTCTTCTCGAGCTCCAATGTCCAGTTCCGAAGGCAACATTGGTGTATTGTGATAATGTTAGTGTTATTTATCTCTCTGGGAATTCAGTTAACCATCAACGCACTAAACATATTGAGCTGGATATTCACTTTGTTAGCGAAAAGGTCGCTCGTGGATAAGTGGGTGTCTTACATGTCCCGTCACGCTATCAGATTGTAGATATCTTTACTAAAGGTCTTCCGCTGATTTTATTTGAAGATTTTCGGGACAGTCTCAGCGTACGCCTACCTCCTGCTTCGACTGCGGGGGTGTGATAGAATAATTATAATTAATATAATATTTATTGTAATTATTTAGTCATAATTGTAACTGATGTTAGGATCATGTGAATATGGTAGGTAGATAAGTTAGTCAACTAATAGCCTAATTCTAGCCTAATCATATCTTAATCTTAGCCAAATTCTAGCCTTAGATGATGATGTATTTGTGGTATAATTATCACATCTTTAAAATGTTACAATTGAGGAAAATATTCTTACAATTAGAAATAATTATCAATTTTAATCTTGAATTCCTAAAGTGATAATTATTTTGAAACAATTTTATTGAGCTAAAGACACATTAAAATGAGACTGATGAAGTAACAAACACAAAAGAAACTTAAATCCCAAGCAAGTGACCAGTCATCGTCGACAAATCATTTGACTCTCTATTGTGGTAAGAGCGTCTACCAAACACATGATGTACTAGGCTACCTACCTCTTAAAACTTTCTATCAACAAGCCACTGGAAAAATATGTATATCTGAAAATAACGATACATATAGTTGCAACTTAGTAGTGAAAATTGAGACGCAATCAAATTAATGTACGTAACCCGCTAGTTTCTCTTCTATAAAACCGGGTTAAATGTATGATAGGAGTACTAAGTACTTACTCATGTTGAATTAAGTTCTTGATTAAGCTACCTTATAAGTCTTTATATCAAGCATTTACTTTTGCTTGACATATTCAAATGAATTAAAAAACTACTTACTTAGGGTAAATCTCCTTGATTGGAGTTCTCTTATTAATGCAATATATATATAGTGTACAATTGTAGTCCTAATAGAATTAGGATCTCTATTTTATATTAATTATACTAAAATATTAATTACATAATATATTGTGAATATATGTAATATTATTCACTATCACACCCCCTCAGTCGGAGCGGTAGGAGGTCGGATGCTGAGACTGGATCTGAAGTCAATGAACAGATGTCGAGGAAGTCTCTTAGTGAATATATATGTGTATTGATAGGAAGATGGAACATGCAACACCCTAACATGATCCATGGCAATCTTCTCACGTACAAAGTGAATATCCATCTCAATATGTTTGGTTCGATGATGCTGAATCGGGTGTCATGTGACCAGGAGGTCACCGTTTTAAGTCGTGGAAACATCCTCTTGTAGAAATGCAGGATAAGGTTGCGTACAATAAACGGTCCAGCCTTTCCCCGGACCCCGCGAATAGCTGGAGCTTAGCGCACGGAGATGCCCCTTTGCCCCATAAATCCAACGTACTTAATATGTCAAAACTAGTTGTGTTTGCACTGATGTAGATCTTTATATACTCCCTTCGCCCATTTTAGTGGGGAATTATAGTGTACGAAGGTGCACTACCATCAACTCCTATAATGCCAATTTTACCGGCCTTTAACGACACACCAACAGCCCACAAATTCTTCACCAACCTGACTGGGCTTGTAACTGGGCCATTTTGGAATCCTCCACCTCGCAAAGTGGACGAGCACATGTTTATTACTGTTGGGTTGGGCTAACTGCTTGTGATGGAAGACCAGGAAATGCAACATGTGCAGGCCAAATGGGCAACGATTTGCTGCTAGCATGAACAATGCATCATTCCAGTTCCCCGACAAGATCTCAATGTTGGAGGCTTTTTTCTATAATGTTGGTGGAATCTCAATGATTCTGTTATTGTAATGTATCATCCTTGTTTGAGAGTACTCTTTGATTATAAATAAGCTACTGTTTTTGGGATTCCAATTAAACACGAAATAGTTATTTTACTTTCAACTCTCTTTATATATACTTTTATCACCAAATTAAGGGATGTTTTGGTTTTAACTTTGCTCCAAATTACTAGCAAAAACTGACGGTGCTCGACTGTATTGCAGCAGTCCATTAGTATATTTTCACATCAGTATCCAAATCAGCCACTAATTCCAATTTCATAGGTTATGATAAGATGACTTGTATTTCATGTTTGCAGCATTAGTTATGTTGAAGAAAGTTCTTTAGAACTCATTAACCACAATATTCTCATTCCCCCAATAAAGATAATCAGCTGAAAAAGAAAATTTTTATAGGGTCATGTTTTTCTACTCAAATTGAAAGTGAGTATAAGAAAAAGAATTTCCTCCGTCTCAAAAAGAATCACATACTTGAGTTTAAACCTTATATTTTACTCATGTTCTTATAGTCGTAAACATATCATGGCATGTTTTAAAACCCAAGTAGTAATGAAGGGATAGAAAAAACACCAAATATGACTCCATCAAAATTATTCGTTTCTTCTCTTTTTCACCCACGATACTACTTTTGCATCTTGCTTGTTAGTCAATTTACTGCTCAGTTAAGTCGAATCATTGTTGTTTAATTCCTAATTAGAGAAAACAAAAACGCCAAGTAGCTAAACATGTGATCTTCACTAATGAAAGAATGAGCATGTGCTACCTCAGGAGCTTAAGAGGAATTTCCTCCAACCTATTTAGGAGCCAACTATTATCCTAGTTTACATTAAGATTTCAAACCTTGGTTGATAATTAGAAAAATAGGAGCAACCCAATGACAAGATGTAAACAATATTGGTTATCAACATTTGGTAAACTATACCGCTTTTCTGTACTCGTAGTAATTTCGATAGAACCAAAACTTCTGCCGTCGGGCCTCACTTTGTCAGCAAGTTAGGGGAGTGCTCCTCAACTGTGGAAGCAGAAGCAGATGCAGATGCACCCTTTGGTAATGTTTCTGATGCTGTAACTAGATTTTCTGATGATTTAGGCCTTATTAGTGGTCGTCGTAAAAACCTGAGTGGCCATCTTTTTGGTTTTATTTGTCCCGACAGTTTCATCTGCTCCCTTCTAAACTTCCTGGCCGCGTACCATTTTCCACCTCGAAAACCCAAGCCATACCTGAAATCAAAGGCACAAAAAGTAGATTAAAGGGAGTATCGAAGCAGGTTTTAAGTTCTTGAGAATTTTTATAGTAACAATTAGTTGTGGACACCTTTCTAGCTTCTTTTCCATAAAAGTTACTAAAACTATATAGAGAAATAACAGCCGCATACCAAAAGAAAAAAATTATGGTGAGGGGACGTGACAGCTGATCATGGAGGAGAGGAATCACCAACTTCATTAGCATTCAGCAAGCACAAATTGGGTAATTTGATGGCTAATAAAACCAAATGTAGCGAAATTGGACTAAAGAAATTCAAGGTTTCACTAGCATTAAACAAGAAATTAACGCAAATCCCATCCTTTACCTAGGTCTAGGTGTGTACCTTTGCTCTCAATTAGAGGATATTCAGAAAGTGAGTCTGTTTGTCAGACTATTGTTCACTAAACAATGAATTTGACAGGTTTCAGAAAACTAGGGGCGCAAACGGGCGGGCTGGGTCAAATTTGGGCGGGTCAAACTAATTATTGGGTCAAGACCCAACCCGTCCAAAGTTGCTTGGGTCAAACAATGGGTCATAACCCAACCAGCCGAACATAACCCGACTATTTTCAACTCGTATCAAGTATAGTCCTCCCACGACTCGCATCATCAAGCAAGTGTGATGTTATAGTTCTTTTTTTTTTCAATTGAGTGTAATTCTAAGTACCTGCTAATTCAGAATTCACACTGGCGCAAAGGTGCAAATATACTCCTCAACTTTGCAACTAGAGTAGATATACCCTGGTTAAAAGAGTAGTGCATATACACCCCTTCCGTTACACAAATGGTGCAAATATACCCTTTCGCTTTCGCTGACAAAAAAATTTAAAAATCATTTAGCTTATTTTTTAATTGAAAAAATGTCATGGGGCTTTAATAAAATAAGACTACCAATTTTTTTATTAGACTTGTTTTTTTAAAGGCACCTGGCAATTTTTTTCTAGTGAGTTGTCTGGTTCGTTTAAAAAAATATCTCTACGACTTTAAGACAAATTAGTCTACCCATTTGTAGAACGAACCAGACCCGATCCACCATAAAAAGTGGCTTTAAGAAAATAAATCTACTAAAAAAATGGGTAGACTTACTTTTTAAAATCCACGTGGCATTTTTAATTAAAAAAACAAGCTAAATGATTTTAAAAAAAGTTTCCGTCTGCGAAAAAGGTATATTTGCGCTATTTGTATAATGGCAGGTGTATATATGCACCTTTTCTTAACGAGGTGTATATCTGCTCTAAATCGCAAAGTTGAGGGTCATATTTGCACCTTTTCCCTTTAGACTATGAGGCATTGACACTTGGGATGCTTATCCAAAACTATGTTTTGTGCTGAAGATTTACTTTCTTGATATCAATGGCTAAAAGTAAAACTTATGAGAGGAAAAGTTAATAAAGCTTCAGCTTGTTACCATCTCAAAAAAAAAAAGTTAATAAAGCTTCAACATTTCAACGGTATAAACTAAATTGATATTCTGAGAATTAAAACATAGTATAAATTGTTCCATTTCTAATATGCTTTGCTTGTTTGAGTTGGTTACATTTTGATCCAGCGGGTTACAGTATTTTGACCCATTTTGACTCGATTGTTTGATGGATCATTTTGGGTTCAACCCGTTGGGTCAACTCAACAAACGGGTCAATGAGCCAACCCGTATAAACACCGGGTATGGGTTGATTTTGTCCCCCCCTTACAGAAAACAAAGCAATGGAAACTACTCATCAACGAAAAACTAAAAAAGAATAGAAGCGGAATGAGGCAATGAAAGCTACACGAAACATGGCTATTTTACTAGTAATTAACCAGCTGGGGAAAGGGGAAAAGAAAAGGAAACAAGGCATGAACGAGGTAACTGAAACAGAAGAAAAATTCACAAACCCGAGAATTAGTGTGGTTCCAGCAGTTGCAACACATGCTGGTACACTAATGGAATCAGACACGAGCTTCTTAAATTCAGGATCTTCAATTTGATAATTATTCTTCATCTGCCAGATAGAAAAGGTCATGTCATTTATGAAATAAAGAACAAAAGGATTAATGAAATTTAGAAAATTGCTCGTGGCACGTAACAAAAACCAACGTGCTCCATGTTAACTGCTAAAATAAGGCTGAACATGTGAGAGGACCCGAATGACTTCTGCTCATATCAGCTTCCCACCGGCTGAACTCTGAAACTTCTGTAACCTGTCCCACTACCCTTTTAAGTGTCACCCAGCCCCACATCCCCAAATTCTCTTTTGTTAGCACTTCTTTTCCCTTTTTCCATGTTCATAAAGCTTAGTCACATGAAATATTATGATCTCGGTACTTTATTGCCATTTGCAGAACTGAAAGTCAGAGTAATGAAACTTCCAAAACTAACCTATTCTGGAAAAAAAAGAACATTATTTAGCCAAGCAAAAAGGAATGACTGATTGTTTTGGAGCTGAATAATATGTTGACAAGGATACTTAGGGACATAACCTATATGTTGACATTAGTGGTGGCAAATGGGCGGATTGGATCGGATTTGGAAGGAAATGCATTGAGCTAAAATGGATTGGATTGCAATCCATCCATATGAATAAAAAAAGGGCAGCCCGGTGCACTAAGCTCCCGCTATGCGCGGGGTCCGGGAAAGGACCGGACCACAAGGGCCTATTGTACGCAGCCTTACCTCACATTTTTGCAAGAGGTTGTTTCCACGGCTTGAACCCATGACCTAGGGGTAAAAAATGGATTAGGTAGATATGGATTGGGTAAAATGGTCCTAATCCACGTTAATACCTAAAGCGAAAAAACTTTCTAAACTTTTGAGCGCAGTGCAGGTTCTTTAAATTTGTTGAAACGTCAAGAACAAGCTGGAACATCGGAAATTGCCTAATATAACTATATGAACATGGCTAAATAGCAAATACCTGTGATGACTTGAACATACTTTAGTTTTTTCAAAATGACCTAATGCGTCCTAACATTTCATCCATGACCCAACTCCTCTTCAAGAAGTAGTTATAATCTCCCAAGTTTCCCCATATAACAAGATTAGAGTCATTTGTATAGTTTTTCTAATACTTAAGAAACCCTGATTAATAACCCCTTAAATCTAATTAGTCACTACCTCAGCAACATTTTACTGAACAGGTGCAACATATTTCTTCATAGCCTCATCTTTCCTGAAGCATTACAGTTCTACTTCTATCTCAAAGTAAAGCAGGATTATAAGGTACAGTTTACTTTAATCATGTCTGTTGGGTCCAAACAGTAAATCTAGACAAGCAAATTGAAGATAAAAACACACTACTCATGTCTTGATGTTTTCTACTTCAGAATTTAGAAAGTTTGGAAGTTGGAAAAGCTGCAACCCCCGTCTTTCATAGCATTCAGAATTTCAGCAATACAGCAATCCATTTTTACAAAAGTGAGTTCGTATATGGACTCATATTTGCCATATTTTTATGGGTTAAAAGTATACTGAAGCTCATATTTACCCAACTGAAATATAAGTGATCCAACTCATTAAAATATGGGTTAATTGTGCTGATTTTAAAAACATTGGCTGAAATTGCCGGCTCTAGTTGATGTTCAACTACTGAAAATACAATGATAATTTTTATGTTGGCATAACAAATAAACCCTTGTGGCCTGTGGGTTACCTGGCCAATCTCAAGTTGGCGCACAGGTTTGAAACTCATGGGATCCTCCAACTTAACTACCAGCTTTAGTAGAGTCAAATTTGTGACGTCTGCCTACCACACATCCCCTGTTGTACTTCTTTTACCATGAACCAAAGCAATTGGGGCAATAATCTATGATAACTAGTTCATGGATTTTTGCACCCGAGGGTGTGGTCTAGTAGTTAGTGAAGTGGGTTGAGAACCATGAAGTCTCAAGTTCAAATCCAGCGGAGGCTAAAACATTAGGTGGGTTCTTCCTGTGTATTCAAGTGTTGGTGGATAGAGTTATCAGGTACAAATGCTGGTGGGAGGTAGCAGGTACTCTGTGGAATTAGTCGAGGTGTGACCAAGCTGGCCTGATTCCACGGTTTTTTGGAAAAAATATAGTTCATGGATTTTTATTTTATTGCTTCGTGGATAAGTACAATCAATTTGTAGAAGTTGAAAGCAAACAAGTGGAGATGGTGGATTATGTTGAGGGAACAAGAGAGGTCAGAGAACAAACTAGAAACAGATGAATGGAGAAGTACTAGCTGCGGGGTGACAGAGAACAAGATCAGCAATGGAGCAAAAAGAGGAGGTGATCAGTGGAAGAAAAAAGACAGTCTTGACTGGTAAATCTTTGACATTTGTGATGTTTGGATTACTTTGGCCAGCCCAGAACCCGACTTAGTACTTCTGCATGCCCACCCATTGACATTCCTAGAAGAAGCGTTGAGTTACTTATGCTAGGTTTCTAGGAGGCAGGTTGTACCCTAGTCCGCTAGGAAGGTGAGTACACAAGGTATACAAGATTGGGTGTCGTTTGTAAAAAACACATCTTTTTGTAAGGTTTTTTACTTTTTGGTACACTACTTGTACACGTGTTTTTGCCCTTCATTCATAAAATTTACTTTATCACAAAAAATAAAAAAGGTGAGTACACAAGCTGGCGAACATGTAAAATCTTAATTAACTCCACAGTCCGTACTCCACACCATGCTTAACAATTGTTGAATCTTAAACAATGCAGTCCATATCCATAGTATGTAAAGGAGGTCAAACTCCAAATGTATTCTCTAATTACACATTACCCAAAGAAGACAAAACTTTGCCACATCTTCTCATTGCCTAGGGTGACAAAAGAATCACTTAGTTTTACGGGACACTCAGTACCAAATAATTCCAAGGAGTAATAATTTCATTTTCCAATTTCATGTATTTAATTACATTAGTTTGTAATGGCCTATTTTCGATGAATTAATCCCAACAATTAACACCACAGTTTCTACTAATCTTGCTGTTCTAAACCAATTTACATCTTTTGTTTGCAGACAGTATATTTGTATTTTGTAATGCTGAGATATCTCAACTATCATATCTGCAACAGGGGCTTTTGTGAATCCAAGCAATATCAGGACCATAGACTTATTTTACAGAAGTGAGTTATTTCGATAGGAGAAGTAGACAGCATTGCACAATTAGCCCGTGTTTAATTGCAAGATGGGACACCTTTGATGACTTACTTAAGGTTGTCCTCTGAATATAACAATAAATAGTTAAATACTGCAAATTTGGAGACCAATAGTTGAAAAAGTTGAGAAGACGCTAGCGAGGTAGCAAAAGAGGTACCTGTTAAAGAGTATCCCAACATATCATATGTCTCCTATGCACGCACAAGTTATTAAGATCTAAAAGTTTGAGAGGCTCGGAAGGAAGTTAATGTGGACGCAAATGAAGGGACTAAAAAGATTATCTGGTCAAATGGGATGTGGTTCACTGGTTCCCCAATAAAGCAGGAAGGTTTGAAGGGAAGATTTGAGGGTGTTCAGCAGAGCATATCAGATTGCTTCGGTGGTTCTGTAATGAGGAACAGGCTTTATATAGGATTGGTACTACACAGAAGTATGAAATTCAAGATGGAAGGTGAAAGACTGGGAACACTATGTTATGGATGTGAACTGTGTAGGAACATCATGGAGGGATAAGAAGACTTCAGTAGAACCATCACTTTAAAGTTGGAAAAGGAAATATGATTAGTGTTCCGAAGCACAAGTAATGCGGCAACGACAAACTGAGAGTTGTCTTCGCATATATCTATAACATATCGGGCCAGACGGAGATGACTATATATCATATCTACAGAGCACAACATGCCAGAGCTCTTTGGACATTGAGGTTCAAGGGAATTTACAAGACGGGAGTAGTTATTCCCAAACTTGTAGGAGTTACACTTATAAGCACAACATAAGACAGGCATATTAGGACAATTGGAAGTGAAACAGAAAAGGAAGTGGATGTTTTCCAGTAAAGTGCTATTAGGATACAAAGTTCTTATATCTATCAATTTGGATTCACAGAATATCGATAAAAGTATGCTTTTTCACGTGGATAACAACAAAGAAGGGGGCACTGGTTAGAATACAGTGAACAGTCAAAAACTTGACGCATAGCTTATATAGACTTGGGCAATCCTCACCCTATGAGCTGGCTTTTGGGGTTGAGTTAGGCCCAAGGGAGTCAGGACACCCAATTCTTTGTTCACCAATGTTGGACCCCCATATTATATTGTCCATGTTACAGTTAACGAGGTCTGGGCGTGCGGGGGTGTTAAGAGTCCCACATCGGATATGGGATGGGTAATTGGTCTCCGTATATGGACTTGGGCAATCATCCCCCTATGAGCTAGCTTTTGGGATTGAGTTAGGCCCAAGATCCAAATTCATTTCTTTACCGCTCTTATTTGGGTACTTGGGAGGGAAAGGAATAGAAGAACTTTTGAAGGGATAGAAAATGAATTTGTACGGTTGGGAGCTGGTCTTATGTTTTTTTAGCTAGCTTTTGGTGCACGCATTTCTCTAAAAGAACTTACTCCCTTCTAAAATTCAAGCTAACCTCTGATAAAGATCCGCATGAGGAATCAAAAGATAGGAAGAAATCAAAGATGAGAATTGAAGAAATTGGAGATGAGAAGAGAGGGATAGAAGCAAGACCCAATTAGATTAGATTTATGGGCAAACTTGGATATATGAAATTCAAACCCTCCCAATTGAATCAACCTAAGAGAACATATACTATTTGAAATTCAACAAAGAGTGATCCAAATGAATCAACAAACGAACACCTCTATTGAAAATCAATGGAAAAGGGTTTCATAGCCAACAATGGAATCCACCACAATTAACTAACACTAACACTAATCACTAAGTTTTGATTAAGGGTATTTTTGTAATAGATAGCCTTGTCTTCTTTAGCCTAGTAGTATAAATACTACATCTGTTATTTCAATACTAAGTTTTGATGTTGAGATGATTACTCTAAATGAGTGTTAGTTTGCTAGGTAGAATTAGTGTAGTGCTAAATTAGTGATTAGTGTTGGTGTTAGTGATAGTTAATTATGGTGGATTCCATTGTTGGCTATTGAACCATTTTCCATTGATTTTCATATAGAGTTGTTCATTTGTGGATTCATTTGGATTACTCTTTGTTAGAGATCAATTATTATAGATTCTATTAGGTTGAATTCAATTGGGAGGGTTTGGATTTCATATATCCAAGTTTTCCCATAAATCCAATCCTAATTGGGAAAAATCCAATCCTAATTGGGACTTGCTTCTATCCTTCTCTCAAATTCTTCAATTCTCATCTTTGATTTCTTCCTATCTTTCGATTCCACATTTTGAATCTTTATCCCCCCCCCCCCGGTCTTCCTGTATAGCACTCCAGCAAATCCCTTTGGGTAGTACACATCTTATTCTTTGAACAGAAAAAGCTAGTAAAATCGCTTGGTACAACATTATTCTGAAATGAAAACTTACAGCTTTCTCTATAGATTCGAGACGGTTGTCAATTCTTGATTGATGAAGATGCCGTGAAGTATAACCTGCAAAAGTTTGAGATCAGCTTCAATATTGCATAACCAAAGTATCTAGGGAAAGGAGGGTAAAAGGGGCAGCCCAGTGCACTAAGCACCCGCTATGCACGGGGTCCGGGGAAGGGCCGGACCACAAGGGTATACGTAATATAAACTATGTTGCTCGGACTCTCCTAAATGCTGCCACAACCATGTCGGATCCTCCAAAAGCCATTTGAAGAGTCCAAGCAACATAGAATATATTATGCAGTGAACAAGAGATTAAATGCATGAACTTCGAGCATGTTTTCTACAGATAATTCTAAGTTCTAAAGAACCAAGTTAACCAACTTAAGCTTAATCCCTTTTTTGCACCAAACAAGCAATTATGTAGCCAAGGTTTCGAACCTACTCCAAGAAATGCTCCCTAATGAACTGGACAATAGATAGACTGCATATCATATAAGCAGACAACAAGAAAAAAAACACTGAGGCCATCAATGAAATGGTGTGCTGTGAATATACAATAGAAGTAGCAAGCCATCAAAGAAATGCAAAGGCAAACAATGAAGGCGGAGGAAAAAAGTTACTGTTACATATATTAATAGATAGGACATACGAGCAGACAACCAACCTTATGACAAACAACCTTAAAAATCTTATTCACTCAACTGTCACCTATCAATTAATGTGAAAGAACAGTCTCCTGATGGGCAGGATGTTCAAACTTATCATGTCATATTCAATGGATCAGCACTTCTCACATATTGGAAAACACATTCCAATATGCTCGCAGTCAGCTCGACTTATCAAAACTCAAAATTCTAGCAGTGTTCATAGAGTCAATAGACATATCTTTATTTGTCAGGAAATGCAGAAATTATATGAGCTAATTGATAGATGAGCACATTGGAGAGTAGAACGCACTCCAAGTTGAAAGCATAATGGTAGCAACTTTATAATGGGCGGTAAGTGTTAACTGTTTAAAATGCTTAAGTTATGATTTCTAACATATTTTATTGTTTCTTAATTTTAATCAGGGGCGGATGGGGTGTTGTGTCACTAGGTTCATCTGAACCCAGTACTTTTAATGCAAAGCATAAATTTATGTGTAAAATGTACTAAAAGTGCAACAAATAGTAGGTATGAACTGATAAGGCCATAACTTTAAAAATATTTGTGTGTTCTATGCTAAAAACTTTAAAGGTTGAACCTATAGAGCTTAAATCCTGGATTCTCCTCTGATTTTAATATGTGTGATCATTTCTTTACTTCATGTCAACTTTTACTTCATTTCTGCCTTTCCCATCCCTTTAATGTACCAGCGTTGCAGCAGCTCTTTGGTTGTCCTCGGGGTTAACTCCCACAATGTTTAGCATGAGATCCCAGATTTGCCTGGTGAACGAGCAATGTAAGAAGAGGTGATTGATCCACTTAGCAAACATCTGCCACATATATTGACCCCTCTTCTTAGAAGATTTTCATGAGTTACACATGCTCCCTGGGTTACCATCCAAGTGAAACACTCCACCTTCAAAGTGCCTTGTCCTCCAAATACATTTCCAAGGCCAATGAGAAAAGGTAGCAGAAAGGTACCTTGGTTGCTTGTAGCACGCTACTACTGTAAGAATTCCTTTTGCATCACCTTTCCAAATCTGAAAATCAGGTCTGGAAAATAAAGGATTGCTGTTGTGAAAATGGAGCAGTAACGAGGACAGAGTGTCCACTTCCCAGTCATTTTAAGCTGCGCCTGAAGTTGAAATTCCAGCCCCGGTCCAACCAAAATTCTGATATTAAACCCTCCTCAGATTCTGCAATAATGACTAGGGTAGGATACTGCTGTCTTAATGTTGGTTGGACTAGCCAAACATCCTGCCAAAACTTGATCGTCCACCCATCTCCAACTTGAAGTGAGGTGTTGGAATGGAAGGAACCCTGACGAAAGATGTCTTTTGCATTACTTTTTGGGTTTGGAGGTGTTGCGGGAACCTAAAGGATTTCTGATTACTTAAGAAAAGTTTGCTTAGGTTCTATTAATGTGATTGCACTTCTCTGAACACTCCTCAGCTATTAGTTCTTTGGATGTCGAAGGTGGTCCTGACCAGTATAAGAAACTTATTTGGAAGTTGAACTTCCTCGCACCAGACCTGATATATCCTTTGTTGTTTAAACCTCAATCAATTTATGCAATCTTCAAGGGTTCCTCGTCACATTCTCATGTCCTTAGAAAACATCAAGCAAGATCCTCACACGGTCTTTCTATGCCTCTTTACTTCTTTTCAACTCAAGCTTTCAGAACAGTGATTGAGGAGATCAGTTTCTGGCTATGTGGTTTAATTAGGTTCCAGATTGCTTTGTTGGATGTCTAAGAAGCAGCTTGCCATTTTATTAAATCTTCAGCAGGCGCTGAAGATAATTCGATGAGAAGACTGGTGGTAGAATTGCCTTGTGTAACTAGAAGGTTAGCTCAACTGATTGTCACATCCACTGCTCTCGCCCCTTGCACTGAGACAATCAAGCATTCATTTACCTTGCTGGGTCCAGTTTTTGATTAATGCACCAAGCACATTGAGCGTGATTTTCATTTTGTCAGGGAGGAATTGCTCGACACATGTCAGTTCATTTTACGTCTTCTAAGTCTCAATACGTAGATCATTATAGTTGAATAAGGGTGTTGACAAGAAGGCTCCTATGCAGGAGTTCACTCAAACAAAGAAGACTTGGCCTTCACATCATTAGCTCAAGATATTATAGCTCATATTATTAAGTAGCTAAAGTTCTTTTCATTAATCAGTCTGTTCCAGTTAGTAGATCATTTGATTAAATACTTTTGGCCACATTAATTTAGCTATGGTGCATTGCAAGTAGCAGCATTTTGCATATAACTCGAGCAGTGTGCATTATGCATAGAATAAAATTCTTGAAACTTCCCTCTAGTTATTTCCACATTCTCTAAAAAAGCTTTGACTTGTCTATGGAATTCAACCAATTTTGCCAATAACAATTAACAACTTATCAAATAAAGAACAAATATTCTTACATATCACAATTCACAAAACATAGAACGCAAAACAACATAAAAGTTCATAAAATGAACACCCATGAAATCTCCAAAAACAATTAGCAAGCAAGTTAATGAAAAATCAGTTAGGACAAAACTATAGAACAAACATACCGAACCATGCTGTAGCAACTGATGCTATAGACGTCGAGATAGTGAACACCACCTTATGCCTCTCAAATATATCCTATTCCCCAATGAAATCACATAAAAACAAAAGAAGGAAATTAAATTTCCACTATTACGTGTGTATATATAAAAGAAACAACTTTAATCCAAACCCATATGAGTAATCAATACCCATCAAAGAATCACAAAAAAAAAAATACATTAGCTTTGTAAAATAATAGTAAATGTAAAGAAATTATATTTCCACTATTACATGTGTTTATGACAAAAAAAAACAACTTTAATCCAAAACCATAAAGAATCACATAAAAAAAAAAGAAGAAAAGATAGTACCTTTGTTGAATAATAAGTGTCTTGAACAGCAGACCATGAATTAGAGGCTTTTCTTTTCAACTGAGGCACTGTTAGACGGTTAATAATTGAAGAGCCAGAGGTTCTAAAGCGCTGTATACCTCTGTATATGTACATGGAATCCACCAAAATTTGAAATTTAGTTTGAAAATATATAGGAATTATTGAATTTTAGGGGAAATGGTTAACTTTGGCGAGAGGGAACTGGGACACAGTTAAGTTCGAGATACTATGTTAATTGCCTCGAACTGTCTTCAGAGACTTGTGGAATGGGCAAAGTCCGGTTGAATAGGAGCCGTCAGATTTTGTAGGGTTAAGCTGAGGATGTTGCATCTGGCCCGTAGATTCCGGTTTTTGAATTTGGCTTCATTTTTTTGGCCATTTATCGAGCATCAAATTTTGGGATTTAGCACTCGAAATCTCATTAAGAGAAGTAAGGTAGAAAAGAAGAGGACATGAAAAATGGCTTAGATTGTAAGAGCAGGTGTAAGCTGGGTTTACGATTGTTTTTTTGTGGCGGGGGGAGGGAGGATGGGCGTTTGATAATTTTTATTATTAGTTTACAAATAAGAGTTTTAAAAAAATATATATTATTAAAATACTTTAGAGTTATTTTGACTTAAAATTGAGAGATCTTAATAGTTCAATTGACTAGCTATCTCATTTTTATGAGGGCTCGAATCTCACGTTTTAATTCTGACTCTAAAATAAGGCAATGTAAACAAGCTCTTATTAAACTAAAGAAGAAATAAGAAAAGTTAAAAGGGCAATTCGTACGATTCTCTGTGTTTTAGGATGGTCTCTAATTTTTATCCCTCAAATTGCTGATTTTTAATTTTACCCTTTGTCTAAAAATGATCAAAAATATCCTTCGGGTTGTGGATTTGAATCTAAGTAGAGTTAAAAAGAAAAAAATTCACAATGTAAGATTTCATTAAAAAATATGCTTACTCGGTTAAAATTGTATAGAAATTATGCCTTAAAGGGCATAGTTTCTATGTAACTATGCATCCAAAAATATCTGAGGTTGTGGGTTCGAATTTCAGCAGAGGCAAAAAGAAAAAAACGCAAGGCAAGATTTCATAGAAATTATGTCTATTCAGCCAAAGTTGTATAGAGATTATGTCTTAAGGGGCATAGTTTCTATGTAACTATGTGTGAAGGCAAAATTTCATTGAAAAATTAAGATTATGCCTTATCCGGCTAGTAAAGAAAGAGTACTTTGGCTCATGAATTTTCATTAAATGAGAAGTGTGTGCAAAAATTAAAGACCCGCGAATTAGGGGAGGGGGGAATTAAAGAGCAGCCCGTATGAAGGGCAATCCATGCATTTTTTTGAAGTTAAAATACATACTCCAATTAGAAAATACCATATGTGCAATTAGGGGTGGCAAAACTAAATCCAACCAATCCAACATGTTCAATATTTCTACAGGTTTGGTCATGACTCTTTTGTTTAGTTGCCCCAACGAACTGAACCACTCATCAATCAATTGGGTCAAAATTGTGTATCCCATCGGATCAAAATGTATCCAACCTAAACAGCCAAGAATATTAAAAAAAATTATGTTTGTAATTCAATAGTAAAATATTGATAATAATATTATTAAATATTAAATTGATCCAACTCATATTGACTCAAGCAAATATTATTAAATGTTTAAAGATGAGAGAGGTTGGGTTGTGTTGAGCGGGTTAGGTACGACCCATTGTTTGATCTATTTTGACCCAAGTAAATTTTGGACTTATTGAGTCTTGACCCAACAATTAATGTAACCTGTTTTTGTAACACCTCGTACCTCTAAACTAAGCGATGGTTACGATTCAGGGGTTTAGAAAATCAAACAGGGAGTTTAAGATTGAAAATCAGTTTTAGTTCTGTAGATTTGATTTTACGCCAGGTTATATGGACCGTGAAATAATTTACGGCCCGTCGATTCTAACCGTACAATTTTCTTATGGAATTGATGATGCACAATAAATTATACAGACCATATAATTAGTTACGGTCCGTCCTTTTTTACCGTCTCAGACCCTCGAGATTTATAAGTCTCTGGAAAGTTTGCATGTTGATTGACGGTCAATAATTTAAGGGGCCGTCAATTTCAACTGTAAAAGTCCCGACGAGCTGAACAATATAAATATGAAGCTTAGCCCTGAAAATTCAATTTTCATATTTCTCAAACCCTAGAACGAAGCTCCCCTCTTTTCAATCTTCCCCTACATCAAGGTAAGCCTTTTTCATGAAATTCTAAGTGATTCTAACATCATCCTCATGAATTATAAGTAGAATTAATTGTTCTTAACCTAGGATTATCAAGAAAATTCAATTCAAGAGATTAAAGTCCAAGTTTTGTGATTCTTCTTCAAAGTTCAGATTTTTAATACAAGTATTGGAGAGATTAAGGTGTGTATATCTTCTATCCACGTGTGAGAATATCCATGTTCTTCCCCACACCACGTTTTCCATGAAATTCCATAACTTAGGGTTTTGTTCCAGTTTCATGATTGTCCTAAATTACATGTATCATGATATACCATATTGTATTATTAATTCGTTATTGTGTTCCTGATATTCCATTACAATTATTAGGAATTCGTGTGTAATCCATGAATGCCCATAACCTTGAATTCCATGGATTCTAAATATTACAAGTCATGAACCATTACTATTAGATTTCATGAACTTATATATATGTATGTTTATACAAGTTATATTTTATATTTGTTCACATGATAAATTATGATTTCAAACCATGCTTTACAAGTTGCTTTTATGAAAACTATGGGCTTACAAGCCACTATTTTCAAGTAAATGTTTTGGGAGTTGCATAGCTTACCGAGAAGGCTCAGATAGCCTGAAACTACGTATGACGCCATAGGATAAGGGTCGCTCCGCCAAAGAACGATACCTTCGTATTGTAGATTGGATCATTTCATGCCATGTTCGTGTCTCATACCCCGGCAAGATATGTGAAAGCTCTGTTGGTCGGGTCAGATACCAGACTCCACGTACCACGTAGTGTTTCATGTTGTCGGTTATGCTACTGCTCTCCCCACAGATATACAAATATTTAGATTTACAGACATACTGTTTTACAGATTTTACACATGTTTTATACTCATGACATATCATGTTCATGTTTCAGTTTCAGTTTCAGTTTCATGTCCTATCATATCATGTGCCTGCTTATTCTTTCCGCTGCTTTACATACGGTATAATTCAAATGTACTAACGTCCCTTTTGCATGTGGCCTACACTTCACGGTGCAGGTAATGAGTTTTAGGACTACAGATATGCACGCTAGGACTTCACTCGTATCAACTTTTGGTGAGCCTCATTCCATTCGGGGTGTCAGTTGAGTATTTTCATGATTATATTTTAAAGTAGAAGTATGTCAGGGTCTTGTCATGGTAAACAGTTTTGCAGTCAAACTCATGTTCAAAGGTTTCATAGACTAAACTAGTTTAGCATGTCAGTATTATTTTTCTAACTTGTTATATTTTCAGATATTTTCACACTAAAATTTTCAGACTATATTTCAGTATTCAGTTTGCATATTTTAAATCATTACTACTGCATGCTTTTGATGTCTATGTTGATTTAACAAGTCATGTCGTTCGCTTGGTCATATGCAGCAGGCACCGAGTGCCGTATTTTCACCCAGACCATGGTTCAGGACGTTACAGTTTTAACCCTCTCGATTTGACTCAACCCGCTCATTTGCCACTATGTGCAATTAAACTCGTCTTAGACAATTCTTTTCTATTCATTACACTATTTATACGAATGAACAAACTTTGTACAACCAACTTATGTAGAAATTATTTTATATTCTATGTCAATAGATTCGTAATAGTCATATATTGAGTTGTCAAGTGAGCTATGAAAAGAAAGCGTAGATTTATACGCATCACCTTATAGGGTATTCTAATAAGGCCCAAATGAAAGACCCAATAATTATATAGTTAACGGTCGCATGACATCTAATCATCCAAGCTGATGTGAGACGCTGTATGGACATTAATAAAGTATAAGTCCGGGCGAAAGAAGAATGCGTCAAGCGATGCGAGTTGTACCGCTACTTCAGAGGGGAAATCAAAACCCGTGTTTAAGTAAAGAAAATATTAATTCGTTAATGAATTTTTACAGGAAAAAAATAGTTGACAATGTTTAGTGGAGACCTCTCAAGGGTATAATCATTTCACTTTAAAATAGAATAAGGGCAAAATGTCACATGTAAATTAAGATGTATAGATAATATTTTCGGACAATTTAAAGGGTAACTTATGTATTCTTTTTTAATTTATTACAAGACTTCTTTATTTCCTTTTTATCACAAAAATATCTTCCACTCAATTTTCTTAAAATTCTTTATATATAATATATAAGGTGAGGTGAAGGCAAAATAAGAAGAGAATCACAAGGTAAATAATATTTCGATCTAAATCATTAGGTGAAGTTTCAGGAATGTTAGAGACATCCGGTTGGAAAGAAAACATAGGTAATTTTTTTCATATATGGACACTATCACTTGATTTGTTTGAAGATTAAGGACCTTGTATCCCTTTTGATCAAAATTGATATCCTAAAAACACTTCTGGCAGAGCTTTAGACATCAACTTGTCTCTATTTCTTGTTAATGTAGAAACAAAACATAAGAATCCAATAGGCTTGAGGTGAGCATAATTTGGTGGTTTTCTAAATAACACTTGATATGGAGATGCATTATTGAGAACTTTAGAGGAAAATTTATTAATAAAGTAAGTAGTTGTTAGGAGACAATCTCCCCATAACTTCTTTGGTAGATGTGACTGGTATAGCAATGCTCTACGTGTTTTCAACAAATGTTTATGCTTACTTTCTACCCCATTTTATTGTGGGGTCCCAATACAGGAGGTTTTGATGTATAATTTTCTTAGAGGAGAAAAAATTTGAGAGATGTAGTCTTGTTCCTAATTCATAGGCATTGTCAGATCGAATTATCTTAACTTTAACTGAAAATTATCTTTTAATAAGGGATAGAAAGGATTTCAAAGTGGAAAAGGCACTTGATTTAGGTCCATGTAGCTATAGAGAAATCATCTACAATAATGAAAAAATATATTTCTCCTTTATAGGTAGGAACATTATAAGGCCCCATATATCTATGTGTATTAGTTCAAATACCCCTTTAGATGAGATAGTACTTGTTGAAAAAGTCAACTTGCTTTGTCTTGCCATAGGGCAAACATCACATGAAAATTCAAGTTTATCATATGGTTTGATTGATAATCCTTTGATACTTTTCATAGCATGATAAGGTAAATGTCCCAAACGAAGATGCCAAAGCTTTGTAGAAACAGAAACATTAGAAAAACTATAATATTATTGATAGGATTGAACTGAGATGGAAAGTTTCCATTTACAGTAGAATGACCTGACTGGTAGAATTGCAAAGCTTTAACTATTCAACTCTAAATCTAAAGAACCAACTCTATTTTTGAAAAATAAAGTCTTAACATAAACTGAAAATGACTCAGAACTTTGTGACTCTATGCAGGTCTCATCCAGTACATAAAGTCCTCCAATTGCTCTACTAAACACCACATGTATCTTCAGAGAAAGAACCTATAATATGTAAGCACTTTTATTAAAAATAACATCGCAATCAAGCTGCTTGCACATTTGATTGATTGAAAGAAGGTTATGCTTGAAAGAAGGTATATAAAGGATATTTTGTAGTTCATTATCAGAATTTAGAATTACTGAACCATAATTGAAAACTTTGACCCTGTATGAGTTTGGAAATTTTACTAAGATTGGATTATCTAATTTTTTGATATTATATAGGGGATTTTTGTCATGAGTCATGTGTTGTGAAATCCCTGAATCTATTATCCAGATGTTGAAATAAATTGCGGTTAAACAACAGTCAAAGACATCAGAAATTGAGCATTTATCGACACAATTTGCACTGGGATTGACCTCAGAACCTGTAGCACCTAAGTTTCCTGCTTGCACAGTCTGTAACATCTGAATCAATTTTTCACATTAATCATTTGTGAATCTTTGAGAATTCATCCCTCCATGTGTGTTATTTTCAACTGTTTGTGTGATGTTTCCTTTTTCTATGATACCTGCATTTGCTTGTCCATTTTCATAGGGCCTTTTTGATTTAGTAAATTTAAAGAATGGTAGATATTCAACTAGCTTATAGCACTCCTTCGTTGTATTACCCTACTTCTTACAATAAGAACAAAAATTATTGTTCCCTTTCATATCTGTGTTAGCATATTGATTAAAAGACTGATTATTTTCTTTGTTTTCATTGTTCCCCTTGTTATTGTTTCATCTTTGTTGACTAGCATTAAAAGCAATAGAATCAGTGTTACCATTAACCTGATTTCTAAAGGAATATGATTGAGTATGCTTATGCTGTGGTAGGGAGTGATTTCATCATGAGGATTTCCTCTTATCCCATAATAGTTTTCATTGAGTCTCATAAGAAACTTGATCAACTGTTGATCTTTATTCATCTTCACATTGTGTGTTTTTGCACCATAATTACAATCACAACTGCATTATCATAAAAATGTTTCCTTTGTTTGGTCCTAGATTTTCTTCAGTTTGTCGAAGTAGCTAGCAACATCATTGGTTCATTATGAGATGTTGTTCAACTCTCTCTGCAATTGAAACATCTTGGTAACATCTGTTTGTCCATACCTTTGCTCCAGTTCATTCCAAAGATCTTCAGCTGTTTGAGAGTAGAATATTGATTCTGCTATCTTTTTGCTAAGAGAGTTCAAAAGCTAGACTAGTACCATATCATTACACCTCCTCCATTGTTCAAACAATGGTGTGTCCTCTCTTGGCCTTTTACATGTTCCATTAATAATTCTCAACTTATTTTTGACTGAAAGTGACATTAGTACACCTCTTTTCCAATTTTCATAACTTGTTCCATCAAAATTGATGTTTATCAGATTCATTCTAGGTAAATCTGAAGAGGTAAGGAAGTATGGATGACTTGCTTCAACCATTTTGGAAGAAGGTTGTTCAGGCTTCTTAAAACCAGTGCTTTCAATTTGTGTTTCAACCATATGATGAATGTTTGGTTTTAAAAAACAAGTGCGAGGATTGGTATTCAGAGTTTAGCTCTTGATACCATGAAAGAAGAGAAGGAATTTGAGAAATGTTTTTGTATTGCTTAGCTAAAAAATTGTATGTTACCACTTGTATAATATGGTTGTATTTATACACCATCAAAACAGACCTTCATAGACATCTACAACTATTTACAAGAGTTTTATTTAGGATTGCATAAAAGGATAAACTATACATAAAAGGATAAATTATACATAACCTAATATAATGAAAACGCAGCTCCAAATAAGTAATACTAAAAGAATTAACACAAAAGAAACAAACGTAGGTTTATTTCTCAGTTTGGGCTGGAAAATAACTTCGGCTGATCTGAGTTATTTTAAGTGGCCCAAGATGTGCATTAATACACATTGACCCAAATCAAATTTCAGACCACAACTAAAATCATTTTTGTCTTGATTGCTTCATGTAAAAAATGAATCTTAGGCTTAACTCAACCCCAAAAGCTAGTTTATAGAGTGAGTATTGTCAAAGTTCATATAAGGAGTCCATATTTATTTCCGATGTGGACTCTTAACACTCCCCGCACGCCCATACCTCGTTAACTGGAGCGTGGACAATATAATTTTGGGGCCCAATATCGGTGAACAAAGAATTGGAATGTGTCTGGCTCTGATGCCATGTAAAGAATAGATTTTGAGGCTAACTCAACTCCAAAAGCTAGCTTGTATGGTGAGGATTGTTCAAGTCCATGTAAGGAGTTCACGTTCCCATTCCATTTCCGATATGAGACTCTTAACACTCCATTTTCTTCTTCTTCTGCGAGCTCAAGGCTTCAATAATGTCAACAAATACTATGTCATTGTCAAGTACTAATTGCTGGGTTTTGGTGTGTGAATTTGAGATTCAAGTATGCGGTTATTTGAGTTTTCCAAGGTCAAGAATTATGCGTGAAAATTTGATTACGAGCTCGATTGGGTACTGAAGTTCGTGTATGAATTGTAAAAAAAAACAATTTTAACTACTGATTTGTGGAGGTTGACGTCAGGTTTGGGATCGAAACAGTTGGGTTTGATAAAATTTGAGCTTAGGGGTATTTTTCATCGATAAAGGCATTTGTGTAACATATTATAAGCTTGTTTTCTCACTGCTTGAGTATTTGTTGGTATAGAAAATCCATTAATGCCATTGAAGGAGCTCTTGAATCTTCTGTTGGAAATTTGCCTTTGGCGGGAGTTGCGACCGACCAACTTTAACGGCTTAAACACTAGTGTTACGTATGTTGGAGAATCCAGTTCTTCACACATGCATGATCTACTAAGTACGTAGATAACCGTAGGGCCAAGAATCGTCAAATTTCATTGAGAAATGAAAGAGATATTGGTCCACGAAGTAAGGTGTTTAAAGCATGGAAAGTGTGGTATTGTGTTCAATTCTCCCTCATCGGTAGAGGAAGAAAGAATTGTTGTGTATATAAGACTCGAAATTGGTTTGGGGTTTGGGACCCCAAGGGGTATCCCATGTGTTTAAAGGAGGGAGGACCTAGATGTGCTTCGGTTCAAGGAAAGACCACACGCGCGCCGCCGCCCGCCCGTCCGGTCCGGTTCCGGGTCCACGGGTCCACGGGTCCACGGGCTGTGGGCTGTGGGCCGTTCGGATCAGAATTCTTTCAGATGTACAGTTTGGTCCCTGAAGTTTTCAGAAAGTTGGAATTTCGACGGTCAAAGCAGAAACGTCCAAGCTCTCAATTCAGCCATTTATTTTGGCTGAATTACTCCTAATTACTCCTCCTATAATGGCCAAATCCGTTGGTCTTTCACCATTTATGTTGGTGACTTTACTACCTCCATAATGGCCATTATTTGGCTATTATGGAGGCAATTTTCAGCCCCCTCCATCACCTATATAAACACCCCCTTACACAATTGTTGAGCACTAAGAACACACATATAATATACACGAAATTCAGAAGCTTACACAAGCAGAAAGTTTTCTTCTTCCTACAACTTCCAAGGCATCATTTCGTTACTCAATATTCTTCACGGTAGCTCTTGAGTTTCCTTTGCTCAAGTGTTCCATTGCTGTTTTATCTTGGGAGACAAATTGTCCAGGACGTATAAAGGATACATACGGGGCAATATTGTCTTAAGGACAGAGTGCCACACTCGACTCAGCAAAACCAGTTTCCATTTTTCCGTCTTCTACAAAATTGTAATTTCAGTTTTGTGGTTATCTTGTAATTTTCAGATTACTAGTTGAACTATTGAATCTTTGTTTATCCTTTCGAATACTTGTAATAGTTATATACTTCCCGTACTGCTTTATAAAGTACCATAGAGCAAAAATACCCAACAACTTAAGACAATATTTGTATAGTATTACTATTAGTGTTCGAAAGATGTCGGTCAAAAGTTGTGTGACCAAATCGGGATATGGAAATGGTTTTCTGGTAGAAGAGAATGATGATGATGAACGTATTCATAGTGTCACCGCTACCAAGACTGGTGGGAACAAGCGCTCTCGAGAGCCTGAGGATGTCAACTGGGACAAGAGGAGAAGACTGAAGATGTACTTCTATCTTGCAGCAGAAGGCCTATATCTATCCCAGACAAAAGATCCGAATAAGGGTAAGAAGGAACTGGACACTCAGTCTGATAAAGTGACTGAAGTGAGCCAGAATCCGAAATTGGGATAAGTATTTTTCTTACTTGTCAAGAATAAAGATTAGATGATGAGTATTTTTCTTACTTGTCAAGAATAAAGATTAAATGATGTCTGATTAAAAAATATATTAAAGTAAGGAGGAATATGAAAATAATTTATATTCCTTACGCTTTAACAAATCAGAAGTTTAATCTCATCTTCTTTTCCGTTTAAAGATTGGAGTTTGTAAACGACTTAAAAAGATCCGTTCTTTTAAGTGTAAATTATTAAAAGCGTGTAAAGTATGTTCGCACATACGATGGAGAAAGATCCACTAACTGTGCGAAAACTGTTACCACTCTTAAGTAAGCGCCAAGAATTATCTGGGCACCAATCTTAACGGAAGGAGTCTAAAAGTTAAAGGCGTAGAACTTGTCATACTATTTGGCAGAAGATCCTTCATAGGATGATATTGGACACTCAGTCATACAAAGCCTCCGGGCGACTGGAGTGGGCTAAAATTCCTTTGATATGATTATATTGGACACTCAGTCATACAAAGCCTCCGGGTGACTGGAGTGGGGCCAGAATTCATTTCATAGGACAAGTAATGGACACCTAGTGTGGTGGGCCAGAGTTTCCAGGTCTTAATGATCTGAAGGCCTAAAGAAAGGCAGTAAAGAAATTGGACACTCAGTCTGCCAAAACAATTGAAGTGGGCTAGAGTATCGAGATCACATATGATCCGGTTACGCCCTAACCACGGGCAAGAGGTTGTTCATGTGAAGCAACGCCACCTCTAAAATCAAAGGGGCTGGAGAGGTTGTCCTCAATAGGACTTCAGGGAATGAGATCACTCTAAAAGAGGTGATACATGTTCCTAACTTGGTTTAAGGGACGTTGTTGGTCAAGTTGGTTTGAGACTAGTCCAACAGTGCGTAATAACTAAGAATGCTACATTATGTCTATAGCCCAATGAATGATATTTTTGTATTCCGTGTCTCTATGCCCTCATAGATTAAGACACGTTAAATAGTAAGTCATTCAAAAGCTAACGATGTTGAGATTGTTGCCTCCTTTCGACATAAACCCTCAAAATGAATGTGAGGTAGGCGAAGAGGCAAAATCACCTTTCCAAATTCCGTCAAGGGAATAGCGAAAGAAGACCGCTCTCTAGAACTTAGTCACACTTACTTGGGTGATTTGAAGTTTATACAAAATAGAGGGGAGACAAATGCGTTGTGATCTTCATTGATGATGGTACAACGTATGGAATCCTTTGTTTGTTAAAAGCAAAGATGAAGTTGTTGAAGCGGATAAGCGCTACAAAGCGAGTTGAAAATCAACTAAGCCTATGGATTGCGAAATTCATAGCGATAGAGGGAGAATGTGAAGCAGTGTTCATTAAACGACTGCTCATTACTCACCTCGCCTAACGGTGTTAATAGCGCAAACCCGTACGCCTAAATTATGTGGGGCAAGGCGATCCTTACCGCTACTGCGATTCTCAGCAGAACTCCGCATAAGGATAAGGATAACTCTCCGTGTGAGACATGAAAATGATCTCACATACAAAAGTTGTGATGTGGGGTGGCTTGGTAGAAGTTGGACTACCGAACCAGGTCAAGTTCGACCTAAGATCGTAGATTACATATCCATTTGGATCTGTAAATAACATGAGTACTTATCGCCTCTTGGCGTCAAAGAATCTTGAATTCTTATAAGATAACTTTCCTTGAAGAGGAAAAATGAGTAATTGCTCAAGGTTAACAAGAACCCGCGAGAATTTGGCTGTCCGAACTAGACGTTCCGTATCTACAGGACTCGAAAGTTCTTTGGCTATCAGGAACTTAATATTCCAGATCTGCAGAACTCGGGGATTCTAGATGTTGAACCAAGACGGAGCAAAGAGGGACAAAGACTTGTTCCAGTCCTTCTAGCTTGTATGGTTAAGAACGAACCATGGACAAATTAACAAATAATTGTTATCTCCAAAAGCCGCTTTGGAAAGAAGCTAAAGAGAGAAATATATTCCATCATATAGAACCATACTTGCGTAATGGTTGATCTTCCTCAGGGAAAAGAACCTTTGGGTTGTGAAAAATGATACTCAAAAGTGAGTACAAAGTAGATGGATCTCTCGACGAGTTCAAAGCCTCGGCTACTTGTACATGTGCTCACAGGAGTAGCTTAACATGATGGGCCATTGCGGTCTTGCGTGGCATGAATGTTAAAACAACCTTCCCAACCGGAGAGTTGGAAGAAGAGAATCGAGTTGGTTTTACGAATTTGTTGGGCTTCTTCCCGAACTTTCATCTTGGTCCCTGAAATGTTTACATTTTGGTCCTGAAAGTTTCAGATAAAGCGAAACAATGAATCGAGCACGAAACATTGAATCTGAAGTTAGAAAGCCAGCGGTTGGAGAATCAACGATCTGAAAGTAAAAGTCATATTGAAACAAAGTCTCGATATGAAAGATATGGATATCACAGATGACATCTTAGGAATTGGATTTCTAAAGACATCTAACGGATTGGTCGATAGTTGGCGGTCTCGTTGAAGCCATCAATGGATATGAATCATAGAATCGATTGAAATCATGATGCACCCATAGACAAGGAGCGATACGCACGGATCACGTGTAGTTCAATGTATTGTACACACTACAACCGACCTGGTATCGCCCTACAAACAGATCGATTGAACTAAGTTTCACCGATGATCTTAATACATGATCAATAGAAAGTGTTAAGTCGGATATGGCGATATCCGAATTATTCGCTTATCTTGGATTATAGTATTCGGATGTCCAATGGGTTACGAGAGAACACGTGATGCAAACCGGACATCGATTCAAGAACACCAAAACCACAAGTAAATGTGTATGGTGGTTCTTGGAAAATCCTCTAAGCAAACTTGCATCGGCCGATTCATGATGGAATCGGAGTTTATCGCTTTATACAAAGCATGAAAGAAGTTGAGTAACTTCACGACTCCTTAGAGGACGTCCCTTATCGGGAGAAACCGTGCCTTCAGCGATTATACCTTGTGGCTGGCCGTCGGCTTTAGGAAGGACACGGATGGCGGCGTCTGGACATATCTGTCAGGATTTGTCGGAGACATAAAACCGTATGGCGATTGATCATCACGGGTGTCACTTCCTTGTTTACTAACTAAGGGACTACCCGGAGATCAAGTGTTACTGTTTAGGGAATGGGCTTAAAACCCAAAATATACGGACCAATACAGTGGTAACCCAACCTTACTAACTAGAGATCCCAGTAATTTGGTTCAATGGGAAAACTAAGCTGTAAATGTTCAGTTGATCGCTTCAGTGGAAGCATGAGCACTTCGGATAGTGATTTCTGAAAAGAAACACCAAATCCAAAGCCGTTCCCGCGATAGACTTTAAGTGCTATCTGCAGTGTGGGTAAAGGTTAAGTTTTCAAAACCTGTAATGCTCCTCAACAGTTGAGGTTAGGTTTTTGGGAAACTTTTAATGGTTCCTAACACTTGTGAAGTGGGGTATAGCAGGATACCTTGTAGGAGACCACCTATTTAAGTGTGAGGACGGGCAGCCTCAAAATGAACGCACTTAAGAATCCAAGACGTTGTCCATGGCCAAAACGGACAAAATATTACGAAGAAGAGAGTAAGGGAATTTGTTGTGTTGGTATCATTGTCTTGACTTACACTAAACACTGACGGTTCAAGACATCACGTTCACCGCAAGAAGTAAGTCGGATGGTATTCAACTATGGAAGGTTCAAAGCTGAGGCTACCTCTCCTTATGCAACATCGGTCCATTGAAATATTCTGGAAATGAAAAAGACACCATGTGAGTGCGCCAAAATCTCTTTCAAGAGGGATTGTTGGAAATTTGCCTTTGGCGGGAGTTGCGACCGACCAACTTTAACGGCTTAAACACTAGTGTTACGTATGTTGGAGAATCAGGTTCTTCACATGTCATGATCTACTAAGTACGTAGATAACCGTAGGGCCAAGAATCGTCAAATTTCATTGAGAAATGAAAGAGATATTGGTCCACGAAGTAAGGTGTTTAAAGCATGGAAAGTGTGGTATTGTGTTCAATTCTCCCTCATCGGTAGAGGAAGAAAGAATTGTTGTGTATATAAGACTCGAAATTGGTTTGGGGTTTGGGACCCCAAGGGGTATCCCATGTGTTTAAAGGAGGGAGGACCTAGATGTGCTTCGGTTCAAGGAAAGACCACACGCGCGCCGCCACCGCCCGCCCGTCCGGTCCGGTTCCGAGTTCCGGGTTCACGGGTCGTGGGTCGTGGGCTGTGGGCCTTCTGATATTATCTTTTTGGGCCAGAGAACTTTTCCAGAAGTACAGTTTGATCCCAGAAGTTCCAGATGTACAGTTCGGACTAGAATTCTTTTCAGATGTACAGTTTGGTCCCTGAAGTTTCAAGATGTACAGTTTAGTCCCTGAAGTTTCAAGATGTACAGTTTGGTCCCTGAAGTTTTTAGAAAGTTGAAATTTCGACGGTCAAAGCAGAAACGTCCAAGCTCTCAATTCAGCCATTTATTTTGGCTGAATTACTCCTCCTATAATGGCCAAATCCGTTGGTCTTTCACCATTTATGTTGGTGACTTTACTACCTCCATAATGGCCATTATTTGGCTATTATGAAGGCAGTTTTCAGCCCCCTCCATCACCTATATAAACACCCCCTTACACCATTGTTGAGCACTAAGAACACACATATAATATACACGAAATTCAGAAGCTTACACAAGCAGAAAGTTTTCTTCTTCCTATAACTTCCAAGGCATCATTTCGTTACTCAATATTCTTCACGGTAGATCTTGAGTTTCATTTGCTCAAGTGTTCCATTGCTGTTTTATCTTGGGAGACAAATTGTCCAGGACGTATAAAGGATACATACGGGGCAATATTGTCTTAAGGACAGAGTGCCACACTCGACTCAGCAAAACCAGTTTCCATTTTTCCGTCTTCTACAAAATTGTAATTTCAGTTTTGTGGTTATCTTGTAATTTTCAGATTACTAGTTGAACTATTGAATCTTTGTTTATTCTTTCGAATACTTGTAATAGTTATATATTTCCCGTACTGCTTTATAAAGTACCATAGAGCAAAAATACCCAACATCTTCAATTTCAAATTTCGTTTATTATGTCCCATTTTAACATCGTATTCAAAATCGGTCATGTTAAGATTGTGTTCTTCAATAGGTAAGCAAGAATTAGATGCATATTTAAAACTTTGACAACAGGAATATAAATAGCCAAAATATATAACAGGAATCAACATCAATAATAAAATAAAATAGAAGGGTATATATGACTCTTTTCCGTTTAATTTTTATGTAAGAGCATGTATGTTTATGCATATCGTTTTACATATTTTACGAAAAATTAAACCTTGAGGACTAAAGTACTGTAGATCACAAACATCAAGGACAAATTTAGTTAATTTAATCGTAGTTTTCCAATCCATGACATAATTCCATATCCACAAAATAAATTATTTTATAAAAAAAAATACAAAATAGCAAAATAATCAGGACAGGGAAATGAATCCCCCTTTCTCCATTGCCCATTTGATAAACAAACACCCGGCATACCATAATGTCAAAGGAGGAAATTTAAAATTTAACTGAAGTCTTGTAATGTGTTTAAATTTTGGTGAGAGTAATTTGTTCTCTTATGGATAGTATATTATAGGTGATATCAATTGTTTAGTTATCAAATTCTAATTATTCAGATACATTACGCGATTTACTAATAGTAATATTAATATACCGTGGCTAACCCGAAAGCTGAATATAAAAAAAGAAAAAAAAAACACCCCTCCCATTTCCTCCGTCCCCGTGTTCCCTTCACTGATAAAACACATCTCCCAAATAACAATAAAACAAAATCAACAATTCATTTCCATGGATAGTTTGCAAGAAAATTGAAAATATCCATAAAGATCGAATCTTTACGCCGGAATTTTGATTCTTGATTTTCAATCAAGCGGCCATGCGGCATCGAGAGTCATCGGAGCTAAAGAGACCAGGATCCGACCTCCGTAAACAACCCGAAACTGACCCACCTCGTTATCGGGGTGTCCGTAAACGGCCATGGGGTCGATTTGCTGCAGAGATTAGAGATCCGACAAAAAAGACCCGAGTTTGGCTTGGCACCTTTGATACTGCTGAAGACGCTGCACGCGCTTACGACGATGCTGCACGCGCCCTCCGTGGAAACAAGGCCAAAACTAATTTCAATAATATTTTACCTCTAACACAGGATCAGGATAATCTTTATGGGTCTAATCAATTTGAGCCTTTCCCTAATTCGAGACCGGCTTCTAGCAGTATGAGCAGTACGTTGGAATCTTCTAGTGGGCCTCGTGGATCGGGTAATAAGGTGACCCGAATGAGGATTCCTCGACCTGTTGTTTTGATGGATGATTGTCGGAGCGATTGTGATTCGTCTTCATCTGTGATTGATGATCGTTGTGATGTTGATCAAACGTCGTCTTTATTACCAAAACAACCTCTGCCGTTCGATCTGAATCTGCCCCCTCCATCAGATGGACTTGATGTTGATGCTGATGATTTACATGTCACCGCTTTGTGTCTCTAATTTCTTGTTAATCAATATGATGATGAAAAAAGAAAAAAAAGTTTTTTTTGTCAAATTTTCTGTACTTTTTCCAAAATTTCCTCGGGAAAAATGATGCACCCAAATGGTGGATGATGAGAAACAAAATGGGTGTTTTTAGATTATGTGTAGATTAGTGTACTGAGTCCTGATGCGATCTGTATTAAGAAAGATTGTATCTGTATTTGTATCTGTACCACAGAAAACATTGGATCTGACCTTGAGCTAGTTTTCCTTGCAATATTTTTTTTCTTTTGATTTTACCCTTTTTGTATATAAAAAGTTGGAATTTATAATAAAAAGTTATACTTGGCTCCATCAGTCTTTTTCTGTGTGTTTTATGTATGTAGTTAGCACATCGGATACGTTCCTGTATGTGTGTGTCATCTTTCTGTACTATCACAATTACTGCTTCAGGATAATGAAGTGTGCATACAGTTTTCATCATCAATATCTGTAAATTAGGGTTATCTATTGGCAGGGAAAGTAGAGGAAATAATATTGTAAGCAGTTAAACAGATGAATTAGTAGTGGACACTTCCATACAGTATAATTTGTGTCCTTCATATAAGTAGACTATCAAGTAGATTGATCACCGTTCAACCAAAACTTGGTATTTGATGAAGCAAAGAAATATTGCTGCCTGAGAAAATATGCAGGTCAAGTACGCGAAAGAAAAATTATCGTGGTAAGAATGAAGATCTATGTAAAAGATAACAATTGGTCCAGCTCTGCAGTCTCCCTTTGTTACCTCATATGTTATCTTGTGATGGAACACTCGACTGCCCAGCAAAAGAACGAATGGCTGAATGAGGTGTGAGGACTGCTCGCTGATATCCTTAGCCTGAATGACTTTCAGTTGGCTATATTCATAGTCAAGCTTGATTCAAAAGCAAGTGGTGATATATCTCCGGATGGAATGCTTCATTCTGGTATTCACACTGAGTATGTAAGGTAAGCCTTTAATTCTTCAACTGAAGCTTATTTTCAAGTGTTTCTTTTTTAAAATGAGCCTCAGGTCCAGATAAATTCTTCAGATGTCTTATTTCACTTCCTTCGATTTCCTGTTACTATTTGTTATTTCTTGTACTCCGATTATCGTACTAGTTTGATGCATTTACTGTTAAAATTTCTCCATTAATGCTTATCTATAGTATTTTGCCATGTACTTTACTTTCTTCAAATCTTATCTGGCCTTTTTTGTCATATTTTCTCTTGAGCCGAGGGTCTTCCAGAAACAACCTCTCTACCTCCCAAGGTAGGGGTAAGGTCTGCGTACACTCCACCCTCCTCAGACCCCACCGTGTGGGATTTCTTTTTTCACTAAATTTCAACTGATTTTGTTATGTGGTAAGAACTTAAGCATAAAACCTCTCTGAGCTGAAGGAAAATTATTCAAGTGCCCTGTGCAGAATGGCTAGATGTAGTTGAAACTCTAGACGTTGAATAAGTATTTTTAATTTTTAATTTTTTTTCTTTACCTTTTATTAGTTGCAGAGAATTCTTTTTTGTTGATTTTAAAGTGTCAGTGGTGGAAGTTAGTACCCTGACCAGTTTATGAGTTTGCATAATGTATTTTGGTGGTTGTTACCTGCCTATCGGAAACAATCTCTCTACCCCACAAAGGGAGGGTTAAGGTCTGTGTATATCCTATCCTCCCCAGACCCTACTTGTAGAATTACACTGGGTATATTGTTGTTTTGTATGGTTGTTACCTGCCTATGTTATTCCTGAATGAAGGCTTACAAATGGTACTTTTGATTAGTAATATGCTTTGTAAAAAGTACAATTAACAAGTTAAATTGCAAGATATCTGTTGCATAAGTTGTTTGGATTTGTTGACGAAAGCTATTGTTGCTTCTTTTTCACTTAGTGAGTCTTTTTGGTAGCACCAAAAATGGGAAGATCTTATGTTGAGGCCTTTGCTGTTGCTGCAACATGTGTTTGGTTTGATCACAATGATAGAACACGGCAACATCAGCCGCTTCTTGTAGAATCTCATATCTGCCTGAGGGACCTTTGGTGATTGCTGTTATTTCCCAAGTATGATATCAGTATTTGGTGAAGCAGTGGTTATCTGAACTTATATTTTTTACCAGAATAAAAAAAAATAACAGGCACTTGTATCTGTATTCTCTGTTATGTTCAGGCCATGTATCCAACTTCAACCAAAATTTTATCTCTTAGTTTAGTTTTTCTCCAAACAGTCAGAATGCTGTGATGAAGGTTCACTGTTGAGCATCAGATGTCTAGGACTGGGACATTCTCCAACAAGGATTCCGAACATGGTTGACAGTCTTCTCCTTTCCTTTATACTTCATGAAAAACTGAAAAGATTGTTTGGGACATGAATTTGCTTTACTCTGATAGAATACATTATGAATCTAGACTATCAGTACAAGCGACTTATTTCTCTCATCTTGCTATGCTGGTTTTTGTTCTGTTATTCTATCATGATGGCTAAGTTGGCACACTTAGAGCCATGTTCTCATTTCCAACATTTCCACTCTAAAAGATGATAATATTGCCTTCCCTTGATCGTTGAACGTGAGTTCATCTAATATTTTGCCTCATGATAAGGCACTATTCACCTAAGTGTTAAAAGTTTTAATCTGTGATATATTTCTAATAGATTGCCTCTTGAAATCAAATCATCTCAAAGAATAGCTTCATGTAAATACCAAAGAGAATAACTCAAATAAGTGTTTTCTGAAGTTTTTCCTCCTCTTTCTTTCAATGGCAGTGTAGTTCAAATGTGAAGGCAAAGTTTTTTGCAGATATACTTGGCACTCTAGTTTTATTATATAGCGTGACAATGAGCTTTTCAATAAGTTGCAGTTTGCTCGCCAATTACCTTGAGTTATGATGAACTCGAATGCCATTCTTTTTTCCACTATGTGGAAATGCACTTGGTTCTTTTTTTACTCACTGTTCTTTTCCTGATAAGCTGTTCTATGCTCCTTAGGATGGCACATCAGCTATATGCTTTTTGCTTCACTGTCAATTTCATTGAGCTAGTACAGATAAGTTGTTTGTACACATGTTTCTGCTGCTTCATGTTTCTTTCTATGTATATAACTTGTAAAGAATGACATGAAGTTTGCATCCTTTCAAGAGACTATGCTTCAGATAAAAAGACTGCAGCATCCCATAAGCAAATGGTTTACTTTTTCCAACTTGTTGGTGAAAATTTAAATCTTTTTAATGTTTAAAATTATATTAAAAAGAATTTATGTTCATGCTAGGGATTAGGCGGACAATAGACCCTTGTGGTCCGGTCCTTCCCCGGACCCCACGCATAGCGGGAGCTTAGTGCACCGGGCTAGGGATTAGGCGGGACACAAAAGCTTTAAGTAGACGTATAAAAGGACCGTGGTGCATGAAAAAGAAGAGAACTCATTGTGAACAATCCAAAGAAAATAAAAAGGTAGCTGAACTATGCAATTTGTAAGCCATTCATGTGATATAGCTACGTTGCTTCCTTTCTGGTGCTTTACTTTATGAAAATGTATTATTTTGACTTTAATTATGGTAAATGGATTACAGCTAAATAAGACAGATTTGAGCCATCCAATTTAAACTCTATTTGGGATGAAAGTGAACAGATGTCCTGTTAGTGATCCTTTTGGTAGAGCCTACCTGAAGTGCTCTTTTCGGACTAAACTTGAAACAAAAATGAGTTTGCTTTGAGAACATGACTGTATATCTCCAAAGAATTGAACATTTTGGTGCTTCCTTTGACATTGTTTAGATGCATCCTTGAATTATCTTATTCCTACACTATTTCTGTGATTGTATAAGAATCTAAGTCGTTGCCTTGTCTTCAGAATATGTATTTTTTTTAATTGTGCCGTGTAGTCGGCAAACAATCTGATGTGCTATGTGCTATATGTAGGCGGCAGGACTGAATTTGAAAAATTCTACAGGTCGGGAGACTATGATGTCTTGGTCAAGGTACTTAAGGAAACTCTGTTAAACCCTTCTGTGGCTGTGTTTACTGATCAACATTGTATTAGTATGAGCAGCCTAGCGACCAACATAAGGATGGACAATACAAAATAGTAAGTATATAAAATATTCCCACTTACAAAATTATGTTCATTATATTACTGAGCTAATGAATTCTACCATTTTTCTCCTCATATACGATTTGTGTATTACGCCAGGGAGATAACAGATGTAAACATGTAAATGTCAAAATATGTACAACAATGACATTTCTGTCAAAGCATCTTTGGATTTTCTCCTATTACTGTCCTGCACTGTCTACTTTCCAGGATTAAGAAGCTCAATAGTTGCTCTTACCATTAAATTCTTTAATTTTACAATCAGGGATTATATGTTTTGGCATCTATAATCCTATCCTGAGCAAATATATTTGTTAATATTGTTTGTCTTTCCCTGTATCGTTATAGGATTGTGCTGCTCTCCTGCTACATGAACGACCACAAATCCTCTAATGGGGTATCTTCTAGGTAGGTGGGTCAGGGTTTGTCTTGGCTGTGTTCATGATCGGAGCCGAGAGCTTGAAAGTGAATCATTTCAGTGGGTCTTTTAAAAGTGGAGAGTCGATCAGTCTTATATTCTCACTACTGAAATAATTTATAATGCTGAAAACAGTTTGTGTATGCTTGTTAATCGTTGGAAACAGCTTCTCGAGTTTTCGAAATTATTGCTCATTAATAGCATTGGTTGCGAGTTGTGCCTTATAATCTTTTGTCTTATTCTAGTTGCTTTTTTCCCTGGGGGGCTTGGGGGTGACCTGGATGGGGATTGGAGGGCGTGGAGGCAGCGGGGTGGGTGGGGGAGGGGTGAGATGCATATGAGATCTCTAGGTTAACAGTTTTTAATGTTTGTTTCGGGAATTCAAGTTCCATTTGTTAGAGCAACGAAGTCAATAAGAATGGGGGTTACGTTCGCAAGAATGAAACTCAAAGGAATTGAGGAGGGGGGCTATTGATGTATTCTGCCAATTGTAAAACGTAGCTAACACGAGACAATACATTATTGCAAGAACAAGTCCGTTTGCTTTGATTTTTCTTTTTTGGTTTTGAAATTTTAGATCATTGAATTTGTTAATCGAGTAATTTCTGTTAGAATGAACTGGCTGTTGAATTCCTTCACTGGTCCCAAGTTCACAACTTCTGAGTCATTCTCCAAACTAGCAATCTAATTAGCGAATAAAAATAACTTAAGTTTGTGAATATTCATGAAAATGGCAGATGCATAACTGATAAATTTCAACACTATACAGCCAAAACTTCCTGGTGTTAAACAATTCAAGCGTCCAATTTAGGCAAAATTTGACTATACAAAAATCAGCCCAACTTCTAAATGGCTAAAGTAGCTCGTTGGACAACACCCAAATTCCATGCCCTTTGAATAGCGAGATTTTTAGCCTAATTATGTTGAAAAAAGGCCAGAAACATGATCATTTTCCCTTGTTAGACGACCTAAAAGTACTTTACTAACTAAAGGCCTGCACAAAATTTGGAGCCAAAGTACTATACTACCAAGGATTTACAGCATATGCAGTTGAAAACTTTATCATCTTCAACAGAAAAACATTGAGTCACTGACATTCTTGTGCAACCTGGGCAGTTCGGTGACCGGGGTGCTCCCAATTGATTTGATGCTGTCCTGTCCTGAAGAAGTCTCGGTTAGATCTTCGAACTTCACAAACTGTCCAACTTGTGCTGCTGCTAGGTGTGCATAACGCACAGGAGCCACTGCAGCGACAATGAAGTTGGATGAATTGCTAAATTTTGCTAATTCTATAATTCAAGATGATTGATGACAGTTTCAGTATCATATGCCTATGCGCCACAATATTTCGATTTCTCCCGGGGGAAAACAATTTAATGCAAGGATAAGTGGAATTACCAATAGAGGTCGCGCTGGTGCTCCTTTGGTACCTGAAAGACAACAAAGTACTATCACATCAAACTTGCAAAGTAAACCATAATAATTCATAGATTGTGAATCAGACAGCTTACACATATGATAGTGAATGTATGAGATTTTGCAGGACATCGGGTGAGAAACCAATCTCATCAAGCAATACATGATAATGTGCAGGTCTAGTTGTTCCCTGTTGTAAAATTTATAGGGACAGACTAGTTCAGTTCAAATTGTTCTCATATTGTTGGAGCGCTTTAGGAGATGAAATAAGAAATTTCAAAGCGCAAGTAATACGACACGAGAAATAACTAATTATCAGCTAGAAAAAGTCCATACGCCAGGATAAGTAGGACAAAATAGGAAACCCACGATGGATAAAAGGATTAGAGTAACTTACAATCATCCCCGCATGAGCACACATGAAAAAATCATTATTTCGAGGATGCACAATATTTGTGTCTACAACAGTACCTGATGGGAGAGAGAGAGTGTGTGTATTTTAAAGAATACCTTAGCACACATAAGTTGAAGTAGAACAAAAGAGTTGCCGGAAAGTTACAGACCTGGTGGTACATTTTCAGCTGCACTAGCTTGAAACAGTTTTGTATGGTGATTCTTTTGAGCCACGATCAAGGTGAACTTAAGGTTGTCGCCCTCACCGAGATGCTTGTATGCCTGTGTTTCAGAAAATATGAGACCCAAAAATAACCGTACGAGGAACTAATAACTGATGTATATATATAGAACTCATATTCTAAGAGATGCCTCAATTTAAAGCATTAAATCTCTATTCCAGAGCATTAGCTGAAAAAGTTGTGTAAACTGCGGATATCCCTTTAATTTTTTGTCATGAAAAACATTAGATAAGAAATTAAACGTCACTACAAGCAAAACAAAAGAAACTATTTTACGATGCAGTATTTAAGTATGAGTTTATTGGAATGACAGAAGGCATAAAACATTTTTCAGATAAATGGACATTACCTTGATCATTTGATCTAGCTCTAGGTTCAGAACTTGACTAAACTGTGATTCACTGACACCGTCCCTAACAAAGGACATTGTTAAGTCGATTGCAAATGGTTATAGATATAATATTAAAAAATGATCATCATGTGATTGCAAACAGAAACTTGAAAGAGGACTGCTATAACTTTGACCTGTGATAGTGTGCTTTATGATACTCATTCCTATTAACTTTCTTTTAAAATCTGGTGTTTATGCCAGCTTAGCTTACCCACACCTTGACTAATCCAATAAGGCTATATCTTACTTCTCTTTTGGCCGACGGAAACAGTTGTCCACAAAAACTACATATATGTGGATTTGGAAATATTAAGATATATTTTTTTTCATCTTGTTGCCTACGGTGCATGAAATTACTGCTAATATTTTACAATAAAAAAGTGCCTATAACTAGGCACATCTGGTATCAAAGCAAACTAAAAGGATTTTATGCAATCATATGAAGCAGCATCCTGTATATCTAATATGAAAAAGCTAAAGTTGGGGTCAAAACCAACAAATTTTTCATTTAAATAGCAACTTTCATTAGTAATTACTCATATGTGGAACAGTACTGCAGCTTTGACTTCAAACATGGAATATTGGAGTACCTGAAGACAATAATTTGAGCTGGCTTATGCCCGTTACTTGTCCTATAGAAGTCCAGAAGCAGTTCTCTGCAGCGCAAGTAAATGTATAAAATTTAAATGCTTATATACACAGTTTGTCATAGAAGACTTGACATGTTACTGGATATAAGGATGCACCTCATGATTCCTTCATCGTCTCCATTTGGTAAAGGCTTGTATAAGGATTCTATAATTTCCACTTTTGGAGATTGACTACGGACAACTGCCCTATACTTGGATATTAATGGCCAGTATAAGGATCCCACAACCTGGAAGAACAGTGATAATATGGCATAGGAAATCAGTTGCAACGCAATTGACAAAAGAAAAGAGAAAAGGATCTCGGGAAGAAGAACAACCGCAGCAATTGATGGAATATCTGATTGACCAGGAGATCCATGAGAGACATCCATGCCCAGGATCATTGTTGGGGTGTCCTTAATAAGCGGTAGATGAGAGGTATTTTCCATAGCCAACAATGAATTGGTCCCTCCAAGCTATTAAACACAACCAAAAAAAATAAACCAATTCAGAATAACTGAAAGTAGCAAATATCCAAACTGTATCGCAGATCCAAAAGATTACCTTTGCATTAATTTTAAGAAGCACATTTGTTAGATATCGATCATCGATCTTCACCGGAGAGATACATTGAGTAACAATTCCCAACTCAGTCAAACTTTTTTTCTTCCAAGGTCCTTGACATTATTAAATGTATAAGTTAGTATAGGATATTGGAAGCAACATGAGCGGGACTAACATAGTACATTACCATATATCTCTGAGTTTTTTCGTTCTGGCAAGACACAGAGGAGAAAGTCAGGAGGGCCAGGCAGTCTAGCTACTATCTCTTCAAACATCTGTTCTACTCGAACTACAGCCCCAGCTCGCCTATACTGGGGATCTTCCTCAATGAGCGTATATGGGCGCTCAAAATGCTGATAGACAGGAAAAGAAAGAATTTGAACCCAGAATACATAGCAGCAAATCACACGATGAAAGATGTAAATGTGGCACTACATACAATGCCTTTGCTCCTTCCGCAACTAATAAGCTCCCTTGAAAGGTGACTTGTATCACAACGGGCAGAGAAGTTGACCACTGCCCAGTGTTCAATTCGTGCAGGGGTGAAAAAATGCTACAAGAAAAAAATGGTAGGGAGAGAGTGGAAGGCATGATCAACCAAAAAACTGCAGAAAACATTATAACATTTTCACAACAGTAGGTAAAGTAATAATAGAGACTTTTTTCATTTTCACAAAGATTATCCTCAGATATCGAGAATAATGGGGACAAATTCATATCCACCATTCGTCCTTCCCTTCATAGTCAAGTTCTCAAAAGGTTGATCCCCAGGTTGTAACAAAATGATAGACGACAACGACAGATGATTACCACATCTCCTTATATTCGCAGTTGACACCCAAACTACAAGGTCATATGATGCGGTTAAACGTACCTTGTTCTTAAAATTCCACCGGCCATTGCAGGGAGAGACCTCTTCGCCATTACCAACCTTCAACTAGAGATTACAGGATAATAGAAGTAAAGTCAGAAAAAAATTAAAATTTTAATGAACGCCGTCATTCAAGAAAGCGCAGATACTACCTTTGGGGCTTCAAGGACCCTGCCGTTAATTTGAATGAGCTGCTTTTCTATTGAGATTCCACAAGCAGCAAGAAAGGGATCATCATCATAGCTGTAGTCCCTCACAGCCTGCCAAAATTCCAGTAAGGTACAGAAGTGAAAATTAAAAGGATCAGAACCATCAAACCTGCAACAACTTACATCTGTTATAACTTTAATTCGTTCTCGAGGCTTCTGCCTGGATTTTTCAACTAAAGATGCCCTCTGGACCAACGATAATGCCTTTGTGTATCTTTGAAGGGAGACCAAATAACACAGCTGAATATCAAGGAAAGAAAATAAAAGTTGGCTCTTAGAAGCTGGTTAAGTAAATTAGGGTCCTATTGTGTAAACAGAAACAACAATAACTCTGCAGACCTCCAGTGGCAGATAGTTTGGTCGTTTTGGTTTTCCAACGTCCACACATGGCATATAAGCAGAGGATGAAAGTTCTATGTTACGATGTTTCGTGAAATACTCATAAACAGTTATCTCTATGGTCTCTTCTCCATTATCTGGACTACTACCATTTTTTACCTTCATCGAAAATCTATAAGAAACAGTCAACAAAGTTAGATATTACATATCTGAGTAGTTAGTAATAGATATGCACAACACAAATGGATACTCACAACTGTTGATTGCAAGGTCTGTCACTCAAACCGGTGATTTTGAATTCCTTGTTGCTGTGTTTAGTTTTAATTCTCAGTTTCTTCAACGTTCTTTTTGCCTGTATAAAATTACAAGTTAGCGAAGCGTGGAGAGCTGAAAGAAAGAAGAGTTTTAGCATGCAGTTAAATATTACTCACTCTTGCCCAATCAATATAACGAGGCTCCTTTATATTCTGGTTAGCAAGCAAAAAATCAATTACAGGTCCAGGTGATAGGATCGTAGTTGTAGACATATCTACAACCAGGAATTAAGCAGTATTAAGATTGAGAAAAATCAAAGGAGACAGCTACACTGGAGAGTTTCTATTGTTATACCCATGTTCAAGGTCAAGCCACCATCGGTTGGATGAAAGCTGGAATGAAACCCCTTACAACCCATTACACCCCCTCCAATATCTGTGAAGTTCCTTGAGTCATCATGAAAAAATGACTGTCTAACCAACAGGCATCCTCTGTGACCAACAGGAATATCTGTATAAGTTTTGGCTCAGGAAAAGATTGATGGTCACCAGAACAACAGGGTGATTACCTATTAGCAGCTTGTTGTCGCAGTATAATGTCCAGAACCCTCAATGCATCTTGAACATTTTCTGGATCAGCTCCTTGAAGGGCAAGATAAACAGACCTTAATGGTATTTTAGCTGCATAGTCGATCTCCACAAGGAAAGCATTTGAATGTAGAGAATGCTTAGACCTTTTACTGGAGTGATTGGAACTTCCGTTATCTGAAGGGCTCTCACTAGCACTGCAACCAAAGTATAGCATAAGCTTAATGTATACCATAGAAGCCTTGCAGTAACTGCAACAACAGAGTCAAAGAATTTTTCAAGGACATTACTGTCTTGCACTAGACTCCTCAACAACCACCGTGAATTCCAGTCTGTTGCGAGGCAGAGGTCCTACTGTGTACAAACTCTTTTCTCCATCATAAGCAAATTTCTTCCCGGAGAATTCAGACGAGTATGTTTTGTGAAGTTTATCAATAATTTTTCTTCCAATCCCCTTGTTAACAGCCCTCTTTTCATCAGAAGTTATAGAGACCTGTAATAGTGCAACACAAAATTTGGTTGAGTGCAACGTGAGCTTCAAATCCAGATGACTGAAGGACTCAATAATTAGCAATCATACACTGTATTGGTAAAATATTTCATCAGGATGTTTGATAGAAACTTTTAGGTGGTTTGCGAGCAAAGTAATCTCTCGTCCAGATGTTCCATATCCAGGCCTCATCATTACAGTACGCTTCGGCTGATCAACTCTCACCGGCTCCGCGTGCGACATTATGACGGGTGGTGGTTCTTCCACAGGTGAGCAACAACTCTCCAGCTCCGCGTGCGACATTATAACTGGTGGTGGTGCTGCCACAGGTGTGCAGCAATTCTCTCCTCCCTCACTTCTTTCCATATTTCAAACGGAACAGTGACCTAGAAGAAGTTGTTAGCAGGATAAACATCAAGCGCTGAAGGCTACTGAAATCAGAGTCCTTTCTAAATCGTTTCTTCTATCTATACCCCTCTATGAATACATCATATGCACACAACTACCAAAATTTTAAGCACATTTCAGTTTCTTGTCCCACGAGGGCAATGTTGTAAGAATACATATCAATCAACCAACTAAACCTCAATCCCAAACTTGTTGTGGTAGGCTATTATATCAATCCATGTATTCGTTTCACTCTATTCAATCAAGTTAAAATTTAATCTTCATGAAGAGCATTACACTGTATGAAAAGTAATTTATGTTCAAACAGTTCATATATTGTGAAAGAGAATTAGTCGAAACATCATATTACAAGCAAAATTTGAAACATCTAAAGAAGAACTGGAAAAGAAAGAAAGGGACACGTCAAGACTTTCTAAAACGAACACTAGAACCAATCACATAACTTCCAAATTCATGAAGATTTTTAGCACAAATGGGGAAATAAGCATTGGAACAACTTCATCAAGGAATTCACAACTTACTACTTTCCAACCTAAAAACATCAATACTACCAGGACACTACAAAGAACATAAAGTAATGGAGAGACAGGTTGAAATTTAAAATGTCTGTCAAACTCCAACAACAACAATAACGACAACATACCAATGTAATCCCACAAGTGGGGTCTGGAGAGGGTAGGAGTTATGTAGACCTTACCCCTACCTTATGTGGTAGAGAAGCTATTTCCGAGAGATCCTCGGCTCAAAAGAAAAGTAACTGACGCAGGACTACAAAAAATGGAGACATCAAAATAGCAAGATGCAAAATAAATGCAGCAAAAAATAGTAAGGCACATTAAAGCATAGGAGACTACGCGATAATTGAATACTACTAGTAAATGGGAAAGATAAGAGGAGGGGGCTAGCCCCTCCCACACACGGTGCGCCAACACCCAGCTACCTACTACCCTTCTACCCTAATCCTCGACCTCCACACCTTCCTATCTAAGGCCATGTGCGTCAAACTCTAAACCAAGAATAACAATACTTTAACTCTCTAAAAAGAACAAAGAAAAAATCACAAATCAACTGCACTGAAACTACAGTATATCACCAAGTAGTATATGAGCCAAGGAATAATTGACCTGCGGGAAATTCAAACATGTATAGTACATACCTACTTATGATTAGAAGTTGAAAGCATATAGAACAACAGGCCAAAAGAAAAAATATACTCTTCAAACTCATTTAAATTTTGAAATCTTAAACTTTGATGGTGATGTTTTTTACCATTAAACTATACTTTCAATATTTTCTTCGATTATCACTAATATAATAGTCCCTCGCAATTTATGTGGCACCTTTCGAATTTTGAAATTCAAACAAGTCTTTATTTGACTGCAATTTTTTCATATATCTTATAAATATTTTGAACTGTCAATTATTGTGATTTATAGTACTTTTTAAGTAGTTTCCAAATATATAAATTTTATTTTAAAAAATTCAAAATATTTATATCCAAATTCACGGTCAAAATTAAAGGATTTAACTCTCGAAAAATTTGAATCGTGCCACATAAATTTGGACAGAGGCACTAATAAGTATATCAAACTCCGTGTCCAATTTAAAAAAACATATTCCTATATAATGGAACAGATTGAATAATATGCATGAATATTAATTATTTTTTAAATATGTTAGAAAAATTGAACAGTGAAAAAACAAATCAAATAAGTACTAAAATGCCAAAAGGAACTGGACGCGTAAATATGCATTTGACATTGAG
The DNA here is from genome assembly GCA_029783415.1 of Anisodus acutangulus. Lineage (NCBI taxonomy): Eukaryota > Viridiplantae > Streptophyta > Magnoliopsida > Solanales > Solanaceae > Anisodus > Anisodus acutangulus. The sequence goes on from CM056491.1 coordinate 57,142,957, forward strand.
GCAGAGACGACCTTTTCCAAAACATAAATGCATGTGGACTAATAGGCAAAATTGAGCAATTAATACATACAAAAATGGTAAATACACAATGTAAGACTAACAAAACAACAATGCACATCACTATAAAGAAAAAATAATCAAGTGAATGTAGATTGTAGAAGAAATAAGTTAATGAAAACAGAGTTAAATAAATCTCACCTTAGTGAACGAAAACGGATTGCTTACGGTGCTAGGGTTTCCGTTGAAAGGTGAAGAAGAAGCGATTCAGCAAATGGAAGTTTCTAGAATGTTTGTTTCTCCACTGCTCTTACACTCAGTACACTATGTGAGACAGTGGGGAAACATTGGGAGGAAAGACCAAAAAAGAAAATAAGTCTTGAGCCAATTTCTTTATTTTTTCTTTGTTTCTTTCTGCTTCGTATTGGGGTTTAATTAAAAAACAAAACAAAGGTATTTTAGTCATGCTATAGTACTACTGAAAGCTTATTTGCGCTTTGTGATCAGTTGACAAGATTGGGTGGCTAGAAGGGTAATTGTGTCATTTAAAGGTTATTTTAATTGCACTAAAATCTTAAATTATTTCTTATTTAAAAAATCACTTAATTTTAATTAAGTATAGGGAAATTCATTTAATAATTTTTCTTAAGTATCACAACAAGTACCTCGCTTTTTACGTGCTTAGGCAAAAGCCGGAGACCTTTTGATTGATTATGGAGTCAGACTCATTCAAATTCTTGGTTCACCGATGTTGGACCCTCAAATTATATTATTCACGCTCTAGTTAATGAAGTTTGGGCGTGCGGGGAGTGTTAAGAGTCCCATATCGAAAATGGAATGAGAACATGGACTCCTTATATAGATTTGGACAATCTTCACCTTACAAGCTAGCTTTTGGAGTTGAGTTAGGCCCAAGATACATTCTTTACAAAACTAACTTAGTGACTTTCTAATTTAGGTAAAAGTGAGTATTATTTTTTATTTAAAAAGATAGTTTAACAACTTTGACGCAATAAAGTAAAAAGTGAATCACGATTTGTAAATTAACTCAATATACCTCACTATTGAGGTATCAAGCTATTAAGTCACACTATCAAAGTTTGGGAGAGAGTGATAGAGATTAGAGTGACGAGGGCCGTGACTATTTCATAGAACCGGGTTGGATTCATGTCGGGGCGCTCAACAACAAAAGTCATTCATCTTGTAAGGAGGTTAGTGGAGCAGTACATGGAGTGGGAGGAGGATTTTCATATGGTATTCATCGATCTAGAAAAGGCTTACGATAAATGTAAGAAATATTCTTCCTTGATTATTTCATTTCAAAGTCATAGTACATATACTAAAATACAAGCATAATCCTAGGCTACACTTACTGTAAGTAATAGCTAAAATATACATCTACCTTATACAGAATATACATAATTATGACTAAATATATTTACCTATTCTATCACAGGTCGACATATGTTGAGATTGTCCCGAAAGTCTTCAAATAAAATCAGCGGAAGACCTTTTGTAAAAATATCGGCAATCTAATAACGTGACGGGACATGTAAGACACGTACTTGTCCACGAGCAACCTTTTCGCAAACAAGGTGAATATCTATGTCAATATGTTTAGTGAGTTGATAGTGAATCGAATTCCCTAAGAGATAAATCGCACTAACATTATCACAATAAATCAGTGTCGTCTTCGGAATCCGACAGTGAAGCTCCAACAGAAGGTTCCGTAGCTAATAAGATTCATACACCACATTGACAACTCCTTAGTATTCTACTTCGGCACTGGATCTCGACAAGGTCACTTGCCATTTGAGGACCAAGACACCAAATTATCATCAAGAAAGACACAATAACCAGACGTGGAGCGTCTGGTATCCGGACATCCACCCCAATCAGCATATGTGTATGAAATAAGAGTGGTCGTCGAAGATGATTATAAATGCAAGCCATGATCGAGAGTGCCATGAATATACCGCACAATGCATTTGAGATCAAGCATGTGATCCTCTATCGAGTTATGCATGAATAAACAAACCTGTTGCACAACATAAGAGATGTCGGGCCTCGTGAAAGTGAGATATTGCAGAGCCCATACAAGGCCGCGGTAATGTGATGGATCGTCATATGGCTTGCTGAAAGAAGCACAACTTCGGTTTAGTATCAACCGAAGTGGAGGACGGCCTACACGATGACATGCCGGCTCGTTCAACGATCTCTTTTGCATACTTTTTTGGGGATAAAAATAAACCACATGCATGACGTGTCACATCTATCCTAAGAAGTAACTCAGTGGCCCTAGATCTTTCATTGCAAACTCAGAGTCAAGAAGTGACATGATAGACTTGCGAAGAGCATCAGATAAGGCAGTTAATATAATATCATCCACATACAAAAGAATGTAAGTGATATCATTACCTAGACAATATATAAATAGAGAATGATCAGACCTGCTGTTAGAAAACCCAATATGTGCAACATAATCTGCAAACCTCTTGTACCAGGCCCTAGGAGCTTGTTTGAGCCCATACAATGATTTCTTCAGCAGACACTTATGATTAGGATAAGTAGGGTCTTTGTACCACATGGGCTGATACATGTACATTGTTTCATTGAGTTCTTCATGCAAGAAGACATTTTTGACATCAAGCTGATGAAACGACAATGCATTCGAAAGAGCCAGACTGAGGACGATGCAGATAGTTGCCGGTTTGACCACCTGACTAAAAGTCTCACCACAATCCACACCAACCTGTTGAGTCTTCCCATCACTTACAAAACGGGCTTTATGGCTCTCAAATGTACCATCAGATTTTTTTTATGACTAAAAATCCATATAGACCGAATCACATTAACATTAGGAGGACGAGGCACCAAATCCCACGTCCTATTATTAATAAGAGCATTAAATTTATCATCCATAGCCATATTCCAATTCTGGTCATTAATGGCAGGCACATGATTACAGTGCAGTGGTGACTTGGCAACATGGGTGTGAAAACCGTATTTTTTATTTGTCTTAAAAATCTTGTGTTGACTATGAGTGACTGGCCGTTGGGTCGGAATTAGATTTGGGCCAGACGAGGAGGACAGACTGCCCGATAGTGGGCTATCAGTGACTGGACTACCGGGCAGTAGGCCAGCAGTTGATGGGTTGTTCGAGCATGAAGGTGGGCCGAGACCCAGCGGACTGCCAGCCACTGGGCCTCTCGGCAGTGGGTTGCCAGCGAGAGGTTCAGTTGGGCCAGCAGCTACTGGGCTCGGTAATTGGGATGAGACACCGGAAAAAATGGGCAGATTTGGGAGGCCAATTTATGGATTAAATATGGGGTTATGCTATCGTCAAGAAGTTCATATGCAGAAGGCACGAAACAATGTAATTTGGCAAAAGAGAAATTTGTTTCATCAAAAATTACGTGACGACTTACGATGATTTTATTAGAGGATAAGTCGTAACATTTGTAACCACAATGATTTGATGGATATTTAAAAACACACACACAAAGTAGACCGGAGTAGAAGTTTATTGATGGTAGTAGAAGGAAATAGAGGATAGCATAAGCACCCGAAAACCCTTAAATGAGAGTATGATGGGTTCCTTAGGTATAACATTTTGATAGGGGATTTGTAGGCTAATTGTTTGCTCAGAAGTATGGTTAGAAGATATGTTGACATTTGTAATGTATGATGCCAAAATGATGGTGGTAGAGAGACATGGACAATTAAGGTTCTAACAATATTGTTAATGGTTTGAATTTTTTCTTTCTGCTTTTCTATTTTGAGAAGATGTATGTGGACACGAGAGACGAAACGACAAACCATTAGTTTTGCAAAAATTCCAAATGGCTCATTCAAATTGAGTGCGGATATATGCTCTAAATGAGAGAAATATGGAAAAAACTTGTGACTTTTTAGATAAAGTAAACGTCCACAAAAAATTAGAGTAATATTCAACAAAAAATATAATACATATGGTCCGAAGAGCTCAAAACGGGAGATGTCCAAATATTACTATGGATAATATCAAAGATCATAACAATATGAGAATTAGAAGCAACAAAAGGCAACTTAACATATTTTTCAAGAGAACAAGAGCGATAAACATGAGAATTACGAGTTCTAATACACTCAATATATTTATTTTGTTTAAGGGATGCAAAAACAGGCGCTCCCGGATGACCCAAACGTCCACGCCATAAAGAAGGAGCTAAAGCTGCAAAAATGGATGGTAATATGGCTTGATGTATGGTTGTGGTGATTGGATATAGCTCGCCCCGACTATCACATCTAATTAGACGCATCCCCGTCTGAAAATCCTTCACGGAAAATTCAAAATGATCAAATTCAACAGAAACTCAATTATTAGTGGTAAATTTTCTTACTGAAATCAAGTTTTTAATTAATTGAGGAGCGTGAAGGACATTTTTTAAAGTTAACAGTGGGTTCGAGGGAGACAAGTTTGTAGTACCATAACCACGAATTAGAATTGAATGACCATTTCTAACAATTATACATCGATTATTGCTCAAATTAAAATAGGACAAGAGATTACCTTGTTAGGACGTCATATGAGACGTTGCACCGGTGTCCATGTACCAATTTGCATCGGGAGAGTAAGCCCAAGAGTGTGCATCGCGACCTCGATATCTGTCGGGGTCGCCACTACCGAGTGGGCATGCTGCCACTATCTCAGTAGTGGCCCAAGAATTCCAACTGCTGATTGGGCTTGCTGGCTGGTTCGTTGCGCCTGAGTTGCTGGCCTGGGTGTGGGCTTGGCCTAATTTCCAGCGGGAAATTGGTAGGGAGGCACGACCCAGGGCCACTGCCAGGCCCACGGTGCTGGCGTACTTCCCCACTAGGCTGGCTGTTGCTGTTGGCCGCCGCCCCTGCCACCATTGCTGCCACCTCCTCAGCGGCGGTTGCCGCCACCTTTTCTAGTGGCCGCGGTTTTTTCTCCCATTACAGTTGTTTCGTCCCTTCTGGCCATGATTTGGCGGAAAATTTTCAAATTGTGACAAACTCTCATCGGACAGAGTGAAAACCAAGGCAGAATTTGACACGGTGACTGTCTTATTTGGCAAAACCTGCTTCTTCGAGGATGAGCACAGAACGGGCTTGGTGGAATGGTGGAAGAGAATTACTTTGGCGGATGATCGTATCTAGGGATGGCAACAGATAGGATTTGGACCGGATCCTACTAGATCCATAACCAGATCCATTTTTCATACCTGAATCCAAATCCGGATCCAGATCCAGATCCATTCAGATCCATCGGGTCAACGGATCGGATCTAGATCCACATGTAAAAAAATTTGCCTTGCTAAGAATGTAAACTTGCTAAGAATTTTTTTTTGAACTGACAAACAATTTTTACTTAGCTAACAGTTTACTGTGTTTCAATTTTGAAATGTTCATATGAGATATTTTGTTCGTTGTCTCGTTTTGATTGTGAGCTATTAATTGAAAATCTTGGACAATGACAATAGTTGTGGAAAATGATGACTAGTATTTCCACAATGCAGAACTTGCATGTGTTTGGAATCTTCACAAATAAAGTGAATATAATTTTAACTACTTGTCTATGGAGATGTTAGTCATTCACTAATATAACATTGGTTTTATTATCGAAGTTACCTATTTATTTTTTGGTTTTTGAGTTAACGCGGGGATAAATTAAACTTGTTTTGAGAATTAAACTTGCAAGGATGTGCTTAGCAATTTTAAGAAAATACTTATAAAATTACATTCTAGGTTATAAATATATTTAATAAAAAATGGATCCATGGGTCAGATCTGGATCGGATACGGATCTCAAATACAAGATCCAGATCCGATCCGTCATAAATGGATTTGGGTCCGATCCGGATCCGTCGGGTCCAAATTTTGAAGATCCATATCCTATAAAACGGATCTGGATCCACCGGATCCGGATCCGGACCGGGTCCAGGATCCATTGCCATCTCTAATCGTATCTACTCCACTATATGCATCAGTGAGGCCTAGGGGTGGGCAAAAAACCCGAGAACCGAAAAAACCGAACAGAAATTCGGTTCGGTTGTTTCTCATTTTTTTTGAAAAACTAAACCGAATCAGGATTTAGTGATTCGGTTCAGTTTTTAAATTTTGGAACCGAATCGAACCGAAAAAACTGAATTAAATATATAATTATTCTTATTTTTTATTTTAGGCTACTACTATCTCTTGAATCATAGCCATTGAAGTTAATCTATGAAGCTTTTATGGAAGTCGAATGCTGCATGAACTTGATTAACATATCACATAAGCATTGACATAAAATGTAGGGAGAGAAAGTAGTTGTAAATTGGTGAAACTTTAAATGGTCATAACTCTGCGCTCGGATGTCCGTTTTACCCGTTTTTGTTTTTTGATTTTGGGTATTTTTTCGAGACGGGGCCGGCCCAAACTGCTATAAGGTGGTTTGGCGCAGTCAATTTTTACGAAAACGTCCATTTTTCCAATCAATTTGTGTTTTCCCCCAAATCAATTTCTAATTTTCCTTTTTCTTTAGTAAACATCTCACGATACACAATAGATTTCAATGTCGAAATTTCATGGTAGTGTAGGTGTGAATGTCAATTTCAGTTTTGGAAATTCAATTTATTTTTAAAAAAAAATTCCTCTACCCGACCCGGCCCACTAGAAAAAACCGATATAATCTGATACGTTCGGCGATATAAACCGAAAATATAAGTTTTTTTTTAAAAAAGTTGTATTCATTTTTTTTTTAAAAAATCAATTTTTATTTGGTTCATATTTTTCGGATACAAAACCGAACAGATATACGCCCACCCCTAGTGAGGCCGACAACAATTTGTAACATGAGCCGATTGTTAGTAATGGGCGCCGACGTTCTTGAGTTGGTCTGACAGAACCTTGAGCCGTTGACAGTATGCAGACGCATTGGAAAAATCTGTCATATCAATGGTGGAGAATTTCTGCTCAAGTGTGACGGCCCGGGAGTTCTTATTGTCTTGGAATAAATCACGTAAACATTCCCAAGCTTCCATAGCCATGCAATCAGGCTCAAGAATAGTGTGAAGTAAATCACTCGAAATTGTGGCGTAGATCCACTGGAGGACCGTCGCATCAAGGGTCAACCATAATTCCTTCTCATCATCGGTTTTCGGTACCTTCTCCTTGCCTTTTTCAGACTGAATTATGTGATGGATAACCCAGTGTGAACGACAATGGATTTTAAAAAGTTCCGCCCATGTCGCATTATGGATGTTTTCCATCTCAAGAGTGATGGAGATATGAGATTTGATGTTGGAGACAACTAAGGCTGGGTGAAAATTAGATTTCGAGTCAGACATAACTGTCGGATGAGAAGGAAGGTCGGCGACGCGCAAGAAAGCGTGGGGCTACAGTTTGAGAGAGAGAAGTTAGGGTTTAGGAAGAAATATTTTCCTTGATTATTTCATTCCAAAGTCATAGTACATATACTAAAATACAAGCATAATCCTAAGCTATAATTACGGTAAGTAATACCTAAAATATACATCTACCATATACAGAATATACATAATTATGACTAAATATATTTGTCTATTCTATCACACACCCGCAGTCGAAGCGGGAGGTCGGCGTATGCTAAGACTGTCCCAAAAATCCTCAAATAAAACCAGCGGAAGACCTTTTGTAAGAATATCGGGAATCTGATAACGTGACGGGACATGTAAGACACGTACTTGTCCACGAGCAACCTTTTCGCAAACAAAGTGAATATACATCTCAATATGTCTAGTGCATTGATGGTGAACCGGATTCCCTGAGAGATAAATCGCACTAACATTATCACAATAAACCAGTGTCGCCTTCGAAATCAGACAGTGAAGCTCCAACAGAAGGTTCAGTAGCCAACAAGATTCAGACATCACATTGACAACTCCTCGGTATTATATTTCGTCATTAGATCTTGACAAGATTGCTTGCCATTTTGAGGACCAAGATACCAAATTATCACCAAGAAGGAGACAATAACCAGACGTGGACTGTATGGTATCCGTACATCCACCCCAATCAACATTTGTAAACATCTGTGTATGAAATAAGAGTGGTCGATCAACATGTGTGTATAAAATAATAGTGGTCGTCGAAGATGGATATAAATGCAAGCCATGATCGAGAGTGCCCTGAATATACCGCACAATACGTTTGCGAGCATGCATGTGATCCTCCATCGGATTATGCATGAATATACAAACCTGTTGCATATCATACGAGATGTCGGGCCTCGTGAAAGTGTAACATTATAGGGCCCATACAAGGCTGTGGTAATGTGATGGATCGTCATATGGCTTGCTGGAAGAAGCACTCAACTTCGATTTAGTATCAACCGGAGTGGAGGACGTCCTATACATGCCGGCTCGTTCAACGATCTCTTCTGCATACTTCTTTTGGGATAAAAATAAACCACATGCATAACGTGTCACAACTATCCCCAAGAAGTAACTCAGTGGCCCTAGATCTTTCACTGCAAACTCAGAGTAAAGCAGTGACATGATAGACTTGCGAAGAGCATCAGATGAGGCAGTTAATATAATATCATCCACATACAAAAGAATGTAAGCGATATCATTACCTAGACAATATATAAATAGAGAATGATCAGACATGCTGTTAGAAAACCTAATATGTGAAACATAATCTGCAAACCTCTTGTACCAGGCCCTAGGAGCTTATTTGAGCCCATACAATGATTTTTTCAGCAGGCACACATGATTTGGATAAGTAGGGTATCTGTACCCCATGGGCTGATACATGTACACTGTTTCATTAAGTTCTCCATGCATGAAGACATTTTTGACATCAAGCTGATGAGCGGTCATGCTTTCGAAAGAGCCAGACTGAGGATGGTGCGGATAGTTACCGATTTGACCACCGGACTGAAAGTCTTACTGCAATCCACACCAACCTGTTGAGTCTTACCATCACCTACAAGACGGGATTTATGCCTCTCAAATAAACCATCAGTTTTTTTTATGACTAAAAATCTACATAAACCGAATCACATTAACATCAGGAGGATGGGATACCAAATCTCACGTCCTATTATTAATAAGAGTATTAAATTTATCATCCATAACCATTTTCCAATTCGGGTCATTAAGGGCAGACACAAGATTACAGTGTAGTGGTGACTTGGCAACATGGGTATGGAGACCGTATTTTTTATTTGGCTTAAAAATTCCGTGTTGACTACGAGTGACTGGCCGTTGGGCTGAAATTAGATTTAGGCCAGACGAGGAGGATGGACTGCCCGACAGTGGGCTGTCAGTGACTGGACTGCCGAGCAATACGCCAAAGTCGCTGGGCTGCTCGAGCCTGAAGGTGGGCTGAGACCCAGTGGACTACCATCCACTGGCCTCTCGACAGCGCCATCGAGAGGTTCAGCTGGGCCGGCAGCCAATGGGCTCGGTAATTGGATCGAGACACTGGCAAAGAATGGGCATGTTTGGAAGCCCAATTTATGGATTAAATACGGGGGTATGCTTTTTTTAAGAAATTCATATGTAGAAGGCACATAACAATGCAATTTGGCAAAAGGAAAATTTGTTTTATAAAAAATTATGTGATGACTTACGATGATTTTATTAGAGGATAAGCTGTAACATTTGTAACCACGATGATTTGACATATATCCCAAAAATATACACGGAGTATACCGGGGTTAAAGTTTATTGATGGTAGTAGAAGGAAATAGAGGATAGCATAAGCACCCGAAAACTCTTAAATGAGAGTATGATGGGTCCCTTAGGTATAAAATTTTGAGAGGGGATTGGTAGGCTAATTGTTTGCTCGGAAGTATGGTTAGAAGATATGTTGCCATTTGTAATGCATGATGCCAAAATGATGGTGGTAGAGAGTCATGGACAAGTAAGGTTCTAACAATGTTGTTAATGGTTCGATTTTTTCTTTTTGCTTTTCCATTTTGAGAAGATGTATGTGGACACGAGAGACGAAACGACAAATCATTAGTTTTGCAAAAATCCCAAATGGCCCATTATCAAATTCTCTACCATTATCACATTGAATATTTTTAATGTCCCATTCAAATTGAGTGCGGATGTATGCTCTAAAGGAGAGAAATATGGAAAACACTTGTGACTTTTTAGACAAAGGAAACGTCCACAAAAAATAGAGTAATCATCCAACAAAATAAGATAATATCTATGGCTCGAAGAGATCAAAATGGGAGATGTCCAAATATCACTATGGATAATATCAAAGGGCATAACAATACGATAATTAGAAGCAACAAAAGGCAACTTAACATATTTTCCAAGAGAACAAGAGCGGCAAACATGAGAATTACGAGTTCTAATAAACTCAATAAATTTATTTTGTTTAAGGGATGTAAAAACAGGCGCTCCCGGATGAGCCAAACATCCATGCCATAAAGAAGGAGCTAAAGCTGTAAAAGTGGATGGTAACATGGTTTGATGTGTGGTTGTGGTGATTAGATATAGCTCGCCCCGACTATCACAACTGATTAGACGATTTCCTATCTGAAAATCCTTCACGGAAAACCCAAAAGGATCAAATTCAACAGAAACCCAATTATCAGTGATAAATTTTCTAACTGAAATTAAATTTTTAATTAATTGAGGAGTGTGAATGACATTTTTTAAAGTTAACGGTGGGTTCGGGGGAGACTTGTAATACCATAACCACGAATTGGAATTGAATGACTATTTCCGACAATTATACCACGATTATTGCTCAAATTCAAATAGGACGAGAGATTACCTTGTGAGGACGTCATATGAGACGTTGCACCGGTGTCCATGTACCAATTTACATCGGGCGGATTAGCCCAAGAGTGTGCATCGTGGCCTCGATATCTGTCGGGGTCGCCACTGCTGAGTGGCCCAAGAATTCCAGCAACTGATTGGTCCATTGTGCCTGGGCTGCTGGCCTGGGTGTGGGCCTGGCCCAATTTTCATCGGGAAATGGGCAGGGATGCACGGCCCAGGGCCACTGCCAGGCCTACGGTGCCGGCCCACTGGTGCACTGGACTAGCGACTGCTACTGGGCTGGTTGTTGTTGTTGGCCACCGCTCCTACCGCCACCTCATCTGCGGCGGTTATCGTCGCCTTTTCCACCACTGCAGCCACTACTGCGGTTTTTGCTCCCATTACCATCGTTTTGTCCCTTCTGGCCACAATTTGGAGGCAAATTTTTAAATTGTGACGAACTCTCATCGGACGGAGCGACAACCAAGTCGGAATTTGATACGGTGGTTGTCTTCTTGGCAAAATCGGCTTATTCGAGCATGAGCATAGAACGGGCTTGGTAGAATGGCGAAAGAGGATTACTTTGGCGGATGAGCATACCTACTCTACTATATGCGTTTGTGAGGCCGACAACCATTTGTAACATGAGCCGATTGTTAGTTACCGGTGCTCCGACATTCTTGAGTTGGTCTGATAGAACCTTGAGCAGTTGACAGTTTGCGGATGTATTGGGAAAATCCGCTATATCAGTGGTGGAGAATTGCTGCTCAAGTGTTACGGCCCGGGAATTCATATTGTCTTGGAATATGTCACGTAAACGTTCCCAAGCTTCCATAGCCGTGAAATCAGGCTCAAGAATAGTATGTAATAAATCACTCAAAATTGTGGTATAGATCCATTGGAGGACCGTCGCATCAAGGGTCAACCATAATTCCTTCTCATCATTGGTTTTCGGCACCTTCTCCTTGCCGTTTGCTGACGGAATTATGTGATGGATAACCGGTGTGAACGATAATGGATATTAAAATGTTCCGCCCATGTCGCATAATGGACGTTTTCCATCTTAAGAGTGATGCAGATATGAGATTGTTGGAAACAACTAGAGCTGGGTGAAAATTGGATTTCAAGTCAGACATGGCCGTCGAACGAGATGGAAGGAAGACGACGCGCATGGAAGGAAGGGGGGAGGGTGACGGTTTGAGAGAGAGAGAAGTTAGGGTTTATGAAGAAATATTTTTTCTTGATTATTTCATTCCAAAGTCATAGTACATATACTAAAATACAAGCATAACCTAGGCTACAATTATGGTAAGTAATACCTAAAATACACATCTACCATATACAGAATATACATAATTATGACTAAATATATTTGCCTATTTTACCACAACCCCGCAGTCGAAGCGGGAGGTCGGCGTATGCTGAGAATGTCCCGAAAGTCCTCAAATAAAACAAACGGAAGACCTTTTGTAAAAATATCGGCAATCGGATAACTTGACGGGACATGTAAGACACGTACATGATCTTAGATTTGAGGTTGTAGAGGACACATATTAGGGTAGAAGGTTAGTAGGTAGTAGAATGTTGTCTCGCTTTTCCTTTCTAATTACTAGTAGCTGTAGGATTTTTCATGCAGTTTCTTATTCTTCGATTTCTGTTACTATTTACTGTCGCTTGTTATTCGCTTAACATATTATTTTATTGTAGTTACTATTTCTTTTCCTTTTTGATCTGCTTTGTTTTTTTTATCCTGAGCCGATAGTTTATCGGAAACAACCTCTTTACCTTCCAAGGTAGGGATAAGATCTGCGTACACTCTACCCTCTTCAGACCCCACTTGTGGGATTACACTGGATATGCTATTGTTGTAATTTATAAATTAACTCAGTGTTAGTATTGTTACTATTATTTCCAATTGTGTTTTTGTTTTTATTTTTAATCAAGTGTTTGGATATAAATACATATATGTTTAATAGATATTATTTCTGAATTTTGATACTTACTAGTTAAGGTTATTTGTTTTCTCAATATCTGAGTATTATAATTTATTTTTATTTGAAAAATTAATAAGTATAAAATTAAATCAAATAATATTAAATATCATATCCAAAAATGTTAGTTTTTCTGGTATTAAGAAAATTATTTGATTTATGAAACACGCTCTAAAGCTAGCGACGAAGACAACTATCAACATGGTTGATACTGACAATTGTCCAATAGTTGATAATAGTTGATGGTGTTAATTATGATTGATCGAGGTGATTGGTAGCGGCAGTTGTGTTGGTAATTTGTGATCTTGTTTACGGCTTATTCTTTTATTTGTTGATTGGATAGATATTATATATAATTAAAACTTGTTAAAGACTACATATTAGTAGGAGCTACACTCCTAGTTTGTCCCATGGGTGTGTCCATAATTCAGTTCTTTACAAAACGATAAAATATAATTCCTCCATATAACATTAATTATGTCAAACATCGGTTCCTCCTCAAACTCTCATTCCATCAAAAAGGCTATTTCTTTGCCCTCCCTTTGTTAGTAGATCAACAATATGAATTTACTCTCAAGGGTGCTTGACTGCTGCATTCTTTAATGATTTATCAATAATCCACATTCATAAGTTAAAAGGGTTGTAAGCATTATGACAGTCATGAAACATACTGATTGCTTCAGCAGAGTCTGAAGCTACTTTTAATGAAGTTAAATTATTTTCTAAAGCAATTTTGAGTTCCTGCATGATGGCCTGGAGCTCAGTGAGCGTGTAAATAACAAGAAGAATACCCTTCAAAAAACAATTACCCAATCCCACTTTTTTTTGGTATCAATGTCAAATATTATCATAGCAAACATAAAAACAGTGTTTACACACTTGTTGATAAAAAATTTCCTCAAACAAAAAAAAAGAGAGTGACAAAAATTTGATGATTTCTTATCAATAATTCACATAACTAACTACCTTATTAAAGTACCAACAATGTAAGGAGAGATTACATCAGAAAAGAGGGTATCTTTATATATGTAATAAACAAGAAAATATAAGGCAAATGTTAGAAGGACCAAGATTATTCATTACCAACAATATTATAGGGTATCAATAGAGATTAGAATTCAAATGCAAATTGAATCAATAATAAAGTAACTCAATTACATAAAGAGATCATGTACTATAATCCAAGGAATAGTCGTTCTGGAAATGCAGCACAATTCATCCTTTCTTAGCAGAACAGAGACACTCGCACTTGAGAAGTCTGAGATATTCACAACCTACGATAATGTCCGCAGAAAACCAAAATCTACAGCATAAATTACCTCTAATATCAACAAAAAATTCTAGCGCTGAAGGAGAAAACTGGGATAGGAATAGATAAAGAGTTCTAATTTAGAGAAGCGGATAAGCTGAATATATAATTACAAAAATACTAAAATATTGATGATGCACGCCCAGCATTTTTGCAATCATAGACTCAATATGTATATGTTGGAAACGATATTTTCTGAGCAACTACAATATTAATAATAGAAACGTTGGCGTTTTACCAGGGACCTTAGCCTTTCATGTAGCAAAAGCAGAACACAAATTTTACTGCATTAAAAACTTTATTGCTTTATCCATTGATTTTCAGTATGCAAAGGAAGGGTAAGTCAATCATCAATATTTGGGGGGTGAGAACTAGGTTCACAAGCACCAATAGTTCTAAAGTCATCATAGAATCGAAGTAACTGCTTATTCATAGACACCAAGCTAAAGTTGACAAAATGTGGCATAATAAAAGTCACCACTCTAACTTATCCTACATTCATTAAATAATAAGGAAGACATACAACTATTTCTTTGATATTGCTGCCAGTTTCTAAAGTGGAAAACAAAGAACAACTCTCCAGCTCCTTAAATTTCAAAATACGGAGGATCCACACAGAAAAAAAGTTATCATGGATGAAATCAACCAGTAGGCAAAGAGAAAGACAAGTACCTAAACTAAACCTGCATAACATTAGTTCCCCCAAGAATAAGAAAAACTCTCCAAATGATACTAACCCAATTCTGTCTCAACAAGCAGCCAAAGCTTAGCAAACATAATGTCTCAAACAGCATTACAAAGTGCTTCTTTTTTTTAATAACACCATCTTAATAGCTATTTTTAGTTGCATAGATCACACATAAATTGAAGCCTACAAACTGAAATTCATCATAAAAACCTATCCACATTTCCTTCGATGCCTTCAAATTTTGATTTGCAAAGAATGCTTTTCTCAACATGTTTGGAATACAGTAGGATTTTCACAATATTAGAGAGCTTAAGTTGGTAAATGGTAAGCAATCAACTACAACTCTTTGCTATAAGTTTATGCTAAATAGATTAACTCGCGACATGACTGTTTGAATATAGATTCCTTCAACTCTTTGACTGTTTGAAGTCCGGTTTATTCTCTTTTATATACTGTTTCCAAATCCTTAATTCTTCACGAAGTCAACATTAGCATTTAAATTTGAGCTATTTGAATATATTGAATATCACTTCTACATGTTGGTTACCTAGTTATTCTCAAAATAAAAAACAACAATAATGAATTAGATAAGAGAATCAAGCTGGAAACATATCAATATAATACATTCAAACACATAAGAAATCATTCAAACAAAAAAATTGAGCTTAGAGAGTAGGGCTCACTGGAAATTTGAGTATCAAATCAACCAAAAGTACTATAAATTCACAAAAACTTAGATCTTAGGATCCATAGTTAAAACTAAAAGTTATGGAAACAAAGTGCGAGAAACCCACCTTTTTCTCCAAAAAACGTGACTGAAGAAAAACGCATATAAGTCCCAGGTATACAAGGGTGGACCAGACCTTTAAATCGAAGTGGGAAGTTGAGGTGGACCTCCGTTCCCTGTCTTCTATCCAAGCCTTACTGGATATTTCTCCAATTGCATATCAAGGACGCTCCACAACTATGTCAGCAAAGCGGAGATGGCGTGAAAGGAATTAAAAATAATGCATGACAGTAGTATACCTATTGTCTAGACTCCATCTCTTTCGACTATGCTGTTCAAATCTTTAACTCTTGTCATTTTTCCCCCCCTTTAGTTCCCTATCTCTTTATGTTGTTAATAGCTATTGCCACTGCCAAGTTACTTCTTATGTTGTTTTTCATTCTCTGGACTGCAATGTACTTTTTAACTAAGACCTCTAAATTTCCAATCTTGGTTCCATAAATTGAAACACTTGCCTTCATCACCCAAAGCTAAACAATATATATCTATAATGTCATATAAACAGATTTTTTTTCATCACAGCTCAGTTTTATGGTTTTCTTATGTTTCATCCTACTTTTTTTTTTTCAGACTCACTTTTTCTTTTTCCTCTATTCTTTTTTCTTCTTTATTCCCCTTAACCATTATATAATTTTGAGAAAAAAAACCTCGTGTGACAGAGTATGTATACACACACACACACACACATAAGA
Source organism: Anisodus acutangulus (assembly GCA_029783415.1). Classification (NCBI taxonomy): domain Eukaryota; kingdom Viridiplantae; phylum Streptophyta; class Magnoliopsida; order Solanales; family Solanaceae; genus Anisodus; species Anisodus acutangulus. The sequence goes on from CM056491.1 coordinate 57,159,178, forward strand.
GAAAAATAAATAGGATTACTTAGAAACTCATTATTGGTATCCCAAAGATAAACCCTAGAAGAAACACCTAACCTAAAAACCGAGCCTATCATCCCAAGCCCAAAATTAATCATACACAAAAATCAAACCATAGATGAATTGTTTCGATGGGTATAGACTATAGCCTGATAGGCACTGAAGGAAACAATCTAAACAAAAACGAAATCAACATCGCCACAAATACTGTACCCTTTGCAGCGACTTATTGAAGTGGCCACTAATCCCTTAATAGTAGCGACTATACATGTCGCCACATAAAGTCTCTTTTTTTGTAGTGACATATCTATTCTAGTTCGTAGTATGGTTTGAATGTGCTGTAATGCTACTGCTTTAATCACAGAATTACTTCAAAAAATATTTTAGTTCCTTGCCTCCCAAAAGTTGTACATCACAGCTCCTATACTTGCTGTCCTGATCTCCTTCTTAAACTTCTTCCAATGTTTGCTTCTGATTTGCATCAACCATCTGATTGTCTTGTTAATCTGAATAAATGCCCAAACCAGCTAGTAAACTCATCCCATAAACCTCTAGTCCATGTGCAACAAGTGTTAGGCAATTTCCAGTGCATCATCTTCACGTAAGCAGCATATTGCATTTTCACAAATCATTCTATCCCTGGTTAGTAGCTTTCCTTTAGCAGCTAGCCAGAGAGTAAATCTGTGCTTCGGCTATACAACACTACTCCATATCAGCTCAGCAACAGGCCAAGTAGGTTTGAGTCCTATCATGGCCTAATAACAAGCAGACACATAGTCTTTCCCAAAAGCAGTAAGAACATATATATCTGTCACTAACATACCAAGCTTGCATTGCTCATTTTAACTTGTGCATCTTCCTCCAATACTAACTGGAATATGCTGGAGGGACATGCCTCAAAAAATCATCATTGGTTCTCATATAAACTCCATGGACCCATTTGACCCAAATCATATCCTTCTTAGTAGTCAGCTGCGACAATATTTTACTCACAGATGTTAGGTTCCATCTTTGACAATCTCTAACATTGAGCCCACCATATTTCTTTGGTAGGCAAATTATGTCCCATGCCTAATCTCATTATTGCTCTTGATAATTCCTCAAGTTTTCCTACTCTTTGAATTTCCTAAACTAGCTCCATCAGTGTAACGTTTTAAAATGCGGTCTAATATGATATTAATGAATATCTTTATCCTTCTCTTTTAAATGATTGCAATAAAAGAACTATTACTTAATCATAATTATTTCTTACTACCTCTGTCTCAAACTATTTGTGCTTTTTTATTTTACACCTCCTTTAAAAAATATTAAGTAGAAGAGTATTTGGCTATTTTATCCTTATTTATGTCTAAATTATAATCTCTCTTCATTAAATATTTATTTTATTTATGCGTCATCTTCACCAAAAAATTATATTAAGGGTAAAATGAGGAAAAAATAATTAATTTTGCCTTGAATTGCTAAAATGACAACTACTTTCGGACACTATTTTTAATAACTACAACAAATAATTTGAGACGAATGAAGTGCGTGTGTTTGTATGTCTATATATATATATATATTATAAAATAAAACAGGGTACAAAATTAAATAAACAATAAACGGGACAAAGAGATAGAGCAAAGGGAGTAATTTTTTCTAGTCTGGATGATCTTTTTCCATCTACACAACATGGCTTTTACTCCCTCTATCTCAATTTATGTGACACCATTTCCTTTTTGGTTTGTCCCAAAAAGAATATTACATTTCTATATTTAGAAACAATTTAACTTTATGAAATGATTTACAGCCACACATTTATATAAAACTTATTTTGGATCACACATTCTAAAAGTCTTCATTTCTTTCTTAAACTCCGTGTCAAGTTAAATGGTGGTACATAAATTGAGACGAGGGAGCATAAGCCAAACATAACTTGGGCAAAAGAATTTGCTACAGTGATGGCCACATGGCATCCATCCACTATTTATTCGCAGCACTCCCCCTTGGATGTCCATGTAAATTAAAAAAATCTAGTGAAAGAAAAGTACTATTCATAGTTATTCGTAATACGCATTATTTGATGCCTCATTAAAAATCTTATCAGGAAAATTCAGTGGGACAAAACTTAGGTTAAGAAAAGGCGACGCATCCCAATCTTGTATATCATCTTCTCAAATATTGAGGTTGGTAATGCCTTGTGAACAAGTCTACTAAATTGTCACTTGAACGAACTTGTTGAACATCTATTTCGTCTTTCTTTTGAAAATCATGAGTGAAAAAGAATTTTGGCGAAATGTGTTTGTTTTGTCTCCTTTAATGTATCCTACTTTTAGTGGAGCTAGGATGGCAACGTACATGAAAATGGAAGTGAACATATTTCAGTTTACTTGGCCATTTCGGGGACAAGTTCCCTGCCTGTTGGTTGGGAGGTCAATGCTATATTTACTTTCTTTCTGTTCAATCAACTCAGTGACAATTATACGATATTAGTCGTGTGTTATACATCTTATTTCCTTTCTTAGCATATACATTTCTCTTTAGTGTAATTATTATAAACTTTTTGGTTATATGGTTATATTGAAATAGCATTGATGATAGGCTGATCAGCAGAGTAAATTCCAATGTTTTTCCAATAATTGGCTCAACTGAGATGCTACTGTTAAATATACACAATACACACACAATATACATGTGTATATTGTGTATATGAGTCTCAGATGACTCTCGGTTTTGTACCGTGTAAGTTATGTAGTTTATGGTAAATATTTAGTATCCTAGTTTAGGTAATGTTGTAATGTAATTAGTATTGTACACTTACCATAATAATTGTATTACCATAAATGTATAGTTAGTATCCAAGTAGAATAAGGTTTTAGGAATAGAATAGGAATAAGATTCTCCTATTATGGAAATATGTAACTTGTATGAATAGTCTTTCAATCAATGAAAATAATCAAGGGATTAACTCTATCCCGCTCAAGTGCCGAGGCTGAATATCGAGGGGTAGCTAATGTGGTCTCGGAATCATGTTGGTTACGTAATTTGCTTTTGGAGTTTCATTGTCCCATTCAGAAGGCAACCTTGGTTTATTGCGATAATATTAGTGCCATCTACCTTTCTGGTACTCCGGTTCAGCACCAACACACTAAGCATATCGAGATGGACATTCATTTTGTCCTCGAAAAGGTTGCTCGTTGTCAGGTACGCCTCTGTCATGTCCCGTCAAGATATCAAATTGCATACATCTTTACAAAGGGTCTCCCCTCGGCCCTTTTTGAAGATTTTAGGGACAGTCTCAGCGTTCGAAGACCGCCCACTATGAATGCGGGGATGTGTTAAATATACATGTGTATATTGTGTATATGAGTCTCGGATGACTCTCGGTTTTGTACCGTGTAAGTTATGTAGTTTATGGTAAATATTTAGTATCCTAGTTTAGGTAATGTTGTAATGTAATTAGTATTGTACACTTACCATAATAATTGTATTACCATAAATGTATAGTTAGTATCCAAGTAGAATAAGGTTTTAGGAATAGAATAGGAATAGAATTCTCCTATTATGGAAATATGTAACTTGTATAAATAATTTTTCAATCAATGAAAATAATCAAGGGATTATTTCTTTAGCCACAATGCCTTGTTTTAGGAAAAATGCGGGGCTTTCAACCTATCAAGTCTTTATGGGGACTTCCCAAATTTGTTTCTCATGAAACATTCAAAGAGGCCTCTAATGGAGACCTTGTTGACAAAAAATGTGTCTTTGGAGCAGAGATATTCATCGTCCAAAGGCAAGCAATTGGTGAATGTTTGCCCATGGTAAAATCTAATGACTCATTTATTTGTTTCTGAATCCTTGTGTTTCTTGTGTAGGAAGCTCTGGTTATGTCCAATAGGTATTAATGTAGAAAGTGAGGGATGTGATATCTCAATGTTCTTAGTTTCTGTTGATTCTAAGGAGTTTGATCACCATAAAAAAGTGAAGGCAAATTGCAGCATTTGCCTCAAGGATCAGATAACTGGTGGATGCAATAAGGAATCTTGTAAGGCAAATATTTATTTGTTACCCAGTTCACTTAAGTTCTTCGTCGCATGGAACTTTTTTAAATAACTGAAATCATTTGTTTCTATTTGTCAGTAGCAAATTTTCATATCGAGTTCTTGCAAGATGAATACCACTATAATTCAATCGCTAGTTTTCCTTTACAAAATATTAGATTCTTTTTGGCATGTCTAATAGTTTCTACATTCCCTTTTATTTTACAGATTGTATGTGGTTTTCAACTACCGCTAATATTTGCGGTTGTCCAAATTTTATGCCTTTAACTAAGTTGCGTGATCAGGAAAAAAGCTATCTTGTCAATGATTGTATTGTGGTGGAGGTTGAGCTGGAAGTCGTGTTTATGCATAGCGTATAGAGCTTATCTTAACTTGGTTTCCAGTTTATTAGTAGTTGTGGGAGTCTCTCCATACAGTAGTAAATACTTACTGGCAATAGGTGTTTACTCATTTTTACCTTCTTCCCTGCCCCTCTATGTTACTGGACAAGTTGTGGATGCCCATTTTATATCCAACTAGTTTGTTATGAATATCATTTTGCAGTAGTGCTATTCTTCTAATTAATAACTTTGTTTTATTCGGTGAATGCCCTTTTTTCCCCTTCTATCAAATGTACAAATCGTAGGGTACAATAGTTTAGTCTTAATTACGTGTGAAACGTTCACCAGTACCTTAGTTGCATCATCTCTCTAATTATAGAGATTTATTTTTTAATTAGTATTGCTCCAAACTCCACTTGTGGGACTATACTGGTACGTTGTTGTTGCTCCATACCATCACCTTTTAGTATCACATTTTTGAGATGTGCCACTCATGCTATGTATTAATTGTGTTCTTATATCTAGCTATGTTGTGCACGATTTAGTTCCGAGCCATCAATCGGACAGAAAGGATCCAACTAGGTAGGATGCCGCTACCAAAAATAAATGGATTTAGAGAGACTAAATCCATAGCTTAAACGGTAAAATCAACTGCTTAAATATAATGCCTAGCTAAAACAGAGATAAATATATAGTTTTTTTGGGAAGCAATGGGTTCAAATAATTGACTAGAAGATAAAAATCATATACACAAGGCATAATACATAAACAAGCTCTCAAACTTGGTCTCAGCTGACAAGTACGCCCTCCAACTTTAGATATGCACAAGTAGGCATCTCAACTTGTAGAAAGTTGAATATGTAAACACAAATGCTGACGTGACACATAAATTTTGGTGGTGTCTAGATGATCATTTTATAAGAGTGTTCAATTGACAAAGTGGAGATAAGTTGAGGTGCCTACTTGTGCATATATCCAAAGTTGGAGGACATATTTGCTAGTTGAGGCCAAGTTTGAAGGCATATTTATGTGTTATGCCTATAAAGGAATAATACGTAAACAAATCCTCAAACTTGACCTCAGCTGACAAGTATGCCCTCCACAACAAGCTAGTTGTGAATGGTGTAGTACAAAGGATTCATAGCACATCAGACAGATAGAAAATGGTTGAATTTCTCCAAAATCTTATTATGTACAGAGTGACAGAGATAGAGTAACGGAGGCTGTATTACAAAGTAGATGATATGCCTAAGATTGTAGCTACAAAGGCAGGGACTGATGAAATAGTGAGCTAACGTGAATGTCATTAGGCCCACGGACCATATGAGGGCAATAAGATGATATCATGATACCAAAGTGTTGTGCAGTGTTTAAAGATGATGTCATGAGGGCATTAAGTTTCAATTCATCATAATTTCCTATAAGCTTTGTTGAGAGCTTTTATTATATCTGCAAAGTTGCTCATAATAGGTGCTGATAACATATCATGCATTTCATGCATTATATGTGTGCAAATTCAGTTATATGTTCCCTGCAACACATTAGACTTGCTACTAACAATAGAAGAAAAACCACTTGCCTATTGTAAATGTTTTTAGGCATTGATACATAGGAACAATCTATGCTACTGTTGTCTACTTTCTTACCTCAAACAACATGCTGGACTACTTTATGATATGTGAAAGAGGATAATTCTTTAATTAGTTTCATTAGCTTAATTAGCTTATATACCTGAGGTACAATAGTGATTCTAGGCTATAATTACGGAAACTAATTATACACCTAACTAATACAAAAGATCACTAACAATATTTATCAAATATATTTACATATATTCTAACACACCCCCGCAGTCGAAGCGGGAGGTTGTCGTACGCTGAGACTGTCTCAAAAATCTTCAAACATAAGCAAGGGAAGACCCTTAGTAAAGATATCTGCAATCTGATAACGTGAAAGGACATGTAAGATACGTACTTGTCCACGAGCAACCTTTTCGCGAACAAAGTGAATATCCATCTCGATATGTTTAGTGCGCTGATGTTGAACAGGATTCCCTGAGAGATATATCGCACTAACATTATCGTAGTAGACCAATGTAGCTTTCCGAATAGGACAACGAAGCTCTAAAAGGAGGTTTCGCAACCAATAGGACTCATAAGCCACATTGGCGACCCCTCGGTATTCGTCCTCCGCAGTAGATCGCGACAAAGTAGCTTGCCGTTTAGCGGACCAAAAGACTAAGTTATCACCGAGAAACACACAATAACTAGATGTCGAACGCTTGGTATATGTACATTCACCCCAATCAACATCCGTATAAGAAATGAGAGTGGATATCGATGATGGATATAGATGCAAGCCATGATCAAGAGTACCTTGAATGTAGCACACAATGCGTTTGAGAGCGTGCATGTGTTCTTCCCTCGGATCATGCATGAATAAATACACATGTTGCACAACATAAGTAATATCAGGCCTCGTGAAAGTGAGATATTGAAGAGCCCCTGCAAGACTACGATCGTGGGAGGGATCCTTATATGGTGTGCTAGAAGTAGCACTCAACTTCGGTTTAGTATCAACCGGAGTAGCAGATGGCTTACAAGATGACATGCCAGCCCGTTCAATGATCTATGTTGCATATTTCCCCTGAGATAGAAATAGACCACTTGCATGACGAGTGCCAGCTATACCCAGAAAATAAGTCAATGGCCCCAAGTCTTTCATAGTAAGTTCCGAGCTGAGAATAAATATGATAGACTTGCGAAGAGCATCAGAGGAAGCAGTTAAGATAATATCATCCACATACAAAAGAATGTAGGCCATAGAAGTACATTGACTGTATATAAATAAAGAATGATCAGACTTGCTGTGAGAAAATCCAAGAATAGAAACATAATCTGCAAATCTTTTGTACCAGGTCCGAGGAGCCTGTTTTAGCCCATACAAAGATTTCTTCAGCAAGCACACATGATTAGGATGATATGGGTCCCTGAAACCCAAGGGCTGTTGCATGTATACTGTCTCTTTGAGTTCTCCATGTAAGAAAGCATTTTTCATGTTTAGTTGATGAATGGGCCATGCTTTTGAGAGAGCTATACTGAGAACAATGCGACTTTGACCACCAGACTAAAAGTCTCTCCACAATCCACGCCAACCCGTTGAGTTTTACCACCATCAGATTTTTTTATGAGTAAAAATTCATATAGAATGAATCACATTAACATCAGGTGGATGGGGCACCAACGCCCACGTCTTATTTTCAATAAGATCATTATATTCATCATCCATAGCCATTTTCTAATTCAGGTCACGAAGGGCAGACACGGGGTTACGTGGTAGAGGGGATTTAGTACCATTAGAGTTGAGATTGAATTGTCGCTTTGATTTAAAAATTCCCCATTGGCTGCGAGTAACTTGCCTTAGAGCCGAAATATGAGTGGGCTGGTTTGGGGTGGGAGCAGTGGGATGACCCAGTTCTAGGCAGGATTGATGCAGCCCAACAACAAATGGAGAGGAAATGGCTGGCAAGGTAATGGGCTGCCACTCGCTGGGCCTGGCGATGCGGGCTAGGGTTTTGGGCTGCCAGGATGGGTCTGCTTTGGGGTGAAATTTGGATGGGGTAGTGGGGTGAGGTGAGTTGGGCCCAGTGTGGTCTGGGTAGGCGATGGGAAGTGGGGTGGAAGGTGCATGCTGGGCCAGTTGATGTGGTTTGGTCTGGGCCAAATGGTGGACCACATATGGTGAAAGCCTATCATAAAAAAACCCATAAGAATGGGACGTTGGACTATGCAACTTAGCGAACGAAAATTGAGTTTCATCAAAAATGACATGGTGACTAATGATAATTTTATTAGAGGATAAATCATAGCATTTGTAACCACGATGATTAGATGGATAAACCAAAAAGACACATGGGGTAGATAGGGCTTGAAGTTTATTTATGGTAGTGGAGGGAAATAGAGTATAACATAAACACCCAAATACCCGAAGATGAGAATAAGATGGGTCTTTTTGATAAAGAATTTTGAGTGGAGATTGGTAGGCTAATCCTTTGCTCGGGAGAATGTCGAGAATGTAAGTTGCCCTTTTTAATGCATGATGGCAAAATGAAGGCAGTAGTGATGCATGTGCTAGTAATGTACGAACAATGTTATTAATGGTTCAGATTTTTCTCTCGACTTTCCCATTTTGTGATGAAGTATGTGGACATGAGAGACGAAACGATAAACATTAACCTTATAAAATTACTAAAATGACCCATTAGCAAATTCTCTTCCATTATCACATTGAATGTTCTTAACCTCCCGTTTAAATTGAGTACAAATGAATACTCTAAATGATAGAAATGTGGAATAAACTTGAGACTTTTTAGTTAATGGAAATGTCCACAAAAAATTAGAGTAATCATCCAACAACAAAATATAATAACAGTGGCCCGAAGAGCTCAAAACGGGAGATGTCCAAAGATCACTATGGATAATATCAAATGAAAACATAGTACTAGAATTAGAAGCAACAAAAGTCAATTTAACATGTTTTCCAAGAGGACAAGAGGGACAAATATTAGAACTACGAGTTCGATTACACTCAATAAATTTATTGTCAAGAGAGTAAAAAACAGATGCTTCCGGATAACCCAAACGTTCATGCCATAAAGAAGGTGCTAAAGCTGTAAAAGTTGATGGTGTGACTTAATTTGTGGTGACGGTGGTGGTTATGGGATAAAGCTCGCTCCGACTATCACATCTCATTAGACGCATCCCCGTCTGAAAATCCTTCACAGAAAATATAAATGGATCAAATTCAACAGAAACTGAGTTATCAATTGTAAATTTCCTAACTGACACTAAATTTTTAATCAATTGAGGAGCATGAAGGACATTTTTCAAGGCTAAATGTGGGTTTGGGGGAGACAAATTTGTGTGACCATAACCACGAATTGGAATTGAATGACCATTACCTACAATTATGCCACGATGTTTGCTCAAATTGAAATAAGACGAAAGATCACCTCGCGCGGATTTCATATGAGAAGTAGCACCGGTATCCATGTACTAATTTACATCCGGAGGATTTAACCTAAAAGTATACATTGCTGCCTTGATATCCGTAGGAGTCGGTGGGGTTGCTGCTGTGAAGGCCTGCTGCGGTCTAGGCCTAAGAAGACCAGGATGCTGCCTCTGATGGTTGCTGGGCCTGGCCCAAAAAGCTGCTGTGTACGGAAAAAGAGGAATGGCCCAAGGCCACTACTGCCCGGTGGCCCATGACTTCTGCCACGGTTGCTGCTGTCGGACCCCTGTTGGCTGCCACTACATCCGCCACTGCTGCCACGACCACCACGACCACCACTGCGGCCGTCGCTACATTTTTTCCCACCGTTATTGCGGATTTGACCCTTTTTGCCACCACCGTTGTTACGGTTTTGAGTATAATTTCCAGAGAATGAGGGAGAGTCATTTGTTTCTCGGGACGTGGAAGCCACTATGGCAGAATTTGCTCCGGTTATGGTCTTTTTTAGCCAACCCCGCCTCTTCAAGAGTGATCATAGAACGAGCTTGGTAGAAAGTAGGAAGATGATTGCTTTGGCGAAGGAGAGTTCCAACCCCATTATAAGCTTCGGTGAGGCCCCTTAACCATTTGAAGAATGAGATGATCATTCATGACCAGTGCTCCGACGTTCTTGAGTTGATTCGACAATTCCTTGAGCCTTTGACAATATGCAGAGGCATTCGGGAAATCCTCCATAGTTGTGTGAGAGAATTCTTGCTCAAGTGTTACGACACGAGAATTTTTGTTATCTTGGAATATATCACGCAACCTATTCCAAGCTTCCATTACAGTTGCGTCGGGTTCAATAATTGTATGTAAGAGGTCTGTAGAGATGGTGGAATAAATCCACTATAGGACCATAGCATCAAGGGTTGCCCATAATTCCTTTTCATCATCGGTGGATGGCACCTTCTCCTTGCCTTTTTTCGGTTTGACGATGTGATGAAGGACTTTATGAGACCTTGCGTGAATTTTAAAAAGCTCCGCCCATGTCGCATATTGGACGTTCTCCATTTCAAGGACGATGAAGATGTTGGAGACTGCAAGAGCATGATGGAAGGTAGTCTTTGTGTCAGACATGGCTGACGGGAAGAGAGTTTGGGCGGAGGAGGAGAGCTAGGGCGCGGCGGAAGAGAGGAGGGAGGCGAAGAGTGGAAGATTTGCCCTAGGCTAACTGATACCATGAAAGAGGATAATTCTTTGATTATTTTCATTAGCTTATATACACGAGGTACAATAGTGATTTTAGACTATAACTACGGAAACTAATTATACACCTAACTAATACAATAATATTTACCAAATATATACATATATTCTGTTAACCTTTTCTGAGTTCCGTAAGCAGGGACAGAGCTAGAGGCGCAAGGGGTTCATTCGAATCTCCTTCACTCGAAAATTACACTGTATATAAGATCAAAATTATTTTTACGCATATATAATAGATATTGAATCCCCTTACTTATTCATGTTTTAGTTCTTTCTATTTTAAATCCCCTTATTGAAAATTCTGAGTCTAGCACTTTCCGTGAGGCTTCTTCTCTCTAGTGTGCTAAGTCAGATATGTTTTTCCATTTTTTTGTTACTTCTATTCTACAGTCCTGTTGAAATCTCAACTCCATCTAATTGCTTAGCTGCTTAAGCTGGAGTAAGTATAGAAAGAACCACATAACTAGTAGCAATGATGCAATTACAAATATTTGGGACGTACCAATTCACAGGTGAATTTGCAGTTGTAATATCATCTATCTTCAGCTACTCCTAACATTTATCTTTAGGGTCCTCACTTCTGCCAAAAAATATTTTTATTGCTTTATTAACTTGTTTTCGCTTCCCTCTCCCTCTGCTTCTCTTTTGGATTCTCTGACTACTTTCTCGTGCAGTAATATTCAGTGGCCATAGAGAGTGTTTTTTATATAAAAGTTTTGTCCAAAACGCGCCTATTTTAGCATGTCGGATCACTAGCCCATGACACGTATTGTCTGTTTTGGTCGAATAAATCTCACAAATTTGTTCCTGGGTATCACATCAAGCCCAATAGTGCAAGTACCATATACACGATTTGCAGACCAACAGATGATAAGGTTCGTGAAATTGGTCAACGACCGGGTGAAGGTAGATTAAATATAATCAGTCGTCATCTTCGCCGGCAACCCCATTATGCCCACCAGCCTTCCGCTCGCCACCACCATCCAGTTCCGACCGCGCTCAGAACCACCAATCTCACCTCCTCTTTGCCGCCTCTCCACCTCCTTCTCCGGCCAGACCACCGGTAAATCACACCACACCGCCACCCCACTGCTCCGACGCTCCACCACACACACACCTCCACCTCCCTCTCTCCATCTTCCTCAAACCAAAAACATCAGTCCATTTCCTTTTCTTTTTTTTCCGGCGAAACCACACCAAACAACTCCAAAATCCGGCGAAAACCCGCTCCACCTAGCCACTGCCACACCGAATCTCCAAGCTTCTGATTTTTCTACTGCTCTTTGTCACGATACTATTTCGAACTATTTTATTTTATCTTATTTTATATTATTATTAATATTAATATTATTATTACCTTTTTCGGCGATTTTCTCCTCGATCTACACAGGTACTCGACTTTTTGGTGAAAACTCAAGTGAACAGTACTTTCGGTGTCGGTGAACAATACTGGTGAACAATGATTTTTGCCGGCAAACATGTTCGATTCAACTGGAGTTGATACCTCCGGTTGCCCGTATCCATTCTTTGTCCTTATCCTTGTTAAATTTTGCCGCTTCGCTGTATTGATTCGTGACTTTACATTTTTGCATTTACCGTTCTTGTCTTTAGTTATAGCATTCTTGGCGTAGTAATTTTACTCGCCTCTAGATTTTTGTTAACTTGTGCTTTCACTTTGATCCCTTTCTGTTTTAGGGTAAACGTTTGAGTAGTTTATTATTTTATAGTTGCTTTAGTGGCTTTGGTAACTGATGGTAGACTAGGGTCATGTTATCAATCGGGGACGGGGGCGAGGGTTAGGGAGGGTAAGTGGGGTAAAAGAGATGCTAGGCTGAGAATAGGGTCTTGAAACATTGGGACTTTAGCGGGGAAGTCCATAGAGCTAGTTAAGATTCTTAAGAAGAGGAGAATAATATAGCTTGTGTTCAGGAGACCAAATGGGTAGGACCTAAGGCTAAGGATGTGGACGGGTATAAGTTATGGTTCTCGGGTAGGTCGAGGTATAGGAATGAGGTAGGCATTTTAGTAGACAGCGAGCTAAGGGATCAGGTGGTAGAGGTTAGGAGGTTCAATGATAGGATGATGACGATTAAGTTGGTAGTTGGAGGGTTCACTATGAACATTATTAGTGCTTATGCGCCACAGACGGGCTTGAACGAGGAGGGGAAAAGGCGCTTTTGGGAGGACTTGGACGAAGTGGAGGGTGGGACCGAGAAGTTATTTGTATGAGGGAATTTCAATGGATATATCGGGTCACTTCCAGGGGGTTATGACGACGTGCATGAAGGCTTTGTCCTCGGGAACAAGAATGGGTGAGGCATCTCACTTTTGGAGTTCGCTAGAGCTTCTGGGATGGTGATAGCCAATTCGAGGTTCCTGAAGAAGGAGGAGCTCTTGGTGACATTCCGTAGTTCGGTGGCAAAGACTCAGATAAACATTTTGCTCCTTAGGAAAGTTGACAACGATCTTTGTAAAGACTGCAAGGTTATTTCGAGGGAGTATCTTACAACCCGACATAAGCTTTTGGTGATGGATTTGGAGATCAAGATGGAGAAGAAGAGGAGGGTTGTGGATGATAGGTTAAGAATCAAATGGGGGAGTTTGACCATGGCTAGTGCAAAAGAGACGGGGAAGAGGTTGATGGCCAATGAGGCTTGGGAGAGTAGTGGGGATGCGACCAGTATGTGGGATAGGACGGCCAGTTGCATTCGAGAGGTAGCTAGATAAGTGTTTGGGGTCTCAAGGGGTAGCTGTGGTGGGCATCGATGAGACTGATGGTGGAATGATAAAGTTCAAGAGAAGGTGAAAACAAAGAAAATGTCATATGCAAAATTGGTAGAAAGCAAGAATGAGGTGGAGAAGTAGACGAATAGGGAACTGTATAAGATGGAAAGGAAAGAGGCGAAACTTGCGGTTACGGTGGCAAAAATGACGTCTTTTGAATGCATGTATGTGGAATTAGAGGAGAAAAATAGGGATATGAAGTTGTACAGACTAGCCAGGGCGAGGGAGAAGAGGGTTCGTGACTTGTATCACGTGAGGTGCATCAAGGACGAGGACGGAAAAATACTGGTGGGGGACGCGCATATTAGGCGTAGGCGGCAGTCTTACTTCCATAAACTCTTGAACAAAAAAAGAGATAGAGATATTGTGCTGGGAGATCTGGAGCAATATAGTAGGTACCAAGATTTTGGGTATTGTAGAAATATTAAGGTTGGGAGGTTAAGGGTGTTATTCGCGGGATGCGCAGGGGACGAGCGACCGGGCTTGATGAGATCCCAGTTGAATTTTGGAAAAGCGCAAGTAGGGTAGGTTTGGAGTGGTTGACTGAGTTGTTTAACATCATTTTTAAGACATCGAGAATGTCCAAAGAATGGAGTTGGAGTAAAATGATCCCTTTGTACAAGAACAAAGGTGATATCCAGAGTTGCAACTACTATAGGGGTATCAAGCTGCTAAGCCACACTATAAAAGTTTGGAAAAGAGTTGTGGAGATGAGGGTGAGAAGAGGAGTGTCTATTTCCGAGAACTAGTTTGGATTCATGCTGGGGCATTCGACCATAGAAGCCATTCATCTTATTAGGAGGTTGGTGGAGTAGTATAGGGAGAGGAAGGGAGACTAATATATGATTTTCATCGACCTTGAGAAGGCATACGACAAAGTCCCTATGGAGGTTCTATGGAGATGTTTGCATATATTAGGGCGATCAAGGATATGTATGATGGAGCCAAGACTAGGGTACGGATAGTGGGAGGAGACTCGGAGCACTTTCCAGTGCTGATGGGGCTGCACCACAGATCAACTCTTAGCCATTCTTATTTTCCTTGGTGATGGATGGACTGACACAATAAATCTAAGCGGAGGTACCACGGTGGATGTTATTCGCAGACGACATAGTCCTAATTGATGAGACTCGTAGCGGAGTGAATGCTAAGCTGGAGGTTTGGAGACAGACTCTGGAATCTAAAAGGTTCAGACTGAGTAAGACCAAGACATAATACTTGGAGTGCAAGTTCAGTAACGGGAGCGACCTTGAGACAGACGTGGAGGTGAGGCTTGGTACTCAGGTCTATCCAAAGAAAGGAAGCTTCAAGTACCCCGGGTCTATTATCCAAGGGGATAGAGAGATTGACGACGATGTCACACATCGTATTGTGGCAGGGTGCATGAAATTGAGGCTCACATCTGGAGTTTTATGCAATAAAAATGTGCCACCAAAACTTAAAGGCAAGTTCTATAGGGTGGTGGTTAGACTGACTATGTTGTATGGGGCGGAGTGTTGACCAGTCAAGACTTCGCACATCCAAAAGATGAAAGTTGTGTAGATGAGGATGATGAGATGGATGTGTTGGCATACAAGGAGGGATATGATTAGAAATAATGATATCCGGGACAGAGTTGGAGTAGCCTCGGTGGAGGATAAGATGCGGAAAACGACATTGAGATGGTTTGGACATGTAAAGAGGAGAGACACAAATGCCCCAGTGCGGAGGTGTGAGAGGCTGGCTATGGACGAGTTCAGGGGGGGTAGAGGTAGGCCGAATAAGTTTTGGGAGAGGTGATCAGACGGGATATGACGCATGTGCAATTTACTGAGGACATGACCTTAGATAGAGGGTTGTGGAGGACACGGATTAGGGTAGAAAGGTAGTAGATAGTCAAGCGTAGTCCTACTTACGCTTGCAAATTGGTAGTTGTAGTGTTAGTATTGTAGGTCCGCTTAGCCTATCATACTAATAGGTACAGTATTGCTCTATAGTCCCTTGTAGCTTGATTTCTGCTGCTATGTGTCCTACAGTGTCCGACTTTGTCTAGCTTATTTATCTGCGCTAGTTACTGCTTACTTTTCGGAATGCGCTATCATGATCTATTCGCTTTTGATACTAGTATTTTCATTCTGCTTTAAATATTTTTTGATCGTCTCTCTTGCTTTGCTCTTGCTTTGTTTTTGCTGTTGCTTTGCTTGTGATTATGCCCTGTCTTGAGCCGAGGGTCTCTTGGAAACTGCCGCTCTAACTACCAAGGTAGAGGTAAGGTCTGCGTACACTCTGCCCTCCCAGACCCACGTTGTGGGATATCACTGGATATGTTATTGTTGTTGTACATAGAGAGTGGAACCTACAAAATCAATTGTGGTATTTTATTTTAATTCATATAAGGACGTATACAGTTGAATTAATTACCGGGGGGAGAGGGACAAGGTACTGCAAATGATTTACTGTTGGAGCAAATCATAGTCTAGAACTTAAATTCCTTGAAAAATAATAAATTCAATGATTTTACCTTTACTATTCCAATAAGCCAGCTTCCAAGACATACTACTAGTACAATTATGGGTCCCTGTAGAGGGAACTAGCATATGCCAAAGGAATAAGAAATTTGGCGTTTTCATTCTTTTATGCTGGATTAAATTGACCAAAGAGCTGTTCCGTTGTTATTATTGAAGTAAAAGTTTAAAGGAGAACTGAAAATTACTAGTACATGTTTTACAATTTTCTCTTTTATATATATTATTTTAGCGTATTTCTATCATATAATGTTCTGAAACTGAAGGAACAAAAAGAGTGAAAAAATAAACTGAATTATACATCCATACACTACATCTCAGAGTTTTCAATACATGCGCAGAAACATTCACATACACGAAAAGACACAAGAACATGTACATTTATATTTGCATAATAATAATATGAAATACAAATGACATGACCCAATCTTAGCCGGGGTTTTTGTATATATTAAAAAAGTAAAAGCTCAGAAGGGATAGAAAGGAGACGAGAATTTAGCAGCTTTGCCACTTCGAGGGTCACATTAGATTAACCTCGGACTTGCAAGGTCAAGAAAACTCGAACCATCCCTCTAAAGTTGGAAAAGACGAGGAGAGGGTGTAAGAAGAATAAGCTCAGAAGGGATAACGCCGTTCATGCTTCAAGATAAGTACTCTCGTTGGCTCATTTTATCATCACCTTCAGAGAAGATGATGAAGGGCTAATATAGGCACCATGTTTTCTTCACTAGCTAGTAAGAGGAAGGTATAGCACAAGAGAAATAATGAAAGTATGTGTGGTTATTTATAGAGAGAATTGAAGAGGGCCTTTAATTTGGTTTTGAATCAAGACGTAAGAAAAGGCTGATAAATGGGTATAATTGGGCGTTCAATTAAATGAGGATTCGATATGTCATTTTCAGTGTTAGAAGGGACAGATGGAAAAAATAAGAGTTTGTTTTCTTGGTTCTATCAAAACATACCTATCATAGTCATGCTCTTTGTCCCAAGTCTTGGCAATTTCTTGAAAATAAATATATAGTAGTATTGGATTTCGTCCTTTCATTTAACCCTCCGTTTGGCAGGGTAGTACACGCTGGAAAAAAAAAATACGTACACACACTTTCCTTCCTCCTCGAATAAGAAAACTATCGGATCTTTACCTCAAGGGTAAAAGATTAAATTTGTTCCTGAACTATGCGAAATGGAACAGATTTGTCTTCGTTATGAGTCAAATATGCCCTCGACATAACTAGCTAGGGTCAAATTTTTTCTTAAACTATGCGAAATGAAACAAGTTTGTTTTTATTTTATAATGGTGGAAGCTTAGCATTGATGTCACGTATCACACAATTAATGATTAATTTTTTAAAGGTAAATTTGAACTTTTCATATACGTCATGTGATACGACGTGTCACACCTTAGTAGAATGAAAGCTTGATAGTTGTAAGTTGTAACCTAAGGGAAGGACATCGGATTTAAAAGATAAAATACTACTCCTGTTTCCACTAGGCACTGTTTCTCATAATGCTATTAGAAAAGAAACCTTTCCTCTCTTTAGCTATTTCGGATTAACAAATGCGAAAACATGTTTGCTTCTAGAAGGTGGAAGTGTTGGAAAATTTTATACAATCCAAACAGGATCGTAACTAAATTTTAGACAGTGATGAGTACTAGAAGATTAGTAAGGACGTTTATTTTGATCCATAATAAAAATTTATTAAAGAAAGTCATGATCTTTTAAGTTTGTTATTTTATGATACTTTTGTTAATGGATAAAGATATAAAGAATCGGTAATAGATTTAGGGACCACAATCAAATATATATAATAGTGAGATAATTTTTCAGAAGTAACCTTTCAAAAAAGGTGTAACTCTTCAGAAAAATTATTTTAGTTATAAACCCATCAATTATACTGAAAAGTTAATTAAATTTCTACACAGAGAGAAATTCATATCTTATAAAATATAATTTATAAATAACCCATAAAATAACACTGTAGCGTATCAGAAAAATGAGCTTCTAAATTAAAAGCAGATCTATATATTATTATA
Source organism: Anisodus acutangulus (assembly GCA_029783415.1). Taxonomy (NCBI): domain Eukaryota; kingdom Viridiplantae; phylum Streptophyta; class Magnoliopsida; order Solanales; family Solanaceae; genus Anisodus; species Anisodus acutangulus. The sequence continues at coordinate 57,177,134 of CM056491.1, forward strand.
TTAAATATTTGAGTCCAGTAAATAGAAAATTTCCAACAGGAAGTCAATCAATTTCAGGTAAGTTTTTTGATTTCACATATTAAAAGTTTATTAAATCAAATTTGTGCCGGGTGGACTATGCAGATAAAAATGAGGAGAAATTGGGTTACGTTGTATCTGACTATAAGTTAAAGATTTGTTTGTTCCCTATTAAATATTAATAGTGAATGCTGGTAAATAGATGTAGTAACACATAAGGTCATCTAATTATGGGTATAAATCTCTCAAGTTCACGTTTTTTCATTGTGTAACTACAACGTTATTCAACTTTTCTTATATCACATCTAAAGTAACCCAACTAATATTTGGACAACAAAATATGACATACATTTTATTTATTCCACATGACATTTAATTTATCTCACATGATATTTAATTTATTCCACATGACTTTTATTTATGGAAAAAGGCCAGATTTTCCTTTTTTATTATACTTTTTGTTATATTTGCCCATCTCATCCAACTTTCTGATCATATTTTCCCTTCTACTCCAAGAAAAAACATATTTACCCCTACTTGATTAAATTTCCATTTCTGATTATACAGATAAAAATGAGGAGAAATTGGCCTACGTTGTAATTTGACTATAAGTTAAAGATTTGTTTGTTCCCTATTAAATATTAATAAACGATAATAGGGATATTGACACGGTGTGACTAGGCGGTGAACACTTACCAAAAAAATGTCCATTTTAAAGAACTACATTTCATATCTATTTAGAGAAAAATATTTATAACATATCATATTAGTAATACACTGGGATTGAAAATAACATAGCCTTCCTGATAGAAAATGACTTCTTAAAAAAAAAAAATTATTCAAGTTTTTTTCTCAAAAAAGTCCCCCTCCGACCATCCCCTCAATGATCCGGTGGCGATGTCCAAAATGTAACGGACTGGGTCAAATTGAGGAGCTTAATGTGAAGATGGGTTTTTGGTCCGTGAACAGATTGTCTCACCTTAACCTTATATACCTTTAGGGTATACAATTCACGTATCATTAAGGTATACAATATGTGATTCAATTATTCTTATTGTTGTATACCTTAAAACGTGAATTGTATATACTTAAGGTATACAACGTGCACAATTGCTACACTATAATTTTTAAGGGGCATATTATATAAAATAATACAAATCGATAAATATTTATTCTGCCCGAATAATCATGAAAAATTCCAGGTCACAATTCACCCTTAGAAGCTAGACAAAGTTTGTATACTTTGTATTTTCTTCATTCCTATTCTTTCAGATTTCTCTTCATTTGAGTGGGGAACAAAGGTACATACTTTCTTTATCATAAAGGTGCAGGTGCCCTTTTTAGCAATTGGATCCATATAAATACAACGGTTTCATAATTGAGCAAATACTATTGCAAAAATCGTAGCAAAAATAGTGCACTTTGTTTTGGTTTGTCCTTTTAATTGGTTTAATCAGATATTTTTGCGAAAAATTTCTCATTAAATATAATCCTGCGTTTTTTCTCTTGAAATAGTGTTAACCGTTAAAGATAACTATATGAGTGCATGATATATCTTGAATAGAATTGACTAATTTTAAATTTATTATTGAGTTGAACTTTACAATCAAAACCAGACATATCTAAGTTTGACAATGTTGATTTGACATAATTCTATCCGAAGAAAAATTTTGAGCTTTTATTTGCTTGGGTAGTCGTTGGACCCTTTATTTTTTTGGTAAAATTTACAAATAGCCATTTTCAACTCTTGTAATTGAAAAATAGCTGATGTTATGCAGTTTCAAAGGAGGGTAAAAAAGTAGACGCTATTTTTATTTTTTGTTCGCAACAGTCCAAACGGGTGATTATGGAAAATTGACATAAATAACTATCCACTCAAAAAAAAAAATCGTCAAATATATAATGTACACATAATATATGAATATACCGTGCATATTAGCTATAGTAGATATAAATATTTTTTGTGGAGTAGTCAAATGTGTAACTTTCCCGAAGGATCTACACATTGTTTGCACCAAACTAATAAATGCATGACATATGTTTACATATTAACTTATTTCACTTAATTATAGTTAGTTATTGTATATTCGCACTTCATTAAATCGCTTAACTCCCAATACAAATAATTTTTATCGCTAAAAAGTGGGAACTTAAACACTAGCTAAGAAGAACCTTGATTAGAACAAAACCAACTAATAATAAGCATGGAAATCCAAGAATTAAAAACAAATGGAGTCAAAATAAGTGGTCCCATTATGATAAGAAATGGAAATATTTTACAAATTTCAAAAAATGGGCAAAAGAGGGAAAACAGAGAGCTGGGGTATCGTTGCATTAAATAGTATTAAACAAGGGTTTGACCATTAAATAAATAGGGACAAAAATACAGAGGAGGAGAAAGCGAAAGAACATAAACAATTCCCTAAAATGACATAGTGAATTAGTGACTGTCTTCAGCTGTTGACCATTCCTTTTCTAATTATTCTTTTATTCTGTTACGTATTATAGTTTCCAAATATCTCATTGAAGCAGTGGCAGAGTGTTATTTTACTCTGTGAACTGTAGCGCCTAATTAATTCCCTTTGTTTTGTTTTATCGTTTAATGTTCATATATAATAGCACAGCGTATGTTATTGTTTTGCACTCTCAGAAATTGAAGACACTGCCATTGTGTTGTCATTCTCAAATGGTCCTTCCATTTAATGGCTTTTTGGACTCTACTCCCCACCAAACACCACAGAGAGATAGGGGTGGAGTGAGGGGGGGTTTTGAATTTGAGGGGAACTTATTCCTTTTAAAAGAGGAAGCACTATCATGACTTTTTTTTATTTTCAGGACTCGATTTTGGTATCTCTGATTAAGAATGGAGATCATAGCCTAAAATCATTGTCGTTTTATTACACTTTATCTAACACATGTAAAAGTTTTTTTAAAATTTGAATATAAAGTGTCTAATAGAAATAATTTATCATGTGTTCAGATGTTCAATTGTAACAAATCATAATTCTAGTGTCTAAATAAAATTTACCGATAAGATAAAGAAGTTGTCGATGTACTAAGCCTAATAATAAGAGGATAGTCTCTTCCACGATATCTATATTATTGTAAAGTCCTGTAAAAAAAAAAAGATGCAAGAAAAAAATCAGATTCAACACACACACACCATAACTCCCTCACATCCCATAACTCCCTCACATCCCATTTATCATGGGCACTTTCTGCACTTGGTTACAAATACAACACACACACACACACATGATACAACACATCAAATATACAATACAACAAAAAGGGAGAAAACATCAAATCAGAAACAAAACAAAGAGAGGAAAAAAAAAAAGATTAAAGAGAGCAATTAAGGAGTCCCAAAAAGGTTTGATTGAAGTTGAGGTTTTGTTCGCAATTACGAAGCAGCAAAGGTGAGTTTTCTCACTCAAAGTTCTTAGTAAAATCCTTTATTTTTAAGTTACAATACATGTTAGAATATAATCCGATTATTGAAAGAATGAGCATGAAATTTATGATTGTTTAATAACTAGTTTGGATTGTGCAATTGTAATTTGTTATACTGGGTTATACTTGTTAGAATTGGATGAAATTTTACAAAGTTGTACATATTTCTGTTACGGTCAGTTTGAGACTTTACCGGGATAAATCCGACTTACGGTTTGAGAGTTATCGCTGTTTGAACATTCTGCCTCGGATCAACCGAAGTCTGAAAGGGCAGAATGTATAACGTAAAAACTGTACAAATCAGTAATGAATATGAAAGTTTGTGCTGAATAAAAGTTATATATTACTCTGTCCTCGACAGTTTGAGACTTTACGGGGATAAATACGACTTGCGGTTTGAGAGTTATCGCTGTTTGAACATTCTGCCTCGGATTAACCGAAGTCTGGAAGGGCAGAATGTATAACGTAAAAACTGTACAAATCGGTAATGAATATGAAATATTGTGCTGAATAAATGTTATATATTTCTATGTCCTCGACAGTTTGAGACTTTACGGGGATAAATCCGACTTACGGTTTGAGAGTTGTAACCCTTACAAGTGGAAAGGGCGAAATATTGAAGGAAGAAAATATTATTTTGAGCCTTTTGAACATATGACATATTTAAACAACAAATACGTGCATTGGATCGGGTTGCACGTACCACAACAAATAAGTGCATTGGATCGGGTTGCACGTACCGCAACAAATAAGTGCATTGGATCGGGTTGCACGTACCGCAACAAAATAAGTGCATTGGATCGGGTTGCACGTACCGCAACAAATAAGTGCATTGGATCGGGTTGCACGTACCGCAACAAATAAGTGCATTGGATCGGGTTGCACGTTCCGCAACAAATAAGTACATTGGATCGGGTTGCATGGACCGCAACAAATACATAAATGCATTGGATCGGGTTGCACGGACCGCAACATATATATATATATATATATATATAAATGCATTGGATCGGGTTGCACGTACCGCAACAAATATATAAATGCACTGGATCGGGTTGCACGTACCGTAGCAAATACATAAATGCACTGGATCGGGTTGCACGTACCGCAACAAATACATAAATGCACTGGATCGGGTTGCACGTACCGCAACAAATATATAAATGCACTGGATCGGGTTGCACGTACCGCAACAAATGTATAATATGTTATATAGGAAAAAGCAGGAGTACTGATTAAACTAAGTTGTTTTTTTCTAAGACGAGTGAGGAGAAAATTTTGCACATGAATATTTATTGATTTATTTGATAAAAGGGTTGTAATCTGTTTATTTCAACATGCTTATTATTTCCTTATAATGTGATTGTAATTAAAAATATTGTGAGGTTACTTTGGACTGTAAGGTGAGATTCCCACTCAGCCCCGGATGGTAGGGCTGACTCTTTTATTTAACATATTTCAGGAAGACGCGATAGAGGAAAAGCTCCGCAAGAGGGCTAGCGATCGTCTCCATGACCTCATCGTACCACCAATCCATTATTTCGGATTTGGTGAAAGTTACTCTAGACTAAGTTTGTTTAAAGAATTAAGTTTTATTATCTCGGGGAATGCCCCACATGAGATTGTTCTTCGTAAACTTCAAATTGATTATTATATATATTATTTCCGCAAATACCTGTCTAATTTAGGAAGAAAATGAAGTAAATGGTTCTCCTGGAAAGGGATAGTTGTCCAGGTGCCATCACGTCCTAAAGAAAGACTTGAGAAAAGTCGGGGCGTGACAATTATATATGAGGATTCGTTATGAATTGAGGTCAGCTTATATATCACAAGATCCTCCTTTATTCGAGTTTGAGATCGGCAATGTGAGCAACTCACACATATCGAGTTAAAAGTGTATCCTAGTGCACGAATCATGTATGTGTCCAGGAAAGGGCAAAATCTTAAGAAGGTGTGATGTAGACAATGTATCTTAATTTTAACACAAGCATCAATAGTTTATTCTACGACTCCAGCCCGTGACATATAAGTAAATGAAGATAACTTTGCTTTTACTCCAAATAATATGGGAAACTAAAATTTTTAAAGGAAAATAGACCTTGAAGCTAATTCAACCTCAAAATCTCGCTTATTACACGAGGAGTAACCAACATCATATAAGAAAAGAATGACTTATTCATTCGATCACTCGTGAGACATTCTAACACTCTCGTGCACAAAGGATTTTGAACATGAACAATATTATATGAGAGCTCGATTTGACTATACAAAGAATAGGGACAAATCTAGTTTTGATGCTGATTTAAAAAAAAAGATTAGGCCGTCAATTCTAAGAAATTACCACAAACTATTGCTCTAAATCATATATAAGGACAAATTAACTCATTCTCTTAACTAAAATGAGACATTCTAACAAACATGTTCAAAGTTTTTGAAATTTCGAGGTCTATGCTACATGACAAGTAAATTGAATTTCAAAATGAACGGCCTGAAACAGATTGTAACTAAAAAGCAAAAATAAAACAAAGATAACCAAACACCATAAGCTGCATCATTGGGCCTAAAGACCTAATTGTTTTCCTCTTGGATATCCATTCGATTTCTAGAAACCTTCAAGGGATCGGCTTTTTTTGGGCATGTTGAGGTTAAAAAGTTCATTCTTTTTACCTTTTTGTACTTCTTTTGAGTTAGATATAAATAATTTTATTTTCGTAAACTTTTTGACATAATTAAGGGAGAATATAGAGAAGACTCTTAGTAATTGGTTCGCGCTTTAGGAATGAAAAGGTTTCCAATAGCAAGTACTTTCCCTTTAAATTGACTCTACCCGATGTAAATTCAAATTAATCAGATATAAATAACGAATATGGAGTGCTTTTAAATAAAAGGACTAGTGGACTGTTCTCGTAGAACAACTTCATTTTTTAAAATTATTTACAAAAAGTTTTGGGAGGAAGGATTTATATGCCCAAGCTTGCACATAGAATTAAGAGGCACCGGATAGAATTTTTCAAAAAAGTGATTAATCATACATTACTACTAAATGAGGACTAAATAAAGTTGGCACCTAAATGTAAGCGACATCTAACAACAACAACAATAACAACATACCCAATGTAATCCACACAGTGGATACACACATCTTACCTCTACCTTTGTGGGTAGAAAGATTATTTTTGATAGACCATCGACTTAAAAGAACGTAGTAAATACAGAAATTCAAGAAAAATGACAATAATATAACAATAACAAACAAATAAAGCAACATACGCAAAACCTAAATAATGCTATAAAGAAAGGGAGAAGAGGAGAAACACCCAGTTGGACAAAACTCAACTACCTACTAGCCTTCTATCCTAATCTCGACATTCAAATCTTCCTATCTAGGATCATGTCCTCAGTCAGCTGGACCGACATCTAAGTCCATTTCTTACATTATACAATTTTTTAAAAAATGTAATAAACTACATCTCTAACTAAATTAGTTTTTACTGATCATAGAACTTCCCGTGAGGACAATTATAATTTATAAGAAATAATGGATGAACAATGCAAATTCTTCAAGCATTATTGAAAATTCTCTAACCATAAGGGAAAAGGAAATTTGTGAGTAATATTCCTACGAAACGCTTCGTTGAGATTATATTCAATGCTTTTGGGTGGAGTAAAAGAAGCGAGAGTAATAAGTATTCATTCGTTGTACACAAATGGAAAGTATCTAAATTTCTTTAGTTTTCCCATTGATGTTTTTAAACCAGATTTAGTAATCAGGAAGTACATTTGATTGAGTGGCAGTAGATACATTGACTTTTGGTCGTAAAGACTAAAGAATAAAAAAGGAGACGTTATGATTATACCAACTATTTCGTATAATACACTTTATAATTCAATCATCATTATGGATACAATTGATGCAGAAGTTCATTTTGGTCATGGCCGGTCTACTACGATTTTAGATAACATTTTGAAACCCACGCTACTCTTACCTAACAACAACAACAACGAAAACACATACTTATTAGTGTAATTTCATAAGTGTGGTTTGAGGAGGATAGCTAGAGTGTAAGAGACTTTATTCCTACCTCAGGAGATAGAGAGGTTATTTCCGACAGAATACTCTCTGCTAAAGACACGAAAATGAAAGCAAATCAGAAAAAGAAATGACAAAAGTTAAGAAGTCGTGAAAAAAATACACTACTAAAAACAGAGTTTCTTCCCACCGCTTTGAGCTAAAACATGATTTTTCCACCTCATTCCCACCGAACCAGCTCACTGGAAAAATGCATGGTGCAAATTAAAACAAGTTCCCACTGAAACAATGAGAAACTTCCTAATTTTTTCGTGTGAAAACACTACTATTGAAGTTTTTTCCACCGATATTTAGTGGGAAATAGCCATTAACACTTTTCAGCGGGAAATTTAGTGAGAAGATAGGGATATTTTAGTCGTGATACTATAGAAAGCATGAGAAAATATTCTAAAATAAATAGTAACCACAACAAAATAATATGATTATTGAATTACAACGATACTCTCAGCTAGTCTACCATATTTTAATTTGAAAAAAATGTATATACTATATCTTTAACAGAACATGAAATTTTAATATTCAATGTACATGCATTAATCTCAAATTTTAACACGAAACTCGAAAGACAAGGCACAAACACACATGGGGGCATCAAGATTATGTCTTAGAAGTTTTGGCGATGGATGAATGGAGATAAGATTTTGTTAGTGATCTTAGTAGGAGTCAGTTCACGATTCCTTCACTAAATATTATTTTTGCACTGGAAGGTGACGTGCCTAATTTTCATTTACATCTTTATTACTCTGTAAAGAAAAATAGAGATGACTGACTTATGAATCAAATACTTTAATTTCATCCAGATCTTACTCTAAAAAAAAAAAGATAAAAAAAGGAATTTCAGGAATTTTTGGTTGTTGCCGAATCAACGTTCCTTTTGAATTTGTGTGATTTTATTGAGATGTCTTATACCCATCATTTTAGCCCATTTCTACTTATGCATACTTGAGTAAATATTTTCTTAAATGATTTCATTCCATAATGCCAAATTATATATAAGGTTATAAGTCTTAATTTAGGCTATAATTATGAGAGAATATATTAATAATATACTAAAAATATTTACATCTAAATATAAATTATTTACATTGATTATGAAATAATCAAAGATTATTTTTATAATTTATCATTCCTCCGCAGTCTTAGCGGGAGATTCTCGCACGTTGAGACTGTCCCTAAAATCATTAAAGAGTATCCGCGGAAGACCTTTTGTGAATATATTAGCTACTTGATAGCGAGTCGGGACATGGAGAATACGGACTTGTCCACGTACAACATTTTCACGGATAAATAAAATATTCATCTCTATATGTTTAGTGTGTTGATGTTGTACTGGGTTCCCTGACAGATATATCGCACTCACATTATCACAATAAACCACATTTGCCTTTTTTATTGGACAATGAAACTCCAATAGCAGATTACGGACCCAACATGATTCAGAGACAACATTTGCTACCCCTCTTTATTCAGCTTCAGCACTACACCGAGAGAGCGTGGGTTGGCGTTTGGATGACCACGAGATCAAATTGTCTCCGAGAAATACATAATAACTAGAGGTGGAGCGTCTGGTATCCGAGCATCCACCCCAATCAGCATCGGTATAAGACGTGAGATCGGAGATGGCTGACTTGTACAGATGTAAGCCAAAATCAAGAGTACCCTGAACATACCGCATAATTAATTTGAGAGCACCCATATGTTACTCTTTCGGGTTATGCATATGTAAACATACCTGTTGAACAACATATGAGATATCCGATCTCGTAAATGTGAGATACTGTAATGCCCCTGCTAAACTGCGGTAATATGTCGGATCACCGTAGGGAGACCCTAAAGAGTTACTCAACTTAGCCTTGGTATCCACCGGCGTAGGTGAAGGCTTATATGAAGACATGTCGGCTCTGTCAATTATCTCCTCAGCATATTTTCTTCGGCAAAGAAATAGACCACCTGAATATTGAGTTATATCAATGTCCAAAAAATAGTTCAAATGACCCAAATCCTTCATAGCAAATTCAGATGCAAGCAGGGAATTAATTGACTGACGAAGAGAGACAGATGACGTTGTGAAGATGATGTCATCCACATAGAGAATAAGGTATGCCATGTCATTCCCTTTCTGGTAAATGAACAAAGGCTGATCGGATTTGCTATGTGAGAATCCCAATATGGAAACAAATCCAGCAAACCTGTTATACCATGCTCGAGGGGCTTGTTTGAGACCATATAAAAAATTCTTCAACAAGCAAACATAATCAGGATGAATAGGATCTCGGAACCACAAAGGCTGGTGCATGTAAATTGTTTCATGTAGGTGACCGTGTAGAAATGCATTATTACATCCAACTGATGAATGAACCATGATTTTGACAGAGTCAGACTAAAAACTGTCCGGATAGTTGCTGATTTAACCACTAGGCTAAAAGTTTCATCATAGTCCACTCCAACCTGCTGAGACCTGTCATCACCAACAAGACATGCTTTATGTCTCTCAAAGGACCCATCAGATTTCTTTTTATGAAAAAAATCCACATATAACATATTATGTTTACATTAGAAGGACGGGGTACCAACTCCCACATCTTATTTTTAATAAGAGCATCAATTTCATCTAACATGATAACTTTCCAATTCGAGTCCGATAAGGCAACTTTTGGATTTTTGGGAATCGGAGATGGTTGGACCGAGGATGTTAGATTAAAATGACGCTTAGGGAAAAAAATCACATTCATGGCATGGGTTTCAGTGGACTGGGTGAGGTCGAGACGGACTGCTGGGGCAGTAGAATGTTATGGGTTTGATTTTTTCAGTAACTGGACTGGGCCGATAAGGACTGCTCAGGTGGGCTTGAGGCATTGGGCCATGGACCCGGGTTGGTGAAGAGGGAGAAGGAGTCGTGGCTGATAGTGAGGGAGCAGTGGGCTCCCTCATTTGGGTTGGCCCAGTTTGGTGGCTGGACCGATGAGAATGGTGAGGGAGCAGTGGGCTCCCTCATTTAGGCCGGCCTAGTCCATTTTGGTGGCTGGATAGACGGTAATAGAGAGGGGGTAGTGGGCCCTTCATTTGGGCATGTGGAGATAGGTTGTTTAAAAGATATTGAAATATTGGATGTGACCCGTCATCCAAAAAATCATATGAAGGTGGGGAAGACGGGTGTACGTTGACAAATGGGAATTTGGACTCATAAAAAACAACGTGACGAGAGATGATAATTTTTCCACTATACATATATCATAACACTGATAGCCCCTATGGTTTTGTGGGTATCTCAAAGCTGGGGATGTCTATAAGTCACTATGCACGATATCAAATGGCATAATGTAACGTCCCGTAGTAATTAGAAGAAAAAAATAAATAAATATATATTTAATCTAAGGGAAGGCTGCACGTTTAATTCCCTTAAAAATCTCAACCAAATTTCCTCCCTTTTACACTAGTCCTAATCACTTTCAAACCCCTCATCCCTTAAGACTCCTAACCAAAGTTTATCAACTATTTTCCCACTCGTACACAAACACACACAACACAACACGTTATATGCAAAATTCTGGCGGAACAGAAGAGAACACAGAGGAAAAAAAACAACCAGAAATTTCATAGAACAAAAAATTAACTTTAGCAATTAAGGAGTCCCGAAAAGGTTTAGCTGGAGTTTGAAAGTTCATTCGCGGTTACGAAGTAATAAATGTGAGTTCTATCACTCAAAATTCTTAGTAAAATCCCTTGTTTTGAGTTACAATACATGTTAGAATATAATCCGGATGTTGAAAGAATGATCGTGAAGTTTTTGCTAATAGATTATCTAGTAATTAGTTCGGGTCATAAAATTACAGATTGTTTTTCGCTGAGTTATCCCTGTTAGAATTGGATGAAATTTTATAGGATTATAAATCTCCACTTCACGGTCAGATTGGGTCCAAGCGGGGATAAAAATGACATGCAGTTTAAAGTTTCTGCCTCATATCAATTGAAATCCGAAAGGCAGAATGTATAACGGAAAAACTGTACAAATCGGTAAGGAATCTGAAAAGTTGTTCAGAATAAAAGTTCTAGATTTCTCTATTCTAGACAGTTTTAGACTTTACGGGGATTAATCCAACTTACGAATAAAAAGTCATTACTGTTTTAAGATTGTGTCCCTTTTTATAAAAGGCCGGCGAGACATTTTTAATAGGGTTGTCTCTTTCGTGAATTTGTACTAGTTACACTAAGTATTTTCAGAAAAACTTGGGATAGTGATAGGTACCCGTATTACCTTCGACTCGGCGTAAGAAATATATATATATATATATATATATATATATATATATATATACATACATACACACACACATATAAGTATAGCCATACAGTCGAGATGATAGAAATTTTGATAATGTAAATAGTTTTGCCATCACCTACGGGACCATAGCATCACAAATGTATTGCCTTTGAGACTAATTACTTATTGAGTCACATTCGGGTCTATATACAATTGCGTGCTTGCCTTCGGGGCTATTCAGGTACACTTACTTCCGGGACTATTTAAATAAATTTGCCTTCGGGGCTATTCAAATACACTTGCCTTTGGGGATATAATTGAAATGCATTAGACCGGGTTGCACGCGCCGCAACAAAATGTATAATATGTTATATGAGATAAAACAGGTGTACTGGTTAACTAAGTAATCCCTAAGACGAGCTGGGAGGAGATTTTGGATGTGAATATTTATTGGCTTGTACACTGAAAGTGCTGAAATCTATTTTCATGTCATGCTTATTATGTTCATAATATGATTGTACATAGAATATTGTGAGGTTACTTTAAATTGTTAGGCGAGGTTCTCACTCAGCCTTGGATGGTATGGCTGACTCTTTTATCTAACATATTTCAGGTAAGCGCGATAAAGGGAAAACTCTGCAACAGGGCTAGCGATTGTCCCGCAGCCTCACTGTTCCACCAATCCATTTCTCCGGATTTGGTGATGGTCTTGCTTGAATAAGTAGGTTGAAGAACTAAATTTCGTTATCTTAGGGAATGCCCCACATGAGACTATTTCTTTTAAGATTCAGATATTTTTATTCTGTATTTGAACTTCCATTGAGTCTAGAAAAATTTATAGATGCACGAGTATGGGCTCGTGCTTTCACTGAAGAAGTACGTGTTTATATTATTTCCGCACCTAGATACATGTTTAATTTAGGAAGAAAAGAAGTTAATGGTTTGCCTGGGAAGGGATAGTTGCCCAGGTGCCATCACACCCTAAGGGAAAACTTGAGTAAAGTTGGAGCGTGACACATAATAGTGTTTGAAGTAGATAAATAGAAAGGTAGTTTAACATATTTCCCAAAAAATGCAAGACTGACAAACATGAGAACCCAACTATTGTTTATAAGTAATAAATTTATTCTTTCTAAGAGAATTTAACACTGGTGCTCCCGGGTGTCCCAAACAATCATGCCATAACGTAGGAGAAAGAGCAATAAAGGTTGATGGAGAGGTGGCTTGGTTGTTATTGGTGGTGGTGATGGGTTACAGATCCCCAATGCTAGTACATCTCATTAGTGGCATCCCCGTCTAAATGTCCTTCACAGAAAATCCAAAAAGATCAAATTTAACAGAAATATTGTTGTCAGTGGTGAGCAGACACACATATACCAAGTTTTTAATAAGTTTGGATGCATATAGAACATTTTTAACTGTAAAGATAGGTAGGGGGTTAATTGCCCAATACCACGAATTGGAATTTCCTGCCCACTGCCAACCACAATATTTTATTACTGCTCATATTAAAATAAGACGAGAGAGTACCTTGAGATTTCATCATGTGTGAGGTTGCTCCCGTGTCCATGTACCATGTGTTATCGGAAACATTGAGAGTCATATTATTCATGGCTTGCTCGATGACCGTTGGAGCATAACTCGAAGAAGATGGTCCATGGGCTGAAAATGCTTGCTGTGGACAGCTGCCAAGGACCCCGGGTTGCCGGGTTGGTGTGTTAGGCCTGGTCCACTTGGTTGCCGGGTAAGGGCAATGAGTGGCCCACTACTGCGGGTTCCAGCCCCAAGGCGAGAACTGGCCCCACTGCCCATTGCCGATGTACTGTTGTAGCTGCCAGTGGAGACAGTTCTACCCCTACTGCTCGCGGTTGCCACCTCTGCCGGAGTTTCTCCTTCCCCACGGCCCCACCCCCTTCCACAATTATTTTTTCCTTTGTTGTTGTTGTTGTGATTTTGACCCCATTTTGTTCCATTGTTGTTGCGATTTGAACTACTGCCAGAACTAGAATTTTGAGTGCCAAAATTATCTGCAAACGCGTTGGTGGAAAGGAGGGTGGTGCCGACATTTTTTGCCGTCGCCGCCGCTTGTTTTAATTTCCCGATTTCTTCAAGAATTAACCTCGAACGAGCCTCATAAAATGGTGGTAACGGGTTACTTTGTTGAATGAACGTATCAACCGCAAAGGAAAAGATCGACCGTAAAGAAGAAGGGGATTACCAAAGGAAATTCCCCCCATCATATTGTTCATTCAAACCCGCAATTAATTAGGGAATCAACCTTTAATTTGTCACCGGTGCACCAATGTTGGATAGTTGATCGGCAAGCATTTTTAACTCTTGACAATATGCGGAGACGTTTGCAAAATCATCCAATTCGACATTAGTGAATTGATTTTCAAGATATACTGCACGAGAAATCTTGTTATCTTGAAAAATATTTTACAAACACTCCAATGCTTGTTGAGTCGTAGAATCCGATTCCAAAATGGTGTGCAAAAGGTCATTTGATATGGTGTCGTAAATCCATTGAAGGACTATAACATCCAAGCGTGACCAAAGAGTCATGTCAATATCGGTGGACTGTTCCATGACCCTCGATTGAGACTTAGGAGGAATAATATGGTCGATGACTTGATATGCGCGACAATGGATTTTGAATAACTCTGCCCAAGGTGAATATTGCCATTTTTCCATCTTAAGTATTACTGGAATGAAGTTCTTGACGTTATTTACGGCAAGAGGGGGATGAAATTTGTGTTGGTCATCCATTGTTGTCCTAGAGAAAACAAGAAAAAAAAACAAGGAAGAGAATTAGGGTTTGGATGAGTAGGGGGCGGCGGAACTAGGGTTCCGTCCTAGAGGGCCGCCAGAAAAAGAAGAGAAAAAATTAGGGTTGGGCTAGGGTTAATTTTTGACTTTTGATATCATGAAGGAAATATTTTCCGTAATGATTCCATTCCACAATGTCAAATTATATACAAGGTTACAAGCCTTAATTTAGACTACAATTATGATAGAATATACTAATAATATACTAAGAATATTTACATCTAAATATAAATTATTTATATTGATTATGGAATAATCAAAGATTATTTCCATAATCTATCAATAACTAATAGATTTACAGACGTTTGACACTTGAAAAATTATTTTCGCTCTTTTCTTGAATGAGATTAGCACTTATGTTGCTTCACGCAATTATATTCATTTAATTAAATAGAATTTTGTCATATTTGATTGATCCATATATCATAAAAGCAAGTTCTTATGCGTCTAATACTTTTTAACTAAGAAATCAGTGAGGCAAGTGTCAGAATGTGCAACTTGGTGGATAGATATGGGTTTGCCCTCTATCCTTTTCCACTTAAATATCATATTTTTGTATAGGGAGAGTTCGATATATCGTGACGTGCGCTTAACCCACACATCATACATTGCGCTCTAACCACTAGATCAAAGCCATGTTAGCTTCTTTTGTGTCTCATTATCGTATGGATTTGTGAAAAAAGTTTAAGGACCTCTCAATATATTTTGACTTTAGACCACCAAGTTTGTTAAGCCGCACCTGATATTAGTAGGATAAGATATGAATCTTAGAAATTTTAGTAGTTTTCATATTAAATCTCCTTTCATGTTCTCTGTTACTAATTGATTCATCTATTTCTCAAGACTTTTAGGGCACAATTTATGCTTTTAAATGGTAACCATTTGAGAAACTTTATTAACGTCGTGATATACAATTCTTTTTTTCATTTTTCACCGTGAAATGCACCAAAGTTAGTACTTAGTCACAATGACTAAAAATTTTTGCACTATTTGGGTTCTAATTGGGGGTGGGGGTGGGTGGGTGGGTGGGGGAGTCATGTACAAGTCAATCTGTGATCCTTTTTTCACCTTTTATGCACAACTTTGACATTAAGTGGCAAGTTCAGTAAACACAAACTATAGATAATATAATCATATCATTAAATGGGAGTAGAGAAGTTAGTTTCTTCTCATGCAATAAATATTACTTTTTGACTTTATAATACTATCCTTTACGTGCTAGATTATTTAAAAATGTTATTTGAAGGGTTGGTCGTCGAGCAAATTCTAAAAGTGAAAGGGAAGTAAATAATTACTATTAATAATGTTTCGTATAGGAAATGACTATTATATTATCAGATTCAGTTGGACGTGACTCAGAATCAGATCGTAGTCTTCCATGTTGGTCTTCTTTTATTCCTTCTTTTTTGGGTCGAAAGGTCTGGGTCATTGTTATAAATTGCTCCTATTACTTTTAGCATGCATATTGCTGCATTTCAGTTGCCAAAAACAGTGTGATATAACCGATGACCTGATTGTGTTTGATAAAACATCGAATTAGGGAGAAATGGTATTTTTGACCCTTTACATTTTAATTTTATGACTCTTTTATAAGAAATTTTTATTTTTTTACACATAAGAGATCTGAAAAAGTCATTTCTTCTAATGAAATTGTAGAAGGACAAGTGATCTCATTTTCTCGGGAAATGTTTTATCTGCACGGAGTGGGTATATCAATTGTATCAACTTACCATGGTTAAGTGATTTAGTAAAGTAAAAATATATATCCATTAATCATAATTAAGCGAGAGAAATACATAGCATACATTTATTAATAACATAAATCAAGTCTAGAATTGAACAAGATTAAGGTCCTTTATTTTCCACCACAATAATGAATTAGTTGAGTATTATGAATTTGTTGAGTCAAGATCGATAGTCAATTTGTTCGGGAAAGAGAAGGACTAAAGAACTTTCTTCCCAAAAAAAGGGAAAATGTTGCGGGTTTTTGGCTGTGTTTGGAAATAAAGTAATTTCCTCTGAGCCAAATACCGAAATATATTTTTAAAAAAACAATTTTTTTTGAATTTTTTCTTGGAAAACATTTACCCAAATTTATTTTCTTTCGTGCCAAACACACCCGAAGTTTACCTCTCTATTTTTTACTAAACTAAGAACTCATTTGGCCATGAGAATTATTCACTTCTTCAGAAATTTTTTTCACTTTATTTGAAAATAAGTGTTTGATCATGAAAATTTCAAATACAAACTTGAAGTTGTATTTAGAATTTGAAAAAGACATAAAACATTATTTTCACTTTCAATATATTCAAACAATTAAATATTCTTTTAAAACTATAACCAAACACAACTTTATCTTCAATTTCAATTTTAAAAATTTCAGATAGACTGAAAAATATTTAGTTTCTATGACCAAACACCTACTAAATGATGGGTTGTCAAAAAAAAAAAACTAAATGATATTGGACATAATGTCCTCTTCCTTCCTCTCATTTTTAACGTTTCTTACGGGGAATTAGTAATCGTCTAACAAAATCAAATTGTCTACAAATACTTCCAAAAGAGAGAAAACTGAGGTACGTATAAAAACATAGGAGCATTATTTTTGTGGTTGTAAACAATGCATGTTATGACCCTGCACCATTAGAAAATTATAATGACCTCATTAACACAGATATGTATATAGGAGAGTATACCAGCTGTATATCAGTGTATATGTGAGTATAGAATTAAGAGTGAGCTGACGATGAGCTGGCATTTAGGTAGTTAGTTTATTATGATTAGCACATAGTTAGGTAGTTAGTTTATTATGATTAGCACGTGGTTAGCAATAACAACTACACCTGTATATGTAACCTCCTAACAGATTTGGTGCTTAATGAAAATATCTCAATTGTTCTTCTTCTTCCTCCAAACTCTCTCTGTATATTAATGGTTTCGATGATGATGTGTTCATTGCATCATTGATTCTGATTTAAAATGGTAGTAGAGCAGTGATCGAAGGGGAATTAAAGCAATTGAAGCTTAAAGAAGATAACAATGGCGGAACCGAAAATTAACGAAGTCACGGCCTTGGATCATAATCATCCACTTTTTCTCCAAATTTCAGATGCACCTGGTCTTATTCTTATCCCTATGAAACTCACAGGACCAGAAAAACTATGCCCTGTGGAGCAGATCGATGAAGCTAGCAGTAAGAGGAAAAGACAAGCTTGGATTTGTGGATGGAACTTGTGTGAAAAGTGAGTACAAAGGAGCTTTGGAGGAACAATGAGAGAAATGCAATGTGATTGTGTTATCATGAATCGCGAGTAAAGTTGCGAGTGAGTTGTTACCTGGAATCATGTATGCATCAAATGCGAAGAAGGTTTGGAAGGATTTTGAAGAAAGATTTGACAGAGCTGACCTAACAAGAGCTTATCATCTATGGACATAAATTGGTAATCTCAGATAATATTCAAAATTAAAAGATTTATGTGCTGAAATGGATGTTATGATACCATCTCTTGGTTGTGAATGTGAAGAATCTGCTTATGTTATTCATTTGAAATCACAAAGATTACTTCAGTTCTTAATGAGATTGAATGAAAGCTATGGGAACATTAGAAGCAATATTTTGTCAAGGAAGCCAATGATAACAGTGAATGAGGCATATGCTATAGCAACACCGGAAGAATTCAAAGAGCACTAGGTGTAATTGATAGGTACAGGGAAACTTTAACATTGCTTGCTGGTAGAACTTAGGGTTACAATCCTAAAAATGGTGGAAATGGAGCAGTTTGCAGGCATTATGGATATAAGGGACATCCTAAACTTGAATGCTATAGGATAATTGGATATCCACCAAATTTCAAAAGTAAAAGGAGAGGAAATGAGAATAAAGGACAGACTGATTACAAGCCTGGGAAGGGAAATGAATTCAAGCCTAATTTTAGATCTGCTGCTAATCCGATAAAGGGAGTAGAAGCATCCACTAGTGGAAATCACATGTTTGGGAATCAATTCACTGAAGAACAATATCAAGATTTTGTGGACAAGATGGATAAAACAGGAACTACATAATGTGCTTCAAATCTTGCAGGCATTACTGCTCTATTGTCCAGTATCAAAAGAACTTATGAATGGATAGTTGATAGTGGAGCAACATATTACATAATACATAGTAAAGACCTACTAAGCACCATTAGGAAGTTAAACAATTTTCAATCGGGTAGAGTGTAAGTACCAACTGGTAATAAGTGTAACATTGAAGGTGTTGGAAAGGCACAAATTTTGGAGGATCGTGAACTAAAGAATGTGTTATATATACCAGACTTTAAATTTAATTTGTTGTCTGTATCCATGTTAACCATGAAATTATGTTGTTCAGTATCATTCTTCCTGATTTCTGTGTCTTTTAGGGACTCTTCAATGTCAAGGTAATGGAGTTTGGTAAAGAAAGAGATGGTTTATACATACTAAAAGAACAGGTGAAATCATAGATCAATACAACTGTATTGGAAGATGGGAATAACGATGATGTCAAGCTGTGGCACATGAGACTAGGACATGCCTCAATAAGAACTATGCAACATATTGACTCTTTGCAGAATTCACAAATAAAAATGTGCAAAATGAATGTGAGATCTGTCCTCTAACTAAACAATGTAGATTAAAGTTCCCTACTAGTAAAAGTAGTACTCTTAATGTGTTTGAACTAGTGCAAGTTGATGTTTTGGGTCCATATAGAAAGCCTACACATGGCAAAAAATAGTACTTTGTCACCACAGTAGATGACCATAGTAGGTATACTTGGGTGTTTCTGATTCATTCTATGTGTGATGTGATTGTAGTCTTGAAGGATTTTCTTACTTTAATAAGAAATTTGGTCTATCTGTTAAAACACTTATATCTGACAATGGTATTGAGTTTTTCAATGTTTTTTGTGTTAAATTATTTGCTTCTAATGGAATTATACATCAAAGTAGTTGTGCTTACACACCACAGCAGAATGCAGTGGTAGAAAGAAAATACGGACATATTTTGAAAATGACACGAGCCCTAAGTTTCAAAGTTCAGTTCCTGTATAATTTTGGGGAGAATGTGTCAAGACTTATGTGTATCTCATTAACAATTGCCATATGATGTCTTAGGTGGTAAGTCACCTTATGAAATTTTACATGGTAGATCACCCAAGTTGGAGCATCTTAGAGGTTGCTTGTGCTATGCAAGTAAATTGCCTAAAGGAGATAAGTTTGCTTCAATAACAAGGAAAGCAGTTCTTATGGGATATTCAGAAATATAAAAGGGTTATAGATTGTTTGATTTGACTGATATGACCTTCTTTGTCAGCAGAGATGTTACATTTAGAGAATACACATTTCCTTATCATGATGAATCACATATTGAGAAGGAAGACATGTTTGCATTTCAAGAGTTCCAATCAAACCATTAATACACTCAAATTACACCTATGTTATGGTCTAAAGCGAACATTGTCAAATATAGTAACCCAATAAGGTTGGGGTCGAATCCCACAGGAAATATGGTGAGAAAAGATTACTATCATAGTGTATTACTTGAAGTAGGTCTTTGTTCTAATTCTGTAAAGGTTGTAAAATTGTATAATACTAACAACTATATTGACTGGATTGAAATTCAGACGATTAAGAAATCAAGATTGTGTCCCCACTTAGGTTAGATGTTATGCTCTAGGTATTAACGTGATATACTCCTTATGAATCACGTATTGTATGCACTTAATCTCTATGTGACTTCCTAATATTTTTCAATAGTTAGAAAGTATTTATCTTCATGATTTTCCCAAATATAGAAGACTGATATTAAGAACGAAAATTATGTCAAGTAAAACTCATCTTATTCCTAATTGAGTTTATTAAACGAGAGTTAATGTCCTGCGTTCTTGTTAATTATTTCTACCAAACCCTACTAATTTTCCCAAGAAAAGTAGAATTTATTGGCTTAGATTAATGTTTGCAACCACTAATCAACATGAACGAATAATAAATAATTAAAGACTAACAATCCACAATTCGTATATCAATATCAAAACCTCTTGCATAACACCCACCATTGGGTTCACAATCTCAGTAAAGAATTTAGTTACTCATGCTATTAATGATAACAAAAAGCTTAGAAATTGTCATTGAAACTTACAAGTGAATTTGAAGATTAAACAATGATAACTTGTTCTTGAAAGCCTTAAAATACGCTAAGTACTTGATACTCTCGATACAAGTCTTGAAACTGATGATCAATAAAATATAAAATCCTATAAAGTATTTATACAAGTCAAAAACTCAGAATTAAATAATTGTCAGTATTTTTTTCCTTTTTGTTCTATTATATTTTTTTTTCATTATTTACAATCACCACACCACTTTCAGTGACTAGGCAACTCACGTCTAACCACCTTTAGGCATAAGCCTCATTTTCCACATTTCAAATATCACCCCAACTTAGGCTTTTAGCCTATTTTTTTTTATTATTTTTAAGCGTCAAGGAGGGACGGGGTGCAAAACTAGGGATATACGGAATAAATGGTATAGGCTCATTCGCGGCTAGTCAAAGAATAGGGTTATATGATCAAAATGGAAAACAAGGGATATTTATGTACACAGGTTAGGCTCATGAAAGGCAAAATGGTTCAATATCAAACAAACAAGGCCTAAGATCATTTCACAGCTCAACTTATCCTAAGAAATAAGGCACGACTAACCAGGCAAGTTCTAGATTACACATCTAACAAGAGAATAGATACAAAAATCTCACAACACTTCTAATGGTATTATACATCAAAGTAGTTGTGCTTACACACCATAGCAGAATGCAGTGGTAGATAGAAAACATAGACATATTTTGAAAATGACATGAGCCCTAAGTTTCGAAGTTCAATTCCTATATAGTTTTGGGGAGAATGTGTCAAGACTTCTGTGTATCTCATTAACAAATTGTCATATGATGTCTTAGGTGGTAAGTTACCTTATGAAATGTTACATGTTAGATCACCTAAGTTGGAGCATCTTAAAGGTTACGTGTGCTATGCAAGAAAATTGCCTAAAGGAGACAAGTTTTCTTCAAGAACAAGGAAAGCAGTTCTGATGGGATATTCAGAAACATAAAAGGGTTATAGATTGTTTGATTTGACTGATATGACCTTCTTTGTCAGTAGAGATGTTACTTTTAGAGAATACACATTTCCTTATCATGATGAATCACATATTTAGAAGGAAGACATGTTTGCATTTCAAGAGTTCTAATCTAACCATTAATACACTCAAATTACACCTAAGTTTTGGTGTAAAGCGAACATTGTCAAATATAATAACCCAACAAGGCTGGGGTAGAATCACACAGGAAATATGGTGAGAAAAGATTACTATCACAGTGTATTACTTGACTTAGATATTTGTTCTAATTCTGTAAAGGTTGTAAAATTGTATAATACTAAGAACTATGTTGACTGGATTGAAATTCATACGATTAAGAAATCAAGATTGTGTCCCTGCTTAGGTTAGATGTTATGCTCTAGGTATTAACATGATATATTCCTTATGAATCACGTATTGTATGCACTTAATCTCTATGTGACTTCTTAATATTTTCCAATAGTTAGAAAGTATTTATCTTCATGATTTTTCCAAATATAGAAGACTAATATTAAGAACGATAATTATGTGAAGTACTCTTATTCCTAATTGAGTTTATTAAATGAAAGTTAATGTCCTGAGTTCTTGTTAATTCTTCCTACCAAACCCTACTAACTTTTCCAAGAAAAGTAGAATTTATTGGCTTAGATTAATGTTTGCAACCACTAATCAACATGAACGAATAAGAAATAATTAAAGACTAACAATCCACAATTCGTATATCAATATCAAAAACCTATTGCATAACACCCACCATTGGGTTCACAATCTCAGTCAAAAATTTAGTTACACATGCTATTAATGATAACAAAAAGCTTAGAAATTTTCATTGAAACTTACAAGTGAATTTGAAGATTAAACAATGATAACTTGTTCTTGAAAGTCTTAAAATACACTAAGTACTTGATACTCTCGATACAAGTCTTGGAATTGATGATCAATAAAATATAAAATTCTTTAAAGTATTTATACAAGTCAAAAATTCAGAATTAAATAAGTGTTTGTATTTTTTCCCTTTTTGTTCAATTATATATATTTTTTTCATTATTTACAACCACAAAAACACTTTCAGTGACTAGGCAACTCACGTCTACCTATCTTTAGGCATAAGCCTCATTTTTCCACATTTCAAATATCACCCCCAACTTAGGCTTTTAGCCTATTTTTCATTATTTTTAAGCGTCAAAGAGGGACGGGGTGCAAAACTAGGGATATACAGAATAAATGGTATAGGCTTATTCGCGGCTAGTCAAAGAATAGGGTTATATGATCAAAATGGAAAACAATGGAATTTATGTACACATGTTAGGCTCATGAAAGGCAAAGGGCTTTAATATCAAACAAACAAGGCCTAAGATCATTTCACAACTCAACTTATCCTAAGAAATAAGGCACGACTAACCAGGCAAGTTCTAGATTATACATCTAACAAGAGAATAGATACAAAAATCTTACAACACACTAGTATAAGAATTGTTCCACACACTGACTTCTCTGTTAAGCATTCTACACACAAGGTAATACAATACTCTAAATATCACACAAAGAACCATACATGTCAGTTAAGCAACACATTCTAAGTATACATAAAAAAAAATCGAAGGGGAGTATTTCAAACATCAAACATTGAACATGTCTTAAGTTACTCAAATCACCACCACATAAGTCATAATTACTCTACCTTATCAAAATATGACCTAAATATTTCAGGTTCAACAGAAATAAAATTCGTCGAGAAAATAACCATGGCAAAGAAAAGCTGAAGGGGTCCTAAACACATATTTACACTACATACAATCAAATAGCCCTACCCCCAACCAAAAAAATCATGCATTGTATCCAATGCATCTAAATAAAGACAAGAGAGTAAGAACTACCTGAGGTGTTCTAGGCGTGTTGCTCATCTCAATGTGATGTGGCCTCTGAAGCATCTATCTCAGCACTAGCAGCAACATTCAACTTTCTATTATTCATACAAACTCTCCAGCCATTGACCATTCTCTGTGAGATCAACTTATTCTTTGCATTTGGCACCACAGTGATGCCATTCTTTTTAGGAACGCACTGTACTGGACTAACCCATGAACTGTCACTAATATGATAGAGAATTCTAGCCTCTAACCACTTGATAATCTCTTTTTTCACCACATCTTATATAGGTGGATTCAATCTTCTCTGGTGCTCCGTGGTTGGTGTGCTATCTTCCTCAACCTAGATCTTGTGTTCACAAATTTCGGAGAGAATCCCTTGTATATTAACTATGGTCCAACTAATAACTCACTTGTATTTTCTCAGCACTTCTAAAACCCTCTTCACATGTTCTTCAGTCAATAATGCAGACAAAATTACGAGTAAAGTGTTATTCAGACCCAAGAACTCTTACGTCAAGTGAGATGGAAGTTGTTTCAGCTCCAACTTTGGTGGTTCAATAACGAACGGTTTTGCCGGAAGAGTCGCCATATTTTCCAAATTAAGAGAAAGTATCTTTGGTTGGTAATTGTATGAACCCAAACCTACCAACGAATTCACAGTCTTCACATACCCCTCTATATCATCACCATCAAAGTTTACCAAAATCGTAGTTGGAGCCTCGTCGAAACACTCTTCCTCCATTTTGAATTCAACGGCTTCTTCGATCACATCCACAACATCAATCACCAAAATACTCTCATAACTACTCGACAACTTCATTCCCTTGCTCGCTTGAAAAGTGACTTCCTTATCATTAACCCTGAACTTGATCTCATTTTTTCTTCGAATCCATGAGTGCCTTTCCAGTAGCAATGAAGGGTCAACCCAAAATTATCGGAATATCTCTGTCAACTACACAGTCAAGTATCACAAAATATACAGGAAAATAAACTCACCCACATGAACAAGAACATCATCAACTACTCTCACCGGCCTCTTGATCGATTTGTCAGCCATCTGCAATCTCATGCTAGTCAGCCTCGACATACCTAAACCTAATTGCTTGTAGATAGAAATCGGCATCAACTTAATACTAGCCCTATTATCACAAAGGGCTCTGGCGAAATCATGCTGACCGATAGTGCAAGAAATAGTGAAAGCCCCTGGATCTTCTTTCTTTTGAACCTTTGTGGATGAAATAATCAAACTCACACGATGAGTCGCACTCACTGTGTCATGCTTAATCGGTCTTTTCTTTGTGATCAACTCCTATAAATATTTGGCAAATCCTAACATTTCTTGAAAGCATCCAAGAATAGAATATTCATTGATAATTGCTTCAACTGATCATAAAATCTCTGACATTTCGCATCTTTAATTTTCTTCACCAACCTTTGAGGAAATGGAGGTGTAGATTTGAACAGCTGTGTCAACGGTCTCAGAGCCTTTGTCACCTAACCTTTGCCCTTTTCTGTAATCACCTCTGGAGCCTTTGATTTTTCTGAAATATCATTAACTTTAACAACAATCGGGTCTGGATAGGTATTTCATCAACAACACTAGGCACATCAAGTGGTGCCTCTTCTTCTAACTCAACGGGTTTTAATTCAACAACCTTCTCAACCTCACTTTGAAGTAGTTTTTTACTCTAAGTAGTGATAGCATTGCAGTTAGCTACGTCACTCCACTATTCTTGGGATTCTGGATTATGTCTCTAAGAAGTGTACCTCTCTGCTTTGAATATTGCTCTCTCGAAAGATCTCTCATTTGTGATTCAAGCTTCTGAATAGAAGCAGTATGAGAATCCACCACTTCAGTCAAGTTTTTCATCAACTTGCCTATTTTCTCCTAGTTGGAATATACATTTTCGATCATACTCTCCAATCTAGAACTTCTCTGATCATTCGAAGGATCCTTTCGCTAGTGTTGTAAATTAGATGATTGACCATTTAGTGGAATATATGCATTGGAACTCTGATTTCTGTAGTTATCATTGTTGTTGTAATTCCCTTGGTTCGAACTGCCATAGTTATTTTGCCCATACTGACCTTGTTGCTTCTACTGATTCTAATTCTGATTCTGATAACTAGACCATTGATAGTTCTGCTTCAGATACCCCCTTTGGGAGTTGTTAACATAATTTGCATCTTCATAATGCATTGGTGGCCCCTCAGCATACAGAC
This sequence comes from Anisodus acutangulus, assembly GCA_029783415.1. Classification (NCBI taxonomy): domain Eukaryota; kingdom Viridiplantae; phylum Streptophyta; class Magnoliopsida; order Solanales; family Solanaceae; genus Anisodus; species Anisodus acutangulus. The sequence goes on from CM056491.1 coordinate 57,203,027, forward strand.
TATCTTGTGGCTAGTACATTCTATTTGGTAGTGACTGCATATCATCAACTACATTCACTTTCTTCATCTCATCTTTAAAAATCATCTAGGTCAATAGACTGATATTGATAGCCAGATGAGTAATGGTTTGATCTCTCTCTTGGTTCTCCTTTACTAGGTTATTCAGTAAAGGATCCCCATATGATACTCCATCGCTACCACCTGAATGCCATGCTTGATTATGTGTTGTCATATTATCAATCAAGTTGGTGATACAAGTGAAAGTTTTATCCATAAAGCATCCACCTACTGCATTATTAGCCACTGATTGTGTCATCGAATTAAGCTCAGTATATAATTTCTCCGGAAAACTGTGGTTTGGAGACTGCATCAGATAAATCTTGAACCTCTCCCAAGCCTCATAAATTTGCTCTCTTTGGAGTTACTTGAATTAGAATTTTTTTTTCCGAAGCTCAACTTTCTTGCTTGGAGGAAACCACTTCTTCAGGAATACATTCACTAGCTCAACCCAAGTGTAGATTGAATTAAGTGGTAACTTCTCAAACCATTCCCTAACTTCACCAGCAAGTGAATATTTGAAAATACGAAGCCGGAGCGCATATGGAGAAGTCACATTCTGAGTATGTGTCTGACACACACCCAAAAAGTTTCTCAAGTGTTTATGTGGGTCATCATCGGTGGAGTTTCGGAAATAACCCTCAAGCTTGAGCAGCTAGTAGAACGAACTGTCAATTTAAAGTTTGTATCAGCCCTTGGTGGATCTATGGTTGATGTGTATTCAACCTCCTGAAGAAGATCAATAATGACATTCTCCCCTTCGTTTTCAACTTCCGGTGATGGAGGAACTACATTTCCTCCCCTACCACCATTAGCTCCACAACCGTCGTTTCTACCTGTCATTTCACCTGGTTCACCAGAAAAAGAAAACAAATTGTGATGGAACGGAAAAAGAAAACAAATTGTGATGGAACAGAAAAAGCAAACAAAGTGTGATGGAACAGAAAAAGACTTTAATTAAAGCAAACACTCTTTAGTAATTTCAAAATAGTATTCCCCGGAAACGGTGCCAAAATTTGATACACTTAAATTACACTTAAGTTATGGAGTAAAGCAAAAGTTGTATAGTAACCCAAAAAGGTTGGGGTCGAATCCTACATGGAATATGGTGGGAAAAGGTTACTATCGTAGTGTATTACTTGATGTAGGTATTTGTTCTATTTCTGTAAAGGTTGTAAAAAATTGTATAATACTAATAAATATATTGACTGGATTAAAATTCAGATGATTAAGAAATCAAGATTGTGACCCCGCTTAGGTTAGATATTATGCTCTAGGTATTAACGTGATATACTCCTTATGGATTGCGTATTCTAAGCACTTAATCTCTATGTGACTTCCTAATATTTTCCAATAGTTAGAAAGTACTTATCTTCATGATTTTCCCAAATATAGAAGACTAATATTGGAACGATTAATTATGCCAAGTAAAACTCCTCTTATTCCTAAGTGAGTTTATTAAATGAGAGTTAACGTCCCGAGTCCTTGTTAATTCTTACTACCAACCCCTACTAACTTTCTCAAGAAAAGTAGAATTTATTGGCTTAGATTAACGTTTGCAACCACAAATAAACATGAACGAATAAGAAATAATTAAAGACTAACAATTCACAATTCGATATCAATTTGAAAAACCTATTGCATAACACCCATCATTGGGTTCACAATCCCAGTAAAGTGTTTAGCTACTCATGCTATTAATGATAACAAAAAGCTTAGAAATTGTCATTGAAACTTACAACTGAATGTGAAGATTAATGATAACTTGTTCTTGAAAGCCTCAATATACGTTAAGTACTTGATACTCTCGATACAAGTCTTGAAACTTGTGATCAATAAAATATAAAACCCTAAAAAGTATTTGTACAGGTCAAAAAATTTGAATTAAAAATAGACTAAACTGCCCCTGTCGCTAAATTTGATGGACCGTACATTTAAGTACGGTCTGTATAAAACTTGACGGTACACTTTGACAGCCAGAAAATACGGTCCGTCAAAACTTTGATGGAACCATAAAATCTATGAGAATCTTTCTTCTTGTAGTAATAGAAAGGACGACAGAATTATCCGGTCCATCAAAATATTGAGGGACCGTCAAATCCCACCGTACAACTTCTGTCATTTTGTAAACTCTTTGCTTTTTTTCCTCGGGTCTTTTTACGGTCCAATTGTATTGTCCGTACAATCCTCAAAACTGGGGCTTTTGCTTGAATTTTCTTATTTTTGCTTCCTTAAAGACGTTTACCTGAAACATAAACAAGGTACATCAAAATGACACAAACTTGCTTAAAAACAAGTAAAACTTACAGTAAAAAAACATCAAATGTGTCGTAATTCTATGACACATCAACCATCAAGAGTCAACTACAACTCAGATTTTACTAAAAAAATGCGGAGGATAATACACCACCTGCTGATGCAAAAGTTCCTATTCAAGAACATACACTCCAGATTGAAAACTTGGAAGCTCATCCAGTTGTTAAGGACAATGCTGATGTGATGATGGATGTCAATTTTCCAATCATAGAAGACATTCAACCTCCTTACCAGCCACAGATACAGTCAATGCCTTCTAGAGTTGTAAAACCTCCTATATGGCACAAAGACTATGTGACAACTTCCAAAGTCTGGTGCACATTGTACACATCCTATAACTAGGTTATGTAAGTTACTCCTATATATCTGCTTCCTATCAAGCTTACTTGGATTCGTGCCCATTTAGATAGAGCCTAAGACTTACAAGGAAGTTGCTCAAGATGAAAAGGTGGATATCAGCAATGAAGGATGAGATCACAACATTGGAATGAAATCATATTTGGAAGTTGGTATACTTGCCACCAGGCAAATATGTAATTGCTTAAAAATGGGTATTCAAGATTAAATACAAGGCTGATAGGACATTGGACAAGTATAAACCAATGTTAGTTGCAAAGGGGTATACACAAAATAAAGTTGTGGACTATCATGAGACATTTTCTCCTGTATCCAAAATGGTCACAATGAGAACAATCATCAGTCTAGCAACATCCAAAGACTGACCTTTACAACATATGGATGTCAACAATGATTTTACAAGTTTATTTATATGAAGAGGTCTACATGACTTTGCCATAAGGATTTCACAGACAGGGGAGACCAAAGTATGCGGACTCTTGAAATCTTTATATGGCCTTAATCAAGCATCTGAAATATCAAACTGTCTAGTGTTTTACTTGAGGCAGGATATGCACAAAGCTCTCATGATCATTCTCTTTTCACCAAGAAGTCAGAAGAAGATATATTGAGTATTCTGGTATATGTTGATGATCTTTTGATCACAGAGAGCAACAAACAAATGATAGATGCAACACAAGACACTTTGCATAGCAAATTCAAAGTGAAGGATCTAGGCCAGCTAAGGTATTTCTTAGTAATTGAAATACTAAGATAAAAACTGGTATCCTTCTCAATCAAAGAAAGTATACCTTGGAATTGATCTTAGCAATAGGCTTGAGTGGTGAAAAACTTTCTCCTACACCTATGGAGAAAAATGTGAAGTTGGCTATAATTGAGTATGATCAGATGGTCAGAAAGACCGATGATCAGACAATCAACAAGACAAATGATCTAAAGATCAGTGATGTTCACAGTTATCAACTGTTGGTGGGAAAATTAATATATTTGACAATTACAAGACCCGACATATGCTTTGCAGTTCAGGCTCTTAGTCAAGTCATGCAGAATCCCAAAATATCACATTGGGAGGTAGCTATAAGAGTGCTTAGATACTTGAAGAAAGCACCATGCCAAGGAATTTTGCTAAAAATGAGTCCTATAACAAATTTGACTGTCTTTCGTGATGCTGATTGGGCAGCATGTCCTAACACAAGTAAGTCAATCACATGCTATGTTGTGCAGCTTGGTGATTCATTGATCTCTTGGAAAATTAAAGAAACAACACACAGTAAGTAGGAGTTCCGCAGAAGCTGAATACAGAAGCATGACAACAACAGTTGCAGAGGTAGTTTGGTTAATGGGATTACTACAGGATCTAAAAGTGTCTATTATTGCCCCAGTAAAGCTTTACTGTGACAACAAAGAAGAATTAAAAAATATCATCTAATCCAATATTTCATGAGAGGACACAACATATAGAAATTGACTGCCATTTTATGAGAGAAAAGCTCGAAGATGGATTGATCAGGCCGGAATCTGTTAGTTCAAAGTTGCAGCTTGCAGATTTGTTGACTAAAGGATTAGGAGTTTCTCAACATCAGTTTCTCTTATCCAAGCTAGGTGTTTTAGATGTCTTTCAACCCCATCTTGAGGGGGAGTATTAAAACAGATGTGTATATAGGAGAGTATACTAGTTGTATATCAGTGTATATGTGAGTATAGAATTAAGAGGAATGAGCTGTCGATGAACTGACATTTTAGGTAGTAGTTTGTTATGATAAGCATATGGTTAGTAATAACAACTACACCTATATATGTAACCTCCTAACAGGTTTGGTTCTTAATGAAAATATCTCAATTCTTCTTCTTCCTCCAAACTCTCTCTGCATGTCTATGGTTTCGATGATGCTGTGTTCATTGCATCATTGATTCTGATTTAAAAGACCTCCCTATTCTTCCCAAAAATAAATAAATCATACTGTCCTCATTTTTTACATTTCAAAAATGGTCTGCGGATGCCCAAACTATTGCTGTGAGAAAACGTTACAAAATGCTATTCAAAAGGGCTGGGAGAAAGTTCTTATATTATCATGTGCTAATTAAGGTGGTAATTCAGAAGCTAATGGTCCGCTAGGACAATCGTTGGAGGTGCAAAATGTGTGTGAATATATTTGGCATCTAAAAAGTTACCTGAATGCTGTGCAATTTTCTTTTACCAGAAGGAACATGAATAGGTGTAGATACACGTAAACATTTTTAAAAAATTTGAATGGAAAATGTCTAATAAGACCACTTTATAATGTGTTCAGGTGCTCAATTGGAACAGATTGTAGTTTGAGTAATGAGAGTACTTGGAATTTAAAATTTTCTAATTGGCTTATAACTGAAACTATGAAGCTTTTATTAATAAATTCAATGTTTCGATGGAAAAATTGTAAGTAGAAAATATTTGAAGTTCAATAAATTTTGAGGATCAAATTTCACATTTTTTGTGTCACACGATTTATTTAAAATTTATTATCTAAAGAAAATGTTTGTTATAAAAATAAAAAAAGGAAAAAGAACAGTACATTAAAATAGGAGGTAGTAATATGTTTCTTTTATTTAAAAAATCAAAAGGGAAAAAACCCAAGAAAAACCAAACAAATTAATTTTCTAGAAGTATCTATTTTAGAAGTCGTTAAAACGCAAAGGTTAGTTCTACAAACTGGTGATTAATTAGATCGACTATACTATATGGGGCTGGGTGGTTGGCCAGTTAAGAAAGCTTATGTCCAGAAGATGAAAGTAGCAAAGATGAGGATATCGAGATGGATGTGAGGGCATACCAGGAGAGATAAGATTAGTAACCAAGATATGCGGGATAAGGTGGGAGTGACCCTCTTGGTGGCCAAGATGCAGGAAAGGATGTTGAGATGGTTTGAACATGTGCAGATGCCCCAGTGAGGAGGTGTGAGAGGTTGGTCATGGTGGGCCCGGGAGAGGGAGAGGTAGGCCAAAAAAAATCTTGGGGTGATTAGGCAGGACATGCCGTCGTTTAAGCTTACCGTGGACATGACATTTGATAGAAAGATGTGAAGGTTGAGTATTAGGACGGAGGGACAGTAGGTTGCCGAGCATGTTTCTTTTTTGTACCAAGAGTATCAATATCATTTTTACATTTGCTTATTCTTAGATTTCTAGTACTCCACTTTTTTAAATGTTTCTTTTACATTTGCCGTTGTTACTACTTTTTCATTGATTCTTGAGCCAAGGATCTATCGAAATATAACGGCTTCTTATATTTACAAGTTAGAGGTAAGGTCTGCGTAAATTCTACCTTTCAACACCCATCTATGAGAATATAATGCGTGTGTTATTATTTATTATTGTTGTTTTATCTATTTTAGATGTTCTGAAATTTCCTAACCATACATACATTTAGTAAGATTCGGACAGAAAACAGTAGTCATGTGGTGTCTTTTTGTACTTTCATGTGCAATGAATTTGAAAATTGGACAATCACTAGAATTCTTTTTCTAGGATAGTATTATTTTTTATTCCTTAACTATTAATAAATTTTAATTTTAATTTTAATTTTAATTTTAATTTTAATTTTAATTTTAATTTTAATTTTAATTTTAATTTTAATTTTAATTTTAATTTTAATTTTAATTTTAATTTTAATTTTAATTTTAATTTTAATTTTAATTTTAATTTTAATTTTAATTTTTGTAATATCAGCTAAGTATAATTAACTTTTAATTAATTAAAGTGTGTGTTTTTGGTTTCTATGTCGAAAATATGTTATATTTTTAACTAAGTTAGAACCATATTACTGTTAAATATGAAGTGAAATTACAAATTTAACATACCCTATGGGTAGTTAACTGATAGAACAATTGATAATCAAGGTAAATTTGTGAATATTATCTAGCAAAGTGATCAAAAGTGACATGTTTCGATTAAGTGAAAGTTAAATATACTTAGTCAAATATCACAAAGATTAAAATTGAGGGGCCAAAAATGCTATTAACCCATTTTTTCTTTTTAGTTCTGTAAATAAAATTCCAATGATTTTTTTTTGGGTGTTACTATTTTCGTTCTCATGTAGAATGTTCTGCACTTCTACTGATCAGCGATTTGCAATTAAATAACTAGAATTACAAATATAAACTTAAAGATAAAGCATCCTTAATTACACCCAACAAAACTAATTAATAAAATGTGAAATTGTGCGTCTTAATGGCTAAAATTATTATTATTAAGCCCAAGCTTGCATGTGCATCAGCTTGATTTTTATATGGAAAATTAGTTAAATTATGAATCTTCACAATTAATTAGGTAAAGTTGTCTGATGAACCAAATGGATGACAAAGCAAAATACACAGCAAATATGACCTGTTCAAAGTTCAACAATATCCGAGTCAATAATAGTAAACATCAGGATTTGAAGTAACTTAAGAATATAATTTTAGAACTCATGATTCTAATGTCTAAATTACTCTAATATCATCTTCATCTTCTTCTCTTCTTTTTACTTATCTCAATTTCCTCCCAAATATCACATGTGCTTATATCAAGAAAAGAATATCTGCATTAATTGTTTTGATTCCGGTACTGGTAAAATTTCATCCTTTAAATTAACAAGAAAACATGAAGGCCTGTATGGGGTGTTGTTATCATTCATGATCCCAAATTAACATTCAAATGAAGCAGCAAAATTAAATTTCTCTAATTTAGTGACAGAGTACGTTAGAAATCCTAACAAGTTCACAAATCATTATACTATTTTTTTAATATATAAAGGATATTTAACTTGTTATGTATATAATAAATAAAAAGATTCTTGTACAGAGACATTCAATTGAAACCCCTTCCCGGTACATAGTTCTGCTTAGGGCATTAAGTGGGCAGGTTTAACCGAATTCGGGCGAGGCAATATCCATCCAAAAGTTACTTTGGCGGAAATGGATTAATTAGAAATGGGCTAAGAAGCGGATCATAACACAACATGTCCAATTATTAATAAGTTTTAAATTTTTTATTAAAGAATGTCTAGGTACCTAAATAAAAACTTTTTATGCTTAGTATGGTTATATGACACATCTCAAAAAAAAAAAAACTAAAATATTTTAACAAGATTTTTCACGGGTCAATTTTAATTATATATCAACCTAGATTTTAGATGATGAGCTGAATTAGACGTGCCAAAATAGTCGGAGCTAATAAATGAGCGTGTCAAACTTAAAGGAGTATTATATTCTCAGGGTCAAATTTTGTCACCCCTAATTTTGTTACTTCTCTAAGAGTTTGTATAATAAGATAATTTTTAACTCTTTTGCTAATATAACAAGATAAAATTGAAGGGGAGCCTTGAAGTAACTGGTGAAGTTGTTGTCATGTGACTAGAAGGTCGGGGTTCAAGCCATTAAAACAACCTCTTGCAGAAATGCAGAATAAGGCTGCGTATAATAGATATTTGTGGTTCGACCTTCTTCCGAACCCCGCATATAACGAGAGCTTAGTGCACCGAGCTACCACTTCAACCAATAGTGCTACTAAGGCCTTTAGCTCTCCGGGAAATTTCTTAAGAAAAATGTAAGCAGTTAAATGCGCAGCCTTAAGATTATTGTAACTTTCATGGCAACTTCCCAAGTAGCATATCCTGGTCAAAGTGTCCCAAAAGAAATTTAAAATAACACACATGAAACAAAAGCACAATAGTTTTCACTATTGCATCCATGAGCCACCACCAATAGTAGCCCTTTATTCTGGTCAAGATGGGTCCTTTCCAATTTGTCTTAAACCAAAAATCCCATTTGTGGGTAAGATGGTTCAACAAGGAACTATGACTCATAAGGTAGACTTGGACTCTAGACTTTTCATGGAGACTTGGAATTAACATTGTGCATTATGGGAGTGGGGCAACAACAATTATTTAAGTCTCCTCATTGTAGTTATAATTCCTACTTTCTTGATTTCTTCTCCTATAAATACCCTTTCAAGCCTTCACTCTTTTGCACCAAACATTAATCTAGAATTCTTCAGCTCTTCATTCTTTTGTATTCACACATATTCTATTTATTTAACACACATAGAAACACATATATACTTTACCAAGAAATTAAGATGGAGAACTTCCCAATTATCAACTTGGAAAAGCTCAATGGCTCAGAAAGAGCCAACACCATGGAAATAATCAAAGAAGCCTGTGAGAACTGGGGCTTCTTTGAGGTAACTAACGTATTAGTTTGTGTGTTTCAATTTATGTGTCTCACTTTTTCTTTTAGTTTATTTAAAAGTGAACGGCACTTTTGATATTTAGTACCGTAACTCTTTAATTCAACATCTTACATGACATGTTTAAGACCACAAGATCAAAATGAAATTTTGGTACGTTAAACATATCTTTAATTTTAAACCACAATACTAAAAAATCTTCCTTAATTTTTTTAAATTTCGTGTCCAGTCAAACTGATACACATAAAGATATGTTGGTAGTAGTAATTGTTAAGCTGGTAAGAAATCTTGCATATTGATGTATTTTGTTTGTATATGTCATAAATGTAGTTGGTTAACCATGGGATTCCACATGAAGTAATGGACACAGTGGAGAAAATGACAAAAGGACATTACAAGAAGTGCATGGAACAGAGGTTTAAAGAATTGGTGGCCAGCAAGGGTCTTGAAGCAGTGCAAGCAGAGGTTACTGATTTGGATTGGGAAAGCACTTTCTTCTTGCGCCATCTTCCTGTTTCTAACATATCTCAAGTACCTGATCTTGATGACGAATACAGGTATATTATATGCATCCTACATGTGGAATACTATAATTAAGTTTGACAGACACAGAATTTAAGTTATTTACATGAAGTATAAAGTGTTTTTTTTACATTATCAGTCTAACTTAATATGTAATACAAGTAGATTAGCTAGTACCATTTTTACCGGATTACCAATTACTCCTATGATCTTCTCATAACATTTACCTTTAACTACTTTATAAGTGAACTGATCGTGTAAGAAAATTTTATACCGTCTTTGCATAAAACTTAAATTTGACATAGACTAAGAAGGACAGTAATGTACCTAAAGTAACATGCACAAGACAATCACACTTTCTTAATTCTTTTTAACTTTTTGGGGTGTTCCCCACATGTATGATGGATTGAGACTAGACAAAGAATAGAAGCACAAATGAACTTTCTTATTAATGTTTCCCCAAATGATGCAGAGAGGTGATGAGAGATTTTGCTAAAAGATTGGAGAAGTTGGCTGAGGAGTTACTGGACTTGCTCTGCGAAAATCTTGGGCTTGAAAAGGGTTACTTGAAAAAGGCCTTTAATGGATCAAAAGGTCCCAATTTTGGGACTAAAGTTAGCAATTATCCGCCATGCCCCAAGCCCGATTTGATAAAGGGACTCCGCGCTCACACTGACGCTGGTGGCATTATACTTCTTTTCCAAGACGACAAAGTGAGTGGCCTCCAACTCCTCAAAGACGGAAACTGGATTGATGTTCCTCCCATGCGCCACTCTATTGTGGTTAATCTTGGCGACCAACTTGAGGTAAAAAAATAAATAAACTGTATTTGATATGCCGAAAGTCATTTTTTAAATAAAAAGATTGTGTCAAAAGGTTGAAATTGACTTCTGTCATACTAAACGTATATCATGTGTATATATGTTTTTTTTTTGTTTTGTCAAAAACTTAGAATTATATATACTAGAAAGGGTGTTTAACTATTTGTCACTAAATGAAAAAAAACAGGTGATCACCAACGGGAAGTACAAAAGTGTGATGCACAGAGTAATTGCTCAAACAGATGGAACTCGAATGTCGCTAGCTTCATTTTACAATCCTGGAAGCGATGCAGTAATCTATCCAGCACCAACTTTGGTTGAAAAAAAGGCAGAGGAAAGCAAGCAAGTTTATCCAAAGTTCGTGTTTGATGATTACATGAAGTTATATGCTGGTCTCAAATTTCAAGCCAAAGAGCCAAGGTTTAAAGCAATGAAGGCAATGGAAGCTGATGTGAAAGTTGATCCAATTGCAAGTGCTTAGATTCCAATCCATGCTTGAAAAAGCATGATTCATTTTAGTAGTTTACAAATGAAGCCTAGCTATATATAAATACATTATTTTACTCTTCTTTTTCCCGCCCTAGCAGGAGCTTAGTGCACTGTATTGCTTTTTTTTTTCTCTTCTTTTGTGTGGTAGAATTAATCAAGCTATTAAAAAATATTGTGTTCTAGCTGCATATATAGTGTAGAAGTAAAGGTTGTATTTCAAAATAAACTGGCAAATAAAAGCTACCTTTTAGGGCGAGGTTATACAAATAATTTGCACTTTATTTCATGCACTTTCGTAGATATTCACTTTTTTTTTTTTTGACGAAGGAACCCACAGCCGCTACTCTTTCGAGTGCGCACAGGGTAAACCCCGGACTAACGCAATAGCCTGCAAACCACGTCAGCCGATTAACCACACTTGGCAAGCCATGTGTGACAGGCTCAACCAAGAAGGTTTATGCAGGGAATCGAACTCGGGACTCATGCGCCGCTTCATCAAGCACCAACTCATTACTCCTCATGCGGGTTAGATATTCACTTCTTGTACATATATAGTGATACACTGACTGAATTCGTTGACCAAATCTGATAATTGACTATGAAGAATTTGATTGCCGACATATATAGGATAGATTTTTCTGTCAAATCAGACCTGGAAAAGGGCAAAGAGAATTTAAAAAGGAGTACGTAAGCTATTAGGCGAAAGAATTGTAATCTACTATTAGATTTATACCAAAAAGAAGTTAAGAAAATAATTAGCATAGTGATAAAGCACGAATTATATAGCTGGGCGTTTACTTACCACTAGGCCACATGGGGTATAAGCCTCATAGATCTTTAAAATTTTAATTTATAATATAGTAAAATAGTATAATATCATAAAAATTATAAGAAAATACATTAATAGTTTAAAAAATTAAAAGTATTATTAAAGAAAATTCATAGAAAATAAAACTCCTGCCATAATTTTACAAATATTTTAAATAGCGAAACTATTATAAGATGTAAATCAATTCTAACAACTTAACTTTCAAACTACTATTAAAGAATCACAATTTCTTAAATATTTTACAATCATACTATGCAATGTACATTCCTTAAAGAAAATTATCAATAAATTTTATCAGTATTATAATTAAAACATCAAACCTTCATGAAAAAATTAAAATAACTTTAAATAACGAAATAATAAAATAATTTTAAGATATAGGACAAAAAAATGAAAACCAATACAAGTGAAGATGTAAAATTCAAATATGTATTTTTAAAAGGAATATTAGGAGTTATTCACTCTCGCGGTGGTATCAAACCGTAGTAAATAAGCGATACTACGACTTGTTATTTGAGCTACTCTCAATCTTCTTATTTCTATAGATGAAAATTATTAACCATCATTTCTTTATTAAAGAATTATAAGGATCAATAGTTTCAATTAAGAATTTTGACATATAATTTATGTATGAATTGTTAGACGAACTTCAAGCATTGACCGACTTGTTTAGGGCGTACAATCGGATACTTAGAATGTAGGCCCTAAAACTAAACCCAAAATGTATTTCATCAACAACACTAGGTACATCAAGTGGTGCCTCTTCTTCTAACTCAACGTGTTTTAATTCAACAACCTTCTCAACCTCACTTTGAAGTAGTTTTTTACTCTAAGTAGTGATAGCATTGCAGTTAGCTACGTCACTCCACTATTCTTGGGATTCTGGATTATGTCTCTAGGAAGTGTACCTCTCTGCTTTGAATATTGCTCTCTCGAAAGATCTCTCATTTGTGATTCAAGCTTCTGAATAGAAGCAGTATGAGAATCCACCACTTCAGTCAAGTTTTTCATCAACTTGCCTATTTTCTCCTAGTTGGAATATACATTTTCGATCATACTCTCCAATCTAGAACTTCTCTGATCATTCGAAGGACCCTTTCGCTAGTGTTGTAAATTAGATGATTGACCCTTTAGTGGAATATATGCATTGGAACTCTGATTTCTGTAGTTATCATTGTTGTTGTAATTCCCTTGGTTCGAACTGCCATAGTTATTTTGCCCATACTGACCTTGTTGCTTCTACTGATTCTAATTTTGATTCTGATAACTAGACCATTGATAGTTCTGCTTCAGATACCCCCTTTGGGAGTTGTTAACATAATTTGCATCTTCATAATGCATTGGTGGCCCCTCAGCATACAGACTATCTTGTGGCTAGTACATTCTATTTGGTAGTGACTGCATATCATCAACTACATTCACTTTCTTCATCTCATCTTTAGAAATCATCTAGGTCAATAGACTGATATTGATAGCCAGATGAGTAATGGTCTGATCTCTCTCTTGGTTCTCCTTTACTAGGTTATTCAGTAAAGGATCCCCATATGATACTCCATCGCTACCACCTAAATGCCATGCTTGATTATGTGTTGTCATATTATCAATCAAGTTGGTGATACAAGTGAAAGTTTTATCCATAAAGCATCCACCTACTGCATTATTAGCCACTGATTGTGTCATCGAATTAAGCTCAGTATATAATTTCTCCGGAAAACTGTGGTTTGGAGACTGCATCAGATAAATCTTGAACCTCTCCCAAGCCTCATAAATTTGCTCTCTTTGGAGTTACTTGAATTAGAAATTTTTTTTCCGAAGCTCAACTTTCTTGCTTAGAGGAAACCACTTCTTCAGAATACATTCACTAGCTCAACCCCAAGTGTAGATTGAATTAAGTGGTAACTCTCAAACCATTCCCTAGCTTCACCAGCAAGTGAATATTTGAAAATACGAAGCCGGAGCGCATCTGGAGAAGTCACATTCTGAGTATGTGTCTGACACACCCAAAAAGTTTCTCAAGTGTTGATGTGGGTCATCATCGGTGGAGTTTCGAAAATAACCCTCAAGCTTGAGCAGCTAGTAGAACGAACTGTCAATTTTAAAGTTTGTATCAGCCCTTGGTGGATCTATGGTTGATGTGTATTCAACCTCCTAAAGAAGATCAACAATGACATTCTCCCCTTCGTTTTCAACTTCCGGTGGTGGAGGAACTACATTTCCTCCCCTACCACCATTAGCTCCACAACCGTCGTTTCTACCTGTCATTTCACTTGGTTCACCAGAAAAAGAAAACAAATTGTGATGGAACAGAAAAAGAAAACAAATTGTGATGGAACAGAAAAAGCAAACAAAGTGTGATGGAACAGAAAAAGACTTTAATTAAAGCAAACACTCTTTAGTAATTTCAAAATAGTATTCCCCGGCAACGGTGCCAAAATTTGATACACTTAAATTACACTTAAGTTATGGAGTGAAGCAAAAGTTGTCATATATAGTAACCCAAAAAGGTTGGGGTCGAATCCTACATGGAATATGGTGGGAAAAGGTTACTATCGTAGTGTATTACTTGATGTAAGTATTTGTTCTATTTCTGTAAAGGTTGTAAAAGATTGTATAATACTAATAAATATATTGACTGGATTAAAATTCAGATGATTAAGAAATCAAGATTGTGACCCCGCTTAGGTTAGATATTATGCTCTAGGTATTAACGTGATATACTCCTTATGGATTGCGTATTCTAAGCACTTAATCTCTATGTGACTTCCTAATATTTTCCAATAGTTAGAAAGTACATATCTTCATGATTTTCCCAAATATAGAAGACTAATATTGGAACGATTAATTATGCCAAGTAAAACTCCTCTTATTCCTAAGTGAGTTTATTAAATGAGAGTTAACGTCCCGAGTCCTTGTTAATTCTTACTACCAAACCCTACTAACTTTCTCAAGAAAAGTAGAATTTATTGGCTTAGATTAACGTTTGCAACCACAAATAAACATGAACGAATAAGAAATAATTAAAGACTAACAATTCACAATTCGATATCAATTTGAAAAACCTATTGCATGTCAAATCGAGACAGACTTCAAGGTAATTCCTACAGCTTCAGATGCTACCTCAGACATACCTGAGTATCGACACTTGCTTCAAGCCAAGATTTTGACATATATGCATCCTCATGTTTCAAATGCCCTCACTAAAAGAAAGTCCATTTCTCATATGTATTTAAGTATTTTGAACTTTGGGACGTGTAGAGAAGTACACTCACCCTCAGAAAGATGTTCAATGCATTTAATTGTGATAACATAGGCTTGGCCGTCATGTAAGTATCCACTAATGTGAGAACCTCGGTATAGGATCATGTAGGGCTTGTTATGGGTTTGTATACAGGCTTGGGGAAAGGAAAGGATATCATTTAGGTTAGGAGTGACTAATCCTTCCTTGAGCGTTGGAATATGTCTGCGCTTGGTATTTGTGTGCCTTGATGCCGATTTGGTTCTTTTTGCCCCCTTTGTTTTTTACTGACTTCGTTTGGAGTTTTTCCCCTTTTTCGGAGTTATTTCCTTTTTTTTTTTTTTTGATATTGTCGGGGCTTTCGACTTCTTTTTTGTGTGAAGTCGTCCTTTTGTTTGGTTTTCTTTTCCTCTTTCGGGAACATTGCAACTTCAAACTTGGATTTTTTCCAGCAATTTGCACATTTCTGATGCGCTCAAGGAGGTCGGGCCAAAAGAGGGATGGTGCGTGTACGCACTCAGAAAGGGTATAGGCATAAGATGTGGTTGTTAAAAAAATAGGCTTCTGGCTCAAAGGGGAAGTGTTACGGTTAATGTTATTTGGTAAGCTGGAAAGGCTCAAACGGATCAAAGAAAGCCTACGATCCTTTCCTAAACCAAGTGTTACTCAGGATTTCGCCTCAACAAACATTCGAGCCAAGTTATAGATCACAATGCAATGCAATTGAACTTATTCTAAAAACTCACCACACAATGCACATGAAACGATGAGGTTGGATTGATTCATATCTTGGAAGCACACAAATCAATTTTTAAGTGTCAACACAGGCGTGAATGAGAGGTACCAGAAAAATCTATGGTTTACCACGAAGTCAATCTTCTCCGCTTGTTCTTTCCTATGCACACTACTAACTGTGTTGGTATCAACCAAGTCAATCAATGATTCTTAAAATATTTATTTTTTTGAATAACGGGTACCGAACCCGAATAGGGCTGCCTACGTATCTCAGCTTTGACGAGAATCAGGTGTGCGTAGTTCATGCAGAAAGTAAAAAAATTCATCCATGATAGGATAGTAAAAGTAAAAAATTGTATAAAACAGATGATTGTCCACTATGGGACGAATGCAAAGTAAAATATAATTGTCCACAGTAGAATGAATGCAATGAAAAAATGATTATCTACAATAGGATGAATGTAAAAAAAAATGATTGTCCATTATAGGATGAATGAAAAAGATTGATAAACCAGATATGTCCCTCCATAAGGTGGACAAGGAAGTGCGTCTTTTTCTTTTTTTGATTGATTTTTTTAGTGCTGTCGAACCCGAAAAGGGCTACCTACGTATCACACCGTACGGTGAGAATCAGACACTCGTAGTTAGTGAAAATATGTTGTAAAAAAAATGGTACGATATAAAGGAATTATGTAACGAAAATTAAGCATATCAATTGAATTTGCAAATATGTAAAAAAAAAGTATAGACAAACTAGAGCGATGCCTCATTTAATCTAGTGTTGGCTGACTTTTCTAATCAAAACATCTTTCGGTCATCTTTGTGAAAACCTTTTGCTTTGTTCTTTCCTGGAGTATATCCAGGGATAATGTTTTAGAACGACCGCTCCTGACTGTTCGCGAGAACGATCTTCTTGCAAAAATAAGAGTACCGGTGAAAGGAGGAAAGTCACAGAAAGAATAATAAAATGTGAAAGTGTGATAGTATAGTCAAAGACTCCCCTGCTTTTGTCTCCTAGAGTATCTCCAGGGATGATGTTTTATAACGACCGCCCTCGACTGTTTGCGAGAACGGTCTTCCTGCAAAAAATGAGACGTGGGTGAAAGTAGGAAAGTCGCAAAAATAATAAAATATAGGAGTGTGACAATATGGTCAAAGACTCCGCTGATTGCTTCACAAGGTCCGAGTCTTGATGTTCAAGAACGCTTTATCATCGGGTAGTGACACAATTTCTGTCCCGAGGACCAAAAGATATGGCATTGCCTAGTAGAAGTTGATTGTAGTGCAATAGCCAAAAAGTGCAAAGGGCAAATGTTCATGCCCAGATTTGCAAGCGACACGGCATTATACATATAGAATTGAAACAGGTAATTATAGCATTGAATAATATGTACAGAGTTAAAAGAAAAAAAAATAGCAAAAATTGTGCGGGAAGTAAATGTGTGTGCTAACATGCATGGGGCCTCTCTTATGCCAGAGGTGAGCTTAAACGCCAAATATGAGAGATTATGATAGATTAATCCAAGCTGTCAAACTGCAATGCTTTTGTTGGAAATGAAGACAAAATGTATGTACATTTTCCAATATCGGCATGTCATGATTAGGCTTGGATTAGTCTATCATTATCACGCTACACATAATATGCTAATGGGCCGTTGGGTCGTGAGACCTGTCGACAATTTTGGCGGATTTCTTAATTGTGGAGTCGATGCCAATGATCGACCCACCTAAGGTGTATGCATGCATGATTTAAAATAAAAGGGTGGTATAGCTCTATCTAAAATTTTCTAAGATTTGGCTTACTAGACTCATGGTTCCCGAGCGGACTACTCGAGTAAGAAGGCTACGCGGCCACCGGATGGTCCGGACACTCCGCGCATACGCCAACTCTCCCGAAATTTGGTAATTTGAGAGAAATTTGCGGGTGCGAAAAACACACCTCGCGTGTAATGTGTGATAGTATCAATTTTTTCCAAAGTGGAAGATATATGAGCGGAATGCCAATTTAAGGAAAGCAATAAAAGAAAGTAGCAATTAATCATACAAAATTCAAAAAGGAAACAATTTGAAGCAATACATCAAATAAGAAGAAAAATAAAACGCGATAATAGTTAACATGAATCTGCTATGGTTAAGAACCTGAATTTCCCCAGCAGAGTCGCCATGCTGTCGCACCCGATTTTGACCTGCAGGCTTCGCGACGTGATGGCTTGATTCCCTCTGGATTGAATAAAAATGATTGTTTGAGGAGTCGCCACCTAATTATTCTAAGGTGAATTAGGGCACCTAAATACTAACTAAAAATGCAAAAATAACTCCAATTCTGTGATGTGCGAAACTAATGAGATTCTAGGTAAAGATTCTCTATTATCCTAAAGGGAAGGGATTAGGCATCCTTTAAAATCCGCTAACTTGCAGTTATCCGCTCAAACTCAGATTAATTATTATGCTAAGAAAAATGTAAATTTTTTACAAGTATACAAATAATGTTACAAATAGATAATAAAATGATGCATTTTGTACATGTAAAGTTGAGAGAAATAAATAAATCTGCATTTGTATGGGAATTGATAAAAATATATGCAAGGTGATTTTTTATGGGCGACGGGCCTAAAAAAGGGTAAACTAGCGATTTTCGATTTTAAAACTAACCGAGCCTAAAAATAAATAAACTAGCGATGAGTTTCAAGTTTTAGAGTTTAGACTACCCTATTAATTAATTCTAAGTCTACCTATTCTAAGTATTCCAATAATTTCAGGAGTACAATAATATTACAATACATAATGAAATAAAGCTGAATTAAAGAAAGTGAAGACAACAATAAAATAAATAATCTTCGAGGGTATTTGCCTTTTTTGACTTTATACCTTGCAAGCTGTCAAGAACAAACGATTAGAAACAATTGAATATAAATAACTTCGGATCCGTATCCAAAACAGTAAATATTTTGATTACGGAGGGCTCAGACTTACATTTTGAAAAGATCATTCCAATCACGTCGTGGCTGCGAACATATGACTCGTTGGTCATTTTAGTTGCCTTGCCTACTGAACATGTTGGTCTCTCGGGAGAAAAAGATTTAAGTTTCATTCTTGCCCAGAAGTTTTATTTTTCATCTTTACAACTGTGGAGGCCTCAAAAATCAACGGATATTTTTTCATCGGCCAAATGCAATATTTATTCAAAGCGGTAAAGCAGTAAAACCAAAAAAAAACTGAGAAATGATGTCCAAAGGGAGGTGGCCTCGAATTCAATTTCATCGGCCTAAAGCAATATTTATTCAAAGCAGTAAAGCATTAAAGCGGTAAAACGGTAAAGTAAAAAACCGAGAAATGATGTCCAAAGGGAGGCGGCCTCAAATTCAATTTCATTGGCCTAAAGCAGTATTTATTCAAAGCAGTAAAGCAGTAAGATATCCGTGCACGACTGTTTAAATGCCAAAATAAACCAAAAGTTCACAATTAAAAATCAGGCCGAATTACGAGCGGTGACCAGAAGCGAAGCGATGCTGACCAAGGTTTGGTCGACCGACCCGGATGAGCGACTTGATAAAAAAAGGTGTTTATACCCATTGCTGAAAACAGACCCTGAATCAAACAATTTTTGGAATTTTCAAATAACCAACAATAAAAATATTAAACACAAAAATATGGAATTATTACCAGACCCTGGCTAACACAACCCGGGCTGACCCGACCCGAATCAGCAAAACTTGATCCGAAACAGAAATTCGACCCAAATCAGTTTTTCTTGTATTTTCATATAGGGCCAACAGAACATTAAACACAAAATCTGGAAAATTACCCAAACTGGGTTGACCCGACCCGAATCAAAGTCACGACCCGAATCGAAGTCCCGACCAAAATCAATTTTTTTTATTATTTTCAGATAGCCAACAACACATATAAAACATATAAATCTGGAAATTCATTCGAATCAGATCGACCCGACCCGAATCGGATGTTTTCAACCCGACTCAATTTTCCTCCAAATTTTAGGTAACCAACAACACATATAAAACATAAAATCTGGAAATTCATTCGAACAGGGTCGACCCGACCCGGATCAGTGACCCGACCCGAATCAGATGTTTTTAACCCGACTCGATTTTCCTCCAAATTTCAGGTAACCAACAACACATATAAAACATGAAATTTGGGAATTCATTGCAATCGGGTCGACCCGACCCGAATCGGATATTTCAACCCGAATCAATTTCTTTCCAAATTTTTCAGATAACCAACAAGAAGATACAAAAGCATAAATATGAAAATCTTACCCAAATCGGGTTGACCCGACCCGAACAGTAACCCAAATCGGAAACAGTGAAAAACACCACAGTGAACCAGTAGCTAAGGTTGCCGGCGTTTATGGAGTTCGCTGGAGATAGTGAAGGCCACAGGGAGAACGGAGAGGCAGCAATCGATCGTGTTCGAGTTCACCGGAGATGGCGGTGATTCGTCGAACTCCGGCGTGTCGCCGACGGCAGTGAGCTAGCGGTGTGGTAGTTTGAGATTCGAGGTTCACCGGAGCTTGGACCTCCGGCGTTGCAGTGACGGTATGGGCAGCGACGAAGGGTATGGGGGCCTTATTGGTGTGTGCGGCGACTAGTGGGTTAGGTTGTCCGGCGTAGGTGGGGTAGGGTGGTCGGTGGTGTGGGGTCGCGGGTATGGGGGGTGTGCGGCGTGTGGGGGTTTGGGTTGGGAGAGAAACAAAAAAGGGTCTTCTGATTTTTAGGGTTGTTAGTTTAAGAAGGAGGGGGGAATAAAGGATATTGGGAGTTAAAATGGAGGTGGGCCGATCCGGATGGGCTTCGGATGGGGGTTTGGAATTGTTTTGGGTTGGGGAAATAAATGGGTGATGGGTTGGGCTTGGACAAAATGGGTTTTAGTTTGGGTTGGGTAGGAATTGTTTTGGGTTGAGTAGAAATTGTTTTGGGGAAATGAAATGGGTTATTGGTTTAAAATATAAAAAGGGTTTTATTATTTATAAATAAAAAAAAAGCTTTGCAAAAATTATAAATTGTAAAGATGACAATATGATAAAAATATAATATTTTCGAAATGCTTGATGCTTAAATAAAAAATAGAAAATGTGATGTCGTTTTGTCAAAATAAAATAACATATAATATTAGGATAAAAGTATGATTATGATATAAAAATGCAAATGACAAATAAAATGCAAATAATAATAAAAATGATGATATATATACATATATATGCCTATATTTTAAAATTGTCTTAAGGTGTCAAAAATATTTAAAATTGCAAATAAAATCGGAAAAGATGGGACAAAATTGGGTGTCAACAATTTCTCCTGGATGATTCTTAAGAAAAATTTGCCTTAACTCGATTAAATGGGAAATTCGAGGGTAGAGCGAGTTCATAGCACTGTTTACCTTAGACGAGCATGTCTGGTTTGTGTCCAGGGGGTCTCGAGAGTATTTTAGGCGTTGGATAGGAGATTTGACTGATTTTCCCATGGTTGGTAACTGGTGTCCTCTCCGGTGTATCAGCCTCGGCAAGAGGTTGGCTCGCCGAAGCGTAAGTTTGGGAGATGGTGGCTTTCTTCCGTAGCAGAGGATTTGTTCACATGGGCGAGTCCACTGATGCGGAGTCGTGTTCGCTGTGGCGCTAGGACGAGGTGTCAAGTGACACCGCCCCAGCGAGGATTTGGTCCGCCGTAGCTGGTCTGCTCCAGCGAAGTCGATTCTACTGGGACAAAAGTATTGTATCATGTGTCCTATAAAATCTTTAGGTCAGAATTCATTTCCCAAAATAGAAAATCTCGAGACCAGAGCCGTCATAAGTGTATTTTCAGAGGTTTAGGAGCAATTTCATCCTTGGGGTAGGTGATTCTTCCTTTGTGGATTAAGTTTATGTTTTTAAGTTCTTCATTAATGGTGATATAGTGTGAATATAAGTTGGGACGATGAGTTATGCATGTTCGTGAGATTAAGAGAGTTATGTTATTTATTAATGAAGGTATATGGATTAGTTTACTTGTATTATTGTGAATTAGTAATGGATATTGTTAAAAGATCATGTTTTAAGGCTTAATTTGGTTGTAGAAGCTTACTTCAATTGGGGGGAAATTTCTAGGGTTTCAAATTGGGGTTTTTTCATTATTGTCCAATTGAGGGATCAAATGTATGTAGATTTTCAATTAACTTAAGGATGTGACTACTTAGTATGTGTTCTTAGTAATTGAGTATTAAAGTTTGAATCTTGATAGTGTGGGCCCGGGATGGGTATTTAAAGTCTTGCTTTATGTTGTGTTAGCTTTATATTAATGATATAATATGCGATTAGTCTTCGATTATCACGAGGCTCAGAGGAAGGGCAAGACTATCATCGATGCTTAATCGTGTAATGCTCTTGTATGGCCCAGAGGTAGGCTACAATTTAGTTTTTTGAGACTTCGATAGAAGTGTGTTATTAGTAATAAATATTGAGGGGTATTTAGGTGTGTTTTGGGGGTCCCACTCAATCGGTTGTGATGAGCGTTTGAGTAGGTACCAGTGTTGAACTGTGTTGATGGGTGATTTGGGGAATTAGCCTTGTGTTGGTTCTGACTGCTGCTTATTTGGGCTTGTCACCATATTTTCTATTGTTTGTTTACTCATCACACATGCTTTTGATATGATATCTTGATTTTGAATTGGATTATGTAAATATGTTGTTGAATCGTGAAAGCATGTGACATGTCATCTCTATACTTGATTGCATCTCATTATATCATGATATCTTGCTTTGTATTATCATTTGTATTCATACAATCATGATTCTATGATATTGGTATGAGAGTGGTATGGATATATTATGGGTCAAAGAGGATGGAAAGGTAAGAATACTATGAGATTATGGACATTGAGATGATATTGCTACACGGAAGAGGAGTTGCATGCATGCAACATGATAAGGCTCGACAACATATTTTGAATAGTTCTGCCCATGTTGCGTAGTGAACATTCTCCATCTCAAGAGTTGAAAACATGTGTTTTTATGTTTGAAACGGATAAGGCTGGATGGTAAAGGAATTTGAATTCAGACACTGTTGGTTGGATGGAAAACAAAAGTGAATAATAATGGAGTAAAAAAGAAAACAAAAAAATATTGATAATTTTCGGCCAAGAAAGGTGTTGGACAAAAAAAAAAGGAGAAAAAATATTTTTGGATCTTTCATTATGCTCTTGATATCATGATAGAAGAAATGTTTTCCTTGATGTATTCTTCCATAAAGGGGAAAATATATACACAATATACAATTCAATGAGAAGAAGAAATCAAGTCTCTAATCTTCCTAATCAATATCAATTCCTAATAATCTTTCTAATCAATAATCCCTAATAATCTTCCTAATCAATAATTCTAATTATCATTTTACTACTTACCATACATAAAATGCTACTACATTAATAATAATATAATAATATTCTAACAGTTACGTTGGAGGGTTGCTGCTGAGCACCAACCTCAATAGCTGCAAATACAACTGGAAGAATCAAGAACATGAAAGTAAATATAAAGTTAGCCACGACACAAGAGAAAATTTGGAAAATAGAGTGTGATATATTCTTTGCTAAGTACTTTTTTGTATAAGGATTTAACTATTATACAGTTAGACATATCCAATTTTAAATGGTATTAACTATTAACACATTGACCCGAATTAGGTAGTAGCTGAGTCAACTTTTGTTAAAATGCTCTGCAAAATTCTATCCGGTCGCTCACAATTCTATTCGTAAATGTAATATGGGTCCTAT
This sequence comes from Anisodus acutangulus, assembly GCA_029783415.1. Classification (NCBI taxonomy): domain Eukaryota; kingdom Viridiplantae; phylum Streptophyta; class Magnoliopsida; order Solanales; family Solanaceae; genus Anisodus; species Anisodus acutangulus. Next base: position 57,226,359 of record CM056491.1, read on the forward strand.
GTTGGAGGAAGAGGAAGAAGAGTTGAGTCTTTTAAAAATGAATTTGGGTTAATGGGTTGGATTGTGAATGTATTTGAGTCTAATTACATGTGAACCAATAAAATAATGTCACATATTTAATTAAAAAATTATATATTTCATATCAGCTTTTTGTTAAAAGAAGGGAAATTTTAGGCTAAAATTTAACTTTAAGGGTATTTTTTTTATCTAAATAGGTGAAAGGAAGCCAAATTTAAATCAATAGGTTAAATGACGATATTTTTGAACTATTTCTAATACTTTAAGGACATTTTTTACCCTTTCCGTTTTTTCAAAGAAGTAGTAAGCATGTAAGACCACTAGAGATGGCAATGGATCCTGGACCCGGTCCGGATCCGGTGGATCCAGATCCATTTTATAGGATATGAATCTTCAAAATTTGGACCCGGTGGATCCGGATCGGACCCGGATCCATTTCTGACGGATCGGATCTGGATTTGGATCTTGTATTTGAGATCCGTATCCGGTCCAGATCCGACCCGTGGATCCGTTTTTTATTAAATATATTAATAACCTAGAATGTAATTTTATAAGTATTTTCTTAAAATTGCTAAGCATATTCTTGCAAGTTTAATTCTCAAAACAAGTTTAATTTATCCCCGCGTTAACTCAAAAATCCAAAAATAAAGAGATAACTTCGACAATAAAATCAATGTTATATTAGCGAATGACTAACATCTCCATAGACAAGTAGTTAAAATTATATTCACTTCATTTGTGAAGATTCCAAGCACATGCAAGTTCTGCATTGTGGAAATACTAGTCAGCATTTTCCACAACTATTGTCATTGTCCAATATTTTTAATTAATAGCTCACAATCAAAATGAGACAACAAATAAAATATCTCATATGAACATTTCAAAATTGAAACACAGTAAACTGTTAGCTAAGTAAAAATCGTTTGTCAGTTTAAAAAAAAAAATCTTAACAAGGTTACATTCTTAGCAAGGCAAGTTTTTTTACATGTGGATCCAGATCCGATGGATCCGATGGATCCGGATTTTGATATGATTTTGTAAGACCACCAAAGGAACATGAAACCAACAAAACTCAGTGTGTTTCATCTTGTACGTGACAAAATGAAGAAGACAGTTACTAACCTTTATAAATTAAATCTAACCTCTAAAGAATGATCTTTGTCATCAAATTAAACTTCGTAATGTAATTTAAATATTGTTACAAACCTTAAATTGTTCTACTATTATTTTAAAAAACAGTTCTAAGACCTTCCACTCTTAAGTCTTACCTACTGACCTACAAAAATAAATATTACGTAATAAAAAATTTAAGTTATAAATATTAGTAATATAGAGATTCTTTTTACATTGTTCATGAATTTTAACCTGTGATATATAGTACGTAGATAAATTATCATTTTAATCAGCTTACTAATTAATGTTTATCGAGAAATTTACATATAATTACCTTACAAATTAATGATATTGTTATATAGGTATTTTTTACCCTGTCAAAGCATAAAACTTAAATTCACTTTTAAAAACAAGCAAATTTAGGAGTAATTGGATTAAACTTTTCCAATCAAAGAAATAAAGTTTGGTGGGGCAGTGCACATCCATTAACTCTCAAAACAGATGGAAATGTTACTCCAAACTTGAAAGCACTGCACAAGTACACATGGGACCACCAAAGCATGTCTTGTAATTTTTGGCAATGCATGCATAGTGATAAGTTTGTGAATGATTCTAGTAGAAGTTAGCCACATGATCTCGTCACTAAATTATTTTGGGCCATTGCATGTGACCAGTCTCTATTAAGGCTGGCCAGTGGGTCGGGACGTCCCGATCCCCCTGGCCCATCCCGATACCAACCCACCCTGTCCCGGTTCCGACGGGTAAATTAGGGCATGTGAATTGTCGGTAATCGGGTTCAAAATCGGGACGGAACTAGGGCTGGTCCCATCTATCCCGATCCCGCCCCGTCCCGCCATCAACGACATGTCCTGTCCCGCCCCGATCACGTCCCGTTTACTGATTATAGTCGTTGCACAAACGACCATTTGCAATTATAACCGTTGGCAACGGCTACAAAAGACCATTTTGACCCACCACCCCATAAACCCCCCTACCCCTTAATATTTGTTTTAACCCCTAAGTTAGTATATTTACACATTAAATTTCTCAACTATAAATATCTCATTTTCCTCTTCGTTTTTCTCACAAATCTTCCTACCATCTTTCTAATATTTGTCTACAAGTCTAAATTGCACACTAAATATTATATTTTATTTGGTAATTTCTATCAAAGTTCAAAAATTGGGAGTGAAGTTGGCAACTAGCTTGAGGATCATCGAGCAAAGTTTCAATTTTCAACCTCGATTACACGTCGACGTTACGTCGGCATTTGATACACTCGTTCTTTATTTTATTTAAATTATTATTGTTACTTAATTTTAATTATCGTACTTAATTTTCTTAACTTTTATTATTTATTTGCATAATTATAATGGAACGATGTGGACGTTTTTCTGGTAGAGGTAGTAGGGGTAAGAGGGGTAAGGGTGCATCTTCTAGTAATCCTAATTATGATAATTTCACTCATATAGATGAAACTGAACTTTTTAATGTTAATATTAATATACCATTAGATCATGATATATATTCTGCATCTGAACCAGACTGTGATTTAAAAAATAAATTAGAAGATAATTTATATAACACACCCACTAGTGCAACTCCACCTCAGGCTCAGACTGAAACTGAAATTGGAATCTCTCCTATTCCCCCTAATATAAGAAGAGGTCAAAAACAACGAAAATTAAAATCACTTGCATGGAATTTTTTTGAAAGGGGCATTCCTAATCAACTACCTATTTGTAAAATTTGTCGATAAGTTTATAAATTTAAAACAAGAAAAGGTCAAGGTGGGACAGGAGGTTTAATGAGATATGTGAAAAAGGATCACAAAGCAAGGTATAATCAATACTTGGCTGAAAAAGCGGGTGTGCAAATGTCTTATGAGTCGAGACAAGGTTAAAATAGTGTCCCCCACCAAGTACAGGGTCGAATTAACCCGATGACGGGGGGAGTTATAGGTCTGAAATATGATAAACACAAAGATCGAGAAAATTTAGCAAAATTAGTTGATGTGTAGGGTTTGCCCTTTTCATTTCCTTCATCTCTTAGTTTATTCATTACATTCGAGAAACATATAATCATATTTTAACAATTTTACTAGATCAACTATTAGAAGTGATGTTTTTAAATTTGCGCATGAATATCAACAATATTTACGTTATGCATTGTATCATTTTAATGGAAAAGTGACTATCACTTCTGACATATGCCGTAGTACTAATGGTAATGATTATTTAACTGTTATATGTCATTGGATAGATCACAATTGGTCTATGCAAAAACGTATATTAGCATATAGATATATTGATGAAAGGCACACTGAAATTTTTATTTCAAGAAATATTCATAAAATTAGTGAATATTATGACATTACTGATAAAATTATGACTATTACATTAGATAATGTTTCTTCTAATGATTATGTTGTAAACATTTTAAAAACTCGATGTACTCCATATTTTCCCGATTTTTTTCATGTTAGATGTGAATGTCATATTTATAACTTAGTTGTAAAGGATGACCTAAAACTTTTTAAAAACATCATTGATCAAGTACAATTTGCTATCAATTTTATTTTTAAATGTAATAAAATACAAAGACGCAAAGAGTTTAAAAAAACATGTCATGATTGTGGATTACCTTATAAGAAAATTTCAGAAGAAGTTGCAACTATGTGAAATTATTTGTATGAACAATTAGTTGTTGCTCACATGTATAGAAGACATATAACTTTATTATTTAACGCATATAATCAAAATCTTTCGGATATGCTTATAGATGATGATTGTGATACAATTTTGGAACTTATTGTATTCTTAGAGAATTTTTTTCTAGCTACTAAAGAATTTTCTGGTATTTATTATCCTACTATTTCATCTATGTTATTTTATATATCTCTAATATTTTTGTTATTTAATGAATATATGAAAAAACCAACTTACACTCTAGCTATTACAAAAATATTTGTAAAATTAAAATAATATTTTTTTTCTATTCCCACTGTTTATTTTATTGGTGATGTATTAAATCATACTATTAAAGTAGACAGTTGTAATGCCCTTATTGAAACGATTTATGAATGTCTATAAATACTTCCAACAAAACCAACTGAAGAACCAACTAACGAACCAACTAAAGAAGATGTTATCTTTAGCATACAAACACAATGCAAAACTATGTATATGTATTACGAATAGCAAAGTGCAAATAATCAACCGACTTCTGTACCATCTTCTTCTACTTCACTTCAACCTTATAAAAAACATGTGATTTCTGCTTTAAGTATTCAAGGCCTTCGAAATAGAATGTATAGTGGTTCAAGTGCTTCACAAATTAGCGAGTTTGATGTTTATGTTTTGCAGGGCGTTGTACCGTTCGAATCAATTACTAATGAAAATGGATGTAAAGACTTGCTGAACTACTGGAGGGAGAATGAAAAGACATTTCCGACTCTATCAAAGATGGCCCGAGATGTGTTGAATATTCAAGTGTCATCTACAACTTCTGAAAGAGCTTTTTCTGCTGTAAGATTTCAAATAGGAGAGCACAGACACTCATTGGCGGGAGACAGTTCGGAGATTGCAGTTTTATTTAGAAAGCGCTTTATTTTCTTTCTTTACTTTCCTTTCCTTTCTTTTCTTTATAGGATTAGAAAAGCAAGGATAAGCTAGTTATGTTATCTCATAAAAAACTTTAAACATATCTGTGCATAGCACATATGAACAATAATACAATAGCAACCTATTTTGCCAAAGAGATAGAACTCCACCGTAAAAATTGAGAAACTCTATCAAACTTGTTGAGATAAAAGTATAGCAGCCTATTTTCCTGTTCAAGATCAAACCCAACGCACAATTATACTACATAATTTATATCATAAGCAAAAAACAAGCAAAAAGTGAAGGGAAAAAGGGCTTAAGCATTAATGAGATCTCATGTGCTATAAGGAAAAGAAAGTTACCAGCGATCCAATTTTATCAGATATGATCAAAGGGACACCACCGATTCAATCTCTAACAAAGAGATATTCTGCCATGAAAATTAAACAGTCAAAATTGTCAAAGTTAAAATCTGAAATTTGCAAAGGGAGATAACTAAATAAGGTCTAATTCTTGTTTCCCGTAAACAAAGTCAAATCAGGAATTGCTAATATTTGGGTTGTTTCGGATATCACAATGCTAGTAGTATTAGAACTCTATGTTGTGTTAAGAAATTAATATCTTACCAAACGAAAAGAGAGGATCCCAATTTTACACCAATCATTATACCTTCAAAATTCTAATATAAGACAGTTTTGAATTACAAATATTACAATTTTGTCTAGCATGGAATTGCTTCCGTAGAGAAATTATTTAGTTTTAAAAGGGTATAAAAATCGTTCAATATTTGAAGGATATTCTGGTCAACCAATATATATATATCCCATTTCATGTTGATATACATGCATTTCGAAACTAACCTAGTAATCAGTTTCTTAGTAGTATAATTAGAATACTCATTTGGTTCTTGGGTATAGGGGATTTTTGGAAGAAGATGTGTAATATCATTTTTGAAAATTAGTCATTAGCTAGCTAGTTAGGAATCTCAGGAATTTCGTCTGTTGTCTCACTAATTCTCTTTGAGTTATACAAATTTGTGTGTTTCCTCATGACTTAATTCTGGGCATAATATATATTTTTTAAATGGTTAATTAGGCCATGGAAAACTTTATCCTCGTGTAACAATAAAGTTAGTAATCCAAAGAGTTCCAGCTTGCTGGTGAAAGGTTCTTGTCTGTACCCTTGGGTCGCAGGTTCGAATCTCCTCAATGGATATCGTCCTCCGAGGCATATACCTTGTGATAAAGCCTGGGCGCTAAAAGCCGTGTGGGCATGTTGCAGTGTGGGTTCAATCCCCATCAAGCCGAAAGAGGGGGTCAACCTTATAGCATTGATCTGTTGGACGCAAACAGACACTGACCACGGGGTGCACATCCCGCGATTTACCTGGTGGTGGAGTGCTGAAGGACCGGTCCCATCATCTCCAGGAGTCTAGTATCAGTACTTGTGCAGGTGCTAGCGATAGGGAGGCACAAGTCGCCTCGAGACCTGGGTTAAAAAAAAAACAATAAAGTTAGTATAAGTAGTACTCCCTTGGTTACAATGATTGAAGTGTCTGCCTTTGGATCTTAATGGGGAGACAAGAGGCATGTGATAGTCAATCCACTGACCTTTTAATAAGTTTCCACTTAATTGGTAGTAACAGTTAGTTTCAGTGAAGATTATGTTTTACCTTATAGTTTATTTATAGATAGATACTCTTATTGTACTCCCTTCGACTCAAATTTTTTTATCGTGGTTATTAAAAATAGTTATGTCAGATTATTTATTGTTTTAGAAATTCAAGGCATAACTAATTATTTTTTCTCCATTTTACTATTTGTCATTAATAAAAATGACACATAAATAGAATAGATATTTAATGAAAAGAGATTATAACTTAAATATAAATAGAGTAAAGTAGGTCAAATATCTATCTTAATTAATATTTCTTAAGGGACGTGTAAACCAAAAAACCGACAAATTAAGGCTGTAAAGAAACTTTAGCTGCTAGATTTACAAAAATCAAAACTAAAAAGTGAAAAGGGGAGTAAAGAATCTCTTCTTGTGGAGGAATATTACTCCATTAAATTATCAGTTGGGAGTCACTAATTAAGGCTTTGTCTTCTAATGTCTTTTTGCCTCTTTAATTTAAGTCATAGTTATAAAGTTCCATATATTTATTGCATTACTGTCTTTTAGTCCCCCACTAGTCAAAATTGGAAAAAGAAATCACCGCCTGTCTAGTAAATGATTCTTTTTAACTAAGTATTATTTTTTTTGGTAACTTATCTTTTATTCACGGTCTAAACAATTTCTTTTATACAAACGGAAAATCTCTTGATTTTTCTTTTGTAGATATTACGGTCTTTTTATAGACATTAAACGACATGCTAATGTTTTCTCAATCTCAAAAGTTATTTTTGCATAACTTTTAAAAATAGAAATAAAATCTAAATAGTGGCCAAAAAGGACATTAGCGTAAATCAACCTCAAAATTGTGTGATATACTAGTTTATTCTCAATAAAAATCAACTGACTATAGATTTAACTATGTTGTAATCCGTATTAAGGTGAAAGGTATGTGTACTGTAATGACCAAGTTATCGCCCTTCAGATTAAAGATGATGCAAATAAAGAGTAGATTGAGCAAGTTCAGCTCCTTTATTTTCCACCCAAAAGGATGGGAATAATGTGAAGTACATAATTCATAAAAAAAAAGGATAATATAATAGTTCTTCAACTATATTATAGTAAACTAACAACTATGATAGAGTGAATTAATGTCCTATTCCTTCTATTTCTCTCGGGGGAATGGTTTTCCAACAAATAAAATTAGTCATAGAATTCTTGCCACCACAAGAGAGTAAAAAGAGTAAAAGAAGTATTAATTTTTAGTTTACCCCCACATGGGTGCTTGAGAGCGTCGTCGAATTCGCATCACATGAAATCCATTAAAAGAAAAAGTGTTCCTTATTAAAATTTTTATTTTATATTCAAAATTTAAATTTGAAACTTCTAATTAAGAACTGAGAAATCATAGTCATCCCACAATAATCCTTATATATTATTTTTAGCTATTGCACGTTATATTATCCCCTGTACCGTTGCTATATGCTAAATTGCTAACCACCTTCCTATATGTATTCTTCCAACAAGTATACATATTATCCCGGCCTTTGACAAGTTGCAAAATATTTCTTTCACCTCTTTTCATCTAAAACCTCCTTAAGAATTTTATAAAAAACATAGTAATAATAATAATAATAATAATAATAATAATAAAGAAGGGAAAAACAAAGTTATTGTTCAAATTCTAACTTTGAATGTTCAAATTCTAACTTTGAATGTTCAAATTCTAACTTTGAATATGCCATTACCCATTAGCATATTTGACCCGCTTGTTCAAATTTGTTAAATATACACAATTATGTGTAATTTATGGTAAATATTTAGTATCCTAGTTTAGATAAGGTTGTAATATAATTAGTATTGTATTACCATAATTAGTGTATTACCATAAATGTATAGAATAAGGTTTTAGGAATACAATAGGAATATGATTCTCCTATTATGTAACTTGTATATATAGCCTATCAATTAATGAAAATAATCAAGGGATTATTTCTTTCATGGTATCAAGAGTCTAGGTCTTAAAATCCTCTCTCTACTCTCCTAAATTTTCCGTCGACTTCCCTCCACTTCCGAGACGTTTTGCTCTCGGTTTGTGTGCCGACGGGACCTCTTTTCTTCCCAAAATTTTTTCCCTAATCCCTCAATCACATATTATTCTATCAATATGTCTACATCCCGGAACATGTTTCATCTGGCCCTTACAGTTTCTAACATCAAGAATAACATCCCTCTTGTTCTTGAAATAGAAAATGTCCAATATGCGACGTGGGCCGAACTGTTCAAAATTCACGCACGATCGCATCAAGTCATCCATCACATAATCCCCGCGGCTCCTGAGGATACGGAGGTGCCAAAACGCGAGGATGATCCTAAGTTGTGGACGGCTATTGATGCTACCGTCCTTCAGTGGATATATTCCACAATATCTACCGACCTTTTGCAAACAATTATTGAGCCTAACGCTACGGCACAGGCGACTTGGGATAGACTGCGTGATATATTCCAAGATAATCAAAATTCTAGAGCCATTACCCTTGAGCAGGATTTCTCCCACGTCAATATGGAAGATTTCCCTAATGTTTCGGCTTATTGCAAAAGATTAAAGGAATTGGCGGACCAACTTTGCAACGTTGGCGCGCCGGTTTCGAACTATCGTTTGGTCCTCCAAATGGTTTTCGGCCTCTCCGAGGCCTATAGTGGTGTGGGAACACTTCTTCGGCAAAGCAATCCGCTTCCGCAATTTTATCAAGCGCGTTCTATGCTTACACTAGAAGAAGCAGGCATAGCGAAACGAGCGGCTACCGGTACTAGTCCCGTAGTCATGATGACCGAATCCACGGTATATCCTACCGGTTCCAACAACTCGAGCCAAAACCGCAACAACGGTGGCGGCAAAAAGGGTGGAAATAAGAAAAATGGCAAAAACCGCGGCGGCAACAACTGCGGCAACCGGCAGAATGGTGGTGGCAGTGGGGGTCCTCGCAGTGGTCAGCAGCAGCAGCAACAGTTCTAGGGTCCACAGTGGGCCCTTATGCAGTGGGCCCCACAACAGCAGTTTGGTCCCAACCAGTTTACCTCCCAGCGGCAGTAGCCAGCCCAACAGCAGTCCAGGCCCAATTCGGCCTGGTCCAATTACGGCCAACAACAGTCTGGGCCGAGACCGCAAGCAGGGGTGCTTGGGCCTCAGCCCCCGCAAGCCCATCACGCAGCAGGCCCCACTCGGACAGATATCGAGGCCGCGATACACACACTAGGTTTGACTCAACCGGACCCGAATTGGTATATGGACACCGATGCCACTACCCACATGACATCCGATTCAGGTACTCTCTCATCTTATTCCAATTTGAGCAACCCTCGCGGTATAATTATTGGTAATGACAATTCTGTTCCAATTTGTGGTTATGGTAATAAAATATTGTCTCCCCCTTATCCCCCTCTTATCTTGAAAAATACTCTACACGCCCCCAAATTGATTAAAAACTTAGTCTCTGTCCGTAAATTCACTACTGACAATTCTGTTTCTATTGAATTTGATCCATTTGGTTTCTCTGTAAAGGATTTCAAGACGGGGAGTCCTCTCATGAGGTGTGATAGTAGGGGAGATCTTTATCCTATCACACCCATTCCCGGTCCATCGAGTCAAACCCTGCCATAAGTTTTTGCAGCCATTTCTCCTTCCTTGTGGCATGCTCGTCTTGGTCATCCGGGGTCCTCTATTTTGTTAGCTTTAGATAAAAATAGTTTTATTTCATGTAAGGGTACGAGTCGTATTCCAATTGTCAATCTTGTTCTTTAGGAAAAATTGTTAAGTTGTCATTTGTAGACTCAAAATCTCACACTTTAATGCCATTTGATATTATTCATAGCGACTTATGGACGTCTCATGTTCCTAGTTCTATGGGTCATCGATATTATATTCTTTTTTTGGATGATTATTCTAAATTTTTATGGACGTTTCCAATAGCGAAGAAATCTCAAGTTTTTTCCATCTTCCTAATATTTAGAGCATTCATCAGAACCCAATTCGATTGTGAAATAAAAAATATTCAGTGTGATAATGGAAAAGAGTAATTCTGTGCTACTAATAGGATAAATTTTCTTTTTTCTTGTCCCCATACATCTTCACAAAATGGAAAAGCCGAACGTAAAATTCGTTCCATAAATAACATTATCCGCACTCTATTAATTCATGCTTCCGTACCCCAATATTTTTGGCATAACGCTCTCCAAATGGCTACATATCTACTTAACATAACTCCTTCCAAAGGTTTGACATATTCTTCCCCTTTTCAGATTTTATATAATAAATCTCCTTCTTATTCTAATCTTAGGGTTTTTGGGTGTTTATGTTATCCGTTATTTTCATCCACCACAATTAACAAACTTCAAGCCCGATCTACTCCATGTGTGTTTTTGGGTTTTCCTTCTAATCATCGTGGCTACAAATGCTTTGATTTATCCTCCAATAAAATCATCATTAATCGCCATGTGATTTTTGATGAATCCCAATTTCCATTTGCTAAAAGTCATTCTTCCGTGCATAGTTCGTATAATTTCTTGGATGAACAAATATCCTCGTATATTATTCAGCATTTTTCGGACATCTCGCGCCCCAAAATTCTCTAGCGGGCCCACTGCCCGCTGGTCCCATTGGCCCGTTACAGTCCTCTCTGCCCAGTTTTGTCAATGGGCCAGTTTTAGCAATTGGGCCTGTCCCACCAATACCGAACTGGTCCACTTTCGCTTCGCCATCGGTATCGCTTCGAGTTGGGCCAAGAGCCCATCGCCGCTACCCATCTCAAGCCCAAAGAAATTCCCGACATCCACTCAATTCTTCCTCGAGTTATAGACCAGTCACTCGTAGTCATCGGGGTATTGTTACATCTAAAAGATATTTTAATTTACATTCGAATGTCTCTAAATCCCCCTTGCCCCGTAATCCTGTGTTTGCCTTAAACGACCTGAATTGGAAAATTGCTATGACTGATGAATATAATGCTCTTATTGATAATAAGACGTGGGAGTTGGTGCCCCGTCCATACGGTATTAATGTTATCCGGTCTATGTGGATTTTTGCTCATAAGGAAAATTCAGATGGTTCATTTGCTCGACATAAGGCGCGCCTTGTGGGTGATGGTAAAACTCAGCAGGTTGGTATAGATTGTGGGGAGAAGTTTAGTCTGGTGGTCAAGCCGGCTACCATTCGCACTGTGCTTAGCTTGGCTCTATCGAAGACATGGCCTATTCATCAGTTGGATGTCAAAAATGCTTTCCTACATGGTGATCTCAAGGAAACTGTCTATATGCATCAGCCGATGGGATTCAGGGATCCCAACCATCCTCATCATGTCTGTCTATTGAAGAAGTCCTTATATAGGCTTAAGCAGTCTCCACGGGCCTGGTATACATGGTTTGCTGACTATGTTTCAACTATTGGGTTCACTCACAACAGGTCGGATAATTCCTTGTTCATCTACCGTTGTGGTTCGTCCGTAGCCTACATTCTGTTATATGTGGATGATATTATCTTGACTGCCTCTTTCGATGCCTTGCACCAGTCCATCATGACCATGCTCAGCTCCGAGTTTGCTATGCAAGACTTGGGGACCTTGAGGTACTTTTTGGGGATTGCTGTCACTCGTCATGCAAATGGGTTGTTCTTATCTCAAAGGAAGTATGCAGCTGAGATCATTGAGAGAGATGTGATGTCATCTTGTAAGTCCACTTCCACTCCAGTTGATACTAAGCCCAAGCTTAGTGCCGCGACTGGCGTACCATACGAGGATCCGACCCGCTATCGCAGTCTTGCAGGGGCCCTTCAGTATCTTACTTTTATGAAACCAGATATTATGTATGATGTCCAGCATGTGTGTTTGTTCATGCATGATCCCAGGATTGAGCACAAGAATGCACTCAAACGCATCATTCGGTATAATCAGGGTACACTTGACTATGAGTTGCATTTGTATCCTTCATCAACATCCACACTTGTCTCATACACAGATGCTGATTGGGGTGGGTGTCCAGACATCATACGGTCTACGTCTGGCTATAGTATGTTCCTTGGCAACAACTTGGTCTCATGGTCTGCGAAGCGTCAGGCGACTCTATCTCGCTCAAGTGCCGAGGCTGAATATAGAGGGGTAGCCAATGCGGTCTCAGAATCATGTTGGTTACGTAATTTGCTTTTGGAGCTTCATTGTCCCATTCAGAAGGCAACCTTGGTATATTGCGATAATATTAGTGCCATCTACCTTTCTGGTAATCCGGTTCAGCACCAACGTACTAAACATATCGAGATGGACATTCACTTTGTCCGTGAAAAGGTTGCTCGTGGTCAAGTTCGCGTATGCCATGTCCCGTCGAGATATCAAATTGCCGACATATTTACAAAAGGTCTTCCCTCAGTCCTTTTTGAAGATTTTGGGGACAGTCTCAGCGTTCAAAGACCGCCCGCTATGACTGCGGGGGTGTGTTAAATATACACAATTATGTGTAATTTATGGTAAATATTTAGTATCCTAGTTTAGGTAAGGTTGTAATATAATTAGTATTGTATTACCATAATTAGTGTATTACCATAAATGTATAGAATAAGGTTTTAAGAATAGAATAGGAATAGGATTCTCCTATTATGTAACTTGTATATATAGCATTTTAATTAATGAAAATAATAAAGAGATTATTTCTTTCAAAATTGTTCAAAGTGATCACTAATTTTTCTTAAGTTACAATATTTCTGTATCCATTGATTCGATATTCAATTAAGTATCAAGGCATGTGGTCCAAATTAAGGTGGCTCTTTCGAATTTTCAAGTGCAATGAATTAGACAAATTTAGACATTAGATATACTAAGCACTCGAATTTATTTTCCTCTTAAAAGGAAATTCCAAAGAATAAGCTTCGTAGTGGTACTATTACTTTATTTCTTGAATAACGTGCTAGACTAAGAGCAATATTGAAGTCATGACCAAAGCGATTACGTTAATGACTCCTCGTGATGTTTTACATTATAAAAAGTAATTAGATCTCAAGGACAAATTTTTGGCCTTGATCGGCAATAGCTACAAAAATATACTACTCCTAAAGAAGACCCTCCTTAAATACTACTACTACTACTACTACTAATAATAATAATGTTATAAAAATGGGTGTCTTGCTATATTTTATTAATTTGCTCAGGCGTGCATGTTTCATCATCAGCTTGGATTTTATTTCATGGAAATTAGTTAGACGAAATTCAACAATTAGTTAATTAAGTAAAGTTGTTGATTAACAATTAAATGGAATGACATAGCAAAAGTACCAAAAAATATGATATGTCGAAGTTCAAACGTCATAGTCAAATATAATTAAAGCTCGTGATTCAGTGTCTAATTACCTCAAAATCATCGTTCAAATTTTCAAATCTGAAAAAGCATTACCAAATATCACATGGCCGCCCTCAAAGAAAACGATTAACTCAATAAATTGTATTAAGACATTCCTAGACAAATAAAATATAGTCATTTTTTATGATGGTGGTGTCCAGTCGCTCACCTCAACTATATGTTAGACACCCTTTATTTCCGACCATTCACCAATACAAATATTGAGTAACTTTGATTATCAAAAATTAGAAAAACGAGAAGAAATCACCAAAGATAACTTCTACAACATGGCATATTGACGTAGTTCCATTAACTCTAGAAAATCTAGAAGACATGAAGTCCTGCACTAGTTACATATTTTTTAAGTGAACCAATTGCACCACAATGTGAGTAACAAGACAAAACTACTCCAGTCAATAGTGCCACCAAGGCCCTGGCTATCTCCTTGAAATTTCATATAAAAGATGTGGTGGAGCGGAAGTATTGGCCACGTGTTCGGCTGAATTCAATAGCTTTGATTCAAACCTCATATTTTATTTTAAAAATACATTGAATAACTACATATCATTAATTTTAGAACCAATAACTTAAAAGGCTTAGAATCCAGAACCTTAAGTGAATAGTTACCTTATAAAACTTTTTCTTTTTACTTTAATTTAAGTTTAACTCATTAGATTCAGTAATATATTAATTCACATAATATCTTGAATGATGGAGAAGAAGAAAGGGTCAACAGGTCAGATTTTACTACAATTACTTGAATTTGGATAACATCTCGATTGGGTATGGCTTCACCTAATTCACTAATGTTAATGAGCTAAATGTATCAAAAAACAATGGAAAAAATCAAACATGATTGAATGTTCTGGACTTCAGTGTGTTGTGCAGCCCTTAGAAACTTTCAAGTGTGAAGCAACTTCCCTACATATAGTAATGTACTTGTCAAACAGAACCAAGAAATTTAAAATAACACATGAAACTGAAAGAAATAATCCCTTGATTATTTTCATTGATTGAAAGACTATATATACAAGTTACATATTTTCATAATAGGAGAATCCTATTCCTATTCTACTCCTAAAACCTTATTCTACTTGGATACTAACTATACAATTATGGTAATACAAATATTATGGTAAGTGTACAATACAAATTACACTACAACAATACCTAAATAGGAGACCACAACATTACCTAAATATCTACACCATATACGGTTTACATGGCCAATAAGAGAGCAACAATATACATAACATACACATGTATATTGTGTGTATATTATGTTTAACACACCCCCGTAGTCATAGCGGGCGGTCTTCGAATGTTGAGACTGTCCCTAAAATCTTCAAAAATGACCGAGGGAAGACCCTTTGTAAAGATGTCGGCAATTTGATATCTTGACGGGACATGGCAGACGCGTACCTGACCTCGAACAACCTTTTCGCGGATAAAGTGAATGTCCATCTCGATATGTTTAGTGCGTTGGTGCTGAACCGGATTACCAGAAAGGTAGATGACACTAATATTATCGCAATAAACCAAGGTTTCTTTCTGAATATGTGAATGAAGCTCCAATAGCAAATTACGTAACCAACATGATTCCGAGACCACATTAGCTACCCCTCGATATTCGGCCTCGGCACTGGATCAGGATAATGTTGACTGACGTTTTGCAGACCATGAGACCAGGTTATTGTCAAGAAACATACAATAGCCAGACGTAGACCGTCTGGTGTCTGGACAGCCACCCCAATCAGCATCCGTATACGAGACAAGTGTGGACGTCGAGGAAGGATATAAATGTAAACCATAGTCAAGTGTACCCTGATTATACCGAATGATACGTTTGAGTGCATTCATGTGCTCAATCCTGGGATCATGCATGAATAAACACACCTGCTGGACAGCATACGTAATAACTGGTTTCGTAAAAGTAAGATACTGAAGGGCCCCTGCAAGACTGCGATAGCGGGTCGGATCCTCGTATGGTACGCCAGTCGCGGCACTAAACTTGGGCTTAGTATCAACTGGAGTGGAAGTGGACTTACAAGATGGCATCACAACTCTCTCAATGATCTCAGCTGCATACTTCCTTTGAGATAAGAACAACCCATTTGCATGACGAGTGACAGCAATCCCCAAAAAGTAACTCAAGGGCCCCAAGTCTTTCATAGGAAACTCAAAGCTGAGCATTGTCATGATAGACTGGCGTAAGGCATTGGAAGAGGCCACAACGGTAGATGAACAAGGAATTATCGGACATGCTGTGAGTGAACCCAATAGTCGAAACATAGTCGACAAAACACGTATACCAGGACCATAGAGACTGCTTAAACCCATATAAGGACTTCTTCAACAAACAGACATGATGAGGATGTTTGGGATCCCTGAATCCCAAAGGCTGATGCATATAGACGGTTTCCTTAAGATCTCCATGTAGGAAAGCATTCTTTACATCTAACTGATGAATAGGCCATGCTTTCGAAAGAGCCAAGCTAAGCACAGTGCGAATGGTAGCTGGCTTGACCACCGGACTAAACGTCTCACCAAAATCTACACCAACATGTTGAGTCTTACCATCACCCACAAGCCGCGCCTTATGTCTGGCAAATGAACCATTTGAATTTTCCTTATGAGCAAAAATCCACATAGACCTAATAATATTAATACCAGATAGACGGGGCACCAACTCCCACGTCTTATTATCAATAAGAGCATTATATTCATCGGTCATAACAATTTTCCAATTCAGGTCATTTAAGGCAAACACAGGATTACGGGGTAAGGGGGATTTAGGGACATTAGAATGTAAATTAAAATGTCTTTCTGGTTTAAAAACACCCCGTTGACTACGAGTGACCGGTCTATGACTCGAGAAAGAATTGGACAAATTTTGGAAATTTCTTTGGGCTCGGACGGGTGGCGGCGAACTCTTGTGACACAGTAAGCGAAGCGAGGCTGGACGGTTCGAGGTGGACTAGCCCAATCGCTGCCCAGCCCGATGGCGGTATTGGGGCTGGCGATGGGTGACCAGAACCCGATGGGACCGTGAGGCGATGGACCATTGGAGAATTTTGGGTGCGGGATATGTCTGAAAAATGGTGAATAATATACGGGGATATACAATCATCCAAAAAATTATACGAACTAGGCACGGGAGTACTAACCTTAGCAAACGGGAATTGGGATTCATAAAAAATTACATGACGATTAATGATAATTTTATTAGAGGATAAATCAAAGCATTTGTAACCACGATTATTAGACGGAAAATCCAAAAACACACACGGAGTAGACCGGGCCTGAAGTTTGTTAATTGTGGTGGGCGGGAATAACGGATAACACAAACACCCAAAAATCCAAAGATGTGAATATGAAGGAATTTTATTATATAAAATTTGAAAGGGGGAAGAATATGTCAAACCTTTGGAAGGAGTAATGTTAAGGAGATATGTAGGCATTTGTAAAGCATGATGCCAAAAAGACGGGGGTACGGAAGCATGAATTAATAAAGTTCGGACAATGTTATTTATGGAATGAATTTTGCGTTCGGCTTTTCCATTTTGTGAAAACGTATGAGAACAAGAAAAATGAAAATTGATCTCATTATTATTATAGAATTTCTGAAACACCCCATTGTCATATTCTTTTCCATTATCACACTAAATATTTTTGATTTCTCGTTCGAATTGGGTTCTAATGAATGCTCTAAATTTTAAGAAGACGGAAAAAACTTGAGATTTTTTCGCTATCGGAAACGTCCATAAAAACTTAGAATAATCATCCAAAAATAGAACATAATACCGATGACTCAAAGAACTAAGAACATGAGACGTCCATAAGTCGCTATGAATAATATCAAATGACATTAAAGTATGAGAATTTGAGTCTACAAATGGCAACTTAACAATTTTTTCTAAAGAACACGATTGACAATTTGGAGTACTATTCGTACCCTTACATAAAATAAAATTATTTTTATCTAATGACGACAAAATTGATGATCCCGGATGACCAAGACGAGCATGCCACAAGGTAGGAGAAAGGGCTGCAAAGGCGGATGGCAAGGCTTGACTCGATGGACCGAAACTGGGTGTGATATGATAAAGATCTCCCCTACTATCACACCTCATGAGAGGACTCCCCGTCTTGAAATCCTTCACAGAGAAACCAAAAGGATCAAATTCAATAGAAACGGAATTGTTAGTAGTGAATTTACGGACAAAGACTAAGTTTTTAATCAATTTGGGGGCATGTAGGGTGTTTTTCAAGATAAGAGGTGGATGAGGGGGAGATAAAGTTTTATGACCATAACCACGATTGGAATAGAATTATCATTACCAACAATTATGCCGCGAGAGTTGCTCAAATTGGAATAAGACGAGAGCATACCTGAATCGGATGTCATGTGGGTAGTGGCATCGGTGTCCATATACCAATTTGAGTCTGGAGGATTTAAACCAAGCGTATGCATTGCGGCTTCGATGTCGGTAGACGTGGGTGCCGCTGCGTGATGTGCCTGTGGGTGCTAAAGCCCAAGTACCCCTGCTTGCTGCCTCGGTCCAGACGATTGGCTGTATGTGGTCCAGGCAGAATTGGGCATGAACTGTTGCTGGGCAGCCCACTGCCAGTGGGGCGAAACTGGACTGGCCCAAACTATGGCTGTGGGGCCCACTGCTACTGCATAGGCGCCCACTGTGGGGCCTAGAATTGTTGCTGCTGCTGATGACCACCGCGAGGGCCCCCACCGCCGCCACCATTCTGTCGGCTGCCGTCGTTATTGCCGCCGCGGTTCTTGCCATTATTTTTCCTATTTCCACCCTTTTTGCTGTCACCGTTGTTGCGGTTTTGGCCCGAGTTGTTGGAACCTGTAGGGTAAACCGTGGACTCGGTCATCATGACTACGGGACTAGGACCGGTAGCCGCTCGTTTTGTCATGCCTGCTTCTTCGAGTGTAAGCATAGAACGAGCCTGATAAAATTGCGGAAGCTGATTGCTTTGTCGAAGAAGCGTTCCAACACCATTATAGGCCTCGGAGAGGCCGGAAACCATTTGGAGGACCAAAAGATCATTCGAAACTGGCGCGCCAACGTTGCAAAGTTGGTCCGCCAATTCCTTTAATCTTTTGCAATAAGCCGAAACGTTAGAAAAATCTTCTATATTGACGTGGGAGAAATCATGCTCAAGAGTAACGGCTCTAAAATTTTGATTATCTTGGAATATATCACGCAGTCTATCCCAAGTTGCCTGTGCCGTAGCGTCATGCTCAATAATCATTTGCAAAAGGTCGGTAGAAATTGTGGAATATATCCACTGGAAGACTGTGGCATCAAGAGTCGTCCATAACTTAGGATCATCCTCGCATTTTGGAACCTCCGTATCCTCATAAGCTGCGGGGATTATGTGATGGATGACTTGATGCGACCGTACGTGAATTTTGAACAGTTCGGCCCACGTCGCATATTGGATGTTTTCTATTTCAAGAGGGATGTTATTCTTGATGTTAGAAACTGTAAGGGCAGGATGAAACGTGTTCCGGGATATAGACATATTGAGATAACAATATGTGATTGAGGGATTTGGAAAAAAAATTTGGGAAGAGAGGAGAGACCGTCGGGCATGAAATCTGAGAAAGAGGGCTCGGAAGTCGAGGCAGATCGCCGGTAAAGGGAGGAATAAAAAACCTTGACTTCTAATACCATGAAAGAAATAATCTCTTGATTATTTTCATTGATTGAAAGACTATATATACAAGTTACATATTTCCATAATAGGAGAATCTTATTCATATTCTACTCCTAAAACCTTATTCTACTTGGATACTAACTATACAATTATGGTAATACAAATAGTATGGTAAGTGTACAATACTAATTACACTACAACATTACCTAAATAGGAGACTACAACATTACCTAAATATCTACACCATATACGATTTACATGGCCAATCCGAGAGCAACAATATACATAATATACACATGTATATCGTGTGTATATTATGTATATTTAACAGAAATAATTATCATATATAAGTTTCCACTGGCAGCCGCTTCGGACAGAGCTCTTTCTATTATATACTCTATTGGTCAACTTGCAAGGGAAGAAAATCATTTTTAGCCACCTGAAATTGGTCATTTTCCAATTGTACATATTTAGCTCCAAAATAAACATCCAACTTGTGGGTAAGAAGGTTCAACAAGTAACTATGACCAGAATTCACGTAAGGTGGACTTGGACTCAGGGGGACAATTGTAAGACTTGGAATAATGTATGCAATGTAGGACCAACAACAAGGTAAGAGCAAACCCCATGTACAAATTATTTTAAGTCTCCTCATTGTAGTTATAATTCCTACTTTCTTGATTTCTTCCCCTATAAATACCCTTTCAAGCCTTCATTCATTTCCATCAAATATCAATCTAGCATTCATCTCTTCAATCTTTCTTATTTACACATATTCGATTTATTTAGCACCCGACAGAACCACATTATTTACCAAGAAATTAAGATGGAGAATTTCCCAATTATCAACTTGGAAAAGCTCAATGGAGCTGAGAGAGCCAACACCATGGAGATGATCAAAGATGCTTGTGACAACTGGGGCTTCTTTGAGGTAATTACAGTTTGCATAAACATATGACTGCCTCAATTTCAGTTTTATGTATCTTACTTTCTTTTTTAGTCTTTTTAAAATGACTGTCACTTTACTTTCTATATTAGATAATTCTTTAAAAACCAACATCCTGCGCGACATATCTAAGACCACAAGAACTAAAGGCACCTTACGCTATTGAACCGATAACCATCTTTAGGCAAACCTAACCTCCTCCGTCCCGGACAAGGAGTGACATTTTAATACATTGTACACATCTTTAGTTTAAAACCACAAAATTCAAAAATCTTCTATACTTTCTTTAACTCCTTGTTCAGTCGATCAGACCAAGACACATAAGATGAAGTGGAGGGAATAGTAAATTTTATGCTTTTGACAAAGCTTGCATATTGATGTTTTTCTTAATTTGTTTCTGTGATCATTGCAGTTGGTGAACCATGGGATTCCACATGAAGTGATGGACACAGTGGAGAAAATGACAAAAGGACATTACAAGAAGTGCATGGAACAGAGGTTTAAAGAATTGGTGGCAAGCAAGGGTCTTGAAGCAGTGCAAGCAGAGGTTACTGATTTGGATTGGGAAAGCACTTTCTTCTTGCGCCATCTTCCTGTTTCTAACATATCTCAAGTACCTGATCTTGATGACGAATACAGGTATATTATATGCATCCTACATGTGGAATACTATAATTAAGTTTGACAGACACAGAATTTAAGTTATTTACATGAAGTATAAAGTGTTTTTTTTACATTATCAGTCTAACTTAATATGTAATACAAGTAGATTAGCTAGTACCATTTTTACCGGATTACCAATTACTCCTATGATCTTCTCATAACATTTACCTTTAACTACTTTATAAGTGAACTGATCGTGTAAGAAAATTTTATACCGTCTTTGCATAAAACTTAAATTTGACATAGACTAAGAAGGACAGTAATGTACCTAAAGTAACATGCACAAGACAATCACACTTTCTTAATTCTTTTTAACTTTTTGGGGTGTTCCCCACATGTATGATGGATTGAGACTAGACAAAGAATAGAAGCACAAATGAACTTTCTTATTAATGTTTCCCCAAATGATGCAGAGAGGTGATGAGAGATTTTGCTAAAAGATTGGAGAAGTTGGCTGAGGAGTTACTGGACTTGCTCTGCGAAAATCTTGGGCTTGAAAAGGGTTACTTGAAAAAGGCCTTTAATGGATCAAAAGGTCCCAATTTTGGGACTAAAGTTAGCAATTATCCGCCATGCCCCAAGCCCGATTTGATAAAGGGACTCCGCGCTCACACTGACGCTGGTGGCATTATACTTCTTTTCCAAGACGACAAAGTGAGTGGCCTCCAACTCCTCAAAGACGGAAACTGGATTGATGTTCCTCCCATGCGCCACTCTATTGTGGTTAATCTTGGCGACCAACTTGAGGTAAAAAAATTGCATTTGATACTACGAAAGTCATTTTTTAAATAAAAAGATTGTGTCAAAAGGTTGAAATTGACTTCTGTCATACTAAACGTATATCATGTGTATATATGTTTTTTTTGTTTTGTCAAAAACTTAGAATTATATATACTAGAAAGGGTGTTTAACTATTTGTCACTAAATGAAAAAAAAACAGGTGATCACCAACGGGAAGTACAAAAGTGTGATGCACAGAGTAATTGCTCAAACAGATGGAACTCGAATGTCGCTAGCTTCATTTTACAATCCTGGAAGCGATGCAGTAATCTATCCAGCACCAACTTTGGTTGAAAAAAAGGCAGAGGAAAGCAAGCAAGTTTATCCAAAGTTCGTGTTTGATGATTACATGAAGTTATATGCTGGTCTCAAATTTCAAGCCAAAGAGCCAAGGTTTGAAGCAATGAAGGCAATGGAAGCTGATGTGAAAGTTGATCCAATTGCAAGTGCTTAGATTCCAATCCATGCTTGAAAAAGCATGATTCATTTTAGTAGTTTACAAATGAAGCCTTGCTATATATAAATACATTATTTTGCTCTTCTTTTGTGTGGTAGAATTAATCAAGCTATTCAAAAAGATTGTATTCTGCTGCATATATAGTTGTAAGGAGTAAAGCTAAGGTTGTATCTCAAAATAAACTGGCAAATAAAAGCTGCCTTTTTAGGGCGACGTTATACAAATAATTTGCACTTTATTTCATGCACTTTCCTAAATACTACAGTACTTACTTTTTGAACATGTATTAATATATTGACTGAAGGGGAACATTGTAGTAATTATTAAAGTTGTTGTCATGTGATCAGGAGGTCACGGGTTCAAGCTGTGGAAACATGTTCTTGCAGAAATGCAAGGTAAGACTGCGTACAATATAGACCCTTGTGGTTCGGCCCTTCTCTGAACCCATGCATAGCGGAAACTTAATGTACCGGATTGCCTTTTGCCTTTTTTTTTTTTAATATAGTGATATATTGACTGAATTCGTTGACCAAGTTTGAGAATTGACTATGAAGAGTTTGATTGCCGACTGTTAAACAAGGTAATATACCCGTGATATACACTGAATATACAGAAGTATATATCACAGGTATACAGAAGCAGTGGCCCAGCAAAGCAGTGGACAATGGCCCAATCGACAGAGCTGAGGCTGAGGCCCATCACGGGATTTGGCTGTCAAGCCCATCACGGGCAGTGGCTAGACTTGTATATTAGGAAAGTATATTTTGTGTATATTGTAGTGTATTTATTACCTAAATTATGATATACACTTACCATAATTGTATAGTTAGAATTATCGTAGAATAAGGTTTTAGGAATAGAATAAGAATATGATTCTCCTATTTTGTATCTTGTATAAATACCTATTCAATTAATGAAAATAATCAAGGGAATTATTTCTTTCATGGTATCAAGAGACTAGGTCTAACAAAAATTTTCTCCCAAAGTTGTGTACCCTTCGGCCGACCCCCCCCCCTCTCGGGTTGTTCTCTTCCAAAATTTGTCTTCCCCTTTCAAAATTTCTCTGACTATTCCCAAATTTTCCCTCCTTCTTTGTTCTTTCAATATGTCTAAGAATAATTTTCATCCTGCCCTCATGGTTTCTAACGTCAAGAACAGTATCCCTATTGTGTTTGAAATGAAAAAAATCCAATATGCGACGTGGGCAGAATTGTTTAAAATTCACGCTATCTCCCATCAAGTTATCCATCACATAAATCCTCCCGCTACACCTCTTTCCCGGAGGATCCTCAGTTATGGATTACTCTTGATGCTACCGTTCTCCAGTGGATCTATTCCACTATTTCGGTTGACCTTTTACAGACGATTATTGAGCCGGATACCACGGCTATGACTACCTAGAATAGATTGCGTGACATATTCTAAGATAACCAACATTCACGTGCTGTCACACTCGAGCAGGAATTCTCTCTAGTTCGCATGGAAGAATTTCCAAACGTATCTGCCTATTGCAAAAAAACTCAAGGAGTTGGCGGATCAACTCCGTCATGTGGGCGCACCTGTAACAAATAATCGTCTAGTTCTACAATTTGTTGTCGGCCTTTCAGAGGCCTATAATGGCGTTGAAACTCTCCTTCGTCAAAGCAACCCTCTTCCCGCCTTTTATCAAGCATGCTCCATGCTTACTTTGGAAGAAGCCGGTTTGGCTAAAAAGGCGGCTACCGGAGCAAGCCCCATCGTCATGATGGCATCCTCCACAAATTCTTCAGGTTTTGTTGATAATTCGGGCCAAAACCGTACTCATTGTGGCGGCAAAAATAATCGTGAGAATAATAACAAAAAGCGCGGGAGCAAACGCGGCGATTTCGGTGGTCAGCAAGCGGCGATGGCCGATCCGATGAAACGATGGCCCACCACCCCCTGGTCCCAGCAGTGGGGCCCATGGCGATGGGAGGCGATGGGCGTGGGCGGCGACCTATGTTCCAGCGGCTCAGCGGCCGATGGTGGCGACCTTCAGGCCCAACAATCAGCAGTGGCGGCCCACTGGCCACTGGCCCAGTAACGCAACAACCAGCAGCTATGGTACAGTGCAGCCCAGTCCTGGAATACTTAGGCTCCGACCTCCGCAAGCTCACCACGCAGCAGGCCCCATTCAAACAGATATCGAGGTCGCGATGCACACATTGGGTTTGACTCAACCGGACCCAAATTGGTATATGGACACCGGTGCCACTACCCACATGACTTCCGATTCAGGTACTCTCTCATCTTATTCCAATTTGAGCAACCCTCGGGGTATAATTGTTGGTAATGGCAACTCTATTCCAATTCAGGGTTATGGTCAAAAAACGTTGTCTCCCCCCAATCCACCCATTATCTTGAAAAATACTTTACATGCCCCCAAATTGATTAAAAATTTAGTGTCTGTTCGAAAGTTCACCACTGACAATTCCGTTTCTGTTGAATTTGATCCTTTTGGTTTCTCTGTGAAGGATTTCAAGACGGGGAGTCATCTCATGAGGTGTGATAGTAGGAGGGATCTTTATCCTATCATGCCCGGTTTCAGTCCATCGAGTCAAGGTTTGCCATCAGCCTTTGGAGTCATTTCTCCTTCCTTGTGCATGCTCGCTTTGGTCATCCGGGATCCTCTATTTTATCAGCTTTAGCTAAAGATAGTTTTATTTCTTGTAAGGGTACGAGTCGTACTCCAATTTGTCAATCTTGTTCGTTAGGGAAAATTGTTAAGCTGCTATTTATAGACTCCAATTCATATACTTCAATGCCATTTGATATTATTCATAGCGACCTATGGACGTCTCATGTTCTAAGTTCGTTAGGTCATCGATATTATGTTCTTTTTTTGGATGATTATTCTAAATTTTTGTGGACGTTTCCAATTGCCAATAAATCACAAGTGTTTTCTGTCTTCATAAAATTTAGAGCATTCATTAGAACACAATTCGAAAGAGAAATAGAAAATATTCAGTGTGATAATGGAAAAGAGTATGACAATAGGGTGTTTCGGGAGTTCTGTGATAATAATGTGATTGATTTTCATTTTTCGTGCCCTCATACATCTTCTCAAAATGGGAAAGCCGAACGCAAAATTCGTTCCATAAATAACATTGTCCGCACTCTCTTACTTCATGCTTCCGTACCCCCATATTTTTGGCATCATGCTCTGCAAATGGCAACATATCTCCTTAACTTCCCCCATCCAAATCCTATATAATAAGAACCCTACTTATTCTCATCTTCGGATTTTTGGGTGCTTGTGTTAGCCGTTATTCTCATCCACCACAATTAACAAACTTCAGGCCTGGTCTACTCCATGTGTGTTTTTGGGTTATCCGTCTAATCATCGTGGTTACAAATTCTTTGATTTATCCTCCAAGAAAATCATAATTAATCGCCATGTAATTTTTGGTGAAACCCAATCTCCATTTACTAAAGTTCATACTCCCGAGCCTAGTTCGTATAATTTTTTGGATGATGGTATATCCTCGTACATTACTCACCATTTTTCAGACATATCCCGCACCCAAAATTCTCCAGCGGGCCCATTGCCCGCTGGCCCCACTGTCTCATCCCACGTTCTAGTTACTGGATCAGTCCCAATTGGGCGATCCCACCCAATCTGAACCGGTCCTGGTCGCTCCAGTTACCGATTTGGGCCAAGAAGCCCATCGCTGCTGGCGATCCCGAGCCCAAAGAAATTTCCAAAATTCACTCAATTCTTCCTCGAGTCATAGACCGGTCACTCGTAGTCAGCGGGGTATTTTTACACCTAAAAGACATTTTAATTTACATTCTGATGTCTCTAAATCCCCCTTGCCCCATAATCCTGTGTCATCTTTAAATGACCCTAATTGGAAAATTGCTATGACTGATGAATATAATGCTCTTATTGGTAATAAGACGTGGGAGTTGGTGCTCCGTCCATCTGGTATTAATGTTATCAGGTCTATGTGGATTTTTGCTCATAAGGAGAATTCAGATGGGTCATTTGCTCGACATAAGGCGCGGCTGGTGGGTGATGGTAAGACTCAGCAGGTTGGGATAGATTGTGGGGAGACGTTTAGTCCGGTGGTCAAGCTGACTACTATTCGCACTGTGCTTAGCTTGGCTCTTTTAAAGACATGGCCTATTCATCAGTTGGATGTCAAGAATGCTTTCCTACATGGTGATCTCAAGGAAATAGTTTATATGCATCAGCCGTTGGGATTCAGGGATCCCAAACGTCCTCATCATGTATGTTTATTGAAGAAGTCCTTATATGGGCTTAAGTAGTCTCCA
This sequence comes from Anisodus acutangulus, assembly GCA_029783415.1. Classification (NCBI taxonomy): domain Eukaryota; kingdom Viridiplantae; phylum Streptophyta; class Magnoliopsida; order Solanales; family Solanaceae; genus Anisodus; species Anisodus acutangulus. The sequence goes on from CM056491.1 coordinate 57,252,907, forward strand.
CGGGCCTGATATACGAGGTTTGCTGACTTTGTTTCGACTATTGGGTTCACTCACAACAGGTCAGATAATTCCTTGTTCATCCACCGTCGTGGTTCGTCCTTGGCCTACATTCTATTGTATGTGGATGATATCATTTTGACTGCCTCGTCCTATGCATTACGCCAGTCTATCATGGCCATGCTCAGCTCTGAGTTTGCTATGAAAGACTTAGGGCCCTTGAGTTACTTTTTGGGGATTGCCGTCAAGCGTCACTCAGATGGTTTGTTTTTGTCTCAACGAAAGTATGCAGTTGAGATCATCGAGAGAGTCGGGATGTCCTCCTGTAAGTCCACTTCCACTCCAGTTGATGCTAAGCCCAAGCTTGGGTCCGCGACCGGCGTCCCTTACGAGGATCTGACCCGCTTTCGCAGTCTTGCAGGGGCCCTCCAGTATCTTACCTTTACCAGATCGGATATTACGTATGCTGTTCAGCAGGTGTGTTTATTCATGCATGATCCCAGAGTTGAGCACATGAATGCAATCAAACGCATAATTCGATATATTCAGGGGACACTGGACTATGGTTTGCATTTGTATCATTCATCTACATCCACACTTGTCGCATACACAGATGCTGATTGGGGTGGTTGTCCCGACACCAGACGGTCGACGTCTGACTACTGTATGTTCCTTGGAAACAACTTGGTCTCCTGGGGACCGTGATATACACGGTATACACAGCCGTGTATATCTAATTTAGGTAATATGTTATTTGAATTTAATTAGCATTGTACACTTACCATAATTATAGAATTCTTGTACAAATAGAATGGGGTTTTGGGAGTAGAATAGGAATAGGATTTTCCATATTATGAATATTGTAAATTGTATATATACTCATTCATTAATGAAAATAATCAAGGAATTATTTCTTTCAAATACTCTACTCAATATATTTTATCAGATAAAAATATTACAAGAATTCAAATTGATTATAACAAAATGTATTAATTAGAATCTTTGCATCTATAAGGCTAAACGAAAAAAATTCAAATTTATAATTTTAAGGCATCAAACTAAGATTTCTCTTTAGGCCACCTAATTCATTGAGACTCCCGCTTGTTGTTGGTTATTAGCTTAAATGAGAGAGTATGTATTACTTTAATCATCTCTCTGATGAAGGTAATTAAAAATTCAAAACTACCTAAGAGTTATGACAGATTAATTGCATATATAACTTCAAATTTCAATTTATCCCCTAAAACTAATATAGAATCTGAACATTCATTAAGACGAGGCAATCCCACTGAACAGTACAACAAGTTAAATCCTGATACACAAAAGGTCCAAACAGACTCGGACGAAGAAAGTCGATTTCAATACTTGGCCTATAAAAATTTAAATACATAAATACTACTACTAGTAAAAATAATGGATTCTTTTAACTAAGTAATTTATTTCTAGTATTAGTTATAAGGATTAAAATTAATAACTCGATAGACCTATAGGCCAAATGATAATTTCAGGTGATTAATTAAAAATCAAAAGTATATTGTGTATAAGATTCAGTGTATGACAAATATGCTCGGAATTAACTTCAATGAACTATTCATACCATGTGTTACATGAATTTAATGAGATTCATACGTGAGTTTCCTCTTTACCATGTATTACATGAATTTAGGAGATTCATACGTACGCGAGTTTAATTTCCTCAAATTTTAGGAGATTCATACAAATTAAAAGATCATATATAGCAGCACTGTGAAACATATTACCAAAAGTGAAAGGAAAAGTTGAGTTATCCTAATTGAGGTTAGTATCATGTTTAATTTGTACGGTGACGTAAAATAAACAGAGTACTAGTGCATTATTCATTCCTCGTATCAATATGGAAAGTGCCTAAATTTTATTACTGTTCATTAACCTAAACGAAGATGGAGTTAATTACATAAGTCAAGATGGAGAGAATAGTAGAGATTTTCTTTTTGCACAGTGCAAATATGTGTCTAACTCTAATCATAAAGGTATGTGAAATTTATTTATGAGTTTAATTTATATACATTAATAATTTAAATATTTTTGTATATTTTCAGATCATTCAAGAAATATCAATAGGTGACCCTTCATAAAAGTACGTAGGATTTGAATCTTTAAAATAAGATAAATTATTTATTATAAGTAAAAATGACCGATTGTGTAAAAAGAATTGATATTAGTTAATTGTTTTATTTTGTTCACTTATACTGCCAAGAACATGTGTAACACATATATTAGATAAGAATGTTAATACACAAACAAATTATCTGCTATAACAATAACGTGCCATGATAATATAAAAATTTCTTAATTATACTAATAATATATATAATTTAAACTCGTCTATTTATATGTTGAAGAACAATAATAAAAAGTAGTACTATTTTCTGTTGCTATGGGCAGGGGCGAATCTACAAGCTTGTCTACGATTGGATTGAATCAGTAACTTTGACTCAAATATTATATATTGTAGTTAAAAATTTATTTAATATGAATAAATTAATTTATCAAAAATCTAGCATATTATCTTTTCTAGAATACAAAATCCGTGAATTCAAAATTCTAACTCCACCTTTAATCATGGAATTGTGTTGCCTGGAAAAGGTGGAATGTATTTTTCAAAATAAATAAAAACATGTAAGACCACAAGCAATATGAAATCAACAAAACTCAGAGCTTCTCATATTGTACGTCGACAAAATAAAGAGCTTGTAGTTATTACTTCAATTTTTTCCTTCAAAGAAGTAATAAGCATGTAAGACCACCAAAGGAACAGAAACCAACATAACTCAGTGCTTTTCATATTTTACGTGACAAAATAAAGAGCCACTTATTATACCTTTATAAATTATATATATCTGACCTGTAATGTTTGATCTTCATCATCAAACTTCGAATTTCAATTTAAATATTCTTACAACCCCTAATTTTTCCTATTATTCTTTTAAAGAACGGTCAGAGACATTCTCTCACTCTTAATGTTACGCCTACTGATCCAAAAAAATTAAATATTAATAAAGAATCTAAGTTATAAACATTGACAGTATGAAGATACACTGTCTATTAATTTTAACTTGTAGCATGTGAATTATTAGGTTTCTCTTTAATGATTATCAAAAGATTAATGTAGTTACTTTCTAAATAAATATTATAATTGTGCATATTTTTCTACATTTTCAGCGTATGAAGCTTAGACTTGCTAATAAAAGAACAAGCAAATTTAGCACTAAAAGGATTAAAATTTTACAAAGAAAAGAAAGAAACGAAGTTTGGTAGGGCAATGCACATGCATTCAAAACATATGGAAAATATTACTCCAAACTTGAAAGGCACTGCACAAATACACATGGGGCCACCAAAGCATGTCTTGGAATTTTTTGCTATGCATGCATAGAGATAACTTTGTGAATGATTCTAGTAGAAGTTAGCCACATGATCTCTTCACTAAATAATTTTGGGCCATTGCATGTGACTAGCCTCTATCCAATAAGTATTATTTTTTTGCGCACATAAGGGGATTCAAAGTTTAAAGTTTGTATAACGATTTCAAATTACTACTATAATAATAACTAAATTCATAATTATATATATCGGCAAAAAATTGGATTCAATTAACCCGTAAACAACCCTCTAGATCCACCTCTGCTTCCCATCATTGTTTATATATTGTCAAAGATTGCATAATATATTTTATTTCATGTCGATATACACGCATTTCAAAATTAACCTACTAATTTCGTTACCATGAGCTGATCAGTTTCTTAATAGTAGTCTAAGAATACTCATCTGGTTCTTGGTGTAAAGAATGGATCTTGGGTCTAACTCAACCCCAAAAGCTAGCTTGTAGGGTGAGGATTGTCCAAGTCCATATAATGAGTCAAATGTTCCAATTTCATCTTCGATGTGTGACTCTTAACACTCCCCGCACGCCCAGACCTCGTTAACTGGAGCGTGAACAATATAATTTGGGGGCCCAACATCGGTGAACAAAGAATTGGAATGAGTCTAGCTCTGATACCATGTAAAAAATGGATATTGAGTCTAACTCAACCCTAAAAGCTAGCTTGTAGGGTGAAGATTGTCCAAGTCCATATAATGAGTACATGTTCCCATTCCATTTTCGATGTGGGACTCTTAACACTTGGGTAGGGGAATTTTTGAAGAAGATCAATTTGAATGACAAATGTGTAATACCATTTGTGAAATTTAGTGTTATTGGCTACTTAAGTTAGGGATCTCAGGAATTTCGTCTGTTGTCTCACTAATTCTCTTTGAGTTATACAAATTTGTCTGTTTCCTCAAGACTTAATTCCGGACATAATATATAATTTTTAAATGGTTGGTTAGGCCATGGAAAACTTTATCCTCGTGTAACAATAAAGTTGGTATAAGTAGTACTCCCTTGGTTACAATGATTGAAGTGTCTGCCTTTGGATCTTAATGGGGGAGACAAGAGGCATGTGATAGTCAATCCACTGACCTTTTAATAAGTTTCCACTTAATTGGTAGTAACAGTTAGTTTCAGTTAAGATTATTATTAGCGAATATTCTCAGAATATTCTTCGTATATTTTGTAATTTGTAATTATGAAGATTATGTTTTACTTTATAGTTTATTTATAGATAGATACTCTTATTGTACTTGAGTCTGTTATCAACAAAACTTTAGCTGCTAGATAAAAGTGAAAGGAAAATAAAGAACCTTTTTGTGGAGGAATATTATTACATTAAATTATCAGCTGGGAGTCACTAAGGCCTATCTTCTAATGTCCTTCTGCCTCTTTAGCTTGGGTCATAGTTATGAAGTTCAATTTATTTATTGCGTTACTGTCTTTTAGTCCCCCGCTAGTCAAAATTGCGAGAAAAAAGAAATCACCGACTGTAGTAATTAATTTTTAACTTATGGATCTCTTATGTCACTGATAATTAATGAGTATATACCTGTGATATACACTTTCATAATTAGTGTATATCACGGGTGTGTGGCACGATTTAATGTAATATATTAGGTAGGATTCGTATTAAATTAGAATTATACACTTACCATAATTGCATAATTATTGTACAAGTAGAATAAAATTTTGGGAGTAGAATAGAAATAGAATTTTTCTATTATGAAAATTGTTAATTGTATATATATTCTTTCATTAATAAAAATAATTAAGGGATTATTTTTGTCATGGTATCAGAAGTCTAGGTTCTTTTTCTCCCAACTCCGTCGAACTCCAGCCTCGGACTATCAGTCACGATCTAAAAATTCTTTTTATACAAATTAGAAATCTCTTGAAAAATTATTAGATGACAGTCTTTTTTATAGACATTAAACGACGTTTTAATGTTCTGTCAGTCTCAAGAATTATATTTGCATAACTTTTAAAAATATGAACAAAATCTAAATGGTGGCAAAAAAAAAGACATTTGCGTAAATCAACCTCAAATTTGTGTGATACACTAGTTTTTTATTCTAAATAAAAATCAACTGACTATGTTGTAATCCTTATTAAGGTGAAAGGTATATGTGTAATGACCGAGTTGTCGCCTTTCAGATCAAAGATGATGCAAATAAAGAGTAGATTGAGCAAGTCCAGCTCTTATTTTTTTCACCCCTAAGGAAGGGAATAATTATAATGTGAAATACTTAATTCATCGAAAAAAGGATAATATAGTAGTTCTTCAACTACATTTTAGTAAACAGAACTAAGGTAGAGTGAATGGATACCACCAAAGTATGTGGTGCAGTGGATGAGACTGCTCCTTCCTTAATTAGAAGTTTCGTTTCTAGTTCTGGGCATAAAAAATCCTTGATAGGGAGCGCTTCCCACAGAAATGGGTTCTACCCAATGCAAATTCGAATATGATGGAGCTCCAATACGGATACCGAACATTGAGTGGGGAGCAAAAAAAAAGTAGAGTAAATTAATGTCCTGTTTCCTTCCATTTCTCTCGGGGAACAGTTTTCCAAATACAATTAGTAATAGAATTCTTGCCACCACAAGAGGGTAAAAAGAGGTAAAAGCAATATAATTTTTCTAGTTTACCTCCACAGGGTGCTTTGGGGTCTCGATTAATTCAAATTCGCATCACGTTCATTAAAAGGAAAAGTGTTCCTTATTAAGATTTTTTTCATTTCAGAGCACAAATTCAAGACTTCTAATTAAGAGTTTGAGAAATCATATTCATCCCACCATAATCCTTACACGGTATTTTGAGCTACTGCAGGTAATAATATCCCCGTACCATTGCTATATGCTAAATTGCTAACCACCATCCTATATGTATTCTTCCAATAAGTTTACATACTTTCCCGACCTTTGACAAGTTGCAAAATATTTCTTTACCTCTTTTCATCTAAAACCTCCTTAAGAATTTTATAAAAAAAAACATAATACTAAAAAGAAAGGAAAAAAGCAAAGTTTTTGTTCAAATTCTAATTAACTTTGAATTTGACATTACCCAGTAGCATATTTGACCCGCTTGTTCAAAATTGTTCAAAGTGATCACTAATTTTTTTTAAAGTTCAAAATTTCTGTATCCATTGATTCGCTATTTAATTAACTACCAAGGCGGACAAAAAAACTTTAGGCATTTGGTCCAAATTAAGGTGGCTCTTTCGAATTTTCAAGTGCAATGAATTAGACAAATTTAGACATTAGATATACTAACCACTTGAAATTTATTTTCATCTTAAAAGGAAATTCCAAAGAATAAGCTTCGTAGTGTTACTGTTATTTTATTTCTTGGATAACGTTTTATGATGGTGTCGCTCACCTCAACTATTTCGTTAAATACCCCTTACCTCCCATCATTCGCCAGCACAAATAACCCTTACCTCCCATCATTCGCCAGCATAAATATAGAGTAACTTTATTCATCAAAAGTTAGAAAAACAGGAAGAAATCACCAAAAGACAACTTCTACAATATAGCATATTGATGTAGTTCTATTAACTCTGAAAAATCTAGAAGACATGAAGTCCTGCACTAGTTACATACTTTTTAAGTGAACCAATTGCATCATTATGTGAGTAACAAGACAAAACTACTCCGGTCAATAGTTCCACCAAGGCCATGGCTATCTACTAGAAATTTCATATGAAAGATGTGATGGAGCGGAAGTATTGGTCACGTGTTCGGCTAAATTCAGTAGCTTTGGTTCAAATCTCGTATTTTATCTTAAAAATACATTGAATAACTACATATCATTAATTTAGAACCAGTAACTTAAAAGGATTAGAATTCACAACCCGATTTAAATCTTAGTTCCGCTTCTGGACTGCAATGTGTTGTGCAGCCCTTAGAAACTTTCAAGTGAGAGGCAACTTCCCTGAACCAAGAAATTTAAAATAACACATGAAACAATTATAACATTTAAGAGTTTTAAGTGGAGCAGCCGCTTCGGACAGAACCCTTTATATTATATACTGGTCAAGTTGAAAGGGAAGAAATCCATTTTTAGCCACCACAAATTTGGTCATTTTCCAATTGTACATATTTAGCTCCAAAATTAAAAATGCCACTTGTGGGTTAGAAGGTTCAACAAGTAACTATGACTAGATTTTACGTAAGAAGGACTTGGACTCAATGGGACCATTGTAAGACTTGGAATAATGTATGCATTGTAGGACCAACAACAAAGAGCAAACCCCATGTACAATTGTTTTAGGCCTCCTCAATGTAGTAATAATTCCTACTTTCTTGATTTCTTCTCCTATAAATACCCTTTCAAGCCTTCACTCTTTTCATCAAACATGAATCTTGCATTCATCTCTTCAATCTTTTGTATTCAGATACCGTAGAAACTCTATAAATTAATGCTCTTGGAACCACCAAAATTTAATAATTAAAAGAAATATTAATTAATCGATAAATTAATAATTATTAATTTATATATTAATTAATACTTTATCAATTTATAGATAAATTTATAATGAAATACCCAATTTACAAACACCCTTCAATCTTCCACTTCATTATTGGTCAATGTACTATATCAAATGAAGCACCCTTCAATCTCCCACTTTATTATGCTTCTTGTGTTCAATGTACTACTTTATGGATATTAAAAAATATTTTCTATATAAACACAAGATCAAATCATGTTAACACAAACAATGGATGTCGAACATGTCCTGAACTACCCAGAAGAAAATGTAGTTGTACAGTTGTTGACTGATAAAGAAATAATTGAAAGCGTTATGAGAACTGATAAATGTGATGAAGATGATGATGAAAGTTCTACAGTAGAGCCCCTTCGCGAAACGAGGCTATTAAAGCGGCAATCACATTGAATAATTTCTTGTTGAGTTATGAAAAAACAACACCAGAAGTTCTTACAATGATAAGAAAATTTAGATGTGACATTGATTTCAATAAAAAACAAAAGACAATTGAGTCATTTTTCAAGAAGTCCTCACAAATCACTCATATATTATGTAGTATATAAGAAATTATTAATTTATATTTTACATGGGGTCTATATGAGTAATCAAAAATGTATTATCTTATAATTTTAGCGAATTATTAATTTAGCACGTTATCCCCGAGTCGAGACTGACCAAAAATATTATCTAAGAGAGTTTATTAAATAATCGAGTATTAATTAATAGAGTTTCTATTGAATACTCTATTTATTTAACACACGACAGAAACACATACTTTACCAAGAAATTAAGATGGAGAACTTCCCAATTATCAACTTGGAAAAGCTCAATGGATCTGAGAGAGCCAATACCATGGAAATGATTAAAGATGCTTGTGAGAACTGGGGCTTCCTTGAGGTAATTACAGTTTGCATAAACATATTACTACCCTGTTTCAATTTATGTATCTTACTTTTCTTTTTTAGTCTAGTTAAATATGAAGTCACTTTTATATTTAATAATTCTTTAATTCCAACATCCTACATGACATATCTAAGACCACAAGATCTAAAGGCACCTTACGTACTTGAACCGATTACCATCTTTTGGATAACCTAGCCTCCACCGTCACTCGAGACCGACAAGGGGTGGGATTTTGGTATATTGTTCACATATTTAGCTTAAAAATACAATATTCAAAAGTCTTTCAAACTTTCTTTAACTCCGTGTCAAGTCAAACTAATATACATAAAATGAACCGGAGGGAATAGTAACTTTTAAGCTTTTAACAAAGCTTGCATGTTGATGTTTTTCTTAATTTGTTTCTGTGATCATTGCAGTTGGTGAACCATGGGATTCCACCTGAAGTAATGGACACAGTGGAGAAATTGACAAAGGGACATTACAAGAAGTGCATGGAGCAGAGGTTCAAAGAATTGGTGGCAAGCAAGGGTCTTGAAGCTGTGCAGGCAGAGGTTACTGATTTGGATTGGGAAAGCACTTTCTTCTTGCGCCATCTTCCTATTTCTAACATCTCCGAAGTACCCGATCTTGATGACGAATACAGGTAGTGCATACTGTACAGAGCAAGATATATAGTTTCTTAGGTCAAAGTTTTAAGTTTAAATTCATGTCCCAAATGATGTAGAGTGGTCATGAGAGATTTTGCAAAAAGATTGGAGAAGTTGGCTGAGGAGTTACTGGACTTGCTCTGTGAAAATCTTGGGCTCGAAAGGGGTTACTTGAAAAAGGCCTTTTATGGGACAAAAGGTCCCAACTTTGGGACTAAAGTTAGCAGTTCCACCATGCCCCAAGCCCGATTTGATAAAGGGACTCCGCGCTCACACAGACGCTGGTGGCATCATACTCCTCTTCCAAGATGACAAAGTGAGTGGCCTCCAACTACTCAAAGACGGACAATGGGTCGATGTTCCTCCCATGCGCCACTCTATTGTGGTCAACCTTGGCGACCAACTAGAGGTACAAGATTCTAGAGTGTCTCACTAAGTGTGCTATTTTCACAATAACTTGGACGTAGTGAACGGCTATTTATGTAATGTAAAAACAGGTGATCACCAATGGAAAATACAAGAGCGTGATACACAGAGTGATTGCTCAAACAGACTGGACTCAGATGTCACTAGCCTCATTTTATAATCCAGGAAACGATGCAGTGATCTATCCAGCACCAACTCTAGTTGAGAAAGAGACAGAAGAAAGCAAACAAGTTTACCCAAGGTTCGTGTGTTGATGATTACATGAAGTTATATGCTGGACTCAAGTTTCAGGCCAAAGAGCCAAGGTTTGAAGCCATGAAGGCAATGGAAGCTGATGCTAAAGTTGATCCAGTTGCATGTGCTTAAACTCCAATTTATGAGGAAGGATATGGAGCTTGAAACGAAAATTATTCTGTTCTTGAAGTTTTACAAAACTAGATAAACACGTTACTTGCTTCTTAGTGTTGTAGAATCATACAAAAGATGGTGTCTCTATCCTGCTGCGTGTATTATAAGGAGTCCTAAAGTTTTAATTAAAAATAATCTGATAAATCAAAGCTACTTGTTAGTGAGTTTCTACACAAATAATTGGCAGTGTCCTGTTCCCTTAAATGAATTACTTTTGTCTTGCCTTCATAAGTTAAACTTTTGAGCATACTTAATTCACAGTTGAGAAATTCAATATGATCAAACTTATATTGACGTTGGACAAGTGTATTTTCCGAATTTGTATCAGATTGGACCAGGAAAAGGGGAACACAGAAATTAAAAAAAAGAATTAGGTAAGGAATGAAAAGGAATAATAATCTATCACTCCCTCTGTCTCAAATTATTTTTAGTATATTTTTCGTAGTTACTAAAAATAGTTTTCACAAGTTATTTGTCATTTTAGAAGTTCACGGCATTATTAATTATCTTTTCCCAATTTTACCCTTAGCAGAGTTGTGTCATCTAATAACACATAAATAGAGTAAATATTTAATGGAGAGAGAACAACTTAGACATAACTAAGTTGTAGCTGACTAATTAGGTCTAGTATCTTTCACTGACTACAAAATTCCACATTTGACTAATTTGCCTATCCCAGATGCTTGTCCAGATTGGTTTCTGAAAGTCAAACTTAGTATCTTTTACAGAATATTAAATGATAATCACAGCGCAGTTTCAACCAAACCTAACTTACCTATCAAGATTAAAGATGACAAAACTTACATTTATGAACAAGAAGATATTTTCAATTGATTAATTCTAGATCTAATATTATGCACCATCCTTTATATTATGAAATTCCCATGATCTATTTTTTGTTTAGAGTGATCCAATGTTGAAAAATCATCTGATGTCTGGTACCCACTGCCTGACCAATCTGAATTTGCACCGTAAAAAACCTACTATATGGAGTTTTAGTGCTCCCTACCAAAAGGGACTCCCAAAATCTATACAAGTCTGCAACCTCCAAAGAGGCTCTTAATAGGATGAACTGATCAAGTTAAACTTCCATCAAAATAAAATCCAGCTTTGTTCCTTTACCACTTACGATGTTTGCATTTCATCATAACACCTTAGTTTGTCACAAATTTGTAACGAAGGTAGAAAATAGCAAAAACTATATTGTACTAAAAAAATAAATAGGACATGGCATTCAAGTCAAATACAAATGTGTTGCAAGATGCAGAAACTACAAAAGACTCCTAAGGGAACCCAACAGCATCATTGAGCACTTGTTGCTTGTGGATCTTCCTAGTTACAACTAATTAAAGCTTCTAGTACAGTAGAGATACTATAACATACTAATAAATAACACAGATATTTGTCCAAGAACCAGAAACCAGATAGCATCATGGGTACAATTTGCTTTCTAGTAGCTTGCTTGGTTTAATCTTAATTGGCAGAACGAACCCGAAACTGGACGGAGAGAACTAGCTCTACTCCTGGTATTTTTAACAATAAACACTCTCAGCATTTGACTAAATGCTTCTTTACCAGGTGATGGAATCTAGCAGAAAGCTAAGCATATCTATGCTACACACATTAGGGAAATTCAAGGAGGAAATTAAGAGCTCTTCAAGAAGGAGATACTCATAAATCCTCTTTAATTGATCTTGTAATGGAAAAAGAATTGACCATTTCCTTCATTAAAGAACTGTACTTTTCAAAAAGTCATCACCTCTTCCAACTTATTGAAAGCAACCACAGCTAAAGAAAAGAAGCAGAATCCCTGTTCACGTGTAACGATTGTTACCTCTTTGAACATGAAAATGGCAATGACTGCTGTTTCAAGATGGATGCATCAAAAAGCTCCATAAACCTCTGATCTGACACTCTTGCCTTGGCAGCGGCAAAACGCTGGTACTCGTCGAACACAGAAGTTAGGCACCACTTCTGCAATTTTCTCAAGCATCCAACAAGGCAACCAGTTCGGTGCTGGAAAATGGACACAAAAAAAAGCATAATTTAAATAAGGTACTCTTACTTGGGAATTTGAGGCTACAACATCAATAAAAATTACACACCTTCCCGCGTTTGCAGTGGATCAACACCGGGTGATTTCTAACATCTGTGAGCAGCAGGTTGAAGACATTAGCACAGGAAGATAGCAGTATTAACTCACTTTGATTATAAGTTTGTAAAAGCATATTCTTTTTTGAAAGAGCATACCAATTAGAACCCCCAATGCTTCACGAATTTTCTCTTCTGGAATGTTTACAAAAGGTTCCTGAAAGCATAATTGTAAAAAGCAATAAGCCATTAACTTTGTTCGTAAAAGAACAAACGGAAATACTCTTCTCGAGCAACAACGGATGTGATCAATTCTTTAGCATCAGTAAAGTTCAATGACACCACGCTGAAAAGTTTCTACGGTATCTCAAATATGCAATGAACCCGAGGAGAGGACCAAATAAAAGGAAGAAGATTACTTGAATCCCTTATTATATTTCCAGCATGAGTTTAGTGACTGTTCCCAAGTTACTTTTCTTTTCTTTTCTTCTATTTCCTTTTTTAACAAGCAAATTAAAAAATTACCAATTATTTTTGTTTAATCTCAAGATGGACTCATGGGCCATGTCGACATTGATCGACTCATTAAGCAAATCTCGAGCCAGGTATAAAATGTGGCTCAAGCCTATCTCCAGGAACCCTTGTTGCTATCGATAAGGTAATGAAACAAGCTAAAAGGAATTGAATAAGGTTCTTTTTTAAAGTTTAATTTAATTTACAGTCTATGTTGGGATAGAATTGTTGTAGGGAACGGGAAGTAACTAGCTATTACAATAGAAGAAAGGATAAACAAACTATTACAATAAATCTGAAAATCAAAACCTTAACAAATTGCTTGTGAGATTCGCTGAGCCGAGTGGTGACACTCTTTCTTTAAGACAAGATTGCCCCGTATGTCTCCTTTTACGGTGTTGAGCAATAGTCTCCCAAGATACAACAGCAACTTTAACAAGTGAGCAAAGGAAACTCAAGTGTTACTCTTGAAGAATTTTGAGTATAGTGACTTTGCTAGAGTGGAAGAATATGAGCTCTGAAAATCTGGAGAATTTTCTAAGTGTTGAATGTTGTGTTCAATTGAGCCAAAGGCCTCAATTTATAGTGTAAGTAGAAGACCCCTCACCTAGCCAACTAATGGCCTTCAATAGCCATGTAATTGCACTTGAATGAGGGGTTACATTCAGCCAAATAATGGCTGAATTCATGTGGCAAGTAATGGAGAATCAATGCTCCAAAACCAGCTCAAACGTTAGATTTTTCCAACTTCCCGTCGCAGCAATCTGCCTCTGAAGCCCCACGGCTCCAGTAGCTGACCGGCCATTTTGCGCCGCGGCCCTTCACGGCTCCGCGGCGATTACCGACTCGTTTCATCTTACACTTCGTACACTTCTTCTTTCCTTTACCCACGTGGAATACTTTGTCATTTGGCCAATAACCGTCCATAATTCTATGTCTCAAACGTATTACATACGTACCAATATCTCTTTCACTAATGAAATTTGCGATACTTGGCACTACGTGTGCACGTGTGTGAAAATGACGTTTCCGACGTGCGGGCCCAATTGTTCGAGTCATAAATTAATGGGATATACTTAATTCCACATTTAGTAAATTTCCAACAGTGTATCACCCTATAAACTGACAGAGACACTGTTAAGCTGGGACAAGAGCAGACTGAAGCCAACAACCTAGCTACCACACATTGCAACTGCCTGGTTAATCATATATTCATAGAGAGATCAAAAAGACGAAACAGGAAAAATTCTGCTAACTTCAGCAGTTAGATGTTAAGATAGAAAGACAATGATCACACAACACATCATTTGATCTGTGCTTGAAGATCCAAAAAAAACTCAAACTTTACCAATCAGTTAAATGAATGAAATGAAAATCTACAACTAAGTTTTAACTTTTAAGTGATTGCCTCCGTGCCTTGTGTTTCTGCACCTAATTTTCCCAGTGCTGCACTCTTTCTTTTCACAGAGAGGAGTACTATGATGTTTAGTTAGTTCTAATAAAAATAGCTACAGTAAGTTGGATCCAATAAAACCGGGATCACTGCTCACAGCTTGTTCAGAAGTATTGTTACTTCTAAATATTCTACTCTATGCTCAAGCGACATGTGGGGAATTGGAAGTCCAAAATACAGGATAGGGACAATCATTTGATATTTAATTCTTCTAAGCTACAATTGCAACTTAAGCATAATTCAAATTTATACATGACTCGACCTTCTCAACAAGGGGAAACTTAATGGTACTACCTGAAAGAAAATAATCCCTTGATTATTTTCATTAATGAAAGAGTATATATAAATCATATTCCTATTCTAATTCTAAAACCATATTCTACTTGTACAAGGAACCTACAATTATGGTAAGTACACAATGCTAATTATATACAATTAATACAAACTATTTTGTTACCATAAATAAGATATACACGGTGAGACAACCGTGTATACTTATGTTAATTATCACACCCCCGCAGTCATAGCGGGCGGTCTGCGTACGCTGAGACTGTCTCTAAAATCTTCAAAAAGGACCGAGGGAAGACCTTTGGTAAAGATGTCCGCAATTTGATACCTGGAAGGAACATGGCAGACGCGTACTTGTCCACGAGCTACCTTTTCGCGAACAAAGTGAATATCCATCTCTATATGCTTAGTGCGCTGGTGTTGAATCGGATTAACAGAAAGGTAGATAGCACTAACATTATCACAATAAACATAGGTAGCTTTCTGAATAGTACAATGAATCTCTGACAGAAGATTAAGTAACCAACGGGATTCAGAGGCCACATTGGCTATCCCTATATACTCAGCCTCTGCACTAGAGATAAAGTCGTCTGACGCTTTGCAGACCATGAGACCAAGTTATTACCAAGAAACATACAATAGCCAGATGTAGAACGTCTAGTGTCTTGATAGCCACCCCAATTAGCATCTGTATACAAAACAAGTGTAGACGTCGACGAAGGATATAAATGTAAGCCATAGTCAAGTGTCCCCTGGATGTACCGAATAATGTGTTTGAGCGCATTCATATGTTCAACCCTGGGATCATGTATAAACAAGCACAACTGCTATACGGCATACGTAATATCTGACCTCGTGAAAGTAAAATATTGAAGAACCCCTGCAAAACTGCGATAGCGGGTCGGATATTCGTAAGGGGAGCCTGCCGCAGCACCCAACTTGGGTTTAGTATCAACTAGAGTGGAAGTAGACTTGCATGAGGACATACCAGCTCGCTCAATGATCTCAACTACATACGCTGTGATAAGAATAACTCACCTGCATGACGAGTGACAGCAATCCCCAAAAAGTAACTCAAGGACCCCAAGTCTTTCATAGAAAACTCATAACTGAGCATTGTCATGATAGACTGGCATAATGCATCAGAAGAGGCAGTCAAGATAATATCATTCACATATAATAGTATATAAGCCAGAGAAAAACCACGATGATATATGAACAATGAATTATCAGACCTGTTGTGAGAGAACCCAATAGTCGAAACATAGTCTGCATACCTCTTATACCAAGCCCGTAGAGACTGCTTAAGCTCATATAAGGACTTTTTCAACAAACAGACATAATGAGGATATTTGGGATCCCTAAATCCAACGGTTGATTCATATATACCGTCTCTTTGAGATCACAATGTAAGAAAGCATTCTTCACATCTAACTAATGAATGGGCCATGCTTTCGAAAGAGTCAAGCTGAGCACAGTGCAAATGGTAGCCGGCAACGTCTCACCACAATCCACACCAACCTGTTGGGTCTTACCATCACCTACAAGACGAGCCTTATGCCTCACAAAAGAACCGTCAGAATTGTCTTTATGAGCAAACATCCACATAGACCGAATAATATTAACACCAGATACACCAACTCCCACGTCTTATTATCAATAAGAGCATTATATTTGTCGGTCATAACAATTTTTCACTTCGGGTCATTTAAAGAAGACACATGATTACGGGGTAAGGGTGATTTAAGAACATTAGAATGTAAATTAAAATGTATTTTTGATTTAAAAACACCATATTGACTATGAGTGACCGGTCTATGACTCGAGGGAGAATTGGGTGAATTTCCGGAACAACCGGGACACGTGACGGACCGGCCAGCAGGCAGTGGGCCTGCTGGCCCAATACTGGAATCCTGAGACGGTAATGGGCTAGAACCCGTCACTGGAACAGTGGCGGTAATGGGCTGGGAATCTGGCCCAATTACCGTCACTGGCCTAGTTACAGGACTGGATACAACAGCTGGAACAGTGGGGCCAGCGGGCAATGGGCCCGCCGATGGATTTGGGGTGCGGGACACGTCAGAAAAATTATGAATAATATACGGGGATATACCATCATTCAAAAAATTATACGAACTAGGCACGGGATTACTAACCTTAGAAAATGGAAATTGAGATTCATCCAAAGCTACATGGCGTCTATTGATGATTTTATTAGATGATAAATCAAAATATTTGTAACCACGATGATTTGACGGATAACCCAAAAACACACAAGGGGTAGACCGGGCCTGAAGTTTGTTAATTGTGGTGGACGGAAAGAGTGGATAACATGAGCACCCAAAGACCCTAAGATGTGAATACGAAAGAGTCTTATTATAAAAAATTTGAAGAGGGGACGAATATGTAACCTTTGGAAGGAAGAATGTTAAGAAGATATGTAGTCATATGTAGAGCATGATGCCAAAAGAAGGGGGTACGGAAGCATGAATCAATAAAGTTCGGATAATGTTATTAATGGTACGATTTTGCATTCGTCTTTCCCATTTTGTGAAGACGTATGTGGGCATGAAAAATAAAAATTGATCCCATTATTAGCACAAAATTCCCGACACACCTCATTGTCATATTCTTTGTCATTATCACATTAAATATTTTTTATTTCTCGTTCGAATTGGGTTCTAATGAATGCTCTAAATTATAAGAAGGTGGCAAAAACTTGACATTTTTTCGCTATCGGAAAAGTCCACAAAAACTTAGAATAATCATCCAAAATTAGAACATAATACCGATGACCCAAAGAACTAAGAACAGGAGACGTCCATAAATCGCTATGAATAATATCAAATGACATTAAAGTATGAGAATTAGAGTCTACAAATAGCAACCTAACAATTTTTCAAAAGAACAAGATTGATAATTCGAAGTACTACGCGTACCCTTACATAAAATAAAATTATTTTTATCTAAGGAAGACAAAATAGACGACCCCGGATGACCAAGACGAGCATGCCACAAGGAAGGAGCAAGGGCTGCAAAAGCGGACGACAGGGCTAGACTCGAGAGACCGGAACATGGCGTGATAGGATAAAGATCTCCCTACAATCACACCTCATGAGAGGACTCCCCCTCTTGAAATCCTTCATAGAAAACTCAAACGAATCACATTCAATAGACACAGAATTATCAATGATGAATTTTCGAACATACACTAGATTTTTAATCAATTTGGGAGCATGAAGGGTATTTTTCAAGATAAGGGGTGGATGGGGGAGACAACGTTTTATGACCATAACCACAAATTGGAATAAAATTATCATTACCAACAATTATGCCACGCGGGTTGCTCAAATTGGAATAAGACGAGAGAGTACTTTGATCGGATGTCATGTGGGTAGTGGCTCTGGTGTTCATGTACCAATTCGGGTCCGGTGGCGTTAAACCAAGTATGTGCATAGCGGCTTCAATGTCGGTCTGAGTGGGGCCCGCTGCTTGATGGGCCTGCTGAGGCCGGGGCCCAAGCACACTTGCATGCTGCCACCCCGTAAGAATTTCAAAACCTGGCTGGGCCGTAATTAATGGGCCAGCCGCATTGGGCCGCGATCGTTGCTAGGCACCAACCGCCAGCGCCAGTCGGAGGAAAATAGGGGCTGCTGGGCCACTGCCCACTGGCCCAGGCCACGACAAGGGGGCCCAAGGCTGGGACAAGCTGGTTTGTGGCCCACTGCCGTAGGGACGGGGCCCACTGCCACTGTTACCATTGTCGCATTTGCCCCCGCGATTTTTTTCATTATTTTTTCGACTATTTTTGCCGCCCCGTGAGAATGGTTTTGGTTCGAATTGTCAATGAACCCTTGAGAATTGGTGGAGGACGTCATCATGACCACGAGACTAGCACTTGTAGCCGTCTTTTTAGCCAAACCGGCTTCTTCCAAAGTAAGCATGGAGTGGGCATGATAGAACCTCGAGAGAGGATTACTTTGACGAAGTAGAGTTCCAACGCCACTATAGGCCTCGAATAGGCCAGCAACCATCTGCAGGACAAGACGATCTTCACTAACGGGCACACCAACGTTGCGGAGTTGGTCCGCCAATTCTTTCAACCGTTTGCAATATGCTGAAACGTTCGGGAAATTTTTCGTATTGACGTGAAAAAATTCCTACTCAAGGGTAACATCACGAGAATTCCGATTATCTTGGAATATATCACGTAGTCTATCCCAAGTACCATTCGCCGTAGCGTCAGACTCAATAATCGTTTGCAAAATGATGGTAGAAATAGTGGAGTAAATCCACTGAAGAACTGTAGAATCAAGGGTTGTCCGTAACTTAGGATCATCCTCGGATTTGGGCACCTCCATATTTGTTGGAGCCGCGGGGATAATATAATGGAGAACTTGATGCGAGCGTGCGTGAACTTTGAACAATTCTGTCCACGTCGCGTATTGGACGTTTTCTATTTCAAGAATGATGGGGATGTGATTCTTGATGTTAGAAAGAGTGAGGGCAGGGTGAAACGTGTTCTTAGCCATAATAGCAACGCAAGACATGATGTAGGGATTGGGAAGAAAATTTTGGGAAGAGATGAGAAACTGTCGGACACGAATTTCGAGAAAAGAGGCTCGAAATTGAAGGGATTGTCGACGGAATTTTGAGAAAATTGGAGAGAGGAATTTAAGACCTAGACTTCTGATACCATGAAAGAAATAATCCCTTGATTATTTTCATTATTGAAAGAGTATATATACAATTTGCAATTCCCATAATAGAAAAATCTTATTTCTATTCTAATCCCAAAACTCTATTCTACTTGTACAAGAATTCTACAATTATGGTAAGTATACAATGCTAATTATATACAATTAATACAAACTGTTTTGTTACCATAAATAAGATATACATGGTGAGACAACCGTGTATACTTATGTTAATTATCACTACCGATGGTTAGCATGATACATACATAACTAACAGAATCCCATTACTCGAGAACAAAGACGTTTAGATACGAAAAGAACTTAATCTAAGGTCTTATGAGACAGAGCTAAGAATACAATAATCCAAGAATTCCAGCTAATACATATCTTATGTTTTCTATACATATTCAAGTGTTACAAAACACATAAGAATTGAGGTGTACAAGTAGGATATAGAATCTTGAAGGTTAATTCGGATAAACAGTACTGATCTTAAAGCTAGTTTCTTCTGAAGACACTCCCAGTGTGACTAGGTGTTGATTTAAACAAAGAAATCACTGAAAAGATAATTTTTTGATTTATAGACGTATATTCTCGCAAATCAAAACAACAATTCAGGGCCGGCCTTGAATTTTAAAAAAAAAAATTCAGAAAAAATAAAAACAAAAACAAAAAAAGAAGAATAAACATAGCCAAACATGATATACTGATTCTTTTCTCTAAAGTAATACTTGTGGTTATCCTCAGATCATTATTTGTATCACTGGAAAGTAGTACTAATAATTAAATTTCTAAACCCTATGTGAACCATGGCCTTTAAGATCAGCAACCGTCAAATTCTACACCTATCATCTAGTGGCGTTCTCTAAAATGCATTAAATTATTATGCAACTTTCCAGGTTTAACGAATTAATTTTCATTAAACTTCTGTAAATCAATAATTGACATGGGTCAGTTAATTCTATCCTTCCACATGACTTAAGCAGAAGATCATATGATGCAGACAGAAAATGAATAATTTTACTAAATCTTTGAGAACCATGTATATTATGTATATCATACAAACAAACGAGCATCATTTTATATTGTACATGGAAATGGATATACATAAATATGTATTGTGCAAGCGTAGCCGAAATTTTATGTTTGGTAACTGTTGCACGGTTCTCTTTTCAATGAACTGTACTCCTATAAACGCCAAAATTAAGTAATTAACTGCTTTTTTCCGAAATCTTCTACGGCCCACTAGGCGTGCTTTCAATTATTTTAGTGTCTCTCTGTCTTTTAACCTTAATCATCTCATTTCTAACTTTGAAAAATTGGCATTCTCCTCTTCGTCAAAGCTAATTTAAGCCTTCACCATATTTAGCTTCAGATAAAAGCTAAATCACATTAAATGTGATGATTTCACTTAAGATTTTATGCATATATAACTAAACGAATACCGAATCAACGGAAACAAGCCAATTTATCAGCAAACAAAAATCAGAGAAAATGACAAACGTACTTTGCAATTTTTAATTCCGAACTGAAACAAGCGAATATCATTTTCCTTGAGAAACTCCATGTTTGCTTCTGGATATGGCTCTGGACACAGGTATCTGTCAACAACACAAAAAACCTAACTCATCAATTATATTCTTACTCTATCCGTCTCGTGGAAAAGCTTAAGTTAAATAATTACCTACTAGGAAAACAGTACTCCAAATATATAAATTTTATTTCAAAAAACTTAAAGCTTTTGTGCCTGAATTCACAGTAAAATTTTATAAGTTTAAATCTCGAAATTCCAACCGTGTCACGTAAATTGGGACGGAGGACAGAGGGAGTGATAATTTGCTTACATGATGGAACGAAGGCCAAGTGTTAGAAGAAAGGAGAAGTTATAGACGTCAGGGAAACCAGACCGGAAAATGCCATTATCGACCATAGCGAAGTTGAGAGGAGGAATGAAAAACTCTTCCTCGTTGTCGTCATCGCCGCAACTGTAGTTAAAGTCAAAATTATCGTCGGCGGTGGGGACCGGCGAGAGCTTGATGAATTGTGGCGGAAGAAGCGGCTGAGAACGGTGGTGATGTTGCAACTCGACGACGGCGGCGACTTCGATGGTTTTACACGTGTCAGCTGTGGAAGCAACGGTTGCCTGTTGTTTCATAGCTGAAAGAGAGAGAGAGAGAGTGTTGAAAAGTGGGAGTGGAATTGGTGATTCTGATACTTACCGGGGAACTTTCTTGTTTTGGGACATTGGTATTTATAGGCACAAATATTACTCCTTTTCTTTTAGTTTAACTTGAAACAAATTAAAAAAAAATTAAATTTTATTATTCTAAATTAAAAATGTGTGTAATATACTAAAATATTCTTAAATTTATGATTTCAAAGTTGTCATATAGTATATTTAAATTGTTAAATTATTAAATATAAAAAAAAATTAAACAGATTAAAAATAAAAGTAAGATAGTACGGATTGACTTAAATTGAGACGGACTGACTTTTTCGAGAGGGAACACTTCTCAGGGCCTGGGTCAGGTGGTGCTTTAGTAAAAGAGGGGTAGGGGTGGCTAAAATGCGCCACTTCCAATGTCGACACTCAATAGTCAATACTCAATACTCGTCAATGCGTATGCTTTTTGGAAAAAAATATTTAATCATCTACTAAATAAAAATTCACAGATTCAATAACTTTGATTAATAGGAATTAGGAAGTAAGAGCTTTTTATCGAATGATTCTTAAATTTAAAATTAAAATTAATAATGAAGGGATCGATCATCTCACAAACTTATCCGAAGTCGAGGTTTAGGTCCCGTTTAGTCATAAGAAGTATTCACTTTTTCCTGAAATTTATTTTATTTTATTTGAAAATCAACGTCTAGCCATGATAATTTCAAATACAACTTGAAATTTGAAGATTTCTAAAATCGCATTTTTATTTTTTTCACTTTCGTTACATTCAAACAATCAACTATACTTTACAAAAACTATAATCAAAATACAACTCTATTTTTATCTATTTTTTGTCGATCTCACAAAAATAATATATTTTTATATCTAGTAATAATTTGATTTTAATATATCCATTTTACTCTTACGGAGATGATTTATAGTCACACAAGTATCGATAACTTATTTTAGATGATAAATTTCAAAAGTCTATCTTTGTTTTTTAAACTTCACGTTATCAGTCAAATATCACCACGTAAATTGCACAACGATAATATGTATTATAATATATACATATTCACATAAGTTTTGAATAATTAATCATGATTATTGTGTGTATATATATATATATAGGGTTTTGCTAATCTATAACATGAAGATCGTAGGATAGCAATGTACCTATTTTCTTATTTCCTTAAATGCCCTTGTTATTTAATTGCAGCACACTAAAATTAGAGACATTTTTGTCATTTCATCAAAAATTCCCAAATTCCCCTCTGGCTTCTGGTTTCCTCCACCTCCTCCGCATAACCCACCTCAAAAATAGAGAAATTCCCGTCAAAAGTAATACTAACACTAAATAAACAGTTGGGTTCGATTATGTGAAATCAAACAGCTAGGTTTCATTTTCCATGTTTTCAATAGGAGTACAAACAAATTCCATTTTGATAAATTAAATTCGCGCATAGCGAAAGCTTAGTACATCGGGCTACTTTTTAATACAAATTCTATTTTTATATCTTTGTAGGGACTAACACTTCTAGTGAAATAAATATCTATTGATAATAATGACAAACACGAAAGTGTCTATCCTGGAATTTTAGGAAACTGATGCAATGTGGTTTCACAATTTTAGAGAGAGAAAACATGGGTGGGACGGAAAGGTGAACCGGATGAAGATGATACACTGTAGTGTTAGGATACAATTATTTGTAAAATGACCAAAAACCCTGTAATGTGTTGGCAGAGCAATGTAATTTTAAGGACATTTAAGAAAATCAGAAAATTGATACATTACTATCCTACAACCTTCATGTTGTATGTTAGAAAAATCCATATATATAGTTTATGCTATAATAAAATTACATGATTTGATATAATTATCAGTGAGAATAATTAAGTATTTATCTGCGATCTATAGACCTCTTATTTTATCTTGGCATGCATGTGAAAACTTTATGCACATGGCGTTTAGACAAAAAAAAAAAGCTTTTTTTGAAAAAAATGTTATTCTTCCTTAATATGTTTTGTGAGTGCTTAATTAGACGTAAGATTCGTTTGATCGAAAACGAGAATTTAAATTTCTTTTAAACCGCATTTTTAAAAGTCAAAACTAATATGTTTATTCTATAAAAACTGTTAAGATAATTATGTGTCAATCCCATAATTGTCTCCAAACACAATCAATCATTAATATTGTAATTATAAATTAGTATCATAAAATTAGGCTTGATTAGATCAATTACATTAATTAGTATATTCTTAGAGATAGCAGGTCTTAATTATTAGAGTTGTATATATTGTAAACTTGGTAATGAAATAAATTGATGGAATAAACTTTCTTCAAGGTATCAAGAGCCAAAATTTAATTTTTTTTCTCTTCCCTACTTCACTCGCCTCCCCCCACCCCGCCCCACCCCTCGGAAAATCACCCCCAAATCCAAAACCATTCGGCTACCCTAATTAGGGTTTTTTCCTATTCCTAAACCTAGCCGAAACCACCTCCTCTTTGCCACAAAACCACCCACCCCTTTGGCTCATCTTCCTAATTTTATTTAGGGTTTCCTTCTACCTATTTCTTTCTCGTTTTCTTGTATTTTTGTGGGGTAACCATAGCCGACCAAAATTAATTTCATCCCGCTCTTGCCGTCCACAACGTCAAGAATTTTATTCCGGTAATTCTTGAGATGAAAAAAGGGTAATGCTCCTCTTGGGCAGAGTTATTTAAAATACATTGCTGAGCATTCGAGGTTATCGACCATATTATTCCTTCTTAGTCTTCATCGGACACCACCGTTGTTGACAAAAAGTTATGGTCTAGCTTAGATGCTATAGTCCTTCAATGGATTTATGGCACCATTTCCAACGACCTTTTGCATATCATTTTGGAACCGGGCTCTACAGCTCAACAAGCGTGGGAACGTTCACAAAATATTTTTCAATATAATAAACTTTCTAGGGTTGTATATCTTGAAAACCAATTCACCAATGTCAAATTGGATGACTTCTCAAACGTATCCACTTATTGTCAAGAATTAAAGATGCTTGCCGACTAACTATCCAATGTTGGTGCGCCGGTGACAAATCAAAGGTTGGTTCTTCAATTGATTGCAGGGTTGAATGAAAACTATGATGGGGTGGCTACATTCATTCAACAAAGTAATATGTTGCCTCCATTTTATGAGGCTCGTTCGAGATTGATTCTCGAAGAAACCCGCAAGGCAAAACAAACAGCCTCAGGGGCAGCCACCGCCGGAACGGCACTCGTCTCCACCTCCACGGATTTTAAGACACCAAATTCCGATTAGGGAGGAACCGAAAATTGCAACACCAATGGTAAAAACTGAGGGTCAAATCGAAACAACAAAGGAAAAAATAATGGCAGAAAGGGACGCGGAAGGGGTGGCGGTCAACCCGCCGGCGGCAACCACCAGCCGCAGGGGCAGTGGCAGCAATCACCAGTCCAGCCCGGCGGGACCCACTGAGGGCAGTACCCGTTGTGGGCTTTGCCACCACAGTGGGCTACCCCTTAATTCCCCTACCCTACCTCTTCGTAGGCCAGACCATCATCTTCGAACAGATAGCCCGGACTTCTAGGTTCTCGTCCACAACAAGCGTTTGCAGCCAATACACCATCCTCCGTCAATTATGCTCCAACCGATATCGAACAGTCAATGAACAACATGAATTTGAATGTTCCAGATGATTCATGGTACATGAACACGGGGGCTACATCACACATGACGGCATCTCAATGTAATCTCTCGTCTTATTTTAATATGAGCAGTAATAAAAGTATTATTGTTGATAGTGGGCAGGAAATTCCAATTCGTGGTATTGGTCAGGTAAAACTCTCCCCCCACACACACACACATCCACCATTATATTTGAAAAACGTCCTACATGCATCAAAACTGATTAAAAACTTGATATGTACGACGTTTTACAACTGACAACAATGTTTCTGTCAATTATGATCTGTTTGGATTTTTGTGAAGGATTTTCAGACGGGGATGTCACTAATGAGATATAATAGCATAGGGGACTTATATCCCATCACGACCGGTTCGAACAATCATGTAACCAAACCATCAACCTTTGCAGTTATTTTCCTTATCGTATGCCACAATCGGTTTTGGGACACCACACCCGGGAGCACCATTTTTCAATAATCTTAGAAAGAATAATGTTGTTGCTTGTAATAAATTGTTGGACTCTTCTGTTTGCCAAACGTGTGTGTTTGGGAAGCATGTTAAACTTCCATTTTCATCTTTTACTTCACATACACTTATGCCATTTGATCGTATACATTGTGATTTGTGGACATCACCAGTTTTGAGTTCTGCAGGTCATAAATATTATATGCTCATTTTAGATGATTATTCGAATTTTCTCTGAACATTTCCCTTATGACAAAAATCGCAAGCCTACACCATTTTTAAATAATTTAGTATTTTTATCTAAACTCAATTTGTCAAATCCATTAAATGTTTTTTAATGTGACAATGGTGACAATGAGAGGAAATTCATAAATGCTCAATTTAATGATTTTTGTCACCAAAATAGGATGTCTTTGCGTCTTTCATGTCCACATACATAACCTCAAAATGGGAAAGCAGAAAGAAAAATTCAAACAATTAACAATATGATTCGCACACTTCTTGTGCATTCATCCACACCACCAACTTTTTGGCATCATGCACTCCAAATGACCACATATCTTTTAAATATTCTTCCTAGCAAAATACTCTCCAATGTGTCACATACACAAATGTTGTACCACCACATTCCATTTTTTGCACATTTGAGGGTTTTTGGGTGTTTGTGTTATCCCTTGTTTTCGTCCACTACCATTAACAAATTTCATGCCCCTTCCGCTGCTTGTGTGTTTTAGGGTTATCCACCAAATCATAGGTGATATAAATGTTATGATATGATGAACGGGAAGATCATTATCTCTCGTCACGTAGTTTTTTACAACAAATGAAGATTTCCCTTACACAAATATGACCAATGACCGCAGATTCCTGTTGGAGGCAATGACAAACCCCCAGATGCAGCACAACTTCCGCCAAGGAAATAAAGTGGCGCATAAACTGGTCAGCTTTGCCAAAGACAATCAAAAAGCTATCAATACGGTAAATAATGAATCTTGGGCCTAACTCGACACTAAAAGCTCAGAGCCAGGCCTATTTCATTTATTTGTTACCGATGTTGGGCCCCCAAATTATATTATACACGCTCCAGTTAATGAGGTTTGGGCGTGCGGGGAATGTTAAGTGTCCCACATCGGAAATGGAATGGGAACATGAACTCTTTATATAGACTTGGACAATCCTCACACTACAAGCTAACTTTTGGGATTGAGTTAGGCCGAAGATGCATTCTTTTCAAATGCAATAGGAGAAACTATATTTTGAAATGTTCCACCTGTAATTTACTTTGAAAATCTTAAACAGCGATCTTTTAGGGGTAGAATTGTTTAGATATACCCCATACTGTAAAGACAATTTCTTTCTGCTTTTATTTAATGCAAGTCCTTTTATTCACCAAAAAAAAAGAATTTGTTTCGTTTTATCTATATATAGGGTGTGTTTCCTTTGATTCACCAAAAAAAAAAAAAATTGTTCGTTTTATCTATATATAGGGTGTGTTTGGTGAAGGAAAATATATTCCTAAAAAATAACTAAAATATTATTATTTAGAAATCGCATAGTTTTATTTTTTGTTCAGTGTTTATGTTTATCTGTTGTTTCAATGGCTTTATAGTATGCTATTTTACCATCTCATTTTCTTGCGACCCCTGCTTCGAATTTCTTTTGAATCGAGGGTCTATCGGAAATAACATCTATACCCCATAAAGATAGAAATAAGGTTTGTGTACATTCTACACTCTCCAAGTACTTATTTTTCTTATTTTTACTAGGAAAGTCATATGCCCCAGCCTAACAAATATGTTTGAAGAGTACTTTTAAAATATATGATTATTTTTTATGGTACACATATATATACAGAAAAAAAATTCCAAGCTTAACCGGTGCATGTGCCCCCACCACCACCACCAATAGGGTAGGTCTGTTCTTGTGAACTGCCACGTAAGGGAGAACTTCGATTGCAATTATTTGAAGTTTGCACTGTGGTAGAAGAAACCCAGATCCGATTGTCTGAAGTTTGCGACTCAATTTTTTAAAGTTTACACTATCAGAATTTTGCAACTTCTGACGCAAAATTTTAAAACTTCAATTGCGTACATTTGGCATATGTTCAGAAGTGAATAAATTTGCAAAATTTTGCACACTATGAGTATGGCTTCAATTGTTGCCCCTAAATCGGATATATCTACACTTCCCACATTTTGATTTTACAGTGTTTAATTAGTTATAGAAATTCTAAATACACACACTAGACAGTAGAGTTCATTTGTGATGCTAATTTAAATTCTTCAAAAGCACAATCAATGTGAGATGAAATATAAGAAAATGTAGAAATGTTATGTTACAACTGGCAAGTTGCAACGTACCAAATCGTTTTAAGAAAATGATGACATCCAATGGCACGAGTGCATGTGTTGATATAAATAGTTGAAGTTGGTTGTGAGTTTCAATCATTTGTGTTTAACCCTAATTTCAGAAGAGAATTGGAATAAAGTTTATTGGTGCTCAGTAATTTTAAATAAATGCATCTAATTAAAGCAACATAAAATGAAAAAAAGAGCTTAGTAAGCGTAAAACACTGGATTGGATTTGCTGCCCCTCTAAGAGAAGCTGAAGATGCAGGTTTAGAGTTTTCATCCCTAAATCCCACA
Organism: Anisodus acutangulus; assembly: GCA_029783415.1. Classification (NCBI taxonomy): domain Eukaryota; kingdom Viridiplantae; phylum Streptophyta; class Magnoliopsida; order Solanales; family Solanaceae; genus Anisodus; species Anisodus acutangulus. The sequence continues at coordinate 57,281,195 of CM056491.1, forward strand.
GAAAATAGCTCACTTTGAGGGTCTGTGGACTTTTGTTGCTCTCCATGGAGCTTTTGGCCTAATAGGTTTCATGTTACGTCAACTCGAGCTTAGTCGGTCTGTTCAATTAATATGTTTAGAAGCCAAGAGTCACTCATCTGAACCAACCGATTTGAATTCTGTCATACCGCTGCGCATAGCAAGTACGCAAGGACTGCGTAGATTTTTGGTCTGCCTATCATTGTCCATGCATGTTGGGCTGACTCCCGCCCCGTAATAATTGGTGTCGAGTCCGTTGTGAGAGGTTAAAATTTCGTTAAGGCATTACACTCAGGCCTTGCTCTTTAAAAATGTAAGAATAACAATCTTATCTATTCAATTACTTTTTGAAATATTAACCTTTTCACAATTTTACATTTAAGATTCTACAATAAGACCTTATAATAAGAGTCTTATCACAAAGTCGAAAGTCAAGGAAAATTGAGAGGCGGCAAGAAAAGGTGTGTATAGGTTTGGCTTTGTTTCTTTAAACGGGTGCAGTATGACCAAGCCACGAGAAAAGGGATATAGTAATTAGACAAGACAAATGTGCGGGACAAATGAAATCCATTAATCCTTAGTTAGAGAGAACGAATTTGAGCTTTGAGAATTTAACATTTCTTAAAAAGAGCATTTTTTTAAATAGACCATACTTGATACGAACTGGGAGATTTACGCGTAGAATCACTTTGTCCCGCTATTTAACTTTTGATCTCGTTTTAAAAGTTATGCAGAAACAACCTCCGCTTTATAAATTGGAGTTTCAATTTTTGACGGATTATCAGAGAACTTGCCTTGCCAGAACTCGTGGTGAATCGCGAGTAGTTTTGACGGATGGGCTGATTTGCCACAACTTCTAGCGAATCATTAGAATTTTAGTACAAATTGTATTGTAATTTTGACATAAATTGTTCAAAAATTGTGGCGGATCACCATGAGTTTATGAAGTATGAGCTTGCTACAAGTCCTTGTAAATCACTAGAATTTAGTAAGATTTGTGTCGTAACTATTAGCACGTGTACAATTGTAATATATTTAGCCATATTTAGTCTTGTGTAATTATGGTTGATATAGGATCCCTATTGTATGAGGATTCCAGATTGTACACCCTATATTTATATTTGTATTAATGAGAAAGGCTCCCCAAAAGAAATTAATACAATCTTACATGGTATCAGAAGCCAGAACCTAAAACCTAATTTTTTTCTCTGTTGCCGCAGTACCTCAATTTCTGTGATTTTTTTGCGATCCCCCCCTCCCCCTCCGAGGAATCATACAATTCTCGAGAAACAGTGCCTTCTGTCCTCTGATTCCCTGCAGCACTCAGTACCCGAAGACTGCAATTTCTTTTCAGTTTTCCAACCCTTTTGTTCCGGAAGCATAGTACTTGCTCTTCTTTTTTCGCCCAAAATTGTCAGAGGCTCAAGATTGCCAGAGAACATAGCAAATGTATGTTTATTTTAGGTCCTCTGCCCGAGAACAAAGAACAAAACTTTATGTTTCTTTTGTTTGCTTTCCTCCTCGCCTGACAACGAAAGTCTTTTGCCCTTCTTTTTCTGTTCTCTTCCTTTACCAAATACAAAACAAATATTTGATTTACTCACTATAATGACTCCTTCCACATATCAAGCAGTCTCCCAGTCCATCACAGGCCAGTCATTAGGTCGTAGCGATCCGGCCTTATTGTTTGGAGCTCATCAGTCCTCTCCACGCCTCTCCCAATTCAATTTGGGCCCGGCTTTTGGCACATTGACTTCTTGACAGCCTGATAATGCGTGGTATATGGATACGGGCGCCACGTCTCACCTCACCAACAATTCTAGTAATATTCCTCAACTGCGAAGTTTAAATACTCCACAATCAATTATGGTTGGTAGCAGTCATCGCATTCCAATTCAAGGATTTGGTCACACACTAAACCCGCCACCACATCCCTATTTCTCCTTGAATAACGTCTTATATGCTCCTAACATTATCAAAAACCTAATCTCCGTCAAAAAATTTGCCACCGATAATTCTGTATCAATTAACTTTGACTCGTTTAGATTTTCCATAACGGACATCCATACCGGGAAACTCCTTACGATATGCAATAGTGAGGGTGATCTCTATCATTTCCTATCCACGTCCGTTGCTAGTGTCAACCCTCCCACCGCTTTAGCAACAATCCCTCCATCAACCTGACACAATAGACTTGGACACCCAGGAGCTCCTGTTTTTAGTTTTCTTAGAAATAATAATTTAATTCGTTGTAATAATGACAAATTTTCCCAACAATGTCTTTCTTGTCCTTTAGACAAACATGTTCGCCTTCCGTTTCAGTCTTCTTCAAGTGTTATGTATTCTCCCTTAGACATTGTTTATGCAGATTTATGGACATCCCCCATTACTAGCTCACTGAGTCATAAATTTTATCTCGTCTTATTGGATGACTATTCTCACTTTGTCTGGGTCTATCCGCTTAAATTCAAGTCTGAAGTGTTTGTCAAGTTTCTTGCATTCCGTGTCTATGTCAAAACACAATTTGAAAAAGACATAAAATCACTTCAGTGTGATAACGGCCGTGAGTTCAATAATTCAGCTTTTCATAATTTTTGCTATACTAACGTCATGGTTTTCCTATTCTCATGTCCCCACACCTTCTCCCATAATGGCAAGGCCGAATGAATCATTCGCACTATCAATAACATGGTTTGTATGACCCTATTTCATGACTCTCTCCCCCTCTCTTTTGGGGTTTATACCGTTAAACTGACCGAAGATATTCTAAATATTTTGCCCACCCAAACCCTTCAAAATAGAACACCCACCGAAATTCTATTACATAGGATCCCAACTGATGAGCACCTATGAATTTTTAGCTGCCTGTGCTACCCGAATATTATTTCCATAACCCCACATAAACTTGCCCCCCGCACTACTCCTTGAGTGTTCTTAAATTTCCCGCATAATCATAAGGGTTATCTGTGCTATGACGTGTCTTCTCGCAAAATTATTGTGTCTCATCATGTCACGTTCAATTAAGCAATCTTCCTATTTTTGAACATCCAAAAGTTCCAAAAATTGGACTATAATTTCCTTGACAAGTCCGACCTCTCTCCCGTCACAATCCATGAACTGTGTCTGTCTCTGCCACCCACTGTCACCACCACAGCGCCAACTCCGGCGTTTCTGCCTTCTGTCAAATCATTATCACCATCACCGCTGGTTGCCATCATCGCCGGTAATCGGCCAAGCAACTCAGTGCCTTCACTGGTCCCCATCATTATATCATCTCCCCAGCACCAACACCAAGTCGCATCCCCACCAACCACCGGCACCACCCTCGCACACTTGGATCACTACCAAATAACCCAAATCCTGGTCCCCTAACACCACTTGCACCAGCCATCGTAAACAATCCCGAGTCACCCAATCGACCACAAAACCCTATCCAAAAACCCTGTAGTGAACCGAACCCGACCCCTAACCGTAACAATGCACCCCGACCCAAAACCCAGCAACCATACCCAGCCCGCAATCTCACATCGTATGGAAACCCGTGCCAACACGAGATTTCAAACCCAGAGTCCAATTTTACATGTCTACCCAAACCATTTCCCCAATTTCTAAAAGCCCAAAACTAGCCAAACTAGACCCGAATTGGAATGCGGCTATGTGTGAGGAGTTTAATGCTTTATCGAAATAGCATACTTGGGATTTGATTCCTCGACCGGAGGGGTTGAATGCGATCCGGTGCATGTGGATTTTTCGTCACAAGTATAGAGACAGTGGTGACTTAGAAAGATATAACGTCAGGCATGTAAAAGTGGTACTAATCAGTAAGAGGGCATTGATTGTGGGGAGACATTTAGTCCGGTTGTTAAACCGGTCACTATTCGTACAGTCGATTCATCAACTTGATGTCAAAAATGTCTTTCTACATGGGGATTTAAAGGAAACTGTTTACATGCACCAATCGTATGGTTTTGTTCATCCAGCCGCCCTTCAGTATGTATGCAGTCTCCGAAAGTCACTGTATGGTCTGAAACAAGCCCCTAGAGCGTGGTATGATCATTTTGCAAAGTACATTATGCAGATTGGGTTTACATGTACCAAGTGTGATAATTCTCTGTTTATTTTCCATAGAGACAGTAACATTGCTTATTTGTTGTTACATGTGAATGACATTGTTCTTACTGCTTCTTCTGATGTGTTGAAAAATGATATAATTGTACTGCTCAAAATTTGAATTTGTTATGACTGACTTGGGGAAGTTGAGTTACGTTTTGGGGATCTGAGTGACTAGATCTGCAGACACTATATTTCTATGTCAGCGTAAGTATGCAGAAGAGATTGTGTATAGGGCTAAAATAGCAAATTACAAGATCATGTCTACTCCAGTTGACTCTAAATCAAAGCTTAGTGTTTTGGATGGTGATCCAGTATCAGATCCCACTCTCTACAGGAGTCTTGCAGGTGCACTACAATACCTCACTTTCACCAGGCCTGATATTGTTTATGATGTTCAGCAGGTATGCTTATTTATGCATGCCCCTAAAGAGCCTCATTTTACTGCCCTTAAACGTATCATCTGATATGTTAAGGGCACACTTGATTATGGTTTGCATCTATATCCCTCAACACCGACCAGGTTGTTGTCCTATACGGATGATGATTGGGCAGGATGTCCGGACACGCGATGCTCCACCTCAGGCTACTGTGTGTTCTTAGGGGATAATCTTATTTCTTGGTCTGCCAAGAGACAAGTCACATTATCCCGTTCGAGTGCAGAAACAGAATACAGAGGCGTTGCTAATGTTGTTGCTGAGATCTGTTGGCTCCGAAACCTTATTTTGGAGCTTCAGTGTCCATTACGTAAGGCGTCTTTGGTTTATTGTGATAACATATCCGCCATATATCTATCTCATAATCCGGTTCAACATCAGCTAACCAAGCACATTGAGAAGGACATCCACTTTGTTTGTGAGAAGGTTTCTCTCAGTCATGTCAATGTATTACATGTGCCTTCTTCATATCAGTATGCGGATATATTCACAAAGGGACTTTCTAGACAGCTCTTCCTCGACTTTAGATCCAATCTTAGCGTTCGGACTCCTCCCACTCCGACTGAGGGGGTGTATTAGCACGTGTACAATTGTAATATATTTAGCCATATTTAGTCTTGTGTAATTATGGTAGATATAGGATTGTATGAGGATCCAGATTGTACACCCTATATATATTTGTATTAATGAGAAAGGTTCTTTAAGGGAAATTAATACAATCTTACGGTAGCTTTGAAGCAAATTGTAAAGGATTCCTAGCAGATAACCAGAATTTTTGAGAAACTTCACCAACCCATTTTTACTTCAAGATTGATCCAAATAAGTCCAAATCAGCTTCAAATTTGATATCTAATGTTCTAATTCAAATCTCATTAATTTTTAATTATTAGATTCACTGAAACCTTAAAAAATCAAAAGATCCTGTCTTCTTCAGCAATCAAACTTAAAATTTTTAATAATGGTGATTTTCAAGTTTCTTCAATTAAATCAACCATGTATAGGCAATGCAATTTCAATTTTGTTGCACTTAAGGAGAAAATGAAAAAGGAGGAAGAAGGAGTATGAAGAGGAGCATGAGCACAAATTTTGACAAATATCTATATTTGCTGAACTTTCTTTAATATGACAAAACACTAAACATCAATCCTTGAAGGAGATTATACCCCGATGAAGTTTCTTGAGACAAATTTGATCAATCCAATAAATTGTAAATATCAAATAATTTGAAAATGCATTAAGTCTCACATAATTAGTATCAGTGATGTAAGACAAAAAAAACTAAATATTATCTATATGGTCAATATATATCTATTCGCCAATTGATCAAAAGAACTACACATCTCAATTATTGGTGCATAGATATGACTCCAATAGATGACCACAGGTTCTTTTAGTAACATTGGCTATGCCAACTGCTGCTTTTCTTCCTTTCCTTTTCTCCTTGTTTTTTGTTTGGTGCAATGAGCCAAAAAAAGAAAAAAAAGCAAATAGCATGTCATTTTGAAAATTGCTCAATATTCCAGCTATGTTGAGAAATGTATACCAGAAGAAAGAAAAGCAGTCAAGACGAGTATTGATTCTTCATATATAAAGGCTACAATATTTTGATATATTTAATATTCGGAAGTTCTAAGTTTTTACTTTTTTTTCCTCATGAAAAAGGTGTAGGGTAACCAAAGTTTTTACTTTCTATTTACTCAAGTTAACGAGAAAGTATCTCTTTCATGTACTTTTCACCAGTATAAAATGGAAAGTTTTGATCGACAATATCTTGTGTTTCGGTTAGTCTTCTCTTTTTCTCCAAAATGATTAGTCAAATTTGGTATACAAAATTCCATCTAGACAAAACTTCAATGACGGTTATGTTTTTCAAATCGTTCCTAAGTGTAGCCTTTTCAATTCAGGAAAATACTTATTAGCATCGGGTGTTTATACTAAACATGTGAATTTATTATAGATAAATGATTTAATAAGGTAAGAATATATGTTAATCCTAATTAATTATGATAATTGTTAATAATTTATCTACAAATATATAACTATTGGTTTGATGTAAATACCAATACAAATAAATTTTCGTTTCATTCATATGTGATAGTAATTGCTCCTTCGTTGTTTTTCCTCCGAGACAAATAAAAATCAACTAGCTAGGTCTCTATAGTGTCAGAAGAGGTATTGATTTATTGGGTAACCATGTGAAGCAGAAAGAAGAAACAGTGATGCTTGGAGTTCAAATCTATATATAATAGTTGAATTCAAAGCATAGTGTTTTTCTAGTAGTGGTTGTTGGTTAAACCCTAGTGTTTCTAATTAATTTGCAACGTCAAATGATAATTACTTTTGCATTAATAATAAATAAACTATAACAATTGTGTTGGGAAAATAATAGAACTTGTTACAAAATAAATTCAAAAAGAAGAAAGACGAAAATAATATTGCAAACTGCAAAGGAGGCAAGTATAACGAAACCAAATGGGAAAGGAGGTCGTTGGAATTCTCCTAAATATTAACTAAGAAAAAAATAGTGATGTATTTTGATATATTTAAATCATCATGTAAAGAATTAGTCATTGTCCTATATATCCAGTATTGTTGTTTTGGTTTGACTATATTTTATATGAGTATTGATTAAAAATACTTAATATTTTTTACTAAAGTATATTTTATATTTTAATTACATAAAAACAAAAGTTTAATTGAAGTTTTTCATATTAAATATTTAAATTATTTCACAGACTAAATAATACTAACTGCCAAATGAACCTTGATAATGTCCTTTTTTGTCCGCATTTAAACATACTTTTTTCAATTAAATTATTTTAATAAAAATAATTTTTAAACTAATCAATTTTTGGCAGTTTGATTAAACACGCTCTAAATGCCCTCGCTTTCGGCATATAAGGACAGTAAAATAACTTTCCCTAACCTGCTTCATGCCACTGCAATTTAAATTACTATCTGTTATTCACAAGATCGTCTTAATTTATAATTTAGGCTTGATCAACCAAAACGATTATCGTAAAATAATACTGTTGCGAAAAGACATGTTTGAGAAAGAAAAGATTATTAGAGTAACAACTAACTCTTCTAATGCATGGAAAAGATTCAAATTTACCTCTAAACTCTTCATTAATAATTAAGGTTAAATATACCTAGCCGTGTGTTTAATTTTCATACAAAGAAAAAGATCAAATTTATCTTTGGATTATGTGGAATGATTTAGATTTAACCCCTGAACTTTATGAAATTATGCAAATTTCATTTCTCTCTGCCATATTATTCATTGTTCTTAATCAATCACCATCATAAATTGATGAAAAACGCCAATTGAAGGACACCACTTCACCTTAACGACACATACAAAAATAATACACAAAAAAATCCTCACATAAATCACTTCATTCAAACGATCTAGGTTTACTTTAGCATTAGGAGATTGGTGCGGAGCTAGAATGCGATATGAGAAGGATTGTTAATAAAGTTGTGTTGATAAAATTCTCATATAGGTAGAAATTCAATTTGATGGTGCAATTGATCGTTATTGTAGAAATTTGAGATGATTTGAGGCTTGGGGATGTTTGATTTGAACTTAAAAGATAGAGACACTATAGTTGGAGGTTCTGCGTGTTGATGAAGATGATATAATTGATGCTGGAATCGTGACACCCTTTAGGTTCATGGGCAAAGTAGATACTTTTTTCTTGTAAAAAAGACCTAAGTATTTGAAAGTTTTATTCTTATATTTGAACCAATTTTATACCGACATAGATATATTTGAACCCATTTACTAATACAATAATAATAACATACTCAGTGTAATCCACACGGTGGGATCTGAGAAGGATAGAGTGTAGTACGAAGATCTTATCTTTATCTTTGAAGATAAAGAGGTTGTTTCGAAACTCATTTACTAACGGAAGATAAATTTAAACTATTTCATAAGATTCGGAGATAAAAAAAAAAATTTAAAAAGGAGAAAAACGAAGTAGACGGTTTTCGTGTAAATAACAACCGCACGACGTGATCCAGTGAATTATTTATTTACTAGAAATAAGAAACAAACAGTGAAAGTACCTATGCTCTATTATTACTAATATAAAAACTAACGGTCAACTTTGAATCTAAAAAGGAAAAAAATAATAGAGTAATTGGAATGATGTGATTCATGCATGACGAGGGGCGCGCATTAACGGCCCGCTTAGAGATGGAGACGGGAGGCAGGCGGTAGGTCCTCCTCTCTTCTCAAGTTGCAGACAAAAGGGGTAATGTGCATGGGCGGAGTCCCCTTGGGCGAAGGGTGGTTAGGTGCACGCTCTTTGTCAAAAAATTATGTGATGTACATAGATTAAATGTTAACTATTACAAGTATATATTTAATTTTTTCACAATTTTATCACAAAAATTTTGGACGTCTTTACTAAATTCCTGGCCACACTATTGGTAATGTACCGGTGCTCACTGCTACATGTAACACCGGCATTCCTCATCCTTCCCCCTAGCTCCAACTGCAACTCTACCTCAATTATACTCCAATTTGTCATAGCAAAATCATATTTGGAAATAGTTGGAGTACAAGTTTTATGGATTAAGGGGTCGCTTTGGTTGCTGATTAGAGTTTTGCAGATATTAATAATGTAGAGATTAATTATGCATGTATGAGTAATATAGAGATTAGTTATGTAGGGTTTAATTATTATGTCTTCTATATGCTACATAAAATAATATATATATTCTCTTATAATTTATATATGTATTAGTTATTCGAAAAAGAAAAACATGAATTAAGTATTGTACTAGCAATACTATATTTTATGTGAAAAGGAGAAAAATCAGTTAAACATTGTATAACTTATGCTAAATTCTATGTGGAAATTATTTTTCCCATTTTTTTTATAATCAAACAATGTATAAAGTTATTCTAGTTTTTATACAAGGTAACTTCTAATTAGCGGCAACCAAATGACCACTAATCACTTAAAATTAATTTTTATAAATATACTAAAAATATACTTAATGTAAAATTTATTATTAATCTAAAATAATGATGCTTAACATATTATAAGAGGTTACATTAGATTAATGATATATAAATTGCCATTAATAAAATATTATTTGCAAATCATATTTATTTTGTTCATCATTTTTAATTTCAACTTGAAATAAAAAATTTAAGGGGAAATTTTGATTTAGAAGTATTTTAAGTTAAATAATAATGTTCACTAATAAAACTTCAATTTTCAAAAAATTCATGTATGTCTAGATGCAATTTCAACTTTGGATATTCATATGTTTCAACCTCAACAGAATAATGTCCGAACAGGTGGTCGATCGTCTCCTTTGGTACATATATTAGCAATTTCAAGTAACTAAATTTATTTTAGAAGTTGACGTTTTAAAAATAAGAAGTTATTTTACAAATTATTTTTTTCTAAGTTAATCTTTATTGTTTCAATTAGTGAAGTGTTAATAGTAAAACGTTTTAATATAGATAAAAGATAACATAATTTAGATAAATAATTTTATGATTAAGATCAAATATCGTTCTTAATTAATTAAGGCAATGTTTCCTTTTGGTGGTTTAACACGTAATAATTAGAAGGGAAGAAAGTTTACCACTAACTCAATATATTTTCAATCACACACCTTTAATCAATGCTTTTTCTTAAGAAAACAAATCCCTTCTTTGACACCAAAACAAACTACAACCATTAAATCATCTTTTGAGTGATAATTCCTTAATCTTTATTAAATTGATTTAAGTGTTAGAATTTAGACTAGCTGATCTTGAGTATTCTTCCACTAATTGCGTCTTGTAATGCTTTAAATTTGAAACTTAAAAAGATAACTAAAACTTTTAAATATTTTATGATCAAAAGCTCTTTTTGCTTTCTTTATTTTATAGATATGTGGAGATTTTTTTACTGTCATATGGGTTTGCCCTGAATTTTCTATTTCGTTTGGATTCTACCATAATTGTGTTTTATTTCAAAAAGATTTTTTTGGTAGAAAAAGTTTTCCTTTTGGAAAAGAACTCTACCATATTTATTCTTTTCTTGGAGAAGAAGGTTTGGACTTCTATAAATAGAAGATATTTTCTTCTCATATACAATACAATAACATCTACAATGTAATTGTTTAGAGAGTTTTGTTTAGGGGAGATTTTTTCTCTCAATAGATTTATGCTTTTATATTAGTTTTTCATATATAGATCAATTGATCGAACCATATTAAAATATTATGTCTTTGTAGTATACATTTCTTTGTCGTCCGTCCTTCAAAATTTGCAATTATAAACTTTCGAATGGCCTTAGTTTTTTCGATATCAAACGGCATAATCGTGATCATAAGAGGAGATGAAGTTTCATATGGGACATGACAATAAATTGACTAGTTACAATCAATAATATTTTTGAGTCAGATACCAATAGTGTCTAGCAAAGGGGGGTCTCAACCCTAATTGTGCGTGTGAAATGATCCAATTGGACTTAGTCAACACAAACCGTTTTGAAGTTATACCAAGTATAGGATTCTGAACAAGAAGATACAAAGGTATAAATCTGAACACCAATAAAGCTGAAGAGATTGCTGAAGATGGTATTTAGGTAATAAAATCGAAGTAGGTATAATATAATCAAGGATAAACCTCCCAAAAGAGAGTGATTTGATTCGTAAAAACGAGGATCTGAGGGAGATTTGTTCAGTGATAAACAAATTAATGACTTCACGATGCATATTGCCTTTTTTTTAATTTATTGAATTTTCTTGTTCGCGTGCCTCCGATGTCGAGACCCTTGGTAATCTCTTACGATGCATAAGGTTCATAGTCTTAGCTTATGCAGTTTTTACTCTTTTATTGGCTTGACGAGAATTTCCTTCCTCTATAGAAAGAGACAAAAAGATATAATATTTATTGCTAATGAGAAACTTTTATTAGCATACAAATATCATGACATGTTTAATATTATAATTTTAAAGTAGAAATAAAGTTTGTGTATACTCTATTCTCTTCAAATTTCGTTTTGTGGAATTTTACTGTATATTATTGTTTAAAATTACAAGTCTCCAAAATATTATATATCCAATCAAATTATTCCAAACAAACTGAAACTAAGAGTAATACTACATTATTATTTTGGCCAAAACAACACTAATGACCCACAGAAACAACAGTTACAGATGAAACAAAAACAGAGCTGCATGATTCTTGAATTAATTAGTTAGTAATAGAGTCCATACAGCATGATAGACATCAAAATATTATTGTTATTATAAAAATAGCAATTATGTACTCCACAACGTAATAGAAAAGAGAATATTCCAAGGAATATGCTCTTGCATTTTAGATCGTTAGCTAATAGCCTAATACCAGGCCAATTCGCCACGGCCTATTCCCTGTCCGTACATTCACGCGACAAAAGCCTCAACCAATTAAAAAAAAGTGCCTTTCTGCTCCCTTTTTTTTTTTTTTTTGGATAATCCAGGTTTCCAGGCTTGCGCCTGACTATTTCACTTGTATTAATTACCCAGACGTCCTAGAGGTAATAGCACCGATCCTTCAACAATATTACCAGGTAAATCGCGGGATGTGCTCCGGTGGCTAGTTTCTGGGAGCGTACAACTGATCAATGAGACAAGGTCAAATTCCCCAACATGCAGAGTTTCTTCGTGCTTGCGGGGAATCGAACTCACGCTGTCCCATGCCAGAGCGCCTTATAGCGCCCACACTTTGCCACTGGACTATGCCCCGGAGGACAAAACTAAGGTAGGGTAAATTTTTAAAGTGATCATTACCACCGCAGACACACCCCATATCCCGAAAAACTCCACCTCCTACTGGCCCTACGGATTAGTATACACCGCTTGGCCCTACATGTATGGAGGATTTTTTGAACACGCCACTCTCGATCGAGTGACTGAAATTAACCTCAGACAGTAATACCATAATGTATTGGTCACTGGGCCAAACACTTTGGATCTTTCTGCTCCCCTTTTTACATCTTTTTTTTTCCTTTTGAAGATTCGAATATTCACCTTTATGTAAAAAAATATTATTCGAAAATTTCTTTTCTACTTTTTTTGTCCCACCATTTATTCTTTTACTATGGGATCTTGTATTTTCTGTAATTTTTAATTAGACTCCTTTTTTTTTAGTAAAGAAAGATTTAGATTCCACTCAACTACTAGGCCACTTATGCTTGGTTTAATTCACTCCTTGGCAAATAAATTTGACGCATTACCATTTGAAACTTGGTTTAACAATCTTTTAAAGTGTAAATTTAGACGTTTTAACTTTCATTTACTTACAAGCAATTAATGAAATGAATGGTACTACCATTTACTCCCTCTGTCTCAAATTATCTTCTCGTGTTTTTCTTTTAGATTCCCTTTAAAAAATATTAATCAAAAGGAATTTTGACTATTACATCTTTTTATGTCTTAAAATATAATTTTTCTTTATTAAATATTTACTTTATTTATATGTCATCTCTCATAATTGAGGTGTTCATAGATTGTAGTCTTCAAAAAATAATAACCACTAAAGGTAAAATTAATGGGGTATAAGTAATTAGTTTCATCTAATAATTTGAAATAACTACTTTTAGAAATTACTATAGATAAATTAATCTTTTATGTTCCTATACATGCATTATGTAGTAGAATCGGATTATCAATTCCATAAGAACATAGAATAAGCTATTATTGATTCACTAACATTATAAAATGAGCAAAGCTTCGCTTAAGTTTTTCGACCACTGATGAAAGCTATCACTCCTCGAAACAAAATGCAATCATATGTTTTTAGTGATTTCGCTAAATATAATCAACTATTTAACATTGGTCATTTCTAGAAATTTGTAAAAAAAAAACTGTAAACTTTATTTTATAACGTTAATACATGTTATATTATTTATGTGGTTCTTAAAATGTTTGTGTTCATTGATACAACCTATACACGCATGGCAAGTGCCCCAACACTAGTAGGATTGAGCAAACAAAAAGATTCTGATAACTTTAGCATCATTCGCCAAATATAGGCTTCTCATGCAATTGTAGGGGCAAATTGTTTTATGAGGCTATGTGTTCATTCGATCTCTTCTTTTTGCTCGTTGCAGGTTTGTTTGAAAAAGAATTTCGTAATCCCAATTAGAATATTACCCACTAGTATTAAGACATTATTACATCTTTAGCTATATATTATCTTTAAAAAGTTAGAACTTTCCTGTTACACACTTTGTTCATTTTCCTCTTCACCTCTTTAATATGTCACAACCCTAAGAAGCCTCCTCTTCCATATCCCACCAATATTCATCTTTTTCAATATTATATTCAACTCGCTGCCTCATCCACATACATGAACTCGCTCGAAATGCTTTGGTATTGGAGCTTGATTAAATCCAACTTCAAGACAAAAGCGCTGCTTATTTTGTTTAGAATTCGAAAATTACGAGTTCCGTTACTTTTAACACAAACCCATATCACTAGTGACATCAGAGACTACTGAAGGACCCTACCAAAAGCGACTCCAACTAGTAATATCCATCACATCCACTTGTAAATATGTTACTTCTTTAAGTTTTTTTTTTCTTGTGGCAATGACAACACACTCCTATCATATATTTGGACTTCACGTACCCCTGCTAAATAAAGGTTGATTCAAATGAGAGATATCGAATAATACCTTTATAAAGTTACAATTCCCAATATGGCATCAAAACAATTAACTTTAAGCTTCTTTATAAGTTGTAATTGTGTTTTTAGCTTATAAATGGCATTTGGTATCCACTTTGAAGCTTCAACTAATATAAATTTGTGTCACGTAAAAAAGAAAAATACGCTCTCTATCATAATTTTTTTCATTCTTAGAGTTCGAACATGAGATCACTAGCTAACAATAGAGGGATCTTTTCAAATTGTAAGACTCTTGATAATTGGATTTGACCTTTGTAGTTGGATGACATTTTAGCCAACTCTGCATATCAAACAAAGCATGCAACTATACATATAGTTGTTAATCCCTTTCAACACAGAAGTGTTGGCATGAACATAATATAAAATACCAATAATTAGTCAATTATAGAGCTATTTAATTAAGAGATATATCAATGATGCATAGTAGTATATACTAAGGATGGCTTTATCTCCTAACCCCTCCCAAAAAAAACATTTGATAGCGATGCTATTAGCAGATCATTGCCGTTTCCCAAACACCTAATTAAAGTATGTATTATACATTAAAATAATACATTACATTGTTTTTTTGTTATTTACTGTAGCGCCGATTAGTCTATCACACTTATAGACGCAATATTGATTTATAGTCCCCTGTAGTTTGATTTCTGCTACTATGTATTCTTTAGTGTACTTTGTTTATCTTATTTAGTTGTGTTAGCTACTGCTTCCTTTTGTTAGAATCTGCTACCATGGCGTATTCGATTTTGTTATCAGCATGTTTATACTGCTTTAATTTCTTGTCTGAGTCTGACCGTTTCTCTTGCTTTGCTTTGCTTGTGATTATGCTTTGTCTTGAGCCGAGGGTCTCCCGGAAACAACCGTTCTACCTACCAAGGTAGAGGTAAGGTCTGCGTACACTCTACCCTTTTCAGACCCCATGTTGTGTGATTTAACTGGATATGTTGTTATTGTTGTTTTCTTGTTATTTGTTTTAGTGACTTATTCTCCAAAATCCCATTTGCCTATTGCATTGACAACGGTCCCCCTTTCTCTGTGGTTCTTAGTGCCAAAAAAGAAAAGGTAATAGGAGAAAACTAATGTTGACAGCTAAATGGAATTTGAATCCTGTTCCACATTAAATAATTGAATTCCAGAAAGCTGCCCAGTATGTATAATTATCAAGCATATACATACATATTCATCATAGAATGAAATTTGAAAATACTGAAGATATATATGTTGGAATGAGTTATTGTGTTGGTATCATTGTCTTGGCTTACACTAAACACTGACGGTTCAAGACATCACGTTCACCGCGCAGTAAGTAAGTCCAATGGTATTCAACTAGGGAAGGTTCAAAGCAGAAGCTACCTCTCCTGATGCAATATCTTTTCGCTGAAAGATTGCTGAAAGTAGGCACCTTGTGTGTGCGCCAAAATCTCTTTCAAGAGGGGATTGTTGGAAATTTACCTTTGGTGGGGAGGTGCGTCCACCCATATTTAATGAATTAAACACTAGAGTTTCGCATGTTGGAGGCTTTGTCTCTTCAGACGTGCATAATCTACTAAGTGAGTAGATGACCGTAGGGCCAAGAATCGTCAAATTTCATTGAGAAATGAAAGAGATATTGGTCCACGAAGTAAGGTGTTTGAGGCATGAAAATATGGTGTGAGACAAATCTACCACATCAGTGGGAAAAGGAAGAATTGCTCTCTTTATAAGTCTCATAATTGGCTAAGGGTTTGGGACCCCAAAGGGTAATCCATGTGTTTAAAGGAGGGAGGACCTAGATGTGCTTGGGTTCAAGGCCAAGCCCACGCGCGCCGCCACCCGTTCGGTCCGGGCTCGGGTCACGGGTCTTGGGACTTTCTGCTATTATCTCTTTAGACCTCTAAATTGCTTAATATTTACAGTTTGGTCCCTAGAGTTTCTGGAAAGATGAATTTGGCAACAACGGAAGGCGGAAAGTTTCTGCCTACCGTTTGGGCTGATTTTTGGAGCATTAACCAGTCATTACTTGGTTGTTAACTCCTCCATAAACAACCCTACTTTATTGGTCATAAACCTGCCATTAACAATACTCACTAATGGCCATAAACCTGCCATTAACATCCCTCACTAATGGCCATTAACAACCATGTTTTGGCAGTTGATGAGTCCCTCCCTTATGCTATATATTGGAGCTTTTTGGCTCAATTGTGCAACACACAAAAAGACAGCAAAAATGAGACAACATTTATATACACAGAGACAAACAGAAAGTCGGTCAAAAAACGCGAGCAGTAACGTTGGGATGAAAATAGAAAACTCTTCCTTCCTTTTCTATTCTTCAGCAAGTCGTTTCGTGTTTGTTTTCTTTGTCAGAATCAACCTATTTGCTTTGTAGTGTTGACTAATTGTTGTTTTATCTTGGGAGACTATTGCCCGTTAACGTAAAAGCATATATACGGGGCAATCTTGTCTTAAAGACAGAGAACCATCTCTCGACTCAGCACACAGTTGTAACAATTCAGATTTAGTGTTTCTTGATTTCAGGTTATCAAGATTCAAGACTCAACAAGCTTGCGACAGTTCTGAACATTGGTTTATTTGTTTATCCTTTCGAACACTTGTAATATTTATTTACTTTTCGTACTGCTTTACAATATCCAACAATATATATATATATATATATATATATATATATATATATTCCAAAAGCAATTCATTCATTTATGAGTACTGTTGGATTAGAACACAGAATGGGCATGCTAAATTTTGGTCTTAATTACTTTTGATACAATATTTTGTATCCTTTTGTTGGGGTTGAATTCATCCGAATTGGTCTTATACGTTCATAAGAAATGGGATTTGAGCCTAATTAAACCGTCAAAATCAGCTCAAGTATATGGTGAGGATTCTACCCAAAATAATATAAAGAGACCAAATTAAATCACACCTCCTACACTGATGTGGAGCTCAACATATCGCCCCTTCCCGAGTGAAAGAGAATAATCTCTTTCTGGTTTCACTCATGTAATTAATTTATATACATGATATACAATAGTTATTCTAGGTTATAATTACGGAAATCAGATATACACTTACCTAATACAAAAAATTACTACCATAATTACAGATATACAAGATCACTAATAATATCAAGAGAATATATTGTGTATATTCTATCACACCCCCGCAGTCATAGCTGGTGGTTGTCGTACGCTGAGACTGTCCCTAAAATCTTCAAACAGAACTAAGGGAAGACTCTTAGTAAATATGTCAGCAATTTGATAACGTGAGGGAACATGCAAGACACGTACTTATCCACGAGCTACCTTTTCGCGAACAAAGTGAAATTCCATCTCGATATGTTTAGTGCGCTGATGTTGGACAGAATTCCCCGAGGGGTATATCGCACTAACATTATCGCAGTAGACCAAGGTAGCTTTCCGGATAGGAAAATGAAGCTCTAAGAGAAGGATACCCCTCGATATTAGGCATCCGCGCTAGAGCGCGACAAAGTAGCCTGGCATTTAGCCGACCAAGATACCAGGTTATCACCAAGAAACATACAATAACCAGACATCGAACGCTTGGTATCTGGACATCCACCCCAATCAGCATCTGTATAAGACATGAGAGTAGATATCGATGATGGATATAAGTGTAAACCCCATTATATGGTGGGAGAGGATCGCTTTAGCGAAGTAGAGTGCCAACCCCATTATATGTATCGGATAGGCCTGCAACTATCTGAAGGATAAGACGATCATTTGTGATGAGCGCGCCGACGTTCTTGAGTTGATCGAACAATTCCTTGAGTCTTTGACAATAGGCGGAGGCATTCGAAAAATCCTCCATATTTGTGTGAGAGAATTCTTGCTCAAGGGTTACGGCACGAGAATTTTTGTTATCTTGGAATATATCACGCAACCTATTCCAAGCTTTCTTTATCGTGGCGTCGGGTACGATAATTGTTTGTTAGAGGTCTGTAGAGATGGTGGAATAAATCCATTAGAGGACCGTAGCATCAAGAGTTTTTCACAACTCTATTTCATCATCGGTGGAAGGCACCTCCTCCTTTTCTTTTTCCGATTTAATGATGTGATGGAGGACTCTATGAGACCTTGCGTGAATTTTAAAAAGTTTCGCCCATGTCGAGTATTGGACGTTCTCTGTTTCAAGGATGATAGGGATGTTGTTCTTGATGTTGGAGACTGCAAAAGCATGATTAAAGATATTCTTTGTGTTAGACATGATTGAGGAACAAGAAGAGAATTAGGGTTTTGGAAAAAAAATCGAAGGGATGGCCGATGGGAAGAGGGCGAAAGTTTGTGGGGAAGGAAAAAGTTGCCCTAGACTGATGATACAATGAAAGAGAATAATCCCTTGCTGATTTTATTAATGTAATTGATTTATATACATGATATACAATAGTCATCCTAGGCTATAATTACGGAAATCAAATATATACTTATCTAATACAAAATATTACTACCATAATTACAGATATACAAGATCACTAATAATATCAAGAGAATATATTGTGTATATTTTATCACTGAGCATGAACAATATAATAAGGGATCCAACATCGGATGAATCAAGAACTGAAATAGTTTAGTTCTGATAAGAAATTAGAATCTAGGTCTAACTCAACCTCTAAAACTAGTTTGTATTGTCCGAGATTATATAAGAGAACAAATTCTCTCACACTGACGTAGGACTGAACGTACGTTTATCTGCTTCTATTCATATGAGTAGGGTAAGTGTGTGACTACTAGACGACTTATCCTTAATAGAAGTTCTGGATATTGCTTAAGAAAAAACTGGCTAGCTAGATTTTCTTTACTTAATTAACTCTTTACATTCCTCCATACACACTTCCATACAATTATTTTTCAAAGTTATATAGCATATATGTATGAAAAATCCTAATTAAACGTGGATCATAGTAAATTAATGTGCACTAGACTATGGAAAATTAAATGCAAAATCAGTGAAAGTAATTAGATGCATGATTCATCCGGAAAATTGGTCCAATAATTGGAGTAAACAAGGAGAAAGCATACAAGAAACCACGAGCAACAAAGTCATAGATCTTATAATATAATTGTACGTACCAATAAGATAATTATACACAAGAAAACTAAAAGTTCTTTGTTTCGTCGTTCCTTACATTATTGTAGAAATTACCGTGTGAACTGGATAGTGGATTGTCAAACAATGTAATAAGAAGAAGACTTTTTAAAATCTCAAAGGATTTGGTATAAAAAAATGAAAAATGTCAAAACTATATCCACTTCTATATGAACACAAGATTTTAATGTTTAAATTGTTATTCTTTTATTTGTTTAATTACGTATGTTTTTAATTTTCCTCTCACATAATTTGGATAATTTTTTCCTGAGCAAGCATGGACGTGCAATGCTTTTTTTCCTATGGTATACAAGACCTTTGGGAGTCGAACCAAAGAAACTTATTCATAAGTGACACGATATATATATGAAGTCATGTAATTGACTTAATTAAAATTTTAAATGGCTATGAAATGCATTTACTTAATTATATTTTTAACATATTAAAATCAATCAATTTAAGAAAAACAACTTCCTTTTCGTTAATATTTAAAATGAAATTAACGTTTTAAGCTATAGTATTCATTTTGTCATTATGATGGAAATAGTTTATCTATACGCGATTGCATGCAAAACCTTCTTTATTTTTTTGATCCTATGCATTATAGTCCCCTACGTTTTCTTGACTCCTGAACTTTAGATAATTGATGTTTTGGTTTGCTGGGTTGGGCCTATTACAGGTGGACCAATGTTAAGTTTTGGGCCCATATTACAGGTCGCCCTATGTTTGACTTGGGCCTACTATAGGTGCACCCAATTCTTGGTTGGGGCCTATTGTAGGTGGGCATTTAGTACAAGGACTACCTTGAACCCAAAGTAGGGAAATACTATTAACGAAATGCAAATATATCTCTAGACGTAGAATACATTGCAATTTTGACCTTTTCTGCTAAAAGAATTATAAAAGAGAAATTTTACATGAGCAGACTACTTTTAAGACTTAATTACCTTTTTCATGTTAGTTTTATTTAATTACAAATTATAACCACACTTTACCAAAATATAGCAAATGAGATTAGGCTCCAATTATTTCCATTTTACGCTATAATCTTCCTCATTATCTCTCTTTCTTTGTCATCAAGCACACCCAAGTCGAGAAAATACACATGGCAAACAAGATGCGTGCAAAATACCACATAATTATATGCAAGTTATAGAGTTTTGATTGAATTTATTCATACAATAAAAAGTTGTATGCGAAGTTATATATTTTGCAAACCCCTACTAAAAATGGAGGGAGCGTGTAGTTTAAGCGAAGATTGAAGAAAAGTGTAAAGTGAATGATCTTAATTTCACTAAATTCAAATGTAATTAATGGGTTTCTATTGTTTTGTAATTTGTACTAATAGGTGTATACGTTTCTTTTCCAAACACTATGGGGTTGCTTTTCCCGCAACAACTAAGTAGTAAATCTCGCTCAGTAACCTACAAAACAAAGTAAACAACATTGGAGTATTAAAATACACTGATGTGAGACGCTGTCGGTTATGAAAGTTAAATTCTTTGTTGATGAACCATAACTTTATAACTGCCGTGTTTTTTTTTTGGCTATTCAATTGTTTTCGTAAGATTGGAGTAATTTTCCCCTCGGGATTCCTTTCATTAATCACAATATATATAGTTGTACATAGATTGATTCCTAATACAATAAGAATTCTAACTTACCTTAAATGGTTGATTCCTAATACAATAATAATCCTAAGTTACCTTAAATATACATCTATCATAATTACAAAATATACTGTGAATATTCGAAGAATATTTGCTAATACTCCCCCTCGGTCGGAACGGGAGGAGGCCGAACGCTAAGGCTGGATCGGAAGTCGGTGAAGAGTTGTCGCGGTAGTCCCTTTGTGAAAATATCTGCATACTGATAGGAGGAAGGTACATGTAAAATTTTGACCTGACCAAGGGCAACCTTCTCACGCACAAAGTGAATGTCTATCTCGATATGCTTGGTCCGCTGATGTTGGACCGGATTGTGAGACATATAGATGGCAGATATGTTGTCACAGTAGACTATAGACGCCTTTTGCAGTGCACACTAGAGCTCCAAAAGAAGATTTCGGAGTCAACAGATCTCAGCAACGACATTAGCAACTCCGCGATACTCTGCTTCAGCACTCGAACGGGATAGCGTGGCCTGTCGCTTGGCGGGATAGCGTGGCCTGAAGGGCACCTGCAAGGCTCCGATAGAGAGTGGGATCATAAACTGGCGCGCCCTCATTAGCACTGAGCTTGGATTTCGAGTCAACCGGAGTTGGCATAATTTTACAATTTGCCATCTAAGCCCTGTACACTATCTCCTCCGCATATTTTCCATCTAAGCGTAATTTTACAGAAGACGTAGCTAGAGGCAGCAGGGGTACTGGTGGGGTGTTCGACCGAGAGTTGGGAGGTGTTTGGTCGGAGACGATGCCGGACAATGGCGGGGACGGAGATACTGGCGCAGGCTCTGTCGGAACAGTGGGCTGCCGGTGGTACAAAGATTGGATAATCGTGGACAGACTCAGTTCATCGAGAAAGGTGTAATCGGTGGTCTGAAAGTTTTGGAGATTTGAAAAAGGAAAGGTCGTCTCGTCAAAGGTGACGTGACGGGAGACGATGATTTTGCGAGTGGCAATATCATAGCACATGTAGCCCCGATGAGTAGGAGAGAGACCAACGAAGACACCGGGCATGGTGCGAGGGGCGAGTTTGTGAGGTGCAGTGGAGGCTATGTTGGGGTAGCATAAGCAGCCGAAAATATGGAGATGGTCATAGGATGGGAACCTACGGTATAAGATTTCGGTAGGGGTCTTGTTTTGGAGAGTGCTAGTTGGTAAAATATTAAGAAGGGATTCTACCATTTTAACAGCATAGACCCAAAAAGGCGGTGGAAGACATGCATGAAACAGAAGGGTGCGAACCATGTTATTGATGGTACGTATAATTCGTTCAGCCTTTCCGTTTTTGGAGGAAGAACAGGGACAGGAAAAATGGAAAATCATGCCTTGTTTAGAGCAGAAATTGTGAAATGTCGAGTTATTAAATTCACGTCTATTATCACATTGGAATGATATGATAGATTTTTCAAACTGTGTTTTAATGAATTTTTGAAATTCAAGAAACTTGGCAAAAACTTCAGATTTGAATTTCAGTGGGTAAATCCAGACAAAGTGTGAAAAATCATCTAAGAATACAAGATAAAATTTGTGACCCAAAGAGCTAACAACCGGAGATGTCCACAAATCAACATGAACAATATCAAAAGGAGAAAAAGTAACACTGTTGGATGACATAAATGGAAGACGAGTATGGTTGCCGAGCGGGCAAGAAAAACAGTGTTGGGCAAATTTCTCATTATTACATTGAATACGCTTAGTAGTCCTAAGAAAAGTAAAAATAGGGTCTCCGGGGTGCCCGAGCCTGTTGTGCCAAGTTGAGGGAGGGATAGACGCAAGGGATAGATGTGATTGCGGTCTGACAGCAGAAGAATGAGTGAAGTGGTAGAGGTCTCCCACACTATTGCAGCGCGTAAGAATTTTCCCCGTATTGAGATCCTTCACAAAAAAACCAAAAGGGTCAAATTCGACAGACACAGAATTATTGCGAGTGAATTTTCTAACAGAGATTAAGTTTTAATGATGTTAGGGGTGTAAAAGACGTAATTTAGGGAGAAAGGCGGGTGGAGATGTTTGGTATGTGTGTTTACCGTAACCTTCAATTGGAATGCGATGACCATTACCGACAGTAATAAATTGAGGACACTTTAACTGAAGCAGTTGAGATAAGTTACCTGACGACCGGTGAGGTGAGACGTGGCTCCGGTGTCCATGTACCAATTATCGTCGGGTTGTTGAAGGTTCACGGTGTTGAAGGCCTGGCCCAAATCTGTGGTCATTTGCGCCTTACTGGTCTTGAGTTCTTTGCTACGGATGGGCTCTTCCGCTTGTTAGGCGTCTTGCCGATTGGTTGGGGCGGAGCCCAAGAGGCTTGGCTGCCAGCCTTGCTGGAATTGGGCCCCTGATGTCGGGTAGGGGCATGCAGGCGAGGCCTAGTTCCCGATATTGGGCCAAGAGGGCTGTCTAGGGGTGGGCCAAAACCCGGAGAACCTAAAAAACCGAACCGAATCGGTTTTTTCTCAATTTTTTTTAAATTCGATTTTTTTGAAAAACTGAACCGAATCAGGATTTAGTGATTCAGTTAGGTTTTTAAATTTTGGATACGAACCGAATCGAAAAATCGAATTAAATATATAATTTTTTATTTTTTATTTTTTATTTTAGGCTACTACTATCTCTTGAATCATAGCCATTGAAGCCAATCTATGAAGCTTTTATGGAAGTCGCATGCGGCATGAACTTGATTAACATATCACGGAAGCATTGACATAAAATATAGGGAGAGAAAGTAGTTGTAAATTGGTAAAACTTTAAATGGTCATAACTCTGCGCTCGAATGTCCGTTTTACCCGATTTTTTTTGGCGTATTTTTTGAGACGGGGTCGGCCAAACTGGCGCAGCCAATTTAAAAAAACGTCTGTTTTCCCAATCAATTTGTGTTTTCCCCTAAATCGATTTCTAATTTTCTTTTTTCTTTAATAAACATCTCACGATACACAATAGATTTCAACGTCGAAATTTCATGATAGTGTAGGTATGAATGTCAATTTTAATTTTGGAAATTCAATTTTTTAAAATAAAATAAATAATTCCCCCGCCCGGCCCGGCCCGTTCCACTAGAAAAAACTGATATAATCTGATACGTTCGGCGATATAAACCGAACATATCATTTTTTTTTAAAAAGTTGTATTCGTTTTTTTTTTAGAAGTAGAACCAGAACTACCAACGGAATTGTTAACAGAACTGTCAACAGAACTGTTGGCAGAAACAGAGCTAAAACCAGAATTAGAACTAGAACTAGAAACACAACTGTTGACAGACATCTTTCGAACACTCAGAAAATTTTTGTCTTAAATTGTAGGTAAAAATGGTGGTAAGTGTATCTGAAAGGTTAAACAAGAATAAAGGCTGAGTCAAGAGATGACTCTCTGTCTTTAAGATAAAATTGTCTCGTATAGATGCTTTTACGGTAATGGACAATAGTCTCCCAAGATAAAACAACAACAATCAACAATACAAAGCAAATAATGTTGGTTATAGCGAAGAAAATAAATAAGAACAGATTGCTGAAGAAGGAGAACATAAAAGTATTTTATGTTTCTGTATTTCGAACAGAACAGTGTTTTATGTTTCTGTATTCGAACAGAACGTATGAGGAAGAGTTTTTCTTTTTCTGTGTTGTGTATATCGAACTGAACAGTAAAGTGTTCAATTTATATTAGAAGAGGAGGGCCGTTGCAACGTTTCAGAACTCTTCCGAACAGTTGCAACATTTCTGAAATCTTCAGGGACCAAAGTGTAAATAGGAAACACTTCATGGACCAAAAAGAAAATACCCAAAAGACAGCCCGTGACCCGACCAGACCGGGCGGCGGCGCGCGTGTGGGCCTTAATCCCGAACCCAAGTCTAAATACATGGGTTACCCCTTGGGGTCCCAAACCTTTACTCAAACTTAGAGTTTATATATTGCACAATCCTTCCATCTTCTACCAATGAGGAAGATTTGTCATTTTTGACCAAAAACACTCCATTTTTCATGTCTCAAACACCTTACTTTGTGTACCAATATATCTTTCATTTCTTAATGAAATTTGACGATACTTGGCACTAACATCATCTACTCACTTAGTAGATTAGGCATGTGCGAAGAAACGATGTTTCCGACATGCGAGGCCCACATGTTTAAGTCATTAAAGACGGGATAAACTCAATCCTACATCAGTAAATTTTCAACACAAACTACATTTAAGCACTTCAGTGTGAAGGTTGGGATTCAAATGGGTCATGTGTCTTATGTCAATTATATTGTTTTTCCTGGGGGATAAAGGTCAAACTTACTGGTGTTGTCCATCAGAGATTGTAATAAGGAGTTGTCGTAAAGTAAACAGTCCACTAAGGCATTACCATGAGCATCTTATTAGAAGAGCTACTGTCGTAGGCTGAATTATCACCTTACCCTGAGAACTTTAGCAAGTCGATAAGTTAACAAATTGTGGAATGAGTTGACATTATTGTGGTGGGCAGGAGAAATCTGTGTATATGACTCTTTCCTAGTTTTACCAACCTATTTCTTTAGTGCTTCATGTTCAGCATCCTTTAAGTAGTTAACAAGAAAAATGACAACAATAGACAATAAAGGAGGGAATTATACAAAAAGTAAAATAGAGAAAACATGTGTATTTGTTAAGAGTCTCACATCGAATATGGAATGGGAATATGGACTCCTTATATGGACTTAGACAATCCTCACCCTACAAGGGAGATTGATACACTTTTACATGGTATCAGAGCCAAACTCATTCCAATTCTTTGTTCACCGATGTTGGGCCCCCAAATTATATTATCCACGCTTCAGTTAACAAGGTATGGGCGTGCTAGGGAGTGTTAAGAGTCCCACATCGGATATGGAATGGGAACATGGACTCCTTATATGGACTTGGACAATCATCACCCTACAAGCTAGCTTTTGGGTTGAGTTAGGCCCAAGATCCATTCTTTACAGTATTTTATTGATGTTAAACGTGAGATTACTTTTGAGACTTCGGAGGTTTTATTGGCACATGAATACTGAAGGTCAGGACATGTTTTTTTTCGTTATTATAACGTAAATCTAGTAAACTTGGTGGATTTTTAGCTGTAAGATTTGTTTTAGATGACAAAAGTTCTAGTTAAATTGGGATATAGATCAAGGCTGTAGATACATGCATTAACTCTTGCCAGCGTCGTGCTTCTTTCTAGACTTGATGAGGTAACTGTAAAATTTCTATTTCATGAATGAGCTACTCAACAGTTTGATGTTTATTTGCAGGGTATTGCGCCTTTGAGACTGAACCTTTCTGGACCAGATCCAGTATTCAACGGTGGTTTCATGCCTTTGACTACTTCAAAGGAGATGACCATTAAAGCTGCTTTATCAAACTCATTTGGGTTTGGAGGAACGAATTCTTGCTTGCTTTTTACTTCCACCAACTGAATACTGATCCAGTTAACCAAAAACCCAGCTGGACAAGAGTTTTGTTAGGCATTAGAACAATGTTAACCAGGTGAGGCAAACAAAAGCCTCTCTGGCCCCGTCCCAATAATCAAATACAAGAGGAGGGAGCAAGTGGAAGGAAGAGTTGAGGGTTATATCTCGCCTAAATTAAACGTTTCAGGCAATTCTTTTCTTGCCCTGAAGCTTCAGTTTCAATCTGATTTCTTTAATTTTTTAATTTATTATCATTATTGTAGTTCTGGTGATTTTCTCTGAGGTGATGTGTCTTGAGAACCAAGTAAAAAATGTAAAGAACTTCTAGGCCAGAGAACCATATTTTTTCTTTTCAAATATTGGATTTACATGGTGACACGGATAGTAGGGATTCTTATAATCGATTTCAACTATATCGAGACTCTGGTGTAATTGTTATTGTTCTCATCGTCTTGTGAACCACAGCAGTAGACACATTGCGCTATAGAAAGGTTGGTGTTGGGCTAAAACAGATCAACGGTACTCTTATTATGGCATGATGTTGTCCGTTTTAGACCAATCCCGCATGTTTTTTCCCAGAAGGCCTACATCATTAAGAGTATCATCACACTTGTTTTATGCAATGTTGTGGCCAACAGTCTGGCACTGTGGTGTCAAAAGAGTTCTATTTGTCAAACTTCCCTTTGCTATTAACGCGTGAGATTTAAGTGTAGATATTGATACTAATGCCTTGCATGAATGCAGGACAGAAAATAAAAGGGGGACCTTTTTGTTTTATCAAATGCAGTCTGTTTCCCGGAACTGCGTTTGCAATTTGTTTATTTAAATTAAGGCTGGCCAGTGGGCCGGGACGACCCGACCCCGGCCCGACCCCGGCCCGACCCCGCCCCGGTCCCGCTCTAAAAAAAAAAAAAAATTTAACGGGGGCGGGACTCGAACTCGGGACGGGACGATGTCTCGTCCCGCTGGACTGAGCCCGCCTCAGGCCCGCTGACCCGAGCCCGCCCCGAGCCCGCCCCGAGCCCGCCCCGCCCGACCCTTAAACCCTTTGTAAAAATGGCCGCTGCACCAACGGCCATTTTAGATTATGGTCTGGCCAACGGCCATTTTAGGCCCTCCCCCCAACCCCCTACCCCTTAATATTTATTTTTAACCCATAAGTTATTATATTTACACTTTAACCCAATTTTTCAACTATAAATAACTCATTTTCTCTTCATCTTTCTCACAAATCTTCCTACAATCTCTCTAATTTCTCAATATATCTCTCTACATTGTTTGCTAAATATTCAATTTTATTAATTCATTTGGGAATTGGGAGTGAAGTTGGCAACTAGCTTGAGGATCTTCCATCGAGCAAAGTTTCAATTTTCAACCTCTCGATTACACGTCGACGTTACGTCTGCTTGGTACATTCGTTCCTTCATTAAATTATTATTGTCTGCTTATTTTATTTAGCGACTTAATTTTATTGTCTTTAATTATTTATTATCATAATTAAAATGGAAGGATTAAAAGGTATGTTTAAGGGTAAGGGTAAGGGTGCTTCTTCTAGTAGAGGCAACCACGGCAAGGGTACTTCTTCTAGTCATCTTATTCCTACAGGATGATTTTGTTGATACTCAACATTTTCCTACAATACCATTAGATTTAGACGAGGAGTTATTTTACGGAACTCAAGAAGACTTTAATTTAGACGATGATCTAGACGATACACCCACTAATATTGATGACAACACGCCCACTAGTGCACCTTCAACTGAAATACCTCCTATTCCCCTAGTATGAGACGAGGTCCAAAGAAACGACCATTAAAATCGGATGCATGGACATTTTTGATAGGGACGTAGAGAATCAAGTAGCCATATGTAAAATTTATAAAAATGTTTTAAAATTTAAAAGCTGGAAAAGGTCACGGTGGGACGGGGTTTAATTAGACACGTAGTAAGTGCTCATCCACTAGGTATGCCCAATACCAAAGGCTTCAAAACCGGTGCAAAGAACGCTCCATCGGGACAAGGTTCACATATCGACATCTGTCCAGGACCAAGTACAAGGTCAAATTAACCCTATGGCGGGAATTGTAGGCTCTAAATACAACAAACATAGAGATAGGGAAGCAATATCAAAATTAGTTCTTTGTGGAGGGTTTGCCTTTTTCATTTCCTTCATCTCCCGCTTTATTCATTACATTAGAGATATATATAATCCTCGCTTTTAACGGTTTTCCTAGGTCAACTGTTAAGAGAGATGTATTTAAATTTGCGCATGAATATCAACAATATTTACGTTTTCATTATATCATTTTAATGGCAAAGTATCTATCACGTCTGATATAGGTCGTAGTACTAACGGCCATGATTATTTAATCGTAACTTGTCATTGGATAGATTATAAATGGTCTATGCAAAAACGTATTTTAGCGTATAGATATATAGATGATAGGCACACCGGTACTTTTATTGCAGAAAATATTTATCAAGTGTGCGATTATTACGGAATTACCGATAAAATTATGACTATTACATTAGATAACGCTTCTAATAACAATTACGCAATTACAATGTTAAAAATAGTTTAGCTCCATCTTTTCCAGACCATTTTCATATAAAATGCGTGCCATATATATAACTTAATTGTAAAGGATGGTCTATCACTTTTGAAGACATTCTTAGTAAAATACAATTTGCTATAAACTTTATTTTTAAAAGTAATAAAGTACAACGTAGAAAAGAATATAAAAACTTGTCACGATTGTGGACTACCTTATAGAAGAATTCCACAAGAAGTATCGACTAGGTGGAATTCTTTATACGAGCAACTACTTGTTGCTTATGACTATAAATTACCTATAACTTTATTTTTAACTCTCATAATAAAAACCCAAATGATATGATTTTAGATAGTGATTGGGTAAAAATTTCGAACTTATTGTATTTTTAGAGAAATTTTTTCAAGCAACAAAAGAATTTTCCTATATATTATCCTTCAATTTCAACTATGTTATTTTATATAACTCTAATATTTTTATTACTTAGTGAATATATGGAAAAACCAGCTTATAAGGCAGCTATTAAAAAAATGTTTGTCAAAATAGAAAAATATTTTAGTCCTATTCCTTCTATTTATATTATTGGTTACGTATTAAATCCTACTATTAAAATAGAGCGGTACTAAATCACTAATTGAAACTATTTACGATTGTATAGAAGTACTACCACCTCCAAGTCCCAAAAATCTAAATCACCCACCACCTATTGAACAAACTAAAGAAGAAGTGTTGACTAGCGTAGAACACCACTGCAAAAATATATATAGATTTTATCCACAAGAAAATGCTAGTAACGTACCGGCTACCATACCATCTTCTTCATCTTCAACACAACCTCACAAAAGACATGCTTTGTTTCTGCGGCTAGTATTGAAAGCCTCGTAAATAGAATGTGCGGCCATACCTCTACTAACCAAATTAGCGAGTTGGATATTTTTGTTTTGCGGGTTCTGCATCGTATCAAGAAGTTATCAATGAAGATGGACAAGAAGACTTATTTGAAATCGGAGGGGGAATGAGAAGACCTTTCCGACACTTTCATTGATGGCTCGAGATGTTTTGAACATTCAAGCGTCATCAAGCTGCGTCGAGCGCTTTCTATGAGCGGATATCAAATAGGAGACCACAGACACTCATTGGCCGGAGACGACTTGGAAATTGCGGTATTATTGAGAGATTGGATACGGCGGAGCGGAGAAAGGTGCGGTCAACCGGAGATCAACGAAGAAGATGATGAAAACTACAACGAAATCTTAACAGAAGGTAGTGGAAGCGGCGTGGATCAATTTGATCAACAAATACCTATTCCAACAGAAGAACCACATGAAATCATCAAGCAATTAGAACAGATTTTTTGAAAATGTAATTTTTAATTGCAATTTTATTATGTAATTTGCAACTTTTGGACAACACCATAAAGTTGCAATTTAGATTTTAGACAATTGTATTTGTATTACAAAAAATCATATGTCTATTAAATAATATAAGAGGCACAAAAACTTTTGGGATGTTTTTATTACACTATCTTGTTTTGTTTATTGAGTTTTTATACATATGTTATTTAAAAAAAAAGGAAAACCCGACCCCGCTTCGCCTCGACCCGAGCCCGCTTCGCCGATACCGACGGATCGGGATCGGACGGATCGAGCAGTCCCGCCTGCACCGACCCCGCTAGGCCCGCTAGTCCCGACCCCGACCCCCCGGCTCGTCCCGCCCCGACCCCGACCCCGCCAGACCCGGCCCGCCAGACCCGAGCCCGGCCCACTGGCCACCCCTAATTTAAATACAGAATCCCTTCAAGCACTAGGGTGGTCAAATGTCCAAGTGACAAACTGAGTCTCAAGACGACCTTTTTCTTTTTTTCTTTTTGTAAAGCTAGTACAGAAAACTTATGTCACTTGATGTATTATTTTTAAGTAAAATTTGCGCTTTTTGTTGTTGAAATATCGACAAATTCTTGTTTTGGTCCCTTTAACATAACCCGAGTAGTAGTTCGACGGGTTAATAGTTGATAATTCTATAAACTTGTGAAGATCACATGCAAAAAGATAAAAAGTGCATAGTTTCAATTAATTGAAAGTTGACTAAAAACATACGTCTAATTCAAAGTTAAATATGAACAAAAATTAGATTGTATTAATAACTGATGGACTAAAAGTGCAATACCCCTATATTTGATCAAAAACAAAAGAGAAAAAGTTGTGCTTAAGCAACTTCACATACACAACTTAATATCTATTGGTGTGGTTCTATATAACATGGAAAAAGTGTAAGGTGTTCAATTTAACCTTTCATTCAGTTTGAGAACTATGATTAGATATTTATTCTTATTGATGATATGCTATAGACAGCTTCCGTCATGTGAGTGGTTGTCTGGTAAACTTTGCTACATTTCTATAGAATTTCTGGTCTCTTGACATTATAAGTCGATATTTTTTTTGTTAAAAAAGAAACAAAAAGTTGGCTTTGAAGTCAATAAGCTCTTTACCTACTGATGCAGTGAAAGAACTAATAAGTTATGATTTGTAAATCGGCATAGAGCAATCGATACTTTATTGAAAATGAACATTTTAAAAATAATAATTAATACATCAAATGGTGTATAGACTCTGCAACCTTTAGAAAAGTATGAAGAAACTGTTAATTATTCAAACTACTACACGTCTCAGTGTCGCACTAGATGAGATCAAGTACATGAATCATTTTTATGCATTACAATAACTTTACCGATATTTTTTACAGAACTTTTTTAACATTTTTTTTCCCAATAGCTGTCCAAGCAATATAGTTGTATTACTTGGATGACTTTATATTAGGTAGTTGTGGAGACATTAATTAAAGTATGGATTTCACTTCGAACTTTTCTTTCCTAACAGTGAAATATGATAGGGACTGATGAATTATGTCCCATTTTAGATCAGAGATCTCTGTTCAAATGATTGAGAAATAAAAGAAAATGAACAAAAACCGAAGAGAGTACATGAAAAATTAGAGGACTAAACAAGTAAACCACATCTTGTAAGATGGACAAATCAAAATTGATACTGATCCATTCAAGAAAAAGTAACAAGATAATTATACAGGATGGTTACATTATTTTCACAAAACATAAAGAAGATGGGGAATGGATTGTCTGCATATTCTCAAGTTTAAAAAGAAGATGATGTAGGAAATAAATCAAGAGTAGGAAACCTAAGTTGTTTAGAATTTAGTTTATTTAATTCATGTCTAGTTAGGATTTATTTATCCAATTCTTATTGGAATATAATTTTTTAGTCTTAATCTATTTTGGTTTTTAGTATTATAAATAGGGGTGCTCTATCATATATTTTCGTTATAATGAGATTCAAGAGTTTTGAGTTATTGAGTAAAGCCTCCTACGTCTTCTTTCTAGTTTGATAAATTTCTTTTATATATCCATTGTTGGGTCTTTCAGTTGTGCAAATATTATTCCTTTGATTATTTTTATTTCATTCAAGTTCGTATCAGAGCCTGTGAGATCCGATCAAATCTCGTGTGAGTTCCGACACATATAAAAGAGGAAAAAGGGTAAAATATATCACTCTATTATTGTATATTGGCCACATTTTACCCTTCGTCATACTATAGGGCCAAATATACCCCTACCGTTAACAAAGTGTTCAAAAATACCTGTAAAACTAACAGAGTGTCACTGTGACATGTTGACATGGCAACTGATCAATCAAAATTGACCATGTGGTATTTGGGCCATGAATAAATGAAATTTAGCAAAAGATGAGGTTTCCGATGATGCTCCTCCGTCTTCAACCCAGAAGCCAGGTTTTCTTTTCCCCCCATAATTATAGCTCATTGCTTTCTTTTTTCTATTCTAGTTTCATTGTTTCTTTCTCTAATTCGTTCTTCGATTCTTTCTTTTAGCCTTGTTATTGTATTTTGTTTACGTCTTCTTCTTAATAACAATTGACTGTCATTATCTTTTATTCAACGTTGTCAGAGTACAATAAAAAATGGTGAATGGCATGTAATCTTTTTACACCTAATTTTTAGAGAAGAAAATATGAAAGGAAAAGAGACAAGAAAAAAATGCCGGAATTGAGCTTTTCCGGTAATGGAGGGTTTTAACAAATTTGGGATTGTGAAGCTTTGGCGTTCTCCAATAGAAAATGGTGAGGATTTTGTGAAAATAAAAGAATTAAGATATGATGATGACGATGAGCGGGAACAATGACGACAGTTGGTGGTTTTTTTGGGGTGGGCAGTGAAATACCATTGTTGAATTTTTCTCTTGAAGCTGAATGAGGGTTTTCGGAAGAACTCCATGGCCGGAGATGGTAGATTGTTGGCAGTGGAGGATGAATCAGTCATGAACGGGGGGCTGCTTCAACAGGAAGTTTCTTTTGTTAGATTTCATTTTGTTCATATAATTTTGGCGAAAATGACACATAGTCAGTTGCCAAGTCAACATGCCACAGTGGCGCTCTGATAGTTCTAGGGGTATTTTTAAATATTTTGCTAATGATACAGATATATTTGGTCCTATAGTATGACGAAGGGCAAATGTGGTCATTATATAATATTAAAGGGGTATATTTGACCCTTTTTCCCTATAAAAGAATATGAATGTTCCATATTTATCAAATTTCTCCGTTTTTGTGTTTGATGACAAAAATAATTTCGAGAGTTGGTTTCAACTGATGAAGAATTTTTTTAATGTTGTTGGACTATGGCCCATAATTGATAAAGGGTTCGTGAAAATCCCAAAAAGGCACAACATTGACTGGTGAAGCAGCTACACAATTGAAGAAAAACATATAATTGAATTATAAGGCACACTTTTATTTTGAAAGCAAGGTCGAATTGCATGTATACAATAATTTTTTACGTGCAAAGGAGGCTTGGACAATTTTGGTGAATTCACATCAAGGTTCCGCAGACGTAAGGAAAGTC
Organism: Anisodus acutangulus; assembly: GCA_029783415.1. Classification (NCBI taxonomy): domain Eukaryota; kingdom Viridiplantae; phylum Streptophyta; class Magnoliopsida; order Solanales; family Solanaceae; genus Anisodus; species Anisodus acutangulus. Next base: position 57,315,105 of record CM056491.1, read on the forward strand.
AAATTGCAAGAGCTTAGAAGACAATACGAGTTGACCCAAATGAAACCAACAGTCTGTCAAAGAATTCTTTACAAGAGTTACTGGTATTGTCAATGATATGGTGACTAATGGAAGCATTAAACCAAGTTAAAATTATTGAAAAAATATTGCGGTCCTTGAGTATGAAATTTCACACAAAGAAGACGGTTCTTGAGGCCACCAAAGATCTTAGCACTTTGACACTTGATGATTTAGAAGGTGAACTGGTGACGTATGAGATGTCTCTGAATCAACAATCAACTGAAACAGTTGATGAGGCATTGCAAGCAAAGGTGAATAACCCTGAAGAAAATGAAGAAACATCAAATCTGGCTAAAACAAATCAAAGAGGTCACAATTTCAGAGGTAGAGGACGAGATGGTAGAGGTAATTTTTGAGGTCGTAGTAAAGGTAATTTTCACTATCAACAGAGAAATGATAATAATTTCAAGAGGGAACAACAGAATAATCAAAATTTTCAAAGACATGATAAATCAAATGTTCAGTGTTATAATTATGAAAAATATGAACATTATCAACGTGATTATTGGTACAATAAATTTGAAAACAGGGAAGAACATGCAAAGATGGTTGAATATTATGGAGATAAACATGATACGTTATTATTTTTTGAGCTCACGTATTGAAGAAAATAAAGGGAATGAATGATTTATTGATTCTAGTTGTAGCAATCATATGTTTGAAAATAAGGAATTATTTGTTGATCTGCACGAATCTTTTAAAGCTACAGTAAGACTTGGCAACAATGCAAAGGTGTCTGCTGTTAGAAGGGGAAAATTTCAATTACTTCAAAAAAATGGATCTTCTTATTTTATATCTGAGGTATATTACGTTTCAAGTCTTCATCACAATTTATTGAGTTTGGGGCAATTAACAGAAAAAGTTATGATTTGCGTTTTAAGTACGAAATGGACACTATCAGTGATGATAAAATAGGATTAACTGCAAGAATAAAGATGAATAGTAGTAATTTATGACCTCTTTATTTCAATCGTGGTGATTTACCTTGCTTTAGTTCTGTGGATTGTGATGATACTTGATTGTGGCATCTACGCTTCGGGCATCTGAATTTTGAGGGTTTGAATTTTCTTGCAAGAAAGAATTTGGTTAATAGTTTGCCTTCTATTAATTTTTCCTGACACAAAGTGTGAGTCTTGTATTCTGAAAAAGAAGTACAGAGAACCTTTTTAAAAAGGTAAATCTTGGAGGACTAATGCACCATTGAGGTTGACCCACTCAGACTTGTGCTCAGTTGAAGTTTCTTCTAATAGCGGAAGTAAGTATTTTATTACTTTCATTGACGATTTCAGTCGAATGACTTGGGTGTATTTTTTTAAAAATAAATTTGATGCATGTGAAGTTTTTAAGAGCTTCAAGGTTTATGTAGAAAAGCAAAGTGGATATTTTATTAAGACATTGAGAAGTGATAGAGGCACTGAGTTTCTTGTTGTGATAATTAATTGAAGAAGTATGATATTAAACATCAATTGACAGCTAGATATAATCCTCAACAAAATGGTGTAGCTAAATGGAAAAATAGAACGGTGATATACCTGGTGAGATCTATTATGCATTCCAAAAATGTTCCTAAACGCTTTTGGGCAAAAGTTGTTTCCTATGCAATTTATGTTTTAAATAGGTACCCTACTCATCTAATTTTGAAAAAACTCCACAAGAAATTTGGACAGACAAGAAACCAAGTATTTATAACCTAAAAGTATTTGGTTGTCTTGCTTATGCTCATGTTCCTAACGCCTTGAGAAAGAAATTAGGTGAAAAGGCAGAAAAGTGTTTTTTATTGGCTACAACCATGAGACAAAGGATTACAAGCTATTTAATCCAGATACAAAAGAAGTGATTATTAGCATAGATGTTACCTTTGATGAGTAGAGCGCCTGGAATTAGTCAAAGAATGATTTTGAACCTTCCGTGTCTCAACCAATAATTTCAATCATGGAGGATGGAAGTTCTAGTAGACATCAAGAGGAATAAATAACACAACCTTTTCAAACAGAGACATCTAGTCGCCGCAAAGACATCACCATTTACCATCCCGTTTGCAAGATTTATTGTTGGTAATGATAATGATTTATTTGATGAAGATATCATGAATTCTGCTCTATTTGCAGATTGTGATTCAGTTACTTTTGAGGAAGCAGCTAAAAATGATTGTTGGGTGCATATAATGAATGAAGAAATTCATGCTATTGAGAAAAATAATACATGAGAATTGACTACTTTACCACCTTCGAAAAGGCCAATTGGAGTCAAGTAGGTATACAAGACCAAATATAAATCAACTGAAGAAGTTGAGCACTTTAAGACGAGATTAGTTGTTAAAGAATACAAGCAGAAAGCAGGAATTGATTACTTGAGGTATTTGCACCTGTTGCTAGACTTGATACAATTCGTATGATTATTTCTCTTGCTATTAATAATTGTTGAAAATTTTATCAAATGAATGTGAAATCTGCTTTCTTGAATGGTGTTCTTGAGGAAGAAGTGTATGTTAAGTAGCATGTAGGTATGTGAAAAGGGGTCAAGAAAATAAAGTTTACAAGTTGAAGAAAGTGTTATATGGGTTGAAACAAGCTCCTAGAGTTTGATATACTCGTATTTATTCTTATTTTATTGGACATAGTTTTCATAGATGTCAATATGAGCATACATTATACATCAAATTCAACTTCGGGGGAGACATTCTCATTATGTGCTTATACGTGGATGATTTAATATTTAGTGACAATAATCCCAAACTAATATCTGAGTTTAGAAAGGCCATGATTAGCCAGTTTGAGATGACTGATTTGGAATTGATGTCTTATTTTCTTGGCATTAAAGTTTCTCAATTGGAAGGTGGAATTTTTATCTCTAAAAAACAAATATGTTGGTGATATTTTGAAGAGGTTTAATATAGATAAAGCCAAGCCTCTGTTGAAGAAAAATTGAAGTTGACTAAATATGAAATTGGTGATTTTATTGATGATACATATTTTAGAAAATTGGTAGGGAGTCTAAGGTACTTGACTTCTACAAGACCTGACATTACTTATGAATTTGGATTAATTAGCAGATTTATGGAGCCTCCACGTCAATCGCACTTGCAGGTAGCTAAGAGAATTTTGAGATATATTCAAGGTACGTGATAGCATATTTTATTCAAAGACTAATGATAGTAGTCTTGTTGGATTTACAAACAGTGATTGAGCTAGTGATATGATGTAAAGAGGCAACATCATGGCAACAAGTTGTTTCTTTGTCAACAGCTGAAGCAGAGTACATGGATTTTCTTGGTCTTAAAAAAGGCAACAAGTTGTTTCTTTGTCAACAGCTGAAGCAGAGTACATGACTGCAACAAGTAGTGCTACGCAAGCATTAAGCTTGAATTTCTTCAACACAAGAAAGATAGTCCTACAAAAATATTTTGTGAAACCAAGTCTGCTAACAAAGAATTCAGTTTTTCACGGCCGCAACAAACATATTGACATTAAATTTCACTTCATTCGCGATTTGGTTCAAGATAAGGAAATAGTTGTTGATTATTGCAAGACTGAAGAACAAACTATTGATGTTTTCACAAAGCCACTAAAATTAGAGTTGTTCATAAAGTTGAAGAATAAGCTAGGCATCGTCAAGTTTGAAGATCTTGATTTAAGGGAGGCTATGTAGGAAATAAAAAAGTAGGAAACCTAAGTTGTTTAGGATTTAGTTTATTTAATTCACGTCTAGTTAGGATTTATTTATCCAATTCATATCGGAATAGAATTTTCTAGTCCATGTCTATTTTGATTTTTAGTATTATAATAGGGGTGATCTATCATATATTTTCGTTGTAGTGAGATTCAAAAATTTTGAGTTATTGAGTAAAGCCTCATGCATGTTCTTTCTAGTTTGATAAATTTTTTCTATATATCCATTGTTGAGTCTTTCACTTGTTCAAATATTATTCCTTTGAGTATTTTATTTTCTTGAGAAGACATACAATTTCATTATTTTAAGGTCAATAATTGAAGATTGTAAATATTTATTTGAAAGCGAATAAAATTACTATTATGTATTATCAAATTTTGAGGAGGCAAACAAATACGTGTTGTTAGTTGTATCTGCATTTAAGAAAATGAAATGGACCAAATATCACTAATAAGATACCAGTTTGTATAATAAACGATATCTCGAAAAGGAGGAACAAGACTTTTATTTTTAGGGTAAAGCAGAATAAGCAAAACAAATAAAATCTGAAAACTGACACTTTGAGCTGATGATTGAAATTGAAAATTGAGTTATTCTAAAATAAAATAACTTTTCTGCTCAAGGAATGTCAACCTGTTTTCCCAACAAATAATTAGCACATGTGAGCGTATGGTAATTAACTTTGGCCTTCGTGATACTCATGTAAGGGGAAATTGACTAATTTTCAGAAACTGAATGTGATCACGCTAATAATTACATGTGAAATGAATACAAGAATACACAAAATATAGCACGCAACAAATGTTGATATATGTAAGCGTATAACATTCTAAAGATCGTGTAAAGTAACATACAAGTCATACTCGTTACAAAATTACATGTAATACTATCACATTTTTATATGATTGTACTGAACAAACATATGTGGTGAACAATTGAAACACGTTAGGCAATAAATTCAATCCAAGGGTCATCCAATTTTTCAAATTTCTAAGGTTCATATAGTTAATAAGCTGAATGACTAATCTAACTGATAAATTTATGAAAGATAATTTAAAAAACTATTTAGTTTTTTCAATATCCCTAAAAAATAGGGAACTGTTGAATTGATTTTGGTTAGAGAAACAGTACAAACTTTAAAGACGTTTGAACTGATGTAGTTGAAAAAATTAGATAAGGGGAAATAGTTATTGCTTAATTCAAATAGATTGATTTTAGTGGCTAAATTGATGAGGGAAAAGAGTTATTGCCAAAGTCAAATAAATTATTTTATTGGCTAAATTGATGTATCTAAATAAGAAAAGTTCTTAAACTGGAGTAGTATGTTATAGGCTGCTTTTCCTTTTGTAACATCAATAAATTATGGCTGGAATAGTAAAATAAATTAAGTTTATTTATTTTCCATATCTAGGAGGTACTCACTGTTTGTTGAACCAGCAAATACGGGTTTTTCATGTCCCCTATTTTTTTCTGGGTGGTACATGAATGGAAATACTTTAATATTTTTGGATGCACTGAAATTTGAAGCAAAAATTAGTAATAGTGAATTTAATATGTAGCCTTTGCTTAAGTGGAAGCAAACAACAAAACTTATCTCCATAAATTAATCATTAAATTGAACATCATGGCACCCACAAACCTTCTCAATATAACGTCACAATAAATCAAAATTCTCTACTAGCATATATCTATGGTGATTATTAAATATAGTTATTTTAAATTATTTATTATTTTAAAAATTTAAAGAATAATTAATTAGTTTTTTCATTTTATCCTTAGCAAAAATTTAATAAAGATGAATCATAAATAGATGAAACATTTAATGGAGAAATATTATCACTTAGTCATAAATTAGAAAAAATATTTAATGGAGAAATATTATAACTTAGTAATAAATAAAGTTAAATTAGGTTAAATATCTCTCTTAATTAATACTCATTTGTCCAATTTATGTGACAATAATTTTTTTTAGTCGGTCTAAAAAAGAATGTCATATTTCTATAATTAGAAATAATTTAACTTAAAGATTTTTCTATTATCCTTAATGAAATTATTTTTAGTCACACAATTATTTAATATTTATTTTAGACCACAAATTTTAAAAGTAATTTTTTAAAACTTATGTCAATTAAATGATGTTAGATAAATTTTAAATGGAAAAAGTATTTTTTAGAAAACAAGTAAAATAAAAAAGTGACACATAATTTGAGAGGATGGGAATACTAATTAAATATTCCTTCTTGTCCTTCTCTCTACTTTGAGGCCACCAAATCATTTCATTTGAAAAATCTTTGATTCACTCAAATATATATTATATACAAAATGGTGTTTTGTTTTCTTTGCATTTGAATCCTCCAACTTTCCATCATCCAACGTTACAAATTTGTCTTCTTTCTTCCTCTTTTTCTGTTGTTCAGGATTTTGCCTTTGTTGTAGCATTTGTTGTTCCTTATTCAATTTTCTCCTGGTTCTTTTGTGGGTTAAAGAACTTAAAAAAGATTTGATTTTAAGGCTAAGTTCTGTACAAAGCTTCAAAATTTACATTTTTAATCAGTTTATTTTCAAGAATCTGATACCCCAAAGATGGGATTTTTCTAAAAGCTCAAATACCCTTTCCTATTAAGTCCCTGGATTTTCTCATTTGGATTCTTGAACCCCTTTTCCCATACCCTTTTGATTAATCTTTGCAAAAATGTATGGAACTCAAAGTAGAAGAAAAGATTTGGCCTTTGAATACCAATCACAAATTCAGATATTGAGGCCAAGTATTCATACAAGAAGGGCAAATATAACTGTGAAATTCCAAGATCTATATGGGTTCACAGTTGAAGGCAATGTTGATGATGTTAATGTATTGAATGAGGTTAGGGAGAAGGTTAGGGAACAAGGGAGGGTATGGTGGGCATTGGAAGCTAGCAAAGGTGCAAATTGGTATTTGCAAACACAAGTTACATCAACCCTTAAATCATCCCTCAAAATATCTGCTTTGGTGAATGCAATTACTTTGAAGAAGCTAATTAGGAAAGGAATCCCACCTGTGTTGAGGCCTAAGGTGTGGTTTTCACTATCAGGGGCAGCTAAGAAGAAATCAACCGTGCCGGAAAGTTATTACCAAGATTTGACCATGGCTGTTGTGGATATGGTCACACCTACCACCAAGCAGATTGATCATGTGAGTTTCTTGGTCAATACATTACATTTATCCTTTGTTGTGACTAGGAGGATATATTTTGTTTGTTTCTCTGAATGTGTTGTTTGTGGCCTATTTGATATTACCTTTTGAGTAATGAATGGTGTTGTTGTTTGGCTGATTGTTGCTATAACTTTAGACTTGATGTTTTGATAACCAGTTGGACGGTTTTGAGGGAAATCATTTTGTTAATAAGTTCTCAAACTACATAATTAATCATTTAGGGGTCGTTAGATTGTTGATTAGAGTCATGCGGGGATTAGTATGTAGGGTTTAGTTATTCCATCTTCTATCCTGCACAAAATAATACATAGATTCCCTCATAACTTATATAAATATTAGTTATGCACGATTGTGAATTGGTAACCGAACACCATACTTGATGTGAGAATTTTATACATAGCAACTAAAATGTTACCAAACATGATATTAGTTATATTGGTTTTAATACATGAATAACTTACTTATTAACCAACAACCAAACGATGCCTTAGTTACAGTGTAGAATCCTAGGTTGTGAAATATAATTGTGATGCACTATTTTTGGACGGATAATATTGTTCTATGTTATAAATGTGCAACTACTTTTCTCTTCCTAATGTTTCATTAGAGTGATTAGGTTTAACGACTTGTCCAAATTTATGACGGATTTGAAGATGAATAGAGTGATAAGGTTTTATGACTTGTGCAAATTTATGACGGATTTAAAGATGCATAGAGTCTAATTTATAGAGATTTATACTATTATGTAACAATTTTTAGTGGTTCAGAAACCTCCAGTGTAAATAATATCGAGATCGAAAATTCTCATTGTGCAGCAATTAGCTAGTCGCAACGCTGCATTTCTGATAGATGATTTGGCATTTCTTTGCGGTATTAGGGAAAGCTAAGAGGAAGGGAAGTATGGTTACTATTCACTTTGACAATTTTGAGTAATTACGACTGATTTTCTAGCGAGAGAATTTGACTGGAGAAAGGGAAAAAGGTAAAACCTGAGGTTGCAGAAGCTATTTTTCATTTAATTAATAGCTTTAATTTGGACTTATAGCAGTTGTACCTTAACTAATTTAACCAATAAAACCTTCTTATATAGGGTTTTTTAATGCATCTGCTGAGTCTCAGTGGAAATATATTCGGTTGAGCAATTCCTAGGGTTTTTCGGCTTTGAATATACCCTGAATCATTGATCTAATACGAAGTTGAACGCTTAGGCACCATTTCTAGGAGATGACTTGTTCTACTGCTTTCAAGGATTGAGTACTTTCTTTTGTTGTAATTTTGAAGTTTCCTTTTATTAGTCGAAGATAATGTCCTGTTTGCTATTTAATCCTGCATGGGGCTAAATATTAGGCTCAAACTAGAATAGACATCTTGTTAGGTTGGGTATCCCATGCAGATCGGTGAATTTGAAGTGCATGCAGGCTGGTAGCTATACCGCTGTTGCTATTTCATATTGATGTTTAGTTTTAGATAGGGGTGGCCAACGGGACGGGTCCGGGGCGGGACGGGTACCCGGCGTGACTAGCGGGTTTTTCCGATGTCCCGTCGGAAAAAGGGACTGATATTATCAGGTTGGGATCGGGTTTCTTCCGATTTTTTTTTTTTTGCACTTAATTTTAAAAAATAACATATAAACAAGATAGTGTAATAAAATCATCTCAAGAATGTTTTTGTGCCTCTTATATTATTTAATAGAAATATAATTTTTTTGTAATACAATTGTCAAAATTGCAACTTTGTGGTGTTGAAAGTTGCAAATAACATAGTAAAATTGCAATTAAAAAATTACATATTTAAAAACACCTTTTCTAGTTTCTTTATAATTTCTTGTGGTTCTTCGGTTGAAATTGATTTTTGTTGGTCAAATTGCTCGACGTCGCTTCCACCTCCGTCGGATAAGATTTCGTTGTAGTTTTCGTCTTCTTCTTCGTTGATCTCCGGTTGACCGCACCTTCTCCGCTTCGCTCGTATCCAATCTCTGAATAATACTGCAATCTCCAAGCTGTCTCCCGCTAATGAATATCTGTGTTCTCCTATTTGAAATCTGCCGGCCGAAAAAGCGCTTTCAGACGCTGTTGATGACGCTTGATTCTCTTCGTCCCTATCAAAAAATTTCTATGCATCCAATTTTAATTTTCGTTTTGTTGGACCTCGTCTCATACTAGGGGGAATAAGAGGCGTTCCAGTTGGAGGTGCACTAGTAGGTGTGTCATCTTGATCATCTTCTAAATTAAAGTCTTGTTGAGTTCTAGAAAATATCTCATCGTCTAAATCTACTGGTATTTTAGGAAAAAAATCAGTATCAACCAAATCATCATGTCTAGAAATAGGATGACTAGAACTAGAAGAAGTATCATTGCCCTTGTTACCCCTACTAGAAGAAGCCTGACCCTTAACCTTACTCGTAATCATACGTTTCAATCCTTCCATTTTAATTATACAAATAAATAATTAAAGTAAATGAAATTAAGTGCGCTATATAAAATAAAGAAACAATAATAATTTAATGAAGTAGCAAATGTACCAAACGCCGACGTAACGTCGACGTGTAATCGAGAGGTTGAAAATTGAAACTTTGCTCGATGAAAGATCCTCAAACTAGTTGCCAACTTCACTCCCAAATGAATAAATAAAATTGAATATTTAGTAGACAATGTAGACTTGTAGAGAGATAGATTGAGAGATTAGAGAGATTGTAGGAAGATTTGTGAGAAAAATAAAGAGAAAATGAGGTATTTATAGTTGGAAAATTGGGTTAAAGTGTAAATATAATAACTTAAGGGTTAAAAATAAATATTAAGGGGGTTGAGGGAGGGGGGAGGCCAAAAATGGCCGTTGCACAACAACCAAAATATAAAATGGTTGTTGGTGCAACGGTTGTTTTGTGCAAAGGGGAGGGGTCGGGCGGGACAGGGGGCGGAACCGTGGTGGGTCGGGCTGGCGGGACTGTGGCGGGCTGGGCCCGGGCGGGACGAGCCCAGGTCCGGTCCCGATTCGAGTCCCGGTACCGATTTTTGTTTTATTTTTTATAGCGGGGTCGGGGTGTGTTCGGGGTCGGGACCGGGCCGACCCGCCCCGTTGGCCACCCTTAGTTTTAGATGAAATAAAGTCCAAATAAGCTCTTTTACTTCAGTGAGGAGAAATCAAAAATTATATACAGTACTCCCTCCGTCCCATTTTGTATGAAGGTCTTTGACTTACACAAAGTTTAAGAAATAAATGAAGACTTTTGAAACTTGTGGTCTAAAAAACCCATAGAAATTTGTGTGGCTAGAAATTATTTCATAAAGGTAAATTTAAAATTGAATTGTTACTAAATAAAGAAATGTGTCATTCTTTTTGGGACTGACGAAAAAAGAAAAAATGTCATATAAATTGGGACAGAGGGAGTAACTTGTTATCGAGCTTGAAGTGAAATATAGAAAACTTCGAGATTACAATTTATTTAACATTTTTGGTATTCCAAAATTTGTTATCTGTATTCTTTCTTCTTATTTACAGGATCTTCCACGAACCTTTCCTGGTCATCCCTGGTTGGACACTATTGAGGGTCATGCTGCTCTTAGGCGGGTTCTTGTTGCCTATTCTTTCCGAGATTCTGATGTTGGCTACTGCCAGGTAGATTTATCCTTCTTGTTGATGTTACTCTGTCATATCCAAAACTCTGACATGCTTTATAGTCTATAGAAATTTAGTTGTTCTTTGACAGCTAGTTATCTGTTATTTAGCTAGATTATGCATTTCTTAGAGGCTTACCAATTGATTCTCTCGTGTTATCTTGTATATGAAAGCTATGCCCTTGTTTTGAGTTGAATAGGAGTAAGAAGGATATTTAACTAAGGCTACTATGGAAGTGAAAATTGAGGATGGGCAATTAGGATAAGGATGAAATTTAAGTTGCTTTATCAATATAGCGCAGTTGTGTAGCTCTAAACTATTCAATCCAATTTCTCCCTCCGGCAAGTTTGCACCTATCGCAGACAGTTTAAAAGTCAAAGAGCAAATGTTGTTTCCCATGTTTGTATAATGATGCTGTTTTTTTCATAACCGTGATGTCCAAGCTAGCTTGCGTGCACCTCGACTAATTCCACGGGGCACCTGCAACCTCCCACCTGCCAGATATCGGTAACTTTATCCACCAAAGCTTGGACAGATGGAAAGAAATCACCTAGTGTTTTTGCCTTTGCTGGAAAGTGAACCTGAGACCTTTTGGCTCTTAACCCACTTCATTGACCACTAGGCCACACCCTTGGATGGATAATAATCCTGTTTAAATGTGAAGTGATACATAGCACTCCTTGAGGAACAAATATTCAAAGACTAATATATTTATGCTTATTAGAGCCAGTTCCTTAACCAAATTATTCAAACTTTTTCTTACATGTCATTAGATGTTAGACACAAAATGGCCTTAAATGTGCCCACTTAGAGTAAAAGAGGTCGGAAAGGGTAGCAAGCGGTTTTCTTTTTTTCTTCAATAGTAGTTGATACATCACATGGAAATAAATATTTCTCCTTCAAACTAATTTAAATGAGTTGATTGTTTTGCAGGGATTGAACTATGTTGCAGCATTATTGTTGCTTGTGATGAAAACTGAAGAAGATGCTTTCTGGATGCTTGCGGTCCTTTTAGAGAACGTATTGGTTAGTGATTGTTATAGTAATAACTTGTCCGGATGCCATGTTGAGCAAAGAGTGTTCAAGGATTTATTAACCAAAAAGTGTCCAAGGTAGTTTTTTTTTTTTTCCGTTTGTATGTAATTACACCCCCCCCCCCCCCCCGATGTTTGTGATATGCATGAACATATAAACTGTTTTCTGAAATTTATAAGGAAAAATGCAGGTTAGCCGCTCATTTGGATGCTCTAAAATTTGATGTTTCTCTTGTTTGCACTGAGTGGTTTCTCTGCCTTTACTCCAAAAGTTTTCCTTCTGAGGTTGATAAATCCTCTCTTTATGTCTTCTATTTTGTGTTGTCTGAGTTGCTATAAAATAGATTTTCCAAGCCCATATGCATGCTAAAAATTGGTCAACAATTAGTAAATTCATGTCTGTTAATTCATTTCAGACAACATTGCGGGTATGGGATGTTCTCTTCTATGAAGGTGCTAAGGTTCTATTTCATGTAGCATTGGCAATTTTCAAGGTAAATATTCCTTCATATTTCTCTGTCATGTATGTGTTTTAGATTTGTTCTGAATGTGTTTCTTTAATACTTCTCCTGCTCAGTAGAAGTGAATTTCAAATTTTAAGCGAGTTCCGCAATCTGTAAATGACTGCAGATGAATGAAGAGGAGTTGCTGGTAGCACATCATGTCGGGGATGTAATTAGTGTCATACAGAGAAGCACTCATCATCTTTTTGATCCTGATGAGTTGTTGACGGTAACATATTCTCACTAAACTATTTTATAGCATGTTTGGTCAAAGCTTCTAGGAAGTCAATTTTTTTTTCAAGAAGTGCTTATTTTAGAAAATTGAGGTGTTTGGCCAAGCTTTTAAGGAAAATATTTGTGTTTTTTAGTAGTAGCAGAAGTTGTTTTTCAGAAGCTAAAAAGGTAACTTTTCCCTGAAGTGCTTTTGGTACATTAGCCAAGCACAAAGTATTGCTCTAATATTAGCAAACGTGCTTTTAAAATTGATTATTCAAACACAAACTGCTATTTTTCAAAAGTACTGTTTTGAAAACACTTCTAACAAAAAAGTATTATTCAAAATAAATAGATTTTGGAAGCTTGGCCAAACAAGTCATTACTCTTATGCTCCATGATCCATCTAATTAATTCTACCCAAATGTTGCATAAATGACTTTTAATTCTGCAACTTGTTATTCTGAATTGAGATGCTTAATCTTTAGGACAACATACTGCTGTATTAAACTCTGTAGTGAATCATTTCTTTACCATTCTTTCAGGTTGCCTTTGACAAAGTTGGCTTTATGACAACAACTACTATATCAAAACAGAGGAAAAAGCAGGAACCAGCAGTAATGGCAGAGCTCAATCAGAGATCAAGACGGTTAAATTCTGTATGTCCAGATGAAAAACGGTAGGCCTTTATGAGGAAACCTAGTAATTGTAGCATATGTATAATGTATCTGTGTTAGGGCGCGCTGCCCTTGCTAGGAAGATCAACGTTTTGCTCACAAAACAATGAGCAAAGACTGCGGCTTGGACAGAGTATGCTTGTTTATTAAGTTGTAGGTGTTACAGAAGTGTAAATGTAATCTGAAATGTTGATGTATTTTAGTTAAACCTTTATTCTTTCCTCTCTGTTATCATAATCCTGCAAAGTTCTCATTTTGTGGAACAGTTAAAAGGAAAGACCATGCTGGTATGGAAAACTCAGTCTTGATACGTGGCTATAGCCTGTTTCGCCAAGCTTTTTGTGAAGTCAAAAGTATTTATTTTAGAAAGTTAAGATGGTAAGGTGTTTGGTCAAGTTTTTTTAAAAAAGAGTGGTTTTAAGGTAGAATTTTTTTTTAAACTAAAAATGTGCTCCTAGTCTTGGAAGCAATTTTAGAACCTTGGTCAAAGCTTGCACTGTTCCTCTAATATTGGTTGAATTGTGTTTTAACTTGATTAGTTAAACACAAACGGTTACTCTTCACAGTTCATTTTTAGAAAGCACTTTTCAAAATAAGTAAGTTTTGAAGGTTTAGCCAAACATGCTAAAATTTTACATAATTTATTAAGTTTTTTTTATTTGGTGGCCTCAGCTGTGTTTGAGCATTAAATCCTTTCCTGATTGTTTAAACCGTTAAGTGTTTATGTTGCTCATATTTGGAAATCTAGGAAAATTGTCACATAAAAATCCCTTCAATAATGGGTCATCCGCACAAATGTCCCTTTATTGGGATGCTTTTTAATTTTTGGCCCTCAACATTGTGGTCAATAATTTTTCCTCTTTAGCATTTTTGGTGCGGTAAAAGTTTAAATTTCGATCGGCAAAATTTATATTTAGACATAATCTGAAAAATGATATAAGTTTAATTTTCGCTCGATAAAGTTTACATTTAGCTCGTCATATGTATCATAGCATCCCACAAGTTACGCCGGACACAACAAAATTTTCAATACTTCACATAATCTGAAAAATACGACATAACTTATATCGTGTAACTTAATTTATACCGAACTTATTCTGAGCCAGGTAAAAATTCAGTAAAAATATTATGTCTAAAAAACCGTTTGTTCTTTAATTAAACCTAAGCCCACGATTAGGAAAAAAGAAGTCGGTCCAAGAAAGGCAAAGGCTGATAATTCCATAAACATTTTCCTAGTCAATCCTTTAGTTGAGCAACACAAACTTGTTCACTTTCCAAAACCATACCTTCCATAGTCTTCCATTCCTCAATCTTTGGAAGTAGCCATTTTCGTCATCCACTCTAAACCCCTCAAATTCACCCAACAACAACCTCAAACAAACTTATCCACACTTACAATTCCCATGTCTGACCTGGACGACATTTTCCTAGACGCCAACGACTTCAAATCATGTCTCCCCTTAAAAAAAGTCCCATACGGCGACGTTTTCGAAGCATCAAGAGCCGGTGACGTTGACAGATTAAAGTACCTTTTGGAGTCTGGTGTTAACGTTAATGCGAGAGATCAATGGGATTCAGTTGCCCTTTATTATGCTTGTCTTGCCGGTCACCTTGATGCTGCCCGAATGTTATTAGAAAGTGGTGCTATATGTTATGAGCATACTTTTGATGGTGACCGTTGCCATTATGCTGCCCTTAATCTTAAGGTTAGGAAATTGCTTAAGGCGTTTGAAGCTCGTCCTCCTCCGCTTGGACCTTTGCAAGGTGCTTTGAGAGATACTTTCTTGGGTTTTTTGGATCAATCTGAAGGTCAAGTACCTATTTCGGGTATGTGTGCAAATATTGAGGTTTGCATCCCTATTTGTGTCCTTTTGTAATACTTCCTCCGGATAAAAAACTATTTGCACACCCTCTTAATAAATACTAACTTCTGGCCAAAAATAGTTAATTTAACTAAAATGCCTCTGATTAAATAAGTATTGGATTTGATCACCTAACATGTTAATTAGGACAAATCTGAAAAAGTAAGGTTAATTCTTTCTTGATTTGGTAACGGAACACTCTTTTTTACTCAAAAAAATAAAGGCTAAGGGACCTCTTTTTGATCAGGAGGAGTAGTGCTGAATTTGCTCATTTTTTGGTAATTACTGTATAAAGTGTGCTGTCCTAAATAGGACAGCAACTTCTATGCCTCAATCCTAAATAGGTTACAGTAAAGTACTCCCTCCGTCCCAATTTAAGTTTAAAAAATTGTCCCGAAATGATTGTTACATTAGTAATTCAAGACTAAAGTAGGCAATTGTTTCCAACTATATCCAATTCTTTTTAATACTGCTCAATTCTCAAAAACATCTACTGATAAATAGGGTAACTTAGTAAATTATAGTAGTACAAGGTAACTTAGTAAATTATAGTATAGTACCTTGTATTTATCATTTTTCTTAATGAGCGTGAAAAGAGCTGAAACAACAGTGGGAGGAGTATTTTCTTTTAACCCTACAAGAAGTAGGAGAGTGCCTAGAGATATTATAGGTACTGGAGGGAGGGAAAATGGTCTAACTTTGAGGCTGAAGTTTGGAGTATTGGGCTTTTATGTGAACTAACCATGACATTTAGTTGAAGAACTTTAGCACCCTACTTAGGACTTAAGTTTCAGCTGATTGCCTTTCAAATCTGTTGTGTTTTGATTTCTAAAGAATCCCATTCGCCAAACTCCGGTCATACTAATATGGAAACTACCTGCATCCTAGGGGCAAAATGACATCTTTTCTTAGGCTTATTAAGTTGGATTCAAATCATTGGTGTTCTCAATGAGAATACAAAGTAACAAAATATCATGGCACTTAAATTCTCTTAATCGTTTGAGTTGTCATTGCTCCAGCCTCTTCGTTCTTTTAAAAATATCCTGTTTAATACATGATAGAAGTACACTCTTACCATTCTCAAAAATAAAATACATGATAGAAGCAGAGTTTGGCACATAAGTGCATCAAGGAGTGGTGATTACAAAAGAAGGGAGAAAGGTTACTGTTGAAAGAGAATTGTGATAATTTAGAAAATGGCACAACAAAATAACCATCTACAAATAGCACACAAAGCAAAGGTGTTCAGAAGGTGCACAAACTTTTTGAACCCAATAATCTAAAGGCAGTTCGTTCCAACAACCAGTCAAAATAGGATGACATGTCGGAGTTTTTCACTCTGCACAGCTCCTTGACCCTCATAGCATCTGTTATGCTTGTATTTTGCCAAATAATGCTATGTTACAACAATTCATATTTTTGGTATTGCTTATTTAGTTCTCATTTAATACCACATTGCAATTTACCCTTGTAATGTGAACATATTCAACTAGTCTTGAGCAGTCTAATAATGGAGAAAGAACTGTCCTGATTTTTTTCTTCTCCCACCTTTAAGAAAGTCTCTTTGTAGGAAGCTACTTATTACTCCCTCTGTCCTAATTTATGTGCCATACTTTCCTTTTAGTATTTCGCCGAAGGACTTCCATAGTTCCTCATTTAGAAATGATTTGACTTTAAACTTTTAATTTCACCCTCAATGAGATGATTTAGAGCCACACATAGGGATGGCAAATGGTGCGGTTGCGGGTTAAACACGCGTAAACCCGCAAAGACTCCAACCCGCCTCGCCCTGCAGAGCAAATATAAAATTCATATATTTAGGATTAGCATAAGTAGAAATTTCCTTCTAAGTAGAAGTACTGTATACTCTAATTCACAAAACAAACCATTTAAACTTTGAATTTATTTCACTGGAACTGACGCATGCTATATAAAAATTTTGTCCCTTGAATCTCAACAGTGAAATTAACTAATGAATTCGCAAAGCTTCAGGGATGAGCTGATAATTTTTTTTGGATTCGCTGGATGTTCTGTTAGTCGGATTCCTTTAGATTTGGAGACTGGTTGTACTAGTAATTTGGTTCTTGAGCTGTATGCATATATCACACTTCCTGATTCTTTGTCCAGATTGTCTTCATGCACTCAAAAATGACATGGTGGTCTGGGATAATTAATAGGTAATTCAGAAAATGGAGGATCCAGCCCCGGCCACTTTCCTCCGGATGTTGTATTCTACGTGCAGGGTAGGCCTATTGGAGCTCACAGAGTAATCTTGACTGCACGTTCGCCTTTCTTCAAGAAGAAATTTCAGACCGAATGGAAGGATAGAAAGGAAATACGATTCTATAGGAAAAAGCTGTCTTATCATGCTCTTCATAGCCTCATCCGCTTCTTTTATTCTGACAGACTTGATATAGCAGTAGATGACATGGAAGATCTTGTCAGAATTTGCAAAGTTTGCAAATGCCAGTCACTACAAAAAGTCCTTGAGAAAGAATTGATTCATCAAAAATATGCAGAGTACAAAGCACTAAGAGACGTAGATAACTCCCAAAAGCGGTTCATCTTGCAGGGAATCTCTCTCCCAGAAGAGGACCGTCTTCCAAATGCTTTGCATAAAATCCTTCAAATTGCTCTTGTGAATTCCAACAGAGAACAGAACATGAATCTCGATACTGATGGTCTTGTATGCCTTGTCAGTTCAATGGAGATGAGTGAGTTTGAAGAAGATCTTGCAGATGTATGTGTTAGAGTTGATAAGAAGATCTTCCGTTGCCATCAAGTGGTCTTAGCATCAAGGTCTGAATATTTTAAAGCGAGGTTGTCACGCATGAAGGATTTTCTGGAAGGCAGAGACTGTTTACCTGATAATGCACTTCCATGCATTGAGGAACATGATTTGACCGTTGGAGCTTTTGAGAAAATGATAGAGTATATGTAAGTCATCTATTTCTCATTTCTTTTCCTTTTCTTTGAAAAGGGAATAAAAAAATAAACAATAAGAACATTTAGATCTAGCCCTTTTTTGCTGCTCTTACCCCCACCTCCACCCCACAAAAAAAAAAAAAAGAACTGGTGTTATTCTACTGTATTGCAGTATGTGTCTGTTGTATGCATCATCGACAACATTTACGTGATTGTACGTTTAGTTGATAACCAGTATGACTCAGGCATCCCTCCTTAACAAACTCGTTTGATGCGACTCAAATGACATATGACTTGGCTTTCAGATGTGCTTATATCAGTTGTTTCATTGTCCAACCTCTTGCTAACAAAATCATATTTTGTTTACCAGGTATACTGATGGATTAAAGGACATTGACCCTGATCAAGTATGTTGTTTGAATTTCTAATTATAGAACGGCTGTCCTAATTAAGTAATAGGAGATTCTGTCTCTTTCTCCTCTGGTTGATTGCTCATATAGTTGATTTATGATGCATGTATTCTCATTTATCAGGCTGAAGAAATGTTTGATGCTGCTTCAAGGTATCTGTTGTTTCCCCTTAAACGTGTCGTAGCAGATGCAGTGCTGCCACATTTGGAAATGGTTTCTCCTGCTGAGTTGTGCCATTGGCTGGTATTGTCAGACATGTATGTATTTTCGGTCTTATTCAGTCATATTCCATCTTTATATACCTATATGCATGAAAAACTCTACGACATCATTGACTTTTTTATTACAATGTATGATTCAAGAGGACATGCATGATCCAGGTGTCAGAGGGCTTGTGTTTTGATCTCTAGCCTTTTGGTTCTGCTTAATGTATCACTCCATATGCATATTTCCAGTATGATCTTTTGAAAGTTTTTTGCTAATATGGAGATATAAGATGATCTTGATTCAGCAGGAAAAGCATCAAACACATTTAGGAAGCTTTTGCCTGATAGTGACATGTCATATGATCAATTTGATTCAAGCCTATCATGGACTTGGTTAACAAAAGGAAATTTATCCAGTGCATTTAATATGGCATCTTGGAAATCTTTCATACAACGAGGAAATTGCTAGGGTGTTGCTTCTCCAGTCTATGTAGATGGTTTTATTAAATGAACTATAGAAAAGCTAAAAGAGAGTGCTCCAAGTCGAAGACCGTGTCTGGGCTATTCCCATTGTATTTTTCCTTAATTAATCTTAGTTCTTTGGTTTTTCACTTTTAGGTACGGTGTTTTTAAGATTCGGGAGTACTGTCTAGATGCGATGACGTTTAACTTTGAGACATTTGCGGATACTCAAGAGTTTAGAGCAATGCTTTTGACACTCCCACCACCATCTGGCGATTCCTCACTTCGTACAACTGCCCCAAGTGCTCCAGGAGCTGAGATGAACACGGATGAAGGAAACGTTTTGGACGATCTGCGAGAGAAATGGCTCGAAGCTGAAGCTGCCGAACTTGATGAGAGAGATGAGAGTGCATTACTTTTTGACAAGCGCCTAGAGATGCTCATACATATTGCAGAACAAGAAAGAGCTAATGGGCTTGAATGTAATTCAAGTAGTCTGGCACCAAATGAACAAGAACTTATATGAGGAGTCCTTTTATTTATTTTTTTAATCTTTATAAATGTGCTGTTTGTTCATGTAGCAAAGGAAATCCCCCAGTGGAAAATAAAAATGATCTTATATGTGAAGTTTTTTTTACAGTTTTGGCAATTGGAACTTTGCATTCTGACAAATTGCATCCATCATTGATCCAGGGGAATATTGTTTTGAAAAACTAAATGACCAAAAGGTTCAAAGGGTGTGG
Source organism: Anisodus acutangulus (assembly GCA_029783415.1). Taxonomy (NCBI): domain Eukaryota; kingdom Viridiplantae; phylum Streptophyta; class Magnoliopsida; order Solanales; family Solanaceae; genus Anisodus; species Anisodus acutangulus. Next base: position 57,334,677 of record CM056491.1, read on the forward strand.
CACTAACCAAAAATAACAATGTAAATATATCTAGTAGGATACTGCTTCAAGAGAAGGATGAATAGTAACCTGCAAGTTCTGAGTCATATCAATTGAATGGCTTGTAAAGACCCCAATAGTAAGATTGACATTCAAATCTCATCAGTTTCTTGAAGAAAACAAGATTGCTGTCTATCGGAAATATGTAACTCCAGGGTGCCTAAAGATTCTGAAAAAATATACATTTACTTTTTTCTTCCCTTTTACCACCCTAACCACTTTGTGGTGATAAAGAATAGACTAATGAATTTATAGGTACTTAACATATTGACCAACTACATGAGATTTGTCCTCTTGAAAACAAGAGCTGAGGACCACATCAGAAGAAGCATTCCCACCAATCCATCAGTGACAATACGAACTATATTATCTAATATTTATTTTCATGAATTTCTATCTGTCTTCTTGCCGCTCCTTTCTGACTTAAGAAGAAGCATTGTAACCATCAGCGACTACTGCTGGATATTCATCAGTTGGTGCTGCTGGAGATTCATCAGAAGCAGCATTTTCGTTGTCTTCTTCAGGGATGGTGTCTGGAGTATCAGCTTTATGTTGCAAGCTCCAATACATTATGCTTGCTGTGAGAGTAAGGATCATCTTCGAGTTCACCTGTTTGGCAAAGTCAATTTGGTGTCAAAGGAAAATAGTTGATTCTTCGGAAGCTAATATTTCATAAACAAGAAATTGCTAGGATGCAAACACTTACACGTACCTGGTGTTCATACCAAACTCTACCATGGTTAAGTAATAAATGAGGTGAAAATGCACATTACTTAACCATAATTAGGTGATAAGAGAGTATGTAGAAGACACATGTCATATTTATTGGTTTGAACACTAGATGCTGATCAGCTTTAAGCATGCATTTACACCAGAAAGTTGTGGTCATTAACAAGAAATTGCTACTTGATATGAAGCAAAGTGGCATTTTAGTGCTATTACAAGAAACTCCAACACTAAAAAGAATGTCAATTAGCCCCTAAAGTACATCTCATTCTTGATAAGTAATGCTAAGTAGAAATCAGAAATTATACATCACTAACCTCAAAGATATATCATTGATTTTCAAGGAATTCATTGGAAGAGTTATTCTGAATGAATTTGAGTTGTAGCATTCAATGTAATTTAGGTCTGCACGATATGGTATGTCTGAATGTATAACAATGGATTACTTTAAGCTCTAAGTACTCTATTATATTGTCAAATATCAGCATAGTTAGCCCTCTGACATCAGTAATGTATCACTTAATTGCAACAAAAAAGTAGTTTGTTATCTGATATTTTACCTCTATTATATCCTCTGGCAATAAGAAGATGGAGCATCCAAGTTTCCTTGCAACGCTGATTATATAAGTTGCATTAAGCTTCTTATCCTCATCTGCAATTGCAATCAGAGTCATCAGTATTCTCATGAAGCCCAAAGAAGCAAATCGTTCAGATTATTTAAACACAGCCAAAAAGAGGAGAGTCTTCTTATCCAAGATTTCCAGTTGCCATGATCTTTTCGTTAGGGAACGGGGTGAGAATATACTGAATCTTCTATTTGTGAATATAAATGAACCCTTATGTTTTAAGTCTGTACCAGTTTCCCCCTTGGTTACAACGCTCCAATTCACGACCCTTGGCTCAACTGCACTAAGAAGTTCAAGGAAGAACATCCCATTTGATAGACTTTTATCCTAACAGAACAAAACAAAGAACTCAGATACCGTGAAACAAAAACTGATTTATCAGGATTGAAGTTTTTTTATCACCTTGAAGCTTTCCATTTGAGATTTTCTGCCTGCACTCTTCACTTTTCTGTTTGCCCAATTTAGGATATCAGCATCTGTTATCTCCTTTCCTTGGGAATGGAACCTCAAGTTTTTCAACAGTTGCAGCATTGTGAACCTCATTAGCTGCCACAAAAAAGCTGAGAAAAAAAAATTATTTTACTTCTTTAACAATAGAACATTTAATGACGCCTAAATAATTTCTACAGTCAAATCGCCAAATGTTTGTAATATCCATCTTCTTCACTATAAAGAATCGGCTTTGCACATTAACAAAGGAAAGCTCTTTAGAATTTTGGCATGCATTCTATTGCAGATGATAGTATGAAAACTCCCAGTATTTGTTTACTCCTATAGCATATTTGGGTCATGATATGTCGAATAGAGAAAAGTTTAGCTACACTGGCAAGTAAATGGTGGTTCAGAAGAGAGTATGATTACCTAATATGAGCTTCTTGTTTCCTTGTACAATATCATTTCCAGCTACATTCACAAGGGAGAAATTCAGTTCTTTCCCGATCCTTATGACTTGGTTGCAATTCTCAACTTTTCTAAAAGGCATCTTAATAGGGGGTTTTGTTGCTTGCTTCCAGTTGACTGATCCAGGTGCAATTTTGTCGAGTACCTCCAGGAGCACCCACCTATATGTAAGTAAGAGGATCAGCATCGAATCACATTTATAAAGTCTAAAATGATAATGTCCACAAAGAAGCAATGTACCCACCCAGTTCGGACATTGTCAAATAGATTATTTATGTAAGTATCAATTCCAAGGCTGTTAATCCACAACCGGAAACATCTTTCTTCTCGAGATGTTTCAGCATCATCCTCCATCATCTCAGCAAAAGATATTTTCTTGGTGTCCACTGACAATCCATTCCTAGACCATGACAAAAAACTCTTTAATAGATGGAAAAGTAAACCATTGTGAACTCCACTAATCATAAGCATCAACAACTTAATATATTATCTTAATGTTCATCAAAATTGGTCTATAGCTTTGCTATGAAACCAGATTATAACTTAAGGAACTTAAAAAATGAAAGTAGTTGTGTCACATCCTCCAGATCTACTTAAAGAGAGAAATTTCAAGTTTCAGATAGTTGGTCTATAGAAAAGAACTTAATATGACCTGTGTTGGAATATTTGTGCAACAAATGCAAGATTTAAGTTTGCGGAACCCTCAACAATATCCTGTGGGGTAACATATCTTTTGCAATCCAGTTTCTCTGCTTGCTGAATAATCAAATTTGCTCTTTCAGTTGGATCTTTAGTATCTAGTGTGGTGGTTGTACCATGTTCTGGTGCAAGAGTATTAAGCAAATGAGCATAGGCTTCTCCGTCCTGCAGCCGAATAGAAAATAAAACATCAGCGATAAAGTTGGAGAATTCTATTTTCGCAGATGAAGTAATTTACAGACTAATTGATGTTCCTAAAAATTTAATTCGATCATGAACTTGTAGAACTTTCTCACCTTTAAATCGGATGAAAAGTTATTGACTGTCTTCTTATAGCCTGCCTTCTTTAGATGGAAGTTCATCCATTTCAGTAAAACCTTTTCTGGAGCTAAACCTATGAGCTCCTCCACATCCTGCAAAGTTTACTACTATTATTTTATCTATCATGCATTTCAAGGTGCATTAGAGCTTCTAACAGTATTACTCCGCATTAGAACCAAAACAGGAAAAACCAATCAACTATTGGCAAACCTTGCTGTCCTCCACCAGTTCCACGAGCTGCGGAGTTTTCTTCAAATTGAGATCAGCTAATAATTGTATCTGATTTTCCAAAACAAAGAACATCAGAAATAATATGAGTAACAATTCCTTATGCATGACGAGCATATGGAACAGGTATAGTAGTAGAAAAATACCTTGATAATTTGAGAAATCAGCCCAACAACCAGATGAGGCTAAGAGAAGAAAAAAAAAACATAAGAAACTTCAGTAGCAATAATATATATGTGAGAAAACTACTGTAATAACTAGCACAGATTTTACATACTCTTGCTTCAACTAAATCCTGTGTGCCAATATTGACGACTGTGCAACCTATTGCTTTTGCTGAATTGAGACAAAGAGTGTGGTTCTCATTCCTCTCCCACGGATTAAGAACCTTTTTGGTATTGATAGCACGCTCATCTATAGTACCAGGGACCGCAACATTGATAAGCTTACTGCATTACATGGTTAGTTAATGAATCAACGAACACCAAAGTGATCAAATGATTAAGTGAAGAATCATTTTATGCATCCTTATTAACACTTACCAAAGAAGAACACCGTCTTTCGCCAGATCAAAGAGTGCATTGGTAGACGGATCTATAGGAAGATAATCCTTCAAAAACTTGTCCTCCCTAAGAAAGCTATTGATGTGTGCAACATATGAGGCCTTTTCAGATTCACTAATATTGTGACGAATTGTGGTTGTTCTGGCCTTGAGGAAAGAGGACGAGCCTTTTAATTTTGTATTACCCAATTTAGCAGTAGCTCGTCCTTGTAGATCTAGATATGCCTAGCCAGAAAAAAACAAAAAACCACACTTCAGTTGATACAGAGAACTTATGAAACACACATAAGAAATTACAACAACAACATACACAGTGAAATCCCACAAAGTGGGGTATGGGAAGGTAGAGTATATGCAGACGTTACCCCTACCTTGGGAGGTAGAGAGGTTGTTTCGATAGAAAATAACAGTATAACCAAGTAAAGGTACGAGAGAATTTTATCTTAAGGTAGGTTGATAGGTTCATTGGTTTTACTCGTCATAGCAATAACGATGCAACAAAAATGAAAGCCGAATGTGTCTGAGTAAATTAGACAAACCGCAAACTTTATGACATTTGGAATTTATTTATATAAAGAGTTGTTCATTCCTTTTGAATCCCAAATATCATCAGAAAATTAAGAGAGCGAGGAAGTAAACAAGAACACAACGAATTGTGTGGCACTCACCCGAAGAAAGGATTCAAAATCAATTTCTTCAGTCATATCAGAAGATGACTCGTTTAATATTCGGCTAATGTCATCTTCAGTGAGAATATCCTTCAAGGCCTTAAGTTTGCACATAACGGGTGGCAGATTGCCCAGTGTGATCTTCCCAGATTCATTCCTAGCAGAAACAAACTGTAACCAAATTTCAGCTAACAACAATAAGAAATCTTTCCAGGACAAAAAAGCAAAATATAATCAACCCCATCAACAATTTCAATCTTGTATGGATGGTTGTTACATATTGTATTGTATCGTATTGTTACTGTTTGTTTCGATTGTTACTTAATTATATTGTATCGTATCGTTAACTCCATTGTTATGTAACGACGAAAATTGTCATTTCATGTAACGATCGATTTGATTTGATATGATACATTATGAAACGTTACGTAACAATCATCCAAACAAGGTGTAAAAGTAAAAAATGGAAAATGAGAAAGAAGAGAATATTAGAGATACACTGGAATGGAGGCCACGAAGCTCGACTTGGGTGAATTGGCTCTGAAGATTTTGATCAGAAACAACAACACCAACAAAACCAGACATTCTCCTTAAATTTGCAAATCAATCCCCACTCAGCACAAGATAAACTATACCTTCAAATTTACAAAATCAAAGCCAGAAAAATTGAAAAATACAATGTATTGTCAATATGAATTGCATGCAGATTGAGATTCAAGAACCATACAATTTTATAGAATAAATGAATTTGACGTGCACATTTCTACTGTGATGATCACATGATCTTATTTAGTTAGAAGATTTGTGGGCATTGGTAAATAAGGAACCTGGGGTAGAATCAAATGCTCGTGTGGGGAAAAAGATGGACGAATCTTGGTTCCCAGTGGGCATTCACTGCTTTACAGGAAAATAATTGGAGAAAAAGTCGTTTTACCTATCGGACCCGCGAAATATAAGGGAGTGGACTATACAAAAAAAAAAAACATTTTTCTTTTCATCTTTGTTATTCGTTTGTTTAATTTTTTTTTCTATTAGGGGAAGAGGAAAAGAGGATGGAAATGTTCCGTTACTATATGTTTTTAACCCTCTACCTTAACGGTAGAAAGCATGAAGTTCATTAAGGCATTTTTGGCACTTAATGAAGGTCTTATTATTAATCATTTAGATTTCACTCGTAAGTTAGTTAGTTTATTAAGTTTGAATCTTAATCATTAAGTATATTTGTTTTTCTTATTTTACAATCACTTAATACGTCTGAATAGATTTGAATGAGTAAGATCTATAACAAAATCTTAATATTGTTATGATGTCTCTTTAAGAAGTTTTACGTAAAAAAGATTACATTTCACCTCTAATCCATCTACTTTAAATCACCACCCACAACCATTATCCTCAGCCAAATCGTCGTCGTCGCTAGTCACCACCATCAATATAGATGTCTATTCAAGAAATTCTACGCACAAAGATGACACTTCACCACTAATCCATCTACTTTCACTCACCACCGACAACCATTAACCACAATTACAACCACCATCATTATCCACAACCACCATTCTTAACTCTATCATCGTCACTTAACACGGTAACTGTCACCACTATTAGCCATCATTTACAATCATTACTGCCAACCACAACTGCATCCACCAATCAACTATTCAAAATCACCACCATTTGTAAACAATTTATGCCGCTAACCACCGTCATCATTCACTAACACCATCAGCTATTATTGTCATCCATCATAATTATCAGTCGCCGCCATCAACTACCACAATCAACAGCCATAGTTAATCTGTCACGACCCCAACCGAGGGGCCATGACGGGCACCTGGACCTTACCTGTCCAAGCGCCGCTCTTCATATTCTTACCAGCTAACCGAAATCAATTATGGCCACAAGGGCCGTTATCGAATATCCTGTTGACACATACGCCACAACCGACAGGGCCTCACATGACTACTATACACAGGACATCTGTCTACAAGCCTCTAAAGAATATATGACATCACAAGGGCGGGATAGGGTCCTGCCATACCCAAGTGCATATGCAAAATAACATACCACGATCAGACTACAACTCTGAAACAAGTATGAGTGCTCCAATACCATCTGAACCAACAACCTACCTGCATTTAATCGTCACCCTCTTTAATCGAACTCGCGGACATGAAACGCAATGGCCCCTCGGACAAAAGGAACGCCAAGCATTTAATCGATGTATCGAGTATGTCAGGCATAAGAAATAATATAATAGAGATACATATCAATCTGAAACAGAAATAGCTTACTAGCAGTAAATGTCTCTGAGGGCCCTAATATACGTGCCTAAATGTTATGCACAATGCAAATGCAGTACATTATATATATATGCAGAATGTGCAACCCGATCTAATATATTATATATGTATATGTTGCGAAATGTGCAACCCGATTCAATATATTATATATATATGTTGCGGAACGTGCAACCCGATCCAATATATTATATATGTATATATGTTGCGGATCGTGCAACCCGATCCAATATATTATATATGTATATATATTGCGGAACGTGCAACCCAATCTAATATATTATATGTATATAATGCATGAATGACAATGAAATATTCTGAACTTACCGGATGACATAATATCCTAGTACCTTCGGCTAACATTGGAAATATCAACATCTTTCCCACACACCTCAATAAAGATTTAGGAACATATTTAGACATGTTTTTAACATATATGAACATTCCTTAACTACTAAGAGTAGAGTAATTTATGGAACAACATTATGGTTACGTTTCGTACATAGAACATGCCAAAAGGAAGAAAGAGCCTTGCATATCTTGTTATTGAAGTTATTTAAGTTCCATGGGTCCTTGTAAGCTCTATGAATGATTATCTACATCATACGGATGATTTAAATCATAATCGGATCAATGTACTATTAATAAATTCATTGAGACATTTTATCGAACACCTTGTACGCGTAGAATCTATGTTTCTTCTATATGGAAACTTATACCTGTAGCAAAACAATCAGCCATCCTAATCCTCCTCCTTAACTGCTACAATATCCATAACCATTCAACAATTTCATACCCAACCTACAACTCCATATAGGCAGCCCCAACAATGCCCAACGAGTCCTAACATTTCTGATACTCACTTTAGCAACTAGTAGCAAGAATCATGCTTCATAACTTGTATAATCTCAACACAAGAAGGATTACCTCTTTTTAGCGCAGCGACAAGCGTCGTCGGACAACCTTTCACCCAAACCGAATTCCGACGAGCGGAAACAGGACCCAAAATTGACTTGAGCTAGAACTTCCTCGAAACTCAAGGTCTTTGCTTGATTTCTGAGTGTTCAAGCTTGTTCAAGGATTCGGTTTCGCTGAAGCTAAGGTCCAAAACACTATGAATGTTTCCCCCTTTTGGGAGAGCAAAAGCTTACGGAGAATCTCCTAATTCGACTGAGAATTTTCAGAGGCTATCAATTGAGATTTACTCCCTCTGATAGAAGTGTAACAACTACTTCTCCAAGGAAAAATTTCTACAGAAGCTTAAGAGATGAAGGCATTTTAATAACAAAGAAAGGGTGAATGGGTGGAGACTTGTGAATCTCCCAGGCTGCCATCGTGCTTTGCCTATTAGGCTTAGTCATTGAGATGCTTTGTTACAATGTTACACGTAATGTTCCACTAAATATTATCCCCGTTAAGATTAATTAATCTCATAATTAATCAATTATACACACAATTAATTTCTTAACCCCGCTTCACTTAAATCTTGATGACTTATAAAACCTTCTTATACTCAATGTCATAATTTTGCAATATGACACTAGTCCATAACCTCTTTGGGATATACAACTATTATTATTAATTCCCGTCGTCACATTTATTAAATCCTAAATTATTTCAGGATTACATCTTTTTATATACTAATTTCTTTATTAGCATACATAAATATAACATAAATTTCCCGAGGCCCGGGTCTACTTGCCTACACTTATGTGCTCAAACCATCACCTGAAAGTACGGGGTGTTACATAATCACTATTGTCAACCACTATCACCCCCCTCTCTCTCCACTTCCTCATTTATCTTCCTACTTTCTTCTTCATCCTCCTCATCTCATCTGTCTCTCGTTAACAATTGAATCTGCATTTTCTTTTCTTGTGGTTGTTTGTAGAGAATAGAAGAGAAGGAAAGTTGGAAAATTTCATTATTGAAGTTTGAAGGTTAGGGGTTTGGAATTCGAAAAGTGTTGTTAAATCGATTCGGTCTTGCATTAGCTTGAAAACATTTTCGAAGTCAACTCTAAAATTTGAGCTCATCTAGAGTGTTTTGGTCGGATGATTGGTGGTTACTGTAGTTTTATGTGTGTATAGCTTTGGGTACTTCTGTATATTTATGTATATCTTTCATGTACAACATATATATGTGTATATCCATAAAAATTAGTATGATATATAATAATAAACATGATACACATACGTGCTATACATTACCATAGTGACGGTTTGATTCTATTCTAGTCAAATCACTTTAAGCTTCCTCAAATTTTGTATATAGCCTTGTCTAAGTGTTTCCAATGATCATTCCAATCATATCCACTCAGAAAAGTTACTAAAAATCTTCAGATCTAAGAACAGCTGCAATTTCATGATTGAAATTTTGACGAGATTTTGCCATTAATAAACTCTAATTTTTTATTCAAATTTTTGTTGGCACGTTAACCTTAAGTTTTTTCCCATCCAAATGAAAGTATAAATAATTTACTTTGTTGCGATCTTTGTTGGCACGTTGATTCATTTCGTTTCACCTTTAAAATTAAAATAAGACTAAAACAATATATGAGGTCACCAAACAATATAGAGAACCTGGTAGTATTTCCTTAGTTACAGCAGAAAGTAAATAACATAAGATATTTACGTGGAAAACTTTTTGCTCAAGCGATTAAAAATCACGACTTACTGTTGTATGATTTTTCTCAAACTCCACTATAACTGAGCAATGTCAGATTACAACCTATTGCAATCTAAAAATTAACTTATTAATCCCTCCCATTTACAATAACTCCATTACAAAAACACTCTTTGACTAACTCTAGCCAAGTAAAAACTATTAATCTTTCTCACTTACAATAACTTTATTGCAAGACCTTACAATAACTCTATTGCAAGACCTTACGATAACTCTATTGCAACTACACACCTTGACTAACTCTAGTCGAGTGTACAACTCAAAGGTTTTAGAAACCAAATGACCTACAAACAGCTTCTTACAAGAAGAGTAGGTTTACAAGTTAGAGAACAAAACACAAAGACTCAACAAACCTAAGAACTTAAAATATCTTCTGTGATAGAGAACTGGTTCTTCGATTTGTTGTAGCTTCGTTCTTGAGAAGAACCCTTTGAGAAGCGGCAACTTGCTCTTAAAATATGAGGGATTTTAGATCGTGCAAGCTCACATTTTCAATCCTTAACATAATGTATATAAAGGAAAGGTGAGGGAGGTGACAAAACCTTAAACCTTGGACCAATAGAAAACCCGCAGCAACTCTGCAGCAATGTTGCGGTACAGTCACTGTGTTAGCGGCTTTACAGCTGTAGAGCTGACTTGAATCGGCGAAACTGATCCATCCAAATATAACTGGTTCCTTTATACATGTTTGCCAAATCATCAAAAGAATCGAAACGTACATTATCAATGACTATCTACTGTCAATTATTTAGGGGTATAATTGCTAAGGGTGATATTTAGCTAAAACTCTACAAATAACTGTTAGCAATGGTGTAAATATGTCCGTTTTCCCGTAGAAAATTCCAATCAGGTCATTCTTGTGTCATTGGCACTTATTCCCCTTTTTTTGTGTCGGTATTTAATTTCTTTTTACCCCGCATAATAAATAACTTTTTTTTATAGGCATAAGTTTATATTTTTGCATTATAATATTCGGTAAGTTATGTCCTGCGCCTTAAAGAACTTATACCCCGCAAGACATAAATTCGATTGCTAAAAGGCAAAAATTAAAAACCAGCACATTTGAAGTGAAAATCGTCCAATTTCTTGTTTTTTTCCTCTGCGTGAATTGCCCTTCATATGGGCTGGTCTTTAATTTTTTCTCATCAATTCGCCGGTCTTTAATTTTTGTCCCTACTTCTCATTTAATAAAAGTTTGTGGGCTAAAATATCCTTATTCGCTGTGGAGATTCTGGGTTCGATCCCCAGCAGAGTAAAAAATAATAATAATAATTTCGCAAGGCATATCGCTATGTAGTTACATAGAAACTTTCCCTTAAGGCATAGTTCTGTTCGATAACTTAAATTTCTACATAACTATGCCGGACAATGCATATTCTACAGAACTACGCCTTAAGACATAATTTATATGTAGTTATACAGAAACTCTGTCATAAGACATAGTTCTGTAGGATAATTTAATTTCTACTGAACTATGTCTTAAGGCATAATTTTTATGTAATTTTGCGTCAATATGCATAGTTTCTATGAAACCTTTATCTTGTGAAATTATTTTCTTTTTTTTACTCTACCGGGCTCAAAACCAGAATTCGAATTTCTTTTTTTATTTTTTCGATGTCAAGGATATTTTCGGCTATTTTAAAGTATCGACATGCAAAAATTAAAGACCGACAATTTGAGGAACAAAAATTAAAGACCATCCCCGAAAAGATACATTCCTGCAAATGGCCCAAATTTCTTCGTCATTCTTTGGTTAAGATCATGTAGTCGGTCCAAAGCCTAAGATGATTCATCTGCCACTCAGCCCGTTACCCAATTTCAGGGGTATGAACAAAAGCCCAATTATTCTCGGAATTTTCTAAAACCGATAAAAGTAGTAGTTATAAAATTTTGTGCTTATCTGAAGAATACAAAATGTTAAAGACTGTTTTATTTCTTGGAGTACATATTTTTGTAAAATTATGGATTTCCCTATTTTATCATTTTAGTGAAAGAAGAATTGCGCATGAACTTGGATTAAATTGTTCTTTTCTCACTTCTGAATAAAAAAAGGGTCCAAAATAATATTCGTCATTCTCAAGCACAATTTCCAAATTGTCATAATCACCATGAAGATTTTGAAACCGTGGTTTAGGGACTAAGTCCACACATATTATATATAAATTAGACTAAGTCCACAATTATAGAAACCTCCCCTAAGGTTTTGATATGTAACATATATATTCCTTATAGGTTTACATACTACATATACTTCTCATCATCTTCAGTGGTGGAGTCATAGATTATATAAGGGGATTTAAAAATGCTATATATGGAATTTAAATCTATAACCTAAAACAATGTTGCATATCAAATCTATATTGTGATCCTAAATAAAAAAGTTTGTCAATATGTGTTACTCTAACCCTTTCTTAAATCTCAACTTCTTTATGCATGTATTCAACAATTAATCAAATAATTTAAATGAAAGAAGGTAGTGTTGGTATATAAAATAAAAGAGGAAAAATCAAATTATTCGTTCGTCATACTTAAACTATTTTTAATGCAATTGTAACCTATCTTAATTGTTCCTTTTTAACGAATTGGAGGGTTCTTTTTTTTTCTTTTCTAAGCTAGTGTAAAGTCGTAGATTAGGCTTCTGTTTTGAAAAAGAAACAATTGATCTCAAATAAGCTTTTGTTATTTAATTAATTTCATTGTTTATTGTTTTCTGACTTTTTGATCCGCCATTGTTGCTCGTTGGTAGGTACAGCACAAAACATTGGCCCTTTGAAATTAATGATATTTTCAAAGAACTCCCACTAGTTGATGAATCTGTACGTACATATTTTTCTAATGGAAGGATATAAAAACCATATATGGATTGAAGCTGTAAGTATTAAGTATATATTGAAATGGAGATTATATGATTGATGGATAAAAATAGTAAAATATCTTTAACGTTTTTTTGGGTTTCCGTCCAATGTTCGGTATCAACATTGGAGCCCAACAAATTTGGATTCGCACTACGTAAAGCTCATTCGGGGAAAGCATTCCATACCAAGGACTTTTTCATATCCAAAGTTCGAATCTGAAATCTCAAAAGGAGAAGCAGCTTCATCCTGCTCGATTGCACCACATACTTTGATGATGTTAAAAAAACTTTACTTTCAATACCAAACAAAGTGTTTAAATTTTTTTAAAAAAAAGAGGGACAAAAACATACTGAAGCATGGGTCACTTTAACCTCAACGTGTTAACCTGTATCTCTCAATAATTTGGTACAATCTTGTTTCTTTTTATTTTAGTTTAATGTAATGTCATGTGGGATCTTCACCCCAGTATTGTGGCCAAACACAAATTGTAAGTTTGCAATAATAAGCTTACCAGTCTACCACATGAAAAAGATTCCGAAGTACTCCAAGAGATTATTAATTTATGCACAAATATTATACATTTCGAAATTGAGTACAAATGTTAATGGTCCACTCAATATTTGCGAAGAATGAACTTTAGTCTTTACAAATACCCTAGTATTATTTGGGGGATACTTCATTGGGAAAAAAGGGGAGACACATAAGATGCTCCATTGTTTTTCCTCTATTATATCTAGTCTTCGTTCAAAAAAAAAAATTCACTTAATGTACTAGTTGTAAGGACATTTCAAACAATAGAGTTTTTCTTCTCTTAATACATGGTCATTAGTTTATATACTAGTATGTGAAGTAACATTATGATCATAAGATTTGAAAAATTATCAATTTATAATTCACTTACCCGAAAAATAAAAAGGGAAACATCTTGTACCTTTTTATTTTTATTTTTGAATGAATAGAATTAGTCAAAAAGGTCTAGCTAGTTCTTCTCCCGCCTTAAAAAAAGGGGAGAAATATTACAGATTTATAAATATTACTATGGGTTGAATCTTTTATTGGAGATCTAGAACAAATCTTTAAAATAGAGATGCTCGGTGGCAATGTTTTGAGTCGCAAATGGCGATCTTAAATTAATGTGTAATTAGGAGAATTTAGTTACCTAATTTGTAATTATGTAACACTATATATATTGTACATAATAATTAATGAAAGACAAGAAATATATTCATACATGATATCAGAAACCAAATCCTAACTTCTTTTTCTCCCTAAGCCGTCGCCCCTCCCCTCGGCAGCCCTCTTCCTCATCAGCCCTCTCCCTTCTTTCTTCGACTTTCCTCTCTTCCTCTCCAATTTTCAATGGTTGAACAACCTAAATATCATCCTGCTATTGCAGTTAACAACATCAAGAATTTCATTCCCATAACTCTTGAGATGGAAAAGGTTCAGTATTCATCTTGGGCGGAATTATTTAAGATTCATTGTCGCGTATACAAAGTTATCGACCATATCATCCCTCCAAAATCAAAGCCCCTAGAAAGACCTAATGATTCTGACGATGAACATTGACCCCGCTTAGATGTGGTTGTCCTACAGTGGATCTACGGCACGATCTCAAACGATCTATTGCATACAATCATTGAAACTGATGCCACTACACGACAAATGTGAGAGCGCTTGAAAAGTATTTTTCATGACAACAAGACACAATGTGCCTTGTATCTGGAAAATCAATTTCAGGCCATTCAGCAGGACGATTTTCCTAATGCGTCGGCCTAATGTCAAGAACTTAAGATGATTGCCGATCAACTCTCCAACGTCGGTGCACCGGTAACTAATCAATGATTGGTGATGCAACTTATTACGGGTTTGAATGAAAATTATGAAGACGTCGCTACCATCCTCCAACAAAGCATGCCATTGCCTCCGTTTTATGAGACTCGTTCAAGACTCATTCTTGAAGAAACCCAAAAAACAAAGCGGGCAACGACTAATGCCAGCACAGCCGACGCCGCCCTCGTAGCCACCAGCGGCAACCATGCTGACCCGAGAGGCTCGGCTTCCCCCCATACCACAAGCAAGCCAATGATTCGACACGTTTCTCCCGTTCCCGAAATAACAACAGAGGAAGAAATTTCGGGAACAGTTGCGGCATCGCCGAAAAATGTGACAGCGGCGGCAGGAGGAAGCCCCCACCGGCTAGCAGCCACCAACAACGACAACAACAGTGGCAACAGCTTAAGTCGTGGGATGTCTACCCGTCATGGCTGCGTGAGCCCCATCGGCATGGGCTGCTCCACCTTGCTCCTACCCAACGTCCTCCTAGGCCCAACCTCTGGCCTAACAGGCCCAGTTCGGCATCCTCAGCGCACATCCACAACATGTATACAATGCACATGTTTCTCCTCTTTCAACCTATGCACCAAGGGATATTGAGACAACTATGAACATGATGTCTCTCAACGTTCCTGACAATAGTTGGTACATGGACACTGGCACCACATATCACATGACGGCATCCCAAGGTACTCTCTTGTCTTATTTCAATATGAGTAATTTAAATCGTAATATTATTGCTGGTAGTGGACAAGGCATTCACATTCGAGGTATTGGATAATCATATCTTTCCCCACAATACCTCCCGTTAGCCTTAAAAAATATCCGTCACCAACCTTTGCACCAATTTCTTCTCCTTTATGGCATAATAGATTAGGACATCCGGGAGACTGTTTTACGCTCCCTTAACAAAAATAAATTTATTGCTTACAAAAATGTCCCTTCTCCTCCTATTTGTGAATCTTGTGTTTTTGAAAAACATGTCAAGTTGTCATTTTATTCTTCATCCACTTGTACTTTAATGCCTTTTGATATAATACACAGTGATTTATGCATTTCTCCTATCTTAAGCACGGCCAGACATCGATACTATATGTTGGTTTTAGATGATTATTCAAACTTTCCTATGGACGTTTTCCATTAGTAATAAGTCTCAAGTCTATTCTATTTTTTGTCATTCAACACTTTCATTAAGACACAATTTGAAAAGAATATTAAATGTTTCCAATGTGACCATGGGATGGAATTCGATAATAATCAATTCAAACTTTTTTGCGCCAAACACGGCATTGTTTTTCATTTTTCCTATCCAACTTCCCGCGGCACACCTACAGACAATAGAAACATGTTCTATGCACGGCATTTTCAAACCCAAACGGGTATTTAACTTGTCCATTTCGATTGCTCCTTCCCCTATTCCTCGTAATCCAAAAGATGCCTTGTCCGATCTTTATTGGAAAAATACAATGATTGACGAATATAATGCTCTTATTGAAAATAAGACGTGGGATCTAGTACCTCGTTCTCCTGATGCTAATATTATTCATTCTGTGTGGATTTTTCAACATAAGAAATCTGATTGTTCTTTTGAGAGGCACAAGGCACATCTTGTAGGTGATGGCAAGTATCAACGGGTGGGAGTGGATTGTGATGAAACTTCCAGTCCGGTGGTGAAACCAGCGACTATTCGGACCGTTCTCAATATTGCTTTGTCCAAGTCTTGGCCTATTTATCAGCTTGACGTCAAAAATGCTTTCTTGCATGCAGACCTTCATGAAACCGTATATATGCATCAGTCTATGGGATTCAGGGATCCGATTCATCCAGATTATATGTGTCTTTTGAAGAAATCACTCTATGGACTGAAATAGGATCCTCGTGCATAGTACCAATGGTTTGCTGATTTTGTATCCTATATCGGGTTTTCACATAGAAAATCTGATCATTCATTGTTCATCTATAGCAAGGGTAATGACATGGCATACACCCTACTATATGTTGATGATATCATCCTCACTACATCTCCTGACACACTTCGTCGATCTATTATGTCACTTCTTGCATTTGAGTTTGCTATGAAGGATTTGGGCCCCTAATCCATATTTTGGGCATTGATGTTATGAGACATGCATGTGGCTTATTTTGTATCAAATGAAGTACGCAGAAGAGATCCTTGACTGAGCAGGCATGACGTCTTGCAAACTGGCCCACACACCAGTGGACACTAATTCCAAACTCAGTGCCTCTTCGGGTTCTCCATATGCCGACTCGACTCACTATCGCAGTTTAGTAGGAGCGTTGCAGTATCTCACTTTCACAAGACCAGATATATCCTATGTCGTGCAACAAATATGCTTACATATGCACAACACGACGGATGAACATATGAATGCCCTCAAACGTATTTTGTGTTATGTACATGGTACTCTCCATTTCGGCTTACACATATACAAGTCCTCACTCTCTGGTCTCACATCTTATTCTGATGCTACCTGGGTGGATGTCTTGACACTCGTCGATCCACGTCGGGTTACTGTGTTCCTCGGAGATAACTTACTTTCTAGGTCTTCTAAAAGACAACCTACTATGTCTCGATCCAGTGCCGAAGCTGAGTATAGAGGTGTAGCGAATGTTGTTTTTGAGTCTTGTTGGATACACAACCTTCTACTTGAGCTTCACTGCTCACTCCATAAGGCTACAATGGTTTACTGTGATATAAGTGCGATATATTTTTTCGGCAATCTCGTTCAACATCAGCGCACTAAACACATTGAAATAGATATTCACTTTGTACGTTAGAAAGTTGCTTGTGGACAAGTTCGTATTCCTTTCCGATATCAGATTGCTGATATATTCACTAAAGGACTTCTGCGCATACTCTTTGATGACTTCCGAGCCAGTTTCAGTGTACGAGAACCTCCCGCTTCAACTGCGGGAGCGTGATAGAATATTACCATATCTTGTATATTACCATATTTTGTATATCTTTTATATTAGTTAAATTTATATTCAATTGTAATTAGGAGGATTTAGTTACTTGGTTTGTAATTATGTAACACTATATATATTGTACACAATAATCAATGAAATGCAAGCAACATATTTCTACAGTTTTGGTTGTAGGCTAAGCAATATATTGCACATTTACTTAATGTAAAAATGAATGTTGCAAGTCCTTTTTTTTAATACTAGTTGCAGTATTTTTATTTAGAAATAAACTTGAATATTTTCCCTTCATTTTATTTATTTTCTTTTTCTTTTTCTTTTTAGTGTTGTGTCTCTCTTGGTGGATGAGAAAACGTGTAAAGAAGTATCGAACATTCAACATACATATACGAGGTTTAACGAGGTAACATGTTGAAAATTTTCAATTATAGGAGATTTTGGTTAATTAGTGGGTTGAGTAATCAAAGTAAAAGGGAAGCTAGGGAGAAGTTGCTCATATAGGTAAAACACATAATTAAGTGGCACACAGCTGCATGCAATTATATAAATTGATAAAAATAAATGAGATCTTTGATTTATATCTATAATACTCGCTTTCGGTCCTGGTGTTTTTTAGGTTTTATAATTAATTCAAAATAAATAATTCTTTACATAATTAAGAAGATATAAATAAGTGAGATTTTTACGTAATTAAGAAATCATATTAAATAAATATTATTTAATTAAGAGTAATTTAGTCAAAATACCTCTTACTTTTTTTATAATACCTAAGAAGACTATAAAGATGGTAGAAGCTGTGTGTAGGAGCTTTCTTTGGACAGATGACACTGAAACACCTGAGAAAGCTCTATTATCCTGGAAAAAGTTATGCACTCCCAAGTCTACTGGTGAATTTAATGTGACTAACATGGCTACTGGAACAAAGCAGCCATTAGTAAGCATTTGTGGAGCCCCAAGGGCACAGGCGAATTGGTAAGTGGCAAGGTGATTGGGGTACAATTACTCCGACGTCGCGGGTTCGAATTCGTGTGGTGACAGTCTTTGCTGAAATATTGCAAGGGTTGTTGCTAGGTTCGTGTCCCGTTGGTCCTCTCCCTTGCAGGACTGCGACTCGCACATATTCATCGATTTACATCCCACATGGCCAAAGGGCCTCTGATACAGGTGCGGGATTTCGCCTTCGGAACTTTTCCCTTCACAAATTAAGCATTTGTGGAACTTGTTTCAAAGAAGGATAGAATGTGGATACACATTTATTATATAAAGAGTGGACAAGTGTGAATGACCTTTCTTGAACAAGCTTCTTGGTTGGTTAGAAAAAATTTCAAAGCAAAGAAGACATTTGAGGCTGTTGATATGACATTGGATGATGTAATGAAAATGAAAACTTTCTCAATCAAGCAACTTTATCAGCAAGTAAGAGAAATATTCCAAAAGGTGCCATGAAAGAAGCTAGTATGCAATAATGCTGGATGTCTCAAGTGGGTGTTTATTTTGACATTGGTGGCTAGTGGGAGATTTAGTACCTGAGATAGGTTGGCAAAATGAAAGATTAATAATAACAGTGAGTGTCCTTTACGTGAAAATGTTGTGAAAACTATTGATTATCTTTTCTTCCAATGTAATTACTCTGCTGTATTTCCATATATTGTGTAAATATAATTATGGTAAGACTAGGATTCCTCTTTTGTATAAGCTTAGGATTCCTATTGTATAAGGGATGAATATTGTACTCTGTATATACTTTGATATTAATGAAAGACTCCCCAAGGAAGATTAATATCATCTAAAATGGTATCAAGAGCCAAATAAACAAAACCCTAAAAACCTTTCTCTTCCACAGCCGCCGGCTGCCTCTCCTACGCCGCGGCCCTCCCGGATTTTCTTCTTGTTTTTCGGGTTTTGTTCTTCCTTTCTTCTCTTCTCTAAATGGCTATCCCTGATTCTTCCACACTTTCTGACGCCTCTACCTCCACAAATCCCACCACAAATTCATCACCCTCGTTTCACCCCGCCCTTACTGTTTCCAACATCAAGAACCATATTCTCATTATTCTTGATCAAGAAAACAACCAGTATTCTCCCTGGGTTGAACTTTTTCGCAATCATGCATGTCTCTATAACGTGCTTGACCATATTGATGACAATATTCCGCGCCATACGGAGGTTGATGATTCTATCTGGCATCGTCTCGACGCCGGCGTCAAACAATGGATATATGGTAGTATCTCTCAGGATTTGCTCCTTACTATCATGAAATCTGACTCCACAGCCCTTGACTTGTGGAATCGTTTGAGGAAATTTTTCAGATGCAAGCACACTCGTGCCGCTTATTTGGAAGAACAGTTCAACAAAACACGTCTTGAAAACTTCTCCAATGTCTCCGAGCATCGCAAGCGGCTTAAACTTCTAGCGGATCAACTCTCCAACATCGACGCTGTCACATCGACGATAAAATGGTGCTACAAATGATTTCTGGCCTTACTAAGGGCGAATATGATACTTTGGCCACCATAATTCAACATGCAGATCCGTTACCGAGTTTTAACAAAGCTCGCTCACAATTGTTGCTCGAAGAAACCCGTCGTGCTAAGCAGGATGAGCACGCCCAGCAGGTGTTAGATGTCGACACGCAACCCCAAGATCAGACGCCACCTGACAACTCCCAACAGCGGCAGAGCCGTGGCGGCAAGGGTGGAAAAGGCAGCGGCGGTAGAGGAGGTCGTGGTCGTGGCAAGGGTCGCGGTCAACAGAACCAACAAGAAGAACAAAGAACAGAGATCGCAAACAAGCGGGTCGCGCTCTCGCCAGCTGTTTCGTCTGCAAGGCGCCCAAAGATGCAGTTGTGGCGCCCAGCCAGAGTCGCGGCGCCAAGTCCATTCCAGTACCAGCAGCCATACAATCTGTATTCTTACCCCAATTTGTTAGGCCCCGCTCCAGCCCCACAGCAGGCCCACTTCATGCAAGGTCGGGTCCCGCAGCCCTCCTCCGGCATGACACCCACTGAGTTGGGTCAGACGTTCAGCACCCTCTCTATGCAACAGCCTGACAATACTCAGGTGCATGGACTCAGGCGCCACATCTCACGTCACCCAGTCTGCAGGTGCTATTCCTAAACTGTTTAGTTTAAAGCATCCTCAATATGTTACAGTTGGTAGTGGACAACGCATTCCAGTTAAGGGTTATGGTACCTCATACACACAACCTCTTCATCCACCCTTCTCCTTCAAAAACACCCTATATGCCCCACACATGATTAAGAATCTCATATCTGTCCGCCAATTTACTCGTAATAATTCTGTCTCTGTGGATTTTGACACTTTTGGTTTTACTGTGAAGGATCTTCATACGGGGACACCTCTTACGAGATGCAATAGCACGGGGGATCTCTATCCATTCACTTCCACCTCCGCTGCCAGATCTTGCTCTCCCGTCACTCTAGCGGCTGTTTCTTCTTCAACTTGGCATAAAAGGCTTGGTCATCCAGGAGTCCCAGTTTTTAATTTTCTTAGAGGCAACAATTCCATTGCTTGTAATGGGAAACTTGCCCAAAATTGTGTTTCTTGCCCTTTAGGCAAACATATTAAATCTTAGTTTAAATCATCTACTAGTGTTACATTTGCTCCTTTTGATATCATACATGCCGATTTATGGACATCTCCTATCTCTAGTTCTCTTGGTCATAAATAATATCTTGTGTTGCTTGATGAATTTTCACACTACGTTTGGTTATACCCTCTTAAATTTAAATCGGAAATGTTTGTCAAATTTCTTGAGTTTCGCAAGTTCATTCAAACACAATTTGGAAAAGGCATAAAATCATTTCAGTGCGATAATGGTCGTGAATTCAACAACTCTATGTTTCACCGCTTTTGTACCACTAATGGCATGGTCTTTCGCTTCTCCTGCCCTCACACCTCACCACAAGCGGTAAAGTCGAAAGAATCATCTGCACCATTAACAATATGATTCGCACCCTATTGATTCATGCCTCCCTCCCTCCACCCTTCTGGGTCTATGCTGCTAAAATGTCAGAATGCACTCTAAATATTCTCCATACTAGCACTCTTCACAATATGACCCCTACCGAAATCCTCTACCATAGAATCCCCTCTTATGATCATCTACGAATTTTTGGTTGTCTGTGCTATCCAACCTTAGCTCCACGCCCCTCACAAACTCGCTCCTAGGTCCACTCCATGTGTCTTTCTAGGATTCCCGCCGAACCATAGGGGCTATCTATGCTATGACTTGTCGACTCGTCAGATCCACATATCTCGTCACGTCACATTCGACGAGACCGCATTCCCGTTTTCGAATCTTCCAAAATTCCAAAAACCGGACTACTCATTTCTTGATGAGTCTGCCATCTCTCCCCTCATAATCGAACAACTCACATCCTCGGTTCCGTCGTCAGAGCCGCGGCGCCCAAACTTCAGAGAAGTCTGTCAACTTTCTAGCGCCGCGACGCCTCCGATGGCTTCGCCCCCACCTTCTCCTTATCCGACTTTACCCCCGTCTCAGACACCACTCCGCCATCCACTGTCCCTACCCATCCAATGAAAACTCATTCAAAGCATGGAATCTTCAAACCCAAAGTCCATTTCAACTTGTCTGCCCAAACAATCTCTCCACTTCCAAAGAACCCAAAATTGGACAAACAAGACCCTAATTGGAATGCGGCTATGTATGAGGAATTCAATGTTTTAACTAAATAGCACACGTGGGATCTAGTACCTAGACCTGAGGGGGTGAATGTCATTCGTTGTATGTGGCTATTTCATCACAAGTTCAGAGACAATGGGGATCTTGAGAGGTATAAAGCCCGTCTTATGGCTAATGGCACAAATCAGCAGGAGGACATTGATTGTGGTGAGACCTTCAGCCCGATTGTCAAACCGGCTACCATCCGCACAGTTTTGAGCATTGCCATGGGCAAAACACTGGCCGATCCATCATGTGAAGAATGCATTCTTACATAGGGATCTGAGAGAGATAGTCTACATGCATCAGCCACCAGGGTTCACCCATCCAGCAGTTCCTCACTATGTGTGCCGTCTCCGTAAGTCACTATATGGCCTGAAGCATGCCCCCCGTGCGTGGTATGATCGCTTTGCCAGGTATATCTTGCAGATTGGGTTTGTATGCAGCAAGAGTGATACATCACTTTTCATTTTTCATCGAGGTAGTAGCACTGCTTACCTATTACTTTATGTGGATGATATTGTTCTTACTGCCTCCTCCGACGGATTGAAAAATGAGATTATTGTCTTGCTCAAGTCCGAATTTGCAATGACTGATTTGGGGAAGCTGAGTTACTATTTGGGGATATCAGTGACCAGGTCTGCCAATCATATATTCTTGTGTCAGCGTAAGTATGCAGAAGAGATTGTGTACAGGGCTAAGATGGCGAACTGCAAAGAGGTGCTTACTCCAGTTGATTCCAAATCTAAGCTCAGTGCTATGGATGGTGCTCCAGTCTCTGATCCTACTCTGTATAGGAGCCTTACAGGTGCACTTCAGTATCTCACATTCACCAGGCCAAACATAGCTTATGTTGTTCAGCAGGTGTGCTTATTCATGTATGCCCCCAGAGAGTCTCATTTCACTGCTCTTAAGCGTATCATTCGATACATTAAGGGCACTCTTGATTATGGTTTGCACCTATACCCCTCTGCACCAGACAAATTGCTTTCATATACGGATGCAGATTGGGCAGGGTGTCCGGACACGCGACGCTCCACCTCCGGCTTTTGTGTTTTCTTAGGGGATAATTTGATTTCTTGGTCTGCCAAGCGACAGGCTACCCTATCTCGCTCCAGTGCCGAGGCTGAGTACAGAGGCGTTGCAAATGTAGTAGCTGAGATTTGTTGGCTCAGACATCGTTAGAACTTGATGTCGCTGCGTCAGGCATCTATTGTGTATTGTGATAACATCTCTGCCATCTATCTTTCTCATAATCCGGTTCAACATCAAACAACCAAGCATATTGAGATAGACCTACACTTCGTTCATGAGAAAGTTGCGTTAGGCCATGTCGAGTGTTACATGTTCCATCATCCTATCAAGATCTGACATATTTACCAAAGGACTTCCTGCAGGCTTATTTCTTGACTTGAGATTCCAGTCTCGGCGTCCAAGCCTCCTCCCGCTCCGACTGAGGGTGTGTGTAAACGTGTAAATATAGGAAACAATATATTCCCTACCCATAATTAGAATATTTCCATATATTGTGTAAATATAATTATGGTAAGACTAGGATTCCTCTTTTGTATAGGCTTAGGATTCCTATTGTATAAGGGATAAATATTATACTCTATATATACTTTGATATTAATGAAAGACTCCCCAAGGAAAATTAATATCATCTAACATGCTAGTATATTGAAAAGACTACAATCCTGATAACTGATCAATAGGCAACCTATGCACTGGATGACGAAATTGCTTGGGACATCTCAAATGTACATAGTAGTTCTTGCTGGAGCTGTATACTTGATGTGGCAAGAGAGTTTTTCATGGAAAGAAGATAGACATATAGAGAGTTTTTCATTATATGTACTATCAAAACTATAAACATCTTGCCCATTCAATTTAAGTGGGACACATGTCAACGACCTAATACCCTATTGAACACAATTGGAGCAAACTTTTACTGGAGGGGTACTAACCCTACTAATATACAGAACATATATATTATTTATACACTGTAATTTGAGTTAATTTTATGTATGTTTACATGATTATACAAAGCATGCATTATATATGCATAGTTTATGTAATGTTTATATATAGTTATACAGAACAAATACATTATCTATATACTAATGATACAGTAGGCTACATCGATTACAAACTAGATGCGTGTGTTGTATATATGAGTTATTTTTCCGTAATAAAATTCATTACGTACCAAAAAATACCTCTTATGTTTTAGGTGGAGTGAATTTCTTAAAAAATGTACTCAAATTAAAAGTGACATGTAATATGGGTGGAGAAAGTACTCTCTTTGTCTCAAATTATATGTCGTAATTTATCTCAAATTATTTGTCATTTTAGAAGTTTAAGATAAAATTAATTATTATTTTTCATTTTATTCTTAGGTTTCAGCTAGGGGTGAGCACGGGTACAGGGTATCCAGATATTCGACCGGAACCGACACTAACGAATAGGTTTCGAGTAGTAAATTTAGAAACCGATCTTTTATTAGATAGGGTCTGGATAATTTCAAAAAGTTAGGGTATCCGGACCCACTCACCCATTGTTTCATCTTAACTGGATATACAGATCCATTGGATGATTGGGGTTTTCAAGAATTCAAAACAATTGGACCACAGTGCTTATTGCTATGATCTAGACAAATAAAAATACAAAATAAATAAAAACAATGGACCGCATGGAATGTTAAATCTGAAGAAGATAGGGCCAAGTGGGTGGGGGTACTCTTTTGGGAGTCCGTAATTAAAAATATTAATGACATAAAAAAGTAGAGGTTGCCGTTCATTGGTTAAAATTGATGAACGAGCTAGGTGTATATTTATTATTTTTCATGACTTTGGATGGTTTAATTTCTTCTAATAAAAACTTCCGCCCCCAATATTTATACGATACCAAGTTAATTTATCGTGATTAAATAATTTAATAAAATTAAAATATAAACTAATAAATTATTAATCTACGTACATTCTATTATTTTTTAAAACTTCACTTAGTAATATTTTATTGAGTATATTATTGTTGGTGTTGCATAGATATCCGAACAGTAAAATTTACCGTCTCTGAATACTGCCATATTTTATTTCCATATCTCACCTAATAAATGTGCAGTAAGTTAATGGCAGGAATTGACAACAGCGTGATGGTTTTTTATTCCCTTTATGCCTACCAAAAAAGCTTAAAAATTGATCTAAAAAGAAGATTCTTGAAACAAATTAAAGCAGAATTAGTGGGTAAAAAGTATTACTCCCTTCCTCTGTCTCAATTTATGTATATAATTTAAATTTCGAAAATTAAATTTTCTTATTATTTTAATTATGAATTCAGACATGCAATATTTAAATTTTAAAAATATATATATATAGAAACTAACTATAAATTATTTAACTATTTAAAATATTTAAAAATATATATAAATATATCACAATCAAAGATTTTCTTGTTTGATTATGAAATTACCGCTAAAAGAAGGATAAAATTACTAGTGGTTACTGACATAAGAAGAAATGTGATAGATTCTATATTTGATGTGGTCTCACTGTAAAAGTGAGGATTTTTACAAGAGAAAAAAAAGTATTTACCACTTTCGGAATTTAACTACTTCTATCCATCCATCAATCAAAAATAAAAATTAAAAAAAATAAAAAAACTCTGGCATGGCAATTCTTACGACTCAAAATATCAGTGAGAAAAAAGTTGATCCCTGCGAGACTTCATCCTCTTCAATACTCTATCAATAGTAATATCAAATGCATCTTTAACACTCCCTAAATCTTCGCCTGATCTTGCATAAACAAACTTAGGAAGAAGATTAATCAAAGTCTCTCTCATTTCTTTTACTTTATCTTTATGAATACCTTCTAGAACTTTCAAAATCAAAGTTCCATTAGTATCTCTAACATCATCATTATCAATAAACACTGTATACGTCTCTGCCATCCATGGTAGATGCCATTCATACTGACCTTTAAATGTTCCTCTCCAGAAATAAACCGGAATTGAACCGGCTAACATGCAGTCAAACGTTGACCGCCGAGTTAACCCGTCCCCTCGTGGCTGTAAACAGAAATCGGAATCGAGAAACGCCT
Source organism: Anisodus acutangulus (assembly GCA_029783415.1). Classification (NCBI taxonomy): domain Eukaryota; kingdom Viridiplantae; phylum Streptophyta; class Magnoliopsida; order Solanales; family Solanaceae; genus Anisodus; species Anisodus acutangulus. The sequence goes on from CM056491.1 coordinate 57,360,869, forward strand.
CCATAATCGCCGGAGCTCCGTCGGAACAGACAGTGGTTGCGCAATCGACGGCACGGCAGTTCTCCTTGCTTTTACAGTAATCCATTAACACTCCTCGAAAATCGTTTTTGATTTTCTGACGCTTAGCACCAACGAAAGAGAAGAGCTTCGTGCGCTCGTAGTTACGGATGTAATTCTGCCATTGAACTATGTCGGACTCAGATCGAGGATGAAAAGCAGTAGGATAAGGTACACTCTCTTCTAAATCATCATTTTGATGTTTTTCGACGGATAATCGAAAAACATTCTTCATTAATGGCATGTAAAGTAAACTCGATCCCCATTCGGAATCATTATCTGTTAATCTTCGAAAATCCCAAGTTAATCGACCAAGCATAATGAAGTGATCTACTCCTTTAGCTCTAGTGAAAGTTGGTTGTTCTTTCAACCAGTCGAGAACCATTTCACTTTTCCGATCTCGATCTTTCGCCGTATAATTAAACCACAAAAATTTCCCAATATCAAGTCCGGCGTAAAACGGAATGTAAAATCCTGTTGCTTTTTCCGGATCCAATATCCTGCACTTGTGACTCAACATTCTGTTATGATAAATGACCTCAGCAGCATACATGTCAGTCCAGTACCAAGCTGGAGTGAGATCTTCTGGTACAACGCGTTCGAGCCCAGTAGCTCTGGACCCAAACCCGCCGTTGGAAACCGCGCTGCAGCGCGATTTCCACGGGTCGAGTTCATCACACTTGTCGATGAACTCCGTGTTGAAAGTAGCGGGGAGGTCGTAGACGTATACGTAACCAGATTGGCAGTCCGGGTTGATAGCGAGTAGTTGTTGGGTGTTGGAGGGAGGGGGGTGGGGTGGGGAGGAGCGGATGAGGAAGAAAAGGATGAAGATCTGGAGGACAATGGTAATGAGTAACCATATGCAATGGCTTAAAGGGATTTGAGATTTGACGGAGTGTAAAGCGTGTTTGAGCAATTTCTTTGAAGAATCATTTTCGTTGGTGCTGGATCTCTTGGAGAGATTCAGCTGCATTGTAGTAGCCAGAAAGAAATGAACACACGACCAATGTTTTCAACTGTGAAATGGAGTAGCTTAGCTTAAGACGGAGTACGATTTACATATAACAACTAGCTAGCTAGGTTTATTATTGAACCGGGAAAATGCTCAATATTTTGAGTGTATTTAACTTTCTGTCTTTCTATGTCTGTTCGTCAACTAACGCATAATATAATATTGTTCTCATATATGGAATACGTACGTGATAAATAAATAATCCAGTAAATGTAAGAAGATTAAATTTATACTTCTTTTATTTGTACTTTTTAGTATATTATTTTTCAGTTTGTCTAAAGCAGGATGTGTTTTTTTATATTTAATATTTTTTAAAAAATTTAACATTTCACGTGATATGTTTAGAACTAAAAGATTCAAATGATATTTTCAGACATTATACACGTCTTTTTTTTTTAATTACATAGGGGGTAGGAGATTACAACGTGAGGATTCGAACTCTCACCAACAAAGTGAAAGTTCAGTAGTCAATCATATGAACTACTAGATCCCCTATTATACACGTTTTTAGTTTAATTTTAATATAATAAGATTAAAAAGTTTTCTTTATCATTTTTAAATCTCATATCTAGTTAAACTAAGATAGATAAAATAAAACTGAAGAAGTAATAAACTGTCAGTATATTGAGCATGTACTTTAATCTGCGGTACCAAATAACCTATGTGGATTTTTACGATATATTAATATTAATTTATAACAGTTGCTTGTAATTATTTGTAGGTGACATGATCATATGTAAAAAATTATTTATCTAGCCGTGTACTATAGTTAATCTCCATAAAATTTAGTAATGACTTTTTCTTGGTCGAGTAATGGTTATGGCTAACAGACGGATGAGTCGACAACTTATTGTGGATGGCTAAAGGTAAAAGGCTAGTGCAAGTTGGTAAATGATACTTGATTTTTGTAAAGGTGCTATATTAATTTATTTGGTAGGTATGGCTGGTATGTGTTTAGCTATAGACATCAATATTATAGTAATGCGGTTTAATTGTATATTAGTAGCAATTGGACAAATCTCTGAATGACAGGTTGGCGACCACTCACAGCTGTTTTTTAAACCATTATCACATGCAATTGTAAATCTCATCTATGCCTGGAGACAAACACAGTTTCACACTGTCTCTTTGCATTTTAAAAATGTGTAATTTAATAGATATTCGTTTAATTGCTTCCATTTTCTAGGAAGAAGGTAAGTGGAGATGTGGAATCATGTTGGCACATGAATGGACACAGCTAAATTGTACTTCCCGTCTTCTTCTTTTTTTGTCTAACAACAAACGAGAAGCTCATGTCGTTGAAAAACTGTGTGAACAACTAAAATTCGAAAAGAAGAAACTGTAAACATAAAAGAGTCACACCTATACCATATATACACTAAGCAATAAATATAAGAAAAAACAAATTAAATTTGCCAAATTGCCTTTGAACTAAAAAACGTTACCTGTCTGTGAATTAAGGCAAGTTGGCACAATTTCATAACGACAAGCTACATGCCTATGTATAACCTCAATTACTAACATAGGCCATGGGGTAGAGTTAATCATTTCATATAGTTCAAAGTGAAAGATATAATAATTTTCCTTGGAGATTTCTTTCATTATTCACAATATATATAGCTATACAAAGGTTGATTCCTAATATGGTACGAATCCTAACTTACCTTACAAAGGTTGATTCCTAATACAATTAGAATCCTAAGTTACCTTAAATATACATCTATCATAATTACAAAATATACAGAGAATATTCGGAGAATATTCGCTAATACTCCCCCTCAGACGGAGCGGGAGGAGGCCGAACGCTAAGGCTGGATCGGAAGTCGGTGAAGAGTTGTCGCGGTAGTCCCTTTGTGAAGATGTGCAGATACCGATAAGAGGAAGGCACGTGTAAAATTTTGACGACCACTCGCAACCTTCTCGCACAAAGTGGATATCCATCTCAATATGCTTAGTCCACGATGTTGGACCTGATTATGAGACATATAGATGGCGGATATGTTGTCACAATAGACTATAGACGCCATGCGAGTGGACATCGGAGCTCTAAAAGAAGATTTCGAGCCAACAGATCTCAAAGAACTACATTAGCAACACCGCGATATTCTCGCTCAAAGACGAACGGATAGTGTGGCTCGCCTCTTGGCGGACCATGAGATAAGATTATCCCCAAGAAATACACGGTACTGAGGTGGAGCGGCGTGTGTGCGGGCATCCCGCCCAATCTGCATCCGTGTAGGCAAGTAACTTGGTTGGGGCGAGAGGGTATAAGTGTAATCCAAAGTCTAGTGTGCCGCTTAACGATCCGATAATACGTTTGAGGGCGGCAAAATAGGACTCTCGGGGTCGTGCATGAGCAGACACACCACCGAGCGGCATATGTAATATCGTGCCTAGTGAATGTAAAGATCTTGAAGAGCACTGCTAGACTCAGATATAGAGTGGAATCAGAACCGGCGCACCGTCATTGGCACTAAGCTTGGATTTGGAGTCCACCGGAGTTGGCATAATTTTACAATTTGCCATCTCGCCCTCAGACACTATCTCTTCTGCATACTTACCCTGACATAAGAACATAGTGGCTGCAGATCTGGTTACCGATATATCCAAAAAATAACTTAGCTTGCCCAAGTCAGTCATAGCAAATTCAGTTTTGAGTAGAGCAATGATTTCATTCTTCAAACCGTCAGATGAGACAGTAAGAACAATGTCATCGACATATAATAGCAAATATGCAGTGCTGCTACCTCGGTGAAAAGTGAAGAGAGAGTTATCACACCTGCTACATACAAAACCAATCTGCAAAAGATACCTGGCAAAACGATCATACCAAGCGTGGGGTGCCTGTTTCAGTCCATACAATGACTTTCTGAGACGACACACAAACTACGGAGCTGCAGGATGAACAAAGCCGTGAGGCGACGCATGTACACGCCTCTTTCAAATCCCCATGAAGGAATGCATTCTTGACATCAAGTCGATGAATTGGCCAATGCATGCCCATAGCAATACCGAGAACAATCTGAATAGTGGCGGTTTAACAACCGGATCAATGTCTCACCACAATCAATACCCTCTGGCGATTAGTGCCATTGGCGACTAGTCTTGCCTTATACCTCTCTAAGTCACCACTGTCTCTCGAACTTGTGCCAAATAGCCACATACACCGGAAATATTCACACGCCGGGTCTAGGTACCAAATCCCAAGTGTTACGCTTGGTTAAAGCGTTAAATTCCTCGCACATGGCCGCATTCAATTTGGGTCGATTTTGCTAGTTTTGGATTTTGGAATGGGTGATAAGGTTTGTGTGGAGAGATTGAAGTGAACCTTGGGTTTGAAGATCCCGTGTTGTGCACGAGTCTCCATCTGATGAGGCAGCGATGGCGGTGGATCGAGTGGAAGGTTCTTTGGTCGGCTGGTTACGGACCCGATGGGCGTGATTGATTGGGCCCAGTTTCACGGTGACTCGGCCGGGGGTTGTAGGGGTGAGCGAGGAGGCTGTTGGGGTGGTGCGGACGATGGCGAGGCCCAGCCGAACGATGAAATTCTTGTTGGTATAGATTTTGGATGATCGGGGATGACTTGGTTCATCGAGAAAGATGTAATCGGTGGTCTGAAATTTCGGAGATTTGAAAAAGGAAAGGTTGTCTCATCAAAGGTTACGTGGATCGAGACGATGATTTTGCAAGTAGCAATGTCATAGCACAAGTAGCTCAGATGATTAGGAGATAGACCAAGGAAGACACATGGCAGAGTGCGAGGTGCAAGTTTGTGAGGTGCGATGGAGGCCATGTTGGGGTAGCATAAGCATCCAAAAATACGTAGGTGATCATATGATGGTAGCCTACGGTATAAGATTTCGGTAGGGGTCTTGTTTTAGAGTGTGCTAGTTGGTAAAATATTAAGAAGGGATTCTACCATTTTGACAGCATAGACCCAAAAAGGCGGTGGTAGGCAGGCATGAAACAGAAGTGTGCGAACCATGTTATTGATGGTACGTATAATTCTTTCAGCCTTTCCGTTTTGGGAAGAAGTATAGGGACAAGAAAAATGGAAAACCATACCTTGTTTAGAACAGAAATTGTGAAATGTCGAGTTATTAAATTCACGTCCATTATCACATTTGAATGATTTGATAGATTTTTCAAATTGTGTTTTAATGAATTTGTGAAACTCGAGGAATTTTGTAAAACTTGATTTGAATTTCGATGGGTAAATCCGGACAAAATGTGAAAAATCATCCAAGAATACTAGATAGAATTTATGACCCAAAGAGCTAACAATCGGAGATGTCCACAAATCGGCATGAACAATATCAAAGGGAGAAAAAGTAACACTGCTTTGATGACATAAATGGAAGATGAGTATGTTTGCCTAGTGGACAAGAAAAAGCAGTGTTGGGCAATTTTTCCATTATTACATTGAATACGCTAAGTCCTAAGAAAAGTAAAACCGGGTCTCCTGGTGTCCGAAGTCTGTTGTGCCAAGTGGAGGAGAGATTGCCGCAAGGGATAGAGGTGTCTTGGCCCCGACGGTGAAAGATTGAGTGAATGGGTAGAGGTCTCCCACACTATTGTGGCGTGTAAGAATTTTCTCCGTATTGAGTTCTTTCACGAGAAAAATCAAAAGGGTCAAATTCAATGCATACGTAATTATTGCTAGTGAATTTTCTAACAGAGATTAAGTTTTTAATGATGTTAGGTGTGTATAGGACGTGGTTTAGGGAGAAAGGCGGGTGTGTATGTTTGGTGTATGTGTTACCGTGAACCTTCAATTGGAATGCGATGACCATTAAGCGGTAATAAATTGAGGACACTTTAACCGACGTAGTTGAGAGGTTACCCGACGGCCGGGTGAGGTGAGATGTGGCTCCGGTGTCCATGTACCAATTATCGTCGAGTGTTGAAGGTTCACGGTGGTGTAGGCCTGGCCCAAATCGGTCGAGGACCAGGCATTTGAAATTCTTCTTCTTCTTTGCGATTATTCTTCTTTGTTATTCTTTGCGATTCTTTGCGATTCTTCTTCTTCTTCTGCAGTCTTTGGTGCTCTTTGTCGCTTCTTCTTTGGTGGATCGCAACCAGGTGGTCTTCTTTATTCTTCTTTGGACATCTTTGTGATGGTAGTTCTTTGTTGGCGCAGTGTTGCCATCCCGTCAACGGCTAACGCCTTTTGATTATGTTCCTCTTGTTTAGCACGTCTAGTTTCTTCCAACAATAGTTGTGAACGTGCCTTGTTGAAACTTGGGAGAGGGTCGGCTTGTTGAATCATTGTTGCGAGTGTGTCATATTCACCTTTCGGTAAACCCGCAATAAGTTGAAGCACCATCTTGGTTTCTGAAACAGAAGTCCCGACGTTGGATAGTTGATCGGTTATGAGTTTCAGTTGCTTACAATATTCGGACATGTTAAAATTCTCGAGGCGGGTATTGTTGAATTGCTCTTCCAAATACACAGCCCGAGTATTTTTATTGTCCTGAAAGATTTCTTCTAGCCGGACCCAAAGTTCACGTGTCCTAGCACCTGTTTTCATGATAGTGCATAACAGATCTTTGGAGATGGTGCCGTAGATCCATTGTTTGACGATGGCGTCAAGACGACGCCAGATTAGTGCAGAACATCGGTGGGACGAGGAACAGATTCGTCAATGTGATCGAGCACGTTGTATGCACATGCATGAATGTAGAATAGTTCCATCCACATGGAATATTGACGATCTTCTTGGTCAAGAATTATAGGAAAAATTCTTGATGTTGTTAACGGCGAATGCCTGGATGAAAAGAAGATCTTGAACGTTGAGAGGGGTTTTCAAGTGTCTTAGGTGGATGAAACGAAATTTGTGAGGGAAGACATGATTGCCGCTTTGTCGAGGAAGGGAATTTTCTGGTTTGGCGAAATATGGAGGAAGAAACTAGAAATTTTTTTCGTGAAAGCGAGAAAAAAATTACGATTTCTAGGTGAATGAGGATTTAGGTTTTAGGCTCTTGATACCATGAAAGATAGAATAATTTCCCTTGGGAATTCCTTTCATTATTCACAATATATATAGCTGTACAAAGGTTGATTCCTAATATGGTACGAATCCTAACTTACCTTACAAAGGTTGATTCCTAATACAATTAGAATCCTAAGTTATCTTAAATATACATCTATCATAATTACAAAATATACAGAGAATATTCGGAGAATATTCGCTAATACAAAGGTAAAATTGAATATTTTTCCTAAATGTCACTTTTTGTTTAAAACAAATATTTATCACTTACCTATAATCATATATTGTTGTTACTTCCCATTGTATTTGAGAGGAAATCTAAAATCAACTATATGTTGGAAATTTGCATTTGGTAGGGGTAGCATCCACCCATATTTAATGACTTAAACATTAGAGTTTCGCATGTTGGAGGTTTTGTCTCTTCACACGTGCATAATCTAATAAGTGAGTAGATGACCATAGGGCCAAGGATCGTTAAATTTCGTTAAGAAATAAAAGAGATATTGGTCCATGAAGTAAGGTGTTTGAGGCATGGAAATATGGTGTTGGCAAATCTACCACATCGGTGAGAAAATGAAGAATTATTTTTTTTATAAGCCTAAAAAAATGGACAAAGGTTTAGGACCCCAAGGGTAACCCATGTGTTTGAAGGAGGGAGGACCTAGGTGTGCTTGGGTTCGAGGCTAGCCCCACACGCGCGGTCGTGTCCGGGTCGTGGGCTGCGGGCTTCTGGCTACTTCTGATATTATCTTTTGAACCCCAAACTATTTAGTATTTACAGTTTGGTCCCTGGAGTTTCAGGAATGTTGTCAACAGCCAGAAAGCCAACAGTTTATGGCATTAACCATCTGAAACGTTTTGCACTTACTACAAAACGTTTCTGGCCATGACTACACCTCTTAAAGGACCTCTTAACACCTCTCCTCATCCTAAACACTATATATTGAGACCTGAAACAGATTTGAGGGAGATGATTAAATAAAGAAGAAGGAAAATAGAGCAGAAAGATACATAAACAGTAGAGAGAAAGAAAAGAACAGAAACTCTTCCTTTTCCTCTAAATTTTCCATTCTTCAGCAAGTCGTTTCATGTTTGTTTTCTTCGTCAGAATCAACCTATTTGCTTTGTAGTGTTGATTAGTTGTTGTTTTATCTTGGGAGACTATTGCCCGCTAACGTAAAAGCATATATACGGGGCAATCTTGTCTTAAAGACAGAGAGTCGTCTCTCGACTCAGCCACAGTTGTAACAATCCAGATTTAGTGTTTCTTGATTTCAGGTTATCAATATTCAAGACTCAACAAGCTTGCGACAATTATAATCTTGGCTGTTAGTTTATCCTTTCGAACACTTGTAATATTTATTTACTTCTCGTACTGCTTTGATTCCAATAATTATATCCAACAATTTTAAGACGAGATTGTATTAGTGTTCGAAAGATGTTGGTCAACAGTTGTGTGACCAAATCTGGCTATGGTTGTGGTTTTATGGTAGAAGACAGTTCTGATTATGTTGTTGACGGTCAAGGTGTTCATGGTGTCACTGCTCCCGAGAGTGGTGGGAACAAGCGCCCACGAGAGGCTGAGGATGTCAACTGGGACAAGAGGAGAAGGCTGAAGATGTTGTTCTATCATGTAGCAGAGGGTCTATATCTGTCCTAGACAAAGGATCCGAATTATGATAAGGATAAAATGGACACTCAGTCCGACGAAGTGACTGAAGTGGGCCAGAATCCAAAATTGGGATAAATAATTTTTCTTCCTTTTCAAAAATAAGATTAAATGATGGCTGATTAAAAAAGGCTTAAAGTAATGAGGAATATGAAAATGTTTTCCTGAAAAAAAATTATGTTCCTTACGCTTTAAAATCAGAAGTTTAATCTCACATTCCCTCCCGTTTAAAGATTGGACTATTGTAAACAACGATTTAAAAGATCCGTTCTTTTAGGTGTAATTATTAAAAGTGTATGAGAGTGATCCACTGACTGTGCGAAAATTGTTAAGCAAGCGCCAGGAATTGTCTGGGCACCAATCTCAAGGGAAGAAGACTAAAATATAATGGTTAATCTTAAGACGTTAAACATGTCACACTATTTGACAGAAGATCCTTCATTTGATAGGATGATATTGGACACTCAGTCGTACAAATCCTACACGCGACTGGAGTGGGTCAGAATTTCCAAGTATTAAAAGATCTGAAGGCCAAAAGAAAGGCAGAAAAGTAATGGACACCTAGTGAGGTGGACCATAATTTCCAGGTCTTAAAAGATCTGAAGGCCAAAAGAAAGGCAGAAAAGTAATGGACACCTAGTGAGGTGTGCCAAAATTTCCAGGTCTTAAATGATCTGAAGGCCAGAAGAAAGGCAAAAAAGTAATGGACACCTAGTGAGATGGGCCAGAGTTTCCAGGTCTTAAATAATCTGAAGGCCAAAAGAAAGGCAGAAAAGAAATTGGACACTCAGTCTGCCAAGGCAACTGAAGTGGGACGGAGTATCCAGATCACATATGATCCGGTTACGCCCTAACCACGGGCAAGAGGTTGTTCATGTGAAGCAACGCCACCTCTAAAGTAGAAGGGGTTGGAGAGGTTGTCCTTAAAAGGGACTTCAGGGAATGAGATCACTCTAAAAGGAGGTGATACATGTCCCAAACTTGGTTTCAGGAACGTTGTTGGTCAAACTGGTTTGAGACTAGTCCAACAGGTCTGTAATAACTAAGAATGGTACAGTATGTCTATATCCAAATGAATGATATATTTGTAATCCGTGCATCTATGTCATCATAGATTAATACACATTAAATAGACAGTCATTCAAAAGCTAACGAAGTTGAGATTGTTGCCTTCTGTCGACATAAACCCTAAAAATAAATATGAGGTGGGCGAAGAGGCAAAATCATCTTTCCATTCCATCAAAGGAATAGCGAAAGAAGCACCACTCCTCTAGAACTTAGTCACACCTACATGGGTGATTTGAAGTTTGTACTTTGTGACCTTCATTGACGATGGTACAACGGATTGCATCCTTTGTTTGTTGAAAAGATGAAGCTGTTGAATCGGATAAGCGTTACAAAACAGAAGTTGATTTGAGGAATTCGTAGTGATAGATGGGGAGAATGTGGAGCATCATTTATCAAACGACTGCTCCTTACTCACCTCAGTCTAACTGTGTTAGCCAAGCGCAAAACCGTACGCCCAAAATATATGGGGCAAGGCGATCCTTACCGCTAATGCGATTCTCAACAAAACTACACATAAGGATAAGAATAACCCTCCATGTGAAACATGGAAATGATCCCACCTATAAATGTTGTGTTGTGGGGTGGCTTGGTAGAGGTTGGAATACCGAAACAGGTCAAGTTGGACATAATACTGTAAATTGTATATCCACTGGATCTGCAAATAACAGTAGTGCTTATCGCCTCTTGATGTCAAAGAATGCTGAATTCTTTCAAGATGACCTTCCTTGAGAAGGAAAAAGAAGTAATTGCTCGAGGTTAACAAGAACCCGCGAGTGCCTGATTGTCCGGAACTAAACGTTCCAGATCTACATGACTCGAAAGTTGTTGACTATCCGGAACTTAATGTTCCAGATCTACAGAACTCATGGATTCTAGATGTTGAACCGAGACGGAGCAAAGAAGGGACAAAGACTTTTTTCAGGCCTTCTAACTTGCATGGTTGAGAATGAACCATGGACAATTAATAAAGAATTGTCATCTACAGAAGCACTGCTTTGGAAAGAAGCTGCAGAGAGAAATACATTCCATCAAATAGAACCATACTTGTGTAATGGTTGACCTTCCTCCTAGAAAAGAACCTTTGGGTTGTAAAAGTGGATACTCAAATTGAGTACAAAGTAGGTGGATCTACTGTCGAGTATAATACATCGGCTACTTATACATGTGCTCCCCTGAGAATAGCTTAAACATCCAGGACCATTGCAGTTTTGCGTGACATGGATGTTGAGACAACCTTCCTACCCGGAGAGTTAGAAGGGGAGGATCAGAGTTGGTTTGATTGGACTGTTGGGCTTCTTCCTGAACTTTCTTTTTGGTCCCTGATATGTTTACATTTTTGTCCTGGAAGTTTCAGATGAAACATAAACAATGAATCTGACAACAGAAACATTGACTCTGAAGTTAGAAAGCCAACAGTTGGAAAACCAACAGTCTGAAAGTGGAAGTCATATTGAAACAAAGGTCTCGATATGAAAATCACAGACGACATCTTAGGAATTGAGATTTCTAAGACATCTCACGAACTGGTCTAAATCCAAACTCATTTGTGAGGCTGTTGACAGTCTCGTTGAAGCCACTAATGGATATGAATCATAGAATTGATTAGAATCATGGTGCATTCATATACCAAGGGCAATATACGCAGATCACATGTAGTTTAATGTATTTTACAACTACAACCGACTTGGTATCGGCTTACAAAGTAGGTCAGTTGAACTAAGGTTCACTCGTGATTCTAAAAATGATCGGTAGAAGGCGTTAAGTCGGATATGACGATATCTGAAATATTCGCTTATCTACGGATTATGATATTCTGGGTGTCCAGCGATTCTGGGAGAACACAGTGATGCAAACTGGATATCAAACTTGAAGTAAACGTGTATGGTGGGTCTTGGAAAATCCTCTAAGCAAACTTGCATCGGTCGATTCATGATGGAATCGGAGTTTATCGCTTTAAACAAAGAATGAAAAGAAGTTGAGTAACTTCACGACTCCTTAGAGGACGTCTCTTATTGAGAGAAATTCGTGCCTTCGGCAGTTATACATTGTGGCTAACCGGTCGACTTTAGGATGGTCACAGATGATGGCGTCTGGACATATCTGTCGGAGACATAAGACCGTATGACAGTTGATCATCACGGGTGTCACTTTCTTGATTACTAAACAAAGGATATAGCGAACCTTTTAACTAAGGGACTACCCGAAGATCAATAATTTTGCATGTGTAGGGGAATGGGGTTAAAACCCAAACAATACGAACCTTTGCGGTGGTAACCCAACCATACTGATTGAAGATCCCAAGAATTTGGTTCAATGGAAAAACTAAGCTGCAAAAGGTTCAGTGAGCGCTTCGGTGGAAGCAAGAGCACTTCGGATGATGATTTCTGTAAGGAAACATGAATTCCAAAGTTGTTCCCGCGATAGACATTAATGTACTACATGTATGGTGGGTAAAGGTTAAGCTTCCAAACCTTTAACGATCCTCAAATGGTTGAGGTTAAGGTTGTGGAAACTTTTAATGATTCCTAACGCGTGTGAAGTGTGGTATAGCATGATACCTTGTAGGAGATCACTTATTTAAGTGCGAGGACATGCCGCCTCAAATGAACACAATTAAGAATTCGAGTGTGTCCACGGCCACAACGGACAGAACAATAAGAATGAAAACGAATAAGGGGAGTTATTGTGTTGGTATCATTGTCTTGGCTTACACTAAACACTGACGGTTCAAGACATCACGTTCACCGCGCAGTAAGTAAGTCTGGTGGTATTCAACTAGGGAAGGTTCAAAGTGGAAGCTACCTCTCCTGATGCAATATCTTTTCACTGAAAGATTGTTGAAAGTAGGCATCTTGTGTGTGCACCAAAATCTCTTTCAAGAGGGGATTGTTGGAAATTTGTCTTTAGTGGGGGATTGCGTCCACCCATATTTAATGACTTAAACACTAGAATTCCGCATGTTTAAGGCTTTGTGTCTTCACATATGCACAACACTCTTCCACCACAAATTTGTTGAGATAGGGCCTCTCACTAACTCATGAGAAACTTACTCCTTATTTATTAGCGACTTAGCATGTGTGCTTCTGAACTCTACGAAAATCAAAGGCAGGTGGAAGAGAGAGATTAAAATATGATGAGCCTAAAATTAAGTGTCCCATATTTTTGCTATAATTTGAAATGTGTTAGTATTTGTTTTTTGTTGAAAAGTGTTATTATGTTGAGTATTTAGTTGAAAGTATTTTTAAAACTAGCTTAAGGATTCTTTTTCTTCATATAGTATAAAATTCTCCCTTTTTCATACCTCGATGGGCCTTTGACTTAGAAGCCGTGTAATTTCCCGTGAATCTTTGAGAGAACAAATAAAAATTCCCCTAAATTAATCATACTTTCTTAATTTCATATTTAAACTACGGAGTGTCATTATTATTCATAACTACACTGTTCCCTATTTAAACCTATTTAGAGTACAAAAATGTCATAGAAAGTAATTTCACTCTCTTTATGGCGAGAGCTAAAGTCACATGACCTTTTTTCCCTTTATTTTTCTTATTAATTAAATATTCTTATTTCCTATTTCATCTTTTTTTTCTTTATTCTTTTCTTATTTAATTTTCTTGATTACTTTTTTCCTTCACTCTATTACCTTTTTAATGATGGTAAACCTAGTTGGAAATACAATCCTTAAATAACAATAACATCAAAAAAATTAATCAAGAAAATAAACCCACTTGCAAATAATGACAAAATTTATTAATAATGTTTACTCAGTTAAAAGGACATGACCCAAAAATATCAGTAACACCAAAAAATAATTACATGGAAAAACAAACAATTGAAGATTAAAATGTAGAAAAAGAATTTCTTCTTCCCCAATCCAATTTGCTTGATTACTTTTTTTTTTCCTTCAAAACTCAATAGGTTTCTATTAATAACAATAAATTCATTTGGAAATTCGTAATTCTACACTACTGATAGCCAATACAATTGCAACTTACGATAAAATTAATCAGTAACGGCAAAATCTAGTTGAAAATTGGTGATCCTAAAACAACCGTAACAACAAAAAACTAACGTTAAGAGAAGAAAAAAAATATTTAAAATGCAAAAACAAGAAATAACTTTTAAAAGCTCTATCCTTTTTTTTTAATAAAATGAGACTACTTTTTCATAAGCCCAAAATTATGAAGAAAAAAGTCCAATAAAATAATAATTCTTTTAATTAGAAAAAAGCCACTTCTTCAACCAATCTAACCTACAAATTCAACTAGGGTCTGAAGTTGATTTTCTTTTGTTTAGTTTATTTTTAGGGTTTTCATCTAGTAAAATTTACACAAATGACTACACTTTGGGATTTTCTTTAGGCATAGCTATACTTTTAATAATTACATTTCGTAGCTACAGTAAAATATATTCAAAATTTGGTTCATTGTATTCAATTCAAATGTATTCAACTCCGATGTATTCAAGTCAGATATATTCATTTGTATCAACTTTTACACTGTATTCAATTGATTATATTTAAAAATTGTATTCAAATTCACTTTATTTATTTATATACAAGAAAATCTCCTTCAAAATACAAGCAAATACAAGAAATAAAATACACCCCCAAACACTGGATTTTACACTAAGAATTACAAATACACTAAAAACTGAATACAAGAAATAAAATACACATAATCTAAGATACAAGAAAATAAAATACATCCGATTTGAAATAAAATGCACACCAATCAGAAAATAAAATTCTCCATCTAGCAGGAGGGATCTCCGGTGAAGCTCAGATCTCGAGAGAGAGAGGTGATCAACACCGGCCAGACCTAGAGAGAGGCGAGGAGATGACGGAGCGAGAGACCTGCATAAACATTTAATTACCAGCAAACATATCCCCAAAATGTGACTGACTTTCCTTCGATCTCTTCAATGTTTTAACTAATGTGGCAACAATGAATCTAGCTTTTCTCCTTAAGAATTTCCTCAAGCTAGGTTCCTTAATCCTTAATCGTTTCCTTAAGTGCACTTTTCTGAACCTGGTGTTCCAGAACGATGACGGAGGGACGCTAGGCGATCTCCGGCGAAGTTCAGATCTGAACGGAGAGAGAGGTGGCCGGCAAAGCTCTGATGGTGGTCGCTGCTGCTCCGGCGATGACGGTAGTGGGGCGGTGGCAGAGAAAGAGACGGAGAGGGAGAAGAGAAGATGGATAAATACAAATCATAAACCTAATATATTTTGATATAGCTAAGAACGGTAATTAACATATAATTTTTAATTATGAAATGTAATTAAAATAAATTAAAATTACTAAATATAATTAAATACTAATAATTAATCATGACACGTAAATTTTCTTTCATCTCGGAACGATAAATAGGAAGAAACTGAAAAGTAAAAAGTAATAGAAGTTCATTAATTTAGGTATGTAAGTTGCAAAAGGTCTTCTAAAGAAAATGTGTGTCATGTCACATGGCTTAATTGACATGTGTATAGATTGTGTGAAACACACTCATTAATTCAATTTTTCGTTTAGAGGAGTTTAAATTAAAATAATAAATTATAAATTAAAATTTCTAACTTATGACTTTTACTCAATATTTGCACTCATAATTTAAGTACGAAAGTTGTAACGTGGATATTAGAGGTTTTTATTTTTTAATGTATTCTTTTTAATATTTGTAGAAAGCTATAGGACAATGTCACTGTTCAAATTATGACCACTTTTATTTTCTTATTCTAAAGTCTTCTACTTTGAAAATGCAGCTGTGTTCAATTTATTGGCGAATGTCTACATCTTGATTTGGCTGGATTCTTGTGATAATTTAGTCTCCAAATCTAATCAACGCAGTATAAATTAGGGCTGTCTAGCGGGCCAGGTTGACCCGATCCTGACCCGGCCCGTTCCACTATTCGCCCTATCCTAATCCCCCATAAAAAAAATTTGATCAGTGTCGGGGTTCGAACTCGGGACGGGGCCTGGGATCGTCCCGCCAGTCTCGATCCCGACCCGCCCCCATCCAGCCAGCCCCCTCCCCCTTTGTAAAAATAACTGTTGCAACAACTGTCAAATTTCAATTTTTACCGTTGTGCAACGGCTTTAACGGTCATTTTTTGCCGCCCTACCCCCTTAATATTTATTTTTAACCCTAAGTTAATATATTTACACTTTAACCCTATTTATCAACTATAAATACCTCATTTTTCTCACAATTTTTTCTACAATCTCTCAATTTACCTCTCTACAATTCTACATTGCCTGCTAAATATTATATTTTTTTGCTCATTTATATCGAAGTTAAAAAATTGGGAGTGACGTTGGCAACTAACTTGAAGATCATCTATCGAGCAAAGTTTCAATTTTCAACATCGATTACACGTCGACGTTACGTCGGCGTTTGATACCTTCGTTCCTTCTTTAAATTATTATTGTTACTTTATTTTAATTATCACACTTAATTTCATTGTCTTTAATTATTTATTTGTATAATTAAAATGAAAGGATTGAGAGGTATGTTTAAGGGTAAGGGTAAGGGTACTTCTTCTAGTGGGGTAACAAGGGCATGTGTACTTCTTCTAGTAATTTTATTCCTAGTCCCGATGATTTCATTGATTTAACTCATATAGATGAAACTGTTTTTTTTAATGATATATCATTAGATGATGAGGTAGATGAACCAAACTTTAATTTAGACGATAATCTAGATGACACACCCACTAATGCACCTGAACCTCAGGCTCAGACTGAGTCTCAGCCTCAAACTGAAACTAGAATGCCTCCTATTCCCCCTAGTATGAGTCGAGGCCCCACACAACGAAAATTAAAATCAACTGCATGAGATTTTTTTGATAGGGACCAAGAGAATCAACTAGCTAAATGTAAAATTTGTATAAATGTTTATAAATTTAAAACCGGAAAAGATCAAGGTGGGACAGGAGGTTTATTGAGACATGTACAAGGCGAGCACACATCTAGGTGGAATCAATACCAGGCTAAAAAATCGGGTGTGCCAATGCCATCTGAGTCGGGACAAGGTTCACATAGTGTCCCCGACCAAGTACATAGTCAAATTAACCCGACGACGGGAGAATTTTTGGTCCTAAATATGATAAAAACAAAGATAGGAAAAATATGATAAAATTAGTTGCGGTGGAGGGTTTGACTTTTTCATTTCCTTCATCTCCTGATTTTATTCATTACATTCGAGAAACATATAATCTTGCTTTTAATGGTTTTCCTAGATCAACCGTTAGAAGAGATGTTTTTAAATTTGCAAGTGAATATCAATATTATTTACGTTACGCATTGTATTATTTTAGCAATGTGGTATAATTATTTAACGGTAAAATGTTATTGGATAGAATGAGAAGGCATTCTATCACTACTTTAATAAATCGATACATCTAAAACAAATAGGGACCAAAAAAAAGGAAAAAAAAGGACTGATGATAGTTGTCAAAATACAAGAAGATAGTCGGAGTGCATCTTAAGCAATTGACTTCGTGGAAATTTCATAACAGAACATAATCAAATTCCACCTAATCTTTTTTGTTTTAGAAAATTGTCCCCATATAAAAATATAATTCTCCTACAATATAATCAAATTCCTCTTAAGCTTATCATAAGTTTTTCTTCCAGTTCCATTAAATAAATCATACAGCTAGTAAAGGAATCTGAAAGTTACCGCGAAAATTCCACTATGTAAACGTGACAGCACGATATTAGGGACAAGTTGTCTAGAACGATTTTCCAAAGATGCAAAGAATATCAAATCAAGAATAATTATATATGATTGAAACATGCAAGGAGGACGGTAATATTCATTTCTCCCTTTCGTTGGTATTTTGAAATGATAAGAGGATGTTTAGGTAAGGTTTTGTTGGGTTCAAAACACATAAGTAAGGCACAACGGAAGTATACAATTTTGTTTTTACTTACCCTAACAATTACTTATGGTATGGTTATATGACAATCAAAGACCTGTAACATAAAACATGAACACTTACAGGTTGTATTATCTGAAATCTTTATCAACTGTGGGTTCGCACGTGAAAGCCCTTTCGATTGCAAGCTCCAAGCTTCAATGTATTTCTCTTTCGGAAAGCTAGAAAATCCGGCAGATGTTCGAGAGAGTGTTTTTATTCTAAGTCTCTAAGACTTAGAATAATAATATGAAATTAAGTGTATTGAATAATGAAGTGAATGTCTGTATTTATAGGTGAAAAATTAGGTCAAACTGAATTAGGGTTTGACCTTGGGCCTGGCCCATAAATCGAGGCAGATTAGGTCATTAGTGCCGTGGCCCTATTTTGTGGGCGCCGCGACGCTTGACGTGGCCCTACATTGTCTCGATTTATTTTTCGCACATTCTTAATTAAATCAAAAATCCAATTTTGACTTAATTAAAACAATCACTATTCATTTAAATATCTCGATTCTAAATCGAATATTTAATACCCTCTCAATACATCCTTAGATCGAAAAAACAATCGACATAGTGTGACCCTACATGCATTCACATATCGACATTAATCAAATTAAGGTCTACGCGGAACTTATAGACGGCGCCGCAAGCCGAACTCAATATGTGATGTACGTTTACACAAATCCAGTAAACTTAACCTCTGTATGGTAAGATAAAATCCTTTCATTCACGACACACCCGATCAAGCCTAGGATTTGTCAAGTGTCTATCCAAATGACTTAATCATTGTATCTCATCTATATTAGTTGACAACTAGACCATATTCTAAATATATCTATTGCGTTGGCCAATGACTTAGTCAACCTAATATCACTAAGAATCTGAGTGTTCTCTCGAATATACATTCGAGGAATGAATCATAATCTTGGCTCAACTACCACCTTTAATCCACAACGTAATGTACCCAATACAAGTCGTATCTCAACCTATAAGACATTTGAGCTTTGGACATGATCAAAGTATATTACTTTGTAGACAAGGTGTGTATTGACCTCAAGTCTAAGGACTTCTATCTCCCACACGCTGATCATACTCTAGACAAGTATAACAAACAGTATATCAGCAGGGTATACCAATACTTCCAAAGTATACATGTGTCCATCACGAGTAGTCATTACTCGTAGCAGGTGAGACATACTACATCTTCTAAGGTGTGATGCAGACCACATGTCGACTTATCACATATCATCAATATCACATTCTCGATGATCATTAGTCGAGGCTAATTTAAGAGTTACGTTATAATATTAATATATCACATTATTAATAACAGCGTACCCTTTAGGGATGCATATTATAGAATATTATAAACAATCAATTAATAATTCAATAATTGCAAATGCCCAAATATTAATCTCCATTAACAATAATACGAATTTGTATAAAGTACATTTGTTCTAATACAGATTGTCTCTAGGACATAAATATACTTTCAGTTTATACAGACAGATTTCTCTATAACAATTATCTTTTATAATATTTTTTTAACAGCTATTTTTTATTATAATACTTTACTTTATTATAACAGCTATTTGCTATTATAATATTTTACTATAACTATATTTCTGTGGAGTCAATCTTTCAAATTATATTATATTATATGTGTTGGTACTCTATTGTACTTTATAGAGCAGTACGAGAAGTAATAACTATTACAAATGTTCGAAAGGATAAATAAATGGTCAATCTTCAAAACTGCCGCATGTGTGTTGTCTCTTGAATCTTGATCACCTTGCAAAGCCAATGTTGAGAATCGCTATAAGTTTGTTGTGTCTTGAATGTTGATATCCTGAAATCAAGAAACAACTAAATCTGAATGGTTACAACGTTGTGTGTTGAGTCGAGGATAGCCCTCTATCCTTAAGACAAGATTGCCCCGTATATATGCTTTTACGTTAGCGGACAATAGTCTTCCAAGATAAAACAACACTTTAATCTCAACACTACAAAGCCAATAGGTTGAGCATGCCGAATAAAACAAATATGACTCGACTTGCTGAAGATATGGAATAGGAAGGAAGAGTTTCTCAATACTCTTCTCTTTTGTCTCTGTGTATATAGTGTGTCTCTGTAGTGTATATCTTGTGTATATGTGAGGGTTTGCTCACTGTTTTCCATTCACAAATTACACAGATTTTCGCCACTGTTTTGGACAGATTTCGGCTATTATTTTGTGCTCTTTTGTGACTGAAATGTGCTGCTATTTTCATGTGTTTTCAGTGCTGTTTTGCAGTGCATATTCGTCACTGTTTTGCGTCTGTTTTCTGCTGCTGAATTGAGCCAAAAGAGGCTCAATATATAGCATGGAGGAGGGGCTAAACAACAGCTCAAAACGTGGCTG
This sequence comes from Anisodus acutangulus, assembly GCA_029783415.1. Lineage (NCBI taxonomy): Eukaryota > Viridiplantae > Streptophyta > Magnoliopsida > Solanales > Solanaceae > Anisodus > Anisodus acutangulus. Next base: position 57,380,985 of record CM056491.1, read on the forward strand.
TTAATGGCCATTAGGAGGGCATTAAAACAGCCAAGTAATGGTTGTTAATGGCCATCAAGAGAGGCTGAATTATGGACATGAAGGAGGGTAATAATGGAGGAGTTAATCAGCCAAGTAATGACTGATTAATGCCTAAAAAAATAGTCCCAACGGTAGGCTTTCTGCCTTCCGTCACCTTTCCAGAAACTCTGGGGACCAAACTGTGGCAAAGTTTTCTGGTCCAAAAAGATAATATCAGAAAGTACCCACAGCCCACAGCCCTTGACCCGAGCCCGAGCCCGAGACCGAGATCGGACGGGACGGACGGGTGGCGGCGGTGCGCGTGTGGGCTTAGCCTTGAACCCAAGCACATCTAGGTCCTCCCTCCTTTAAACACATGGGATACCCCTTGGGGTCCCAACCCCTTTACCAATTAGAGACTTATATAGAGAGCAACTCTTCCTATTCCCACCGATGTGGTAGATTTGTCCCACACCACATTTCCATGCCTCAAACACATTACTTCGTGGACCAATATCTCTTTCATTTCTCAATGAAATTTGACGATTCTTGGCCCTACGGTCATCTACTCACTTCGTAGATCATGCATGTGCGAAGAGACAATGTCTCC